>JAJQWJ010000006.1:28039005-28639005 GCA_023637945.1 Phaethornis superciliosus
CAGCCACCATCCAAAATTTCGGTGTGCCCACAGTCTTCGAAGAGAATGTGGCCTCACTTTAAGCTTTTTTTTTTTTTTTTTACTTTAATTTTTCTCTGTAAGGGTAATTCCAATTCCTAATGTTATACACACAGTCACGTATAGCAATGCATAAGTAGATACATATGTGTACTTAGATATCTCTACATATAACATGCATAAACTGTGATCATTTTAAACATCATTATTTTATTGGATCTCTTTTTGTGCCAAGGTTTATGCTACACAGTATTACTGTACAGTATTACTATGCTATGCTATACTATACTGTACAGTGTATACTTTTAGTATTACTATTACTATACAAAAATTACAAACAAAAGAAGCCAAAAGACTGCTTTTCTGATTGACAAACATAAAGTAAACTGAGACCTCTGTTGTTGATTTACCTTTTTCCAATGGCTGAATGAAGTTTTTAGATCACTGTGTAGCACAATGGATTTTAAACCACAAGAAATCCTGAGCACACGCAGCTACAAATTAAGTCAACAGAAATTGTGTGTGGTCAGCACTTATCATTCTATACAAGTATTATTACATTGGTTAAAGCTCTTCTTTGTTGTATAAATTGTACATACTTAACGCTATGAGAATCTCTTTTTTTCTCTGAAAAGGTCCTGGGAGGCTACACCCAAAGTAGCCCTTTATTTGTAATGCAGACCCTGAACAGGCTTTTTGAGGGAGATAGAGCAACAAAATCAGATTTAAAAACAAATAAGTCAGCTGTACAAAAGACAGCTATTGCAGTATTTTCTGTAATGTATGCATGATGTATTTTTTAAATTATGTTTTTTTTAAAGAGCTTTAGAGTTTATGAATATTACTGTATTGATTGTTATTGATAGATAATACTATCTAACAATTTTTACTCCAGTAGAACTAGAACAATCCCACACCTATAGAAGTCTGCTTGGTAATTGCCAGTGACAGTGAATTGGAACTGAAACAGGGAGATGGATCTTTCAGCTGAAAGTCACATTATCATTCCAAAAGACCATATGACTGAAACTAACAGACTAATAGACTAATAGACTTCTTCTGAGCGAATTGTGCCAGATGCGTATAAATGAAGGTTTACAGTTGTGTTTTGTTTTTTAAACACAGGAAACTATATTAAGAATGAAGGTCAAAAGTAAAAAAAAAATATAATTATAGTAGAGAAATATATAATGATGGGTAGTAGATTTTTAAAAAGCAAGACTAAAACACCAGAAGGAACTACAAAATTACTAGCTTGGTTAGATTATATTTTGAACTAATGAAATAAATAATATCACTATAATCAGTTTCAGTGACCAGCGGTTAAATTAGACAGATAAAACTGAATCAGCCAGTGAAGCAACTGAGGTGGAAGAATTATTTTATTTACTTACTAATGCCCTCAACCTTAATCTAGATATGTAGATTTAACCACATCTTTGTCAGTCAACTATACGCCCATTTGAGTTCTAATTGATGAATTATGGGGAAAAACCCAACAGCCTATTTACTGCAGAGGTCATTTGTGGAATTGAACACAAGACCCAAGCCACTAGAGGACAGAAGTAAAATATTTGCTTGATATTATAAATCTTGGCTTTGTTTCTTTTCTACTGTTTCTAAAGAAAATTTACAATGTCAGTACATTGAAGATTTTTGATACCTCTCAGGAAGTTATGGGGGAAACTTTAAAATTAGATATCATTATCTTGAAATCTAGAATAATTCATGGCCATTCCCTTCCTAGCTAACTTTCCCCAAATCAAGACTAAATTTTTAAAGTCCTGCAAAATATGTTCCCCTATACTTGATAATTTGCATCTTATGCTTTTTATACTTTGAATCTTATGAGATAAGGAATTTTTATAATTTGGGATTATATAACATTCTGGGGTAGCAGGTATGGCATCTGCTCTCATGAATCAGGAATACTACATCAGTCTTTATCCATTTTCAGCTCTCTTGAGGCTAAGACATTTTGCTCTTTTATTTAATCTTAGTTTCTAACTCCTATGCATTGCTTCCATCCTGACCAGTGTTTAGCCTTTGGTTTGGAAGGAAACTGTCTTCTTTTATGATCATGTAAATTCTGAGTTTTCTTAGTGGATTGCATCCAAAGTTTCAGTAAGATATGCATGGTCATGGTCTGGGCCCGACGCCTGTTTCAGGAGGTCAGTGTGGTGTGCAGTTAGATATAATTCTGGACTAAGAACTAATCTGAGACCACGATACATCAGCCAAAAGTCATGGACAGTTCTTTTTTCCAGAAATTTTATTAATTACATCTTCTTTGTTTACCTGCTGACATGGCATAACGTGCCTTTTGAGAGTGAGAATAAATAGTTACATGACTTTTGCCATTGGCAAAGTGTTCTTGGGGAAAGGAAATAATAGCTCTTTCCCCACTCTGCCTCTTGTAGTTGATAAATCAGCATACACCAGGAAGTGAATTGAGAATTAAATATATTTCAAAAATTGATGGACAAATATCCAGATTTCTTAGGCCACTTCTTCACTGTGCTTTACCCACAGGGTAGTAAATAAATGTTAGCTACCATGCAGAAAAAAAAAGGACCAGTAGGCACAAAGGCATTTTGGGATAGATCTCACTAAGAAATTCAGTGCACAAAGAAGGTGAATTTATAAAGTAGTCTTGGTCTGCACTAGATCTGCACATGGAAAACTTTTTGCACTTGGAGTAGTTTGAGGCTGTCAACCACCACGACACATGTACTGCAAGCACCTGCACATCTAGCTTGAAGAAGACCATGAGTTGCAAATCTGCACCCTACCTTACTGCATGCTCCTAAAGACAGCCCATAGTTTCACAGAGCAGGCTTACCTGAAAGTAAGATGTGAGCTTTTACCATTCCATGTTCAGGTGACCTAAAGGTGAGGAAAGGTATTTAGCAGCAAAGTTCTTCATGCCTTTTCAGAACTCCAACTTTAGTAACAGACATCACAGTAACTGTACTGAAGTTTTGCTGCTCCAGAACTTGAACTTCATGCTGGTTACAGAATTTGCTGAACAGGGCATGAAGACAGATTTGAGACAGCAGTTGGTGACAGCAGTGTGTCTGCTTGTTTTCATTGCTATTTTGTCCATTCCTCTGAAAGAGTGATACCTTGAGGCACTGAAAAAAACATGACATGTCCACAAGCTCCTGTGTATTTACGTTTTGTAAAACATGTTAGAAAAAACTTTAAAATATTTGAGGCAACTTTTAGAGCCTTTCTAACAAAGTACACATAACCAAAGCAACAAAAAAACCCAAACTCCACAATATACATATTCACAGTCTGTCCAAAGCAGGTAGTTTGCTGCCTTGATTTGCTTTGATTGCAAAATATTTTCTTTACAAAGACCTCTTAAGGTATCAGTCACCAGGCAACTAATGCTTTAGTCTAGCAATTAGAGTTTAAATCCCACTAATTTTAGGTTTTTCTAACCTCAGTCTGCCCTAATTCAGCAAAAAGAGCCTGCCCCATGTTGAAACATTATCAGGATCCAGGGAAACCAGAGAATAACTTTAAATATTTAGTACAAATATTCCCTAGCCTATGCTCTGGCCTCAACAACTGGATACTTAATTCAAAGATGATTTAAGCATGAACATCAAGCTCTCAAAAGAGCTATGTTGAAAGAAATCTGACTTTCTTGTGCACAGAATGCCTTGACTTCAGAACTGGCTGTGGCTAACACAAACATTAGCTTAACAGGCCATCTGCTTGCTCTGTCCTCAAAGAGAGGGTGATACAGAGCAAGTCTTCAGAATGTGTCTAAACTTGTCTGGACTATATACAGCATTTATTGTATTGTATTCAAAGAAGTCCCAAGAAGGAAAACTGCAGCAGTCACTCTTATCAGGCAGTCCAGTGTATGCACACTGATTCTACCAATACATTTATTCTGAAATTATTAACGATTGAACTGGCCTCGTTTCTCAGAAAATGCACAGGAAAAAACCTAATAATTACTAATCTAATACCATTACTTTTGACCCTGTGGTTGCCTATGTGAATATGGAGCAATTAATGAAATGCTGAATATAATAGTCTATTTCTTCCAGTGACCAAAGCAACTGAAAACCACACAATTGTGCTCTGAGATTGACTGCAACTGTAAAAATGCTATTCATAAAAAGAAAGAACCACAGGACACAGAGTCACAAATTTTTTGCATTTCCTTACCCTGTGTATTACTCAAGTTCCAGCAATCCCTCCAGCTTGCCCAACTCCCCTCTAACCCTCCCCCTGCTCTGCCAGCCTGGCTGCCTGTCACTTGAAACTGAGAGTTGCTTTCAAACACTCTCAAGCTTGACTGGTAAAACACGTGCTTCACTCTGATATGTCATTTACAATGCTCATTAAGTGAGATTTTAATGGAGCCTTGCTTTTCCAGCTTGAAGGAAAATAGAAGTACAGGAAGAGTCTATTGTTTTGGCACTTGGCTGTGTGTTGTGTAGTGATGCATACGTTGATAAGAAAAAATATGTACTACCAAAACCAACTCAGAGGTTTTTCTATTAAAAACACTCATTGCTATGTGGCACTGTATAAACAGGGTAGAGCCAGGGGCAATAAGAGCTGTTCAGGTCAGGGAAGACAAACACATTTAACATTTATGCCATCCAACACAGGGCTTTAATTTATAAACACATATAAACATACATAGAGATGGTTACAGTTCAGGCAAAAAGTGTCAGTGCGTTCAAATTTCTAGCACTAACAATCATCTCAAAGAGCAACCACCACAGATTTCTTCCTTGGACAATTCTGACTGAGCATAATCATGCTGTGCCTATAATGCATGCCGTGAATTAAGCAACTCCAAAGGCCAACAGCAGAAACTCTCAGATGCAGTCAGTAATCCTCAAGGACCACAGTCAGCGATGCAGCTTCATCCCAGATCACTTCCATGTCATTGCTCTATTGACTTCTCATGCTTTGCAAGATGAAAACGTGATCCAGTGCTGCCAGAGGCAAGTGGGGAAGTTTGTGCTGCTGCCCAGCAAAGTTGAGAGCTGAGCTCGCCTCTTTTCCCTCCTTTGTTGCTTCATTTTCTAGGGCTTCTCTCAACCAGATTAGATGAACTCTGCCTAGCAGGTAAGATGGGTGGGTGGAGATGCTTAAGTCCCTAAACACTGGCACTGGGAGTGAGTGAATTTCAGCAAATCTTCAGCACCTTTTGTATTAACTGGAGTTGCATTAGGTTTTAATTCAGATTATATTGCAAATACCTTCCAATGGGATAACTGGCTAATTGCAGGGACAGATGAAAACCACAGGACCCCTGTAACAATTAAAACTCTCGAGAAAGCAGTACTGACTCTTAGGGAAATTATTTTGTTAGCACTGAGTGTAAACCACAGGTCCTCCTATTCCTCCTTCAATAGGGCAGTAAATAGGCTGGCAAAAATAAAAAAAGCCAAACACTGTAATACCATTACAGAAAGCTCTGCTAGACATCCTCCTAATCAGGGTCCAAATTGTCCCCATTGTTACCAAATTCTTGTTTCCTACTAACCTTTTAGACCACAGCAACAGTTGTAGTGGTACAGCACATTCTCCAGTAATTCAACCAGTTGCTGCTTCAACTATGTTTATTTTAGCTGAGTTAATTTGAAATCAGAAAGATTACTATTAGATTAAAAGAAGCCATTCTCGAACTTAGAGAAATAATGTATTTGACAAAAACCCCAATTTACATAAATTCAATTAATCCAACATAGAAAAAACCCTAAGCATATGTTAGTTGCCAGGCAGATTCAGAAATATTTTTTCTATACATTTTAGAGAAAAATTTTGGGTATTACTTACTGCTAATGCATCAGTGGATTATTTCTAAATGGTGAAAGTATCAGAGCTACCTTTTATGAGAAATGGCCCAAAATTGAAAGAACAGATCTGAACTGTCGAATTTGTGGGTTGGAATGTAATTCTCACACCTATTCATCCAGCCTTGCCAGACTTATTACCACTACTTGAGCCCTAGGAGTGAACCTACTTTTACAGCTTTGTTTCCTGATCAGTTGCAAAATTGCAATACATGTATTTTATGGTTTGGAACTAGGCAGAGCCAAAATCTTGTAGAGCACCATTTCGTTCAAGAGTAAGTATTCTCATCAAGATCACCTAATAACCAAGGTCTTCCATTTGGAACTTTATTTTGTTGAAGACACTTGTGGGATTTTAATATGATGTAAGTGAAGCACAGCTAACTGCAGAGCCAGAGCCAACACTAGAATCTTCAAACTGAGGCTCTGCCTATTCCTCCCAGTAGCTGTTACTAGTCTGGAATACCAGCTGATCCTCAGGCAAACAAGTGGTGGTAGCAGCTTTTGGTTTCTGAGCTTGCTTGCTTCCTTTTGCTTTTTTTTTTTTTTTTTTTTTTTTTTTAACATGCTATTAATCCCACACACCTTCTAGGAGTTAATTTTTAAGACTTCCAATTTTTTTTCACAAACAAAAGCAATCCTTACACTCTTAAAAACATGGAAATTACAGAATTACAGGACTTTGATCCTGCTTGAAAGACATTTGGAAATAGAGAATACATGTTCGCTATGAATAAAAGAGAATTGTTAACTGATACAAACAAATGTGACCTAATCTATTTTTATTTTCAAGAACACCAGTATTCTATTGAACACCTTTGTCTCCTGCTATACAGATCTGCTGTAGCAATAAAATCAACTGTCTGCAACAGTTTCAGTTTGCTGTATGGTTAATACCAATAATGTACTCAAAATTGATGTTTAACAGAGTGAACTGATTTGTTAGAGTGTTAACAGCCACAGACTTTAACTAATAAACAGATCATTAACTGCTGGTAATAAACAACTTGCCAGGATCATTTATTATTTAAGAACATACTTTGTCCTAAGAAAAGATGGCCCCACTTAGGTCTATGTATGACACCTCTCTAGATGTCGTTCCAACTGGGAGACACAGATGAAGCTGCAGAGAAACTAACTGGCAAACATAAGATGAAATTCAAAAATACTGGGTTTCATCAGAAAGTTACCACCAGAAAAATATTAACTGCTTCTACTGTTCAATAATATAATCACAATTTTAAAAAAACTCTTACTTTTAGTACTGCTGCTATCTGTTATGAAAAGGATCTCTAATTATATATTGTAACTTCTTCATCCTTCTTATCATATGCCACTGCAGCAAGCATTTTTTTCTGGAAGTAGTTCTGTATGAGATAATTTTTGTACACAAAGAGCTTTCATGCGGAAAGAGAAAGGAAGCTGAAGAGAAAAGCCACACATCATTACTACTCCTCCACAATAAATGAGAGAAATAGAGATGAAATAGAGATTTCTCATTTGAGAAACTGAGGTGCAGGAAGAAGTTCAAATTTGCAAATGCATTATCAATATCAGTCTGACTGAAAAGCAGAGACACCTAAGACATATTGTTACAGTAAGCAACCAGGTGAAGATGGCCTAACCATTTCTCTGCATTACTTCAACAACAATATTACTCAGTCCCATAAATATACAACTGTATGTTCCAAATAAGAGTGACAGATAAGAGCAGCTTGATTAGCAGTTTGCTAATATCTAGATCTTATATTAAGGATCATATAATATTAATGTATTTTCTAGTATCTCCTTAGAGGCAAAACTGTGCAAAACTAATATAGCAAAAACTATGAGGATTTTTTTGCTAGGTGCTGTGCAAATAAACTTCACAAATGCCCCAAATAAGTTACAGACTCTCTGCAGACAGTCTCAAGGCTAGAATGGCAATCTTTAACAATTAACTCTAAATTCCTGCTGAGATGTACCTATAACATTTTAATCACAGACAGTTGAAGGATGCCTCTTCTATGCCAGATCATTTACAAGTGAAGAAAGTTTAAGGAAAAAAAAATTGCTGACTTCTTTTTGCAGTCCTGTGAAAGCCAGTGAAAAAGAATTTTAATACCATCATTAAAATAATTCTCACCTTTAGCCACTGGCTATTACTTGCAGTAAAAAGCTGAAACTGTATTTGCATGCTGGTTGGAAAAATGCTTCAATTTAATTGGTTGTGGAAGAAGCACTTTGTTTATAGACATACTGTACAGGAGGAAATTTGGCTCTCCTACCATATAATAAGATGCATGGCTCTCTGCCAGGGTGCTGGCTATCCCAGGACATTTGGTGTTCCATATACCAAGAATGTGGAACTGCACTGCCTATAAACAGAAAGGCTTTTTTTCCAAGGATACTTTAAGACATGCTTTTTCTTGGATTTAAAAGTGAAAAATTAATGCAACAGTTATGTAGTTGCAAAAGAAGAAGCTTTCTTTGGTATCTTTTTTGATCAATTTGCTTTAATTAGCTATTGAGTAACCAAAAGTTGCCACTCTTCCTTTTTCCATTTATGAAAGATACTGAAAAAAACTCCTGTCTTTTATGGGTTCTGAATATAATTCTTAAAAATCAGGGTATTGCTTACACAAATATTTCCACTCAGTGGGATGACTCACATAACTAAGGACTGCAAGGCTGGGATTTACTAATCTGTCAGAGAGATGTATCCAATTAATTCATCCCTTTATTTAGGTAGGAGTTTTTTGCACTTTATTATCTTCAGTCTCTTTGACCACATGGGAGAGAAGGCCATCAGAGGGGGAGTAGAGATGGATTTTTGAAGGAGAGCCATAATTAGCTCAGGACTTGGATTGAACTCAGGAATGTTGTTACTGCTAAATAGCTCCTTAAATGGAATATTTATAAACTAGAGGCAAAGCTGTAACATTAGAAGAGAAGAAAACTAAAAACAAAATAAATATAGATGGACAAGACCTAGGTTAATGCCCTGGCATGATGACATAATCCAACCCAAGGGACAGAGAATGAAGAACCAAGTTACCAGTGGTAAATCAGAGCATTGCACAGAGCCCTATTGGAGCTCATGGAGGGAACCAAGAGACCTCAGAGGTTGAATCCCTCCTGAAGGTCCCTTAAACAGCACCTGGCTCTCATGTGGGGGCCATACAGATCCTTCCCAGCACCCATCTGGGATCTGCCCATCCAGCTGAAGTTTCCTCTGTCCCTCAGCCACATTACTGTTGGGGTTTCACCTGGCCACCCCTACTCCTTGGTCCTCCACTCCCCCAGAAGCCACTCCACACACAGCTTCCCTACAAGAGTTTTTTCATTTCTACCCTTATAGGGTAGAAATGAGAAGCATTTGCCCAGGAGTGGCCAGGTTGCTTCCTGCCCTGTCTTGCTGTTCTCTCAATGGGACTGGGGCCTACTTCAAGGCATCTTTCAGCTACTCTGTCTTCAAATAAAAATAGATTTCACATTGAGGCCACACAACCATGCTCTAACCTGCCCTGGACCCAGCACCATTTATTCAAAGCAGATTTAATTTTTTTATCACACACAAACAAGAGGATCCAAACTAGCTCCCATGGCAGTCATTAGGACTTAAATAGGGATACGTTCAGGAACAGAGCTACTTTCCAAGACAAATAAATCATAAAACTGAGATGCAAAGCATTTGTGCCAGGCCTCTACACAGGGTATTTGGGGACAACATCTAAGTGACCCATGTCTTGTCAAAAATTTAAAATTATTTTCCACATTCAAGAATTTTTCATAGATAAACATTTTTTGCCCTTTACTGTCCCAAGGAAGCTTGTTAAATGGCTTTCCAATGCTATGTGATATTTATTAAAAATTATAGCACTGTCTCCTGGACACAAGAAGAAGAGGAATAATCTATTTTTCAGATCAAGCTCTAGAAGGCTTGTAGTAGTGGAAAATAAATCTTACAAATTCTCTCAGTTTCCCTTTAACATTTCCTGTTCCAAATGCAGAGACAGTTGTCTCCTAAAGGTGCTGCAGTGCATTCATAAATTGCAGCAATACTGTTTCTTTGACAAATCTATTTCAAATCCAGTAAAAGATTTAATAGGATTAACTTGCTTGGAAAGTCACTTGAAAAGTTTAGTTTTATGGAGTAAAATGCCGTATGTTAAATTATTAAGAGCACAAGGCAAAAGAAGGGGAAATAGAAAGGAGAGAAATAGAGAAGCAATAGAAATAAAGATAGAATAAAACCAGCAGGGAAATAGAGAAACAATATTTGTACCTGGATGCAAGTGGCTGTGTAAGAATGTGATCCTGAAGTGTGGATACCTGTGACAGTCACTGCAAGCTGTGCTCCATGCAGAGCTTGCAGGCAGGACTCCAAAAGGGCCCCAGGGTGCTGGAGCCTCTGAGCCCCCACAAGGAAGAGACAGGATGACTCGAGGCTCCATAGCTGAATCCCAGCATGGGAAAAAGCTGCCTTCTGGTCACACAAAGAAGAGAATATGAAAAGATTTTGTCTGCTCTTGCTGTAGGAATTGGCCTGAGCAGCACCAAGAGAACTATGGTGGCAGCCCCATATACTGCTCATCTTCATCAGCACCAGCAGCTCAGGGTGCTGTGATCTCCCATCACACCTTACAAAGCCTCTTCACCATAACTTTTCTGATATGTATAGACATACAGGTGCATTTATGTGTGTATATATATGCACATATATACATAAAAATATAAGAAACTTCTCTCCTTGATTTTCTCTTGAACATTTTACTTAAGATGCAAGACTCTCAGGGAGGGGGAGGAAGTAGAGGGGTGGTGGGAAGTGAAAGGCTGCTTCCTAATTGATATTTTGAAACTTAATGACCAGCACTATGAACACAGCATTTCTGACTCGCCTTGAGGACCTACTGTAATAAATATAGTAGGCAGGCCAGAGAAAATGATCAAAATCCTGTAGCCAGCTCTGTTTGGTTTGGCATTGCCTACACTACAACTCCAATTTTAAAAACAAACTATAATTATATGGGTAGAAAAACCCTAGTAGAAAAGAAGAAATACGTTTTGCTTGGAGCCGATTCTACTCAGATATTTGAATTTCTCATTTTCTAGCAAGAAATTGTTTTAAACCTTTTTTGTTTTTTTAATTTCAATTCATCTGCTTCACTTGCTTATTTCTTCAAGGAAGTCACAAAAAAAGTCAGAACTGCATGACTTTACCACTTCATGGAATTTGCCACATAGCTTTAAAAACTTTATCTGATTCAGATATGTACGTGTAAATAGGATGTGGTGGGATCATGGACTGAGTTAAATATTGATTGTTGAAATATAAACATGTACAGATGAATAAATGTTAAAATAATAACATGCTGTAGTAATCTGTGAATCTTTTAATCAAAAGGTATTTTGAGTACAAATACTTTTGTATTTGAAGACAAATACATTCTTGTATGCTTAGCATTTGGAAGCTGCGCACTTTACTGTGTTTCTTGTTGGTTGTCATTCATGCTCCATAACACACCAGCCTGGGCACATGATGTTGGTTTTATTCTCCTACAGGGGAACAGAAAATGAGTCCTGCAGTAAAAGATAACTAGATTTCTAACATAATCAGTTTTGAGTAAACCCTCTCATTAGCACAAATTATCCTAGTCACTTTTCACAGGAATGGCATTAAAACACTTCAAAATATCCTTCAAGCAAATCTAATGTACCCATTACTTTTGCCTATCCATTTCTCTGCCATTTCTATGCATCTCTACACATACAGCTGAAATGAAAAGATTTTCCTATATATGTTTTCAGAATTTTTCTGTTTTAAAAAATAAGTACTGCAAACACATGTTCCGTTCAAAGTATCAAAATAATTTTACACAATATTCTGCTAATATTTTTGTATGCTATATTCTTAGTTACATAAATACTCCAGGACACAAATCTATATGCACCATACAAATACTCTGTTCTCCTAGCTCATGTCTGGTTTTGAAGACACGTGAATCCAGGGATTTAGGATTTAAATCTAGAATAGAAAACAGAGATCTAAAAATCTCTGGTTTGTAATATAGTTAAAACTATATCTATATATATATTAATTTATAGCTAATTTAAGTCAATTTAAAATTTATTAATCCATGAACTTACAGATCTGCTGTCATCCCTAAACAGTCAGACCCAAAGGTATTTAAGTTTGACTTAAAAACTGGAATTTTCAAAAAATTCAGGCCTTTACCTTTGCTTTCTAATTTTTAAGTCTTTAGGGCTCAGACTTGTGTGTTTTTCAGTGCAACCACATGAGCTAAAGGCATTGCATTTCAGTGAAAACTGAGAATCACAGGTCTTCAGGAGGAGACGTTTTAAGGAAAAACATCAAATGTCATGAGACTTGTAATAAAATCATGAGTGTTGGAAGTGCTTTCACAGTCTTGCTTTCAGAATACAATGATTTTTGTAAAACATAAAATAGTTCATGCTAAACAATTTTTTTCATATTAATACCTCTCCATATGGTTCTTGCACTGTTATGCTGAGGGTCATAGGTTTGATTTTTTTCATTCCACAGCAATTACAGGTCCATGACAACAGACTTCAATTGCTAAAAACTCAATATAAATCAAATATCACTGGAAGGAAACACATTGTTTTTTGTAAATGTTATTCTTCTTACTATGGATTTGATCTGACTTTTCATCTTGAAGCCTTACCTTATATGACCCTTTTACGGTAGGGGCCACAGCACCTCTTCTAAATGGGGAAAAGTGCTTTGTGGGTGGCAATATTTTCCCATAATGACAAAAAGTTGCAAGTAACAAGTTAGGAAAATGAAGGAAAAGACATCACACATTTGGAGCTCTACAGGCAATATATTTATTGTCAATAGTCAGGTTCAAATAACATCATCTGGGGAAAAAAAATCCCAACAGAACCACAGTGTAGATGAGAAAATAATCTCGATCACTTGTGTTCTGACATTTTTATGAATTTAATTTAAGGTGGCAAGAAGAGACCTAGTAAAAAATGGCTGAACGCCTACCAGAGGGAAAAAAAAACAAATAACCCAAAAGAAAATGAAACACTTTTTTCAGAGGTAAGACTTTCATGGCTGTTGATGTGTTTTTAAGTTCCAAAGTAAAAGTATTTGTAGCAACATTTCAGTCGTGGGACAATAAGAAAAAACAGTCACAGAAACATTTCAAATAATCTGACCTGAATTACTTTTAAATGAAGGGTGACTTTGTAGCCTAAATCGAGAAGTGAACAAGGTAATTTGGGCTCAGTTTGATAAATTTCTTTTGTGACTTTGGGCAAGCCAAGTGATTTAGTATTTACTAGTTTCTAAAACCCACATTTCCAGAGATAACATACTTCTGTGTAAAGAGATCTGATGCTTCAGGACTGCACCCAGTTTTCTAGCGTTGCTGAAGTGTCCTTAGAGGAAGATGCTCTTTGAAAAAAACCCTGTATGCCTTTGTCCTTCTTTCTTCTCCTGTCTCCCATTGCTACTTATTTAGCAAGATACTGCAGGAAGAAGAGCTCAAGGTGTATGTACTTCACACGAAAGATTTGTATGTACTGGGATGTGTTAGTGAGTGCTGTGTGCAGGTGTGAATAGTCCACTCCCTTAGGTGATTCAACAGACAGTGCTGTGTCCAGTTTGGTGCTACTCAGTATGTGCAAGACATTGGAACTAGTCCAATGGAGGGCCTTCAGTATGGTCAGGGAGCTGGAGCAGATGATACCCAAGAAGAGTTTAAAGAAATCTGTTTGTTTAAACTGGAGAAAAGAAGGCTGAGAGGAGAACCGGTTTCTTTCTCCAGCTCCATAGCAGGTGGTTATAATGGAGATGGAGCCAAACCCTTCTCAGAAGTGCACAGACAAAGGACAAAAGGCAATAAACATAAGTTGCAGCTAGGGAATTTTTCAGTTAGCTATAAGAAAACTCTTATAAACCACTGAAACATAACCACCAGACATTCTGTGGCAACTGCACACATTGAAGATCTTCAAAACCTGACAACAAACTGAGCACAACATTAGCCCTACTTTAGGTGGGGAGTTAGATGGGATGTGATTATGGCTAATATCATCTCCTTTTCTCTCCCAAGACAAAGTTTTGTGGGGCTCATGGTTTGTTGAGGTTTTTGTCTTTTAGTTCTATGCCACTAGAACATCTAATTTCCACATTTTTATTTCTTTGGAAGAATTATGATGGTGTTTACTCGAAGTGTTACTACCAAATTTAATGTGCTTCCTTCACTGCAGTTTGGTGTGTGATGGTGGCTTCAGATACATAAACAAGCTTTAAACTACTTGACTCAAGACCTGCTTGCAGAATAGTTGCAACAGCACAGAGCTATGACCTTATTCCTCAAATATTCTGTGTCATTTATGATGCTAGATTTTTTTAATTAATAGTTTTCTGTGTTTCTGAGACTATGCATAATATCTAAGCTATCTGTTTGGGGCATGTGTACATGAGTTGTAATTTCACCTTTGACTGAAAGGTGCTAAAATTTTTATGTCACTAACCCAAAATAGATCTTCCATGTAGAATGCTTAGCAAATGGAGTCCCTGTGTCTTTGCCCAGAAACAGGCCCTTGGGCACAAGGAACAAATTCTTAAGTATTATTGTTATAAAGCACTGGCAGAGTAGTATATTTCTCTAAGGTATCAAAAATGTGTCAGAGGTATCTTCTCAGGAGCCTTGGGGAGCCCAGGAGTTGAGGGCAGACTAAATATCCATTGAGAAACCAACTATGTGCCATTCTACAGTTAAGTTTTTGGCATAGCCATCGGGAAGAATATCTTTTAAAATCAAGAAAAATAACAAAGAAAAGAAAACAAAAGCACCCAGAGAACTTCAGATGCATTCACTAAGAAGGAATTCACTTTCAGGAAAGTGGTGGAATTGCTCTGGACTAGCCAGTTTAATAAATTGCAAATTTTTATTGCCAGAATAATACACACCCTCTAGATGCTCCATTCTTTAGGATTCCACCAGAAGGAATGCTGGATTTGCACCTCAGCAACTGCAGCATGGGCTAAGCTGCATTTGAGGTGCTTTTCAAATACATCACTTTTGTATGAAGACATTGACCTCCCCATGCTTGTTGCAATGACTGCTCTTGTGTGAGGTACAAGATTGTACCACCAGTGGTTATCAGAAGATGTGCAACTCCTTAGCTAGAAAAAGAGGGGCTTGTCATCCAGCTGAACAAGACCCCGTGTCATGCTGTTGGGTCAGTCATCCCTGTATCTAAATTCAGTGCTCTTTGTCACTACAAAGAAGGTTCTCACACACTGATTTTGTGCATGCAAGTAGACACCAGAAATCTTGAGCTACTGCAGAAATAGGTTAAAAAAAACTGTCTGACAAATCAACCAGAATTGTCTGGTGTGCAGAAGCTATTGGCATCACTGGTTGCTGTTACAGCCTCAAGTGAGCTGATGCTGGATCTGGGAGGGGAGCCTGGCTCCATGGAATGCCACAGTCCAGCTAGCGTCATTTCACACCAGTCTTACCCAAAGTGACTGTGAATTCTTGTTTTCAGTTAGGGGTCAATTTTGGGGAAAGGATTTGAAGTGCATTGCAAGTCTATGAGGCTCACTGGACCATGGTTACTGCACTAAGTTTTTCTAGGTTGCTGGCAAAACCTGAGTTACTGTTGATCAGACTGGATTGTGTCTGTTTTTCTGACTAGCTGTCCAGAATTTCCTGAGTGAATGAATAGCCAGCCATTTTCCCAAGTGAATAAGTCAAAGCAGATTCTAAGATGCTCCACTTTAGAAATTACTATGATCACTGGATATAAAAAACACTTTCCTTTGTAAAGAATGGCTTTTCTTAAAGGCATAATTCTGAGTATCATTTAACTCTTAGTGGTGATTAAATTTTCAGATTTCGACACCTTAACAATTGACCTTGATCAAGGTTTTGAATTGCCCATCATATGAAAAGAGCTTTAGACACCAAGTAATTATTTAGTGATAGCCATCAGGATAAATATTCACCGAAATGAAAAACAGAATGAGTGCACATCTCAAATAGCAAGTGCAAAAAATATAATCAAAGTCAAAAGTTAATATGCATGTGTCCACAACTCTGCACTATAACTTTTCCCTCTTCAATTTCCATGTATTGGAACATACTGAAGGTGAAATTTAAGACTTCAAAATAAAATTACATCTTTTCAATAGCTATCATGAAAAGATGAGGAGTTGAAATCTAATGTCAAATCAAATTAAAGTCTATTATGGTGCAAATTCTATTTGCATTTGGCACATTTTAATACCTTGGCTATTCACAAGCTAAAGAGACAACATTCTGCTTAGATACAGCTACTTCTGAAATCAAAGGAGCACAATGGACTTACTTTATTTCACAAGCAACTAAGGTGTCTTCTGTTAGAATCAGAATACTTATTAAATATATTATATTAGAGGAGTGCTTATTACATACAGATTCCGTGACCCTTTCTTTATTAAAATATTTCTTTTTAAAGAAAGGTTCAGCAGATCTCAGACAGAAACTATTCAAGGTGAAACAAAAACTCTGAAATTGCTTAGAAAGAATTAATACAGATAAAAAGCCTGCCCATGTGTCAAAGAAGGCTTTACACATTTGTCATTAGAGCAGGAAAATAAGCAAATATCACTCATTGGACATCACAAATCAGCAAAATATCTCTCTACAGATTGATAGAAAGTATCTCGCTCTTTAAAGCAAAAGTAAATGGAGTTAATATTTTGTCACACACTGCCCTTTTAAATTATGCCTTTTTAAATTGTCATATGGTTGTCCTGCATTTCAATCTAAAAGGGCTACATTTCTGTTTACCTATTTCACGATGCAGGAAGTTTAATGAGTCTGGTGCTGTGTCTGAGTTGTCCTTTGCAAAGAGAAAAACTCAGCAGTACTGAATAAAATGTTTTTATATCTTGTGGCTTTGAGGAAAAGCTGAAGTGCATGTCTTGAGTAGTTGGTGCAGTGATACATGAGCACAGAGACAGCTTAAAGGAGGATAAACTCCTGTCAATAAATTGCTTCCTTCACCCACTGACACTGACCAACATGACAAAATGATGGACTGGGATACAAGGTCAACCAGCATGGGTTGATGTCCATTGTGATTAGAAGACCACAGATTCCCTCAGTCCCACTGCATCTGAAAGAGAACAAAAGAGTGATTAAATAATTCTGTGCTATGAAGCTCTCTGTAATGACATGAGAGCACATACTTCCCCTTAAATGCCAGCCTCCCAAGTCTGAGAAATAAAGACCTGGAAAACATGTACAGCAATACCTATCAACATGTATATGTATGTGTATATGTGTATACATATACATTCATATATATGTATGTGTTGAAGACTTCTGAGAACTAAAAGTAGGGCTTCAGGTAGATGTGGGGACTGGGGCATCTGGACTCCAGGAACACCAACCATTGAGTCCTCCCTGCTGTGCTGAGAACAGCTGTCCCTCACACACACACCCTCACCCAAGAGCAAGTGATATCTGAACCCCTATGAGTTTTGAGGTCTTTGGTACCTTCTTCAGTCTGTAAAAGGAGACCTACATTGACCTGAGCTTCTTGTGGAAATGTGAAACACATCCTCTTAAGGTAATATCACTTTTACACTTTCCCCTTTTATTCCATCCCGTATCAAAGATTGGAATAATTGTGTAGGTTCTGGCCTACCAGTCCCTTTTGGGAAGGTTTGTCTTTTATTGTAATTGTACTGTAAACCAGCATGCCCAGGAAAGTCCATTATTTTAAGCCCGATTTTCTTGATGAGCTTCTTACATATCTTGTGACAAAAGTGAATAATCTTCTCACAAAGACCTTTTTACTTAGCACTTATTTTAGATAATATGAAGCTTTTTCACAGTGATACATGGACCTATCCCTTTTTTTTTTTTTTTTTCCTAGTCTAAAGAGCAGATCAGGATGCCTACAACTTCTTGTGAAACCACAACATCCTGTCTACAGATTGTCATCTTGACATTCCTGTGACACACCAATACCCAATGATCATCCTTTCTCTTTGTCACTCAAGTTACCTCTAACAGAGAAACTTCCCCTTCATTTTTCTGGCAAACTGAAATAAGTTCTTTTGACTTCTTGGTTCTGGCTGGTATTCAAACGGTGCTGAAAAGCACAACATTACATTGGAGGAGGACTGAGTGTAGGAAGCCCATTTTCAAGGCACAAAAGTAGCTTATCTCTTCTAAAACCTTGAGACCAACAAACATTGAATGATGCAAAGTAAGTATGTAAACTCTGTATTACTCTCATAGTGTGCTCAGAGCAATTTGTTCCTCATTGAGTTTTTGTTGACTTAAAAAATTAAAGTTATAAACTCTCTTATTTTAAACCTCAGTCAATGGAACTGCAGATACTCATCCTTCTTTGGCAACTTGCATTTGGGAGTTTCACAGTCAGACCTAAGACACATACTCATTCTGAGTGTAATCTCTGAAACAGGGAGGTTTAACTTGAACCCAAGGGAGGGCTAAACTCTGCCTCTGAGTTGTTATGCCATTGCAGAGCAAAGGTCCTGGGACAGCCAACAGCAAAGGATGCAGTGGTGGATGTGCCCAGGGCTGGCATGATCCGTGCTAGGGTTGTCATGCAGGATACTAGAAGATGCACTGTCAGGAGCTCCAGAGCACAGATGCTGGCTGCGTCCTGAGGGTCCCTCCTGAGATAATGCCAGATCTCCAAGGGAGAGAGACAGGATCACACCAAGTTGAGGAACTCACAAATATCCTTCCCTCCTTCCCCTTAGGGGTCCAAATGATCTGTCCAAGAACAAAGACTTATTTTGAAATGAAGGATGAGAAGGCTTCACATTAATACGATTTTTTCCTAAAGTCTCACTAAAATTTGACACATAATAAACATAAATAATATGTTTTAGATCCCCCCCAAGTTCTCCTTTTCAACAGTGTTTTGCCTGTTGTCAGCTGCACCATCTGTTGCAACAGGCTGTCTCACTTATTGGTCCCAAACAATCAACAAAGATTTAGTAAAGGGTATCTGTAGGATAGTTTACAACCACACAACACACAATCTAATATTTATACTTTACACATGTTGAGACATATCATCCATCTATCTTTAGTCACATTTTTCCCTATTTATTTATTGGATTGGTAGGTTTAATCCACTTTATCTCTGATTGTCTCAGTGTCTGTGACTATAAAATAAGACAGTGAGAGGAGGCTTATGGAGAGTTCCTCATATTAGTGGGAATTTTGCTGCAGAAACAATTCCAGGATCTGCTTATGATGCTTAGCTGAATCCTCCACTGAGCTAGCAAGGTGCTCAGGCAAAAGCTACAGAAAGCTACACCATTACAGGAATCATTCAAGTTCAAGGATTTGTCCTCCTGAACTGAGTCATTAGACATTGTTTTGTTCATTTTCACCAGTCAAAAGAGTTGTTTCTAAACATTATAAAGCATATAAACCAACTTTTAATTAAAAACACTCCTGCAGAAAAAGTGCACCAGGAAAACAGCTGTTCCATGCACAATAATGACACAGTGACTTACAATGACTAATTAATGAGAACACCTGGAGTATCTTTCAGAGCTAAACTGGAAACAAAATACTGGAGATTAGGTTTTCAAGCTACTGGTGGTCCCCACTAATCTCTTTCAGGTGTAAACCACAGTGTACATGGAGAGAAAAATCTGACTCATTCCTGCGAGACAGGAGGTCTTCGGGCTAATAATTGCAGCATGTAGTTTCCATAAAATTTACAAGGTTGACTTTAAATTTTAGTAGTGGCAGGCCTGCAATAAATGCCAATGAGGTCCATCAAAATGAGTATTTGTGTGTGTCCTCATAAAAATAGATCAATCTTTTTAACAGACTCCATGCAGAGGAATTTGTATAATTACAACACATATCTACAGCTTTAGAGTCCTTTCCACACCAAAACCAACATGGTAAGTCATAAATACAGAGGAAAAATAAACACAGGAACATAATAAAAGAGATTTGGTTGGGTTAAGTCATTCTGTCTCCGCTGCCATGTTGTAGCTAACAGAGTTTCCACTAGGGGTGGGCAAAGGGATTACTTTCCTTGTTTGTCAGCCTCTTACACTCTTGGGGATGGTGAGCAAGTCTGTTCACATAAAGGAAAGGAAAGGGAGAATCAGAAGGGAGGAAGTGTCCCACCACATGTGTATACATTTATTCCCAGACCATGCATTAACTCTTATCGTGCTGGTCTTGATGGAAACATACAACAAGGTATGAGAGATGCATGGCAGCCTGAAAGAAAGAAAGAAGAAATTAAGTTTATATCTTCTGCATTGTGTCTATAGGTTGTCAGTTCCATGTTCACAGCTGAATTGTCATCTCCAAGTAATAAAATGTGGTTTATGTATGAGATTCTTCACTCTGCCAAGTTTCCACAGAGTTCAGCTGAAGTGGAGGGGGGGTTATGATTCACTGATTCTCTCCCCAGCCCAGCCACAACTCTCATCCTCATGAATTATTGACCAGCAGGGAAGAGCTGGAATGTTGTCCAAGCACATCTCTGCTGCCAGGGGCAAGAACATAGAGCATGGAAGCAGGGCTGAATGGTGAGGGCAGAAGCAGGGAATATGGTACTTGAGGACCTGGATGCATTTTTGTATAATATTCTGCTTAGTAAGAATAGTGACAGAATTTTCTAGGTGTTTATATGCCTCAAAACATATGGGCATTTAGTGAGATTTTTAAAAACGTATTTGACTTTTATCAGAGTTAGGAGTTGTTAAAAGCTTGAGAAGAACTTCTCTGTACTTTTAGGTTCCTAAGTATCCTTAAAAGGTCTGGTCTGAAAATCAGCTAGGGCTTTCCAAATCAGCCTTGGTTTTGAGCAATTTGAATAGCCATAACATTACATTATTTTTAATGGGCTTAATGGATTCCACTTTTGTTTAACAGCCAGAAAACAGAGACCAGGCGTGGGACTCAGTTTGACTTATTTTAAGCATCCAAAAACAAGCTGTGTGAACTTCAACTCTGCCTGGTTTTCCTGTAGCCACTGGAGAGACCAGACACCTCTGACAGGGATGAGCTAAGGGAAAGAGTGCCTGTCTCTTTCCCTTGACCACAAAGGGAGCATAGACAACAAACTCAGATTAGACACCTAATTCCTAAGAGCTGAAGACAGATGAGATAAACTTCTCCTCCTCCAGTGATTTAGCCAAGAGCAGACAGAAAACAATGGGAGAGCAAAACACTGAATTCAGGCTCCCAAACCTCTGCCCAACAGTAACCACTGAACTGATTTTCCCACTTGTGAGGAGGTGAGGAAGGCACTTGCCAAAAGAATTCTACTTGGTATGTGGCAGGAAACAATGAAAGTTGTTCTAGCTAAGTACTGACTTAGGAGCTGGAAGGAACGAAGGGGAGATACTTAAGATGCCCACAAACCAATCAGTTCATGAGAGGAGTGGTGTCCCAGACAGACACCAGCTGCAGCGCCCAAGGGAAGGGCTAATGAAGAAGCAGGTCTCTGCCCAGATGTGGGTCCCCACAACAGGAATCCCACTTCCAGCTGACCAGCCATGATGGCTTCTTCTATCATTTATCTATCTTCTATGCCAATCAAGGTCAAAAATCACATATTACCGCCCCCAAAAATATAATCGTTGATAAGGAAGAATAACCAGTAAGTGTTTTCAACTACTTAAAAGTTCTAGTGAAAGCTGAAGATACTCTGGGCTTCTGTAAGACAGTACAAAGCTAATTCACAGTGAGGTAGATGAAAGAACAGCTCTTATAAAGCGATAAAGCAGTGTAGAGAAATATTTATATTAACATTTTTAGTTTCATTTGTAGTTTTTGGTTTTTGTTTTTTTTTTTTTTTTTTTTTTTTTTTCTTCTGCTATCTTATGTTTTTAATCATTCTTATCTGGAAACTGTTCTGCCACCAATGAATCATAGAATTTCTCAGGCTGGAAAAGACCTTCAAGATCAACAGGTTCAGCCTTGAAACTCTGAGTCTGACAGGGAAAAGGGTTTAAAGCAAACTAAAGAGGAGATGTTCTTTTCTTGCAAGATTTCTTATACTGCCTTTCAGCTTTTAAATAGTAAAAAGTACTCAAAAGCATGACTTCTCCTCAAAACTAACTTATTCAAAAAGCAACAGTTTCAAAAGCTACTGTAGAAAGTTGTCAACCACTTCTAATGGGTATTGAAGGCAAGAGAAGTCTTTCAAATAGTCTCCTAACTAAATACTGTCTCCTGCTCTCATTGTGCTACATATCTTCTTGCCATAACACTCCTCAGACCCCTTCTCCTCCTTTTAAATGACCTTTGAGAATGCAAAACAAAAAGCTGTTGAGCATCTATGACAGATACAAACTTTGGCCCTAGTGAAGTCACTGGCAAACCCCTTGTTGCTGTCAGTCAGGCCAGGGCAGTGCACAAACTTCTGTTTATTTTAAATGGTTCTACCCAGATGGACTCCAGACATGTCTTTCAAGATTGGGGTCTGGCAGCAGCTAGATGACTTAACCAATAAACCTACTATGATCTTCTGAACACTTATGGGCATACTGTGATCTCAGAGATTCAGTATGACATGCAACCAGCAATTTCATGCTATTTTAATTTCAGTTTTACTTCTGCTTCCACATGGCTTTGAGCTTCTTAACACTGCTAGTCACTGCATTATCTGAACAACATCCATTCAAGGCACACAAACAACTGGAAGGTATCTTTTTACTTTCTGCTGGGTGGTTTACTACACAAAAACTTCAGCAGAGGTTGAGCTAGCTACTGTTGATGCACAGAAACAGGCAGTAGCCTAAAAGCCTTGCAAAAAAATTGGACAAAAAGCTGTCAAGAAGACAAAATAGTATTTTGCTGTCTGAGCCCAGCAGGTAAAAAAAAAAGTTACAGCTGTGTGGATTTTTCTGTAAGAAGTCAATAGCTGTCAGGTGTTCCTTGACCAGCCTGAGGAACTTGTAAAGCAGCCAGGCTTTGGGAGGCCAGCAGTGCAGGAGAAGTATTCAAGACTGTTGCCCACTTAGTGCTTAGAGGCAAAACCTCATCCATCTCCTCAGCTTCTTGCAGAACTGATCCTGATACTTGCTTTGATGGGGCATTTGTACCTTAGGTTAATTTCTCTGCTTATTCTTCCCCAACACTCAACCAACTGCCAGCATCCTGGGCAATGCCCACTCCTTCCCTAAGCATGGTTTCTGCAACCTTTGTCTACATTTATTTCTGAAAATAACTTAACTTTGCCACCATGTCAGAAACCTGCGAAGCAGAAATCATTGCAGAACAGAATTTTAAGCTTCATGTCTGTTACCTGTAAGACAACACTCTGACACTTGCTATTAGCCTGTTCATCCCAGCTGCTGGAGGGTGTCTTCACACTGATTTAACTTCTTTTTCTTATCCTATCTTCTCATAATTAAGAACACTGGAATTAAGAAGTAACACTGGGGCAGTGAGGCAAGTCCTAAGTGTGTATAATGAATGGTATTGATTTTAATAGCTTTATATACAGAGCAAATTTGGCTTAATTAAGTAACTGTATTGTAACTTTCACTTCCCTGCACCAGTCTAGCCATTGGCAAGCTAAGCGATTGCTATACATGCAAAATCTTCACACTTCAGCCCACATGCATATTTCAGGCAAATGAGTTTTGCTTTCCAACATATTCTGAAGCTTACTGATAGTTTAATAAAACACTTCCCTCTCTCCACACCCTAAGTTTAGTTTTATTTTAAATACTTCTACAAGTAACTAAACGAAATTTAAATGCTTGTTGTTTTTCAGGAGACCTGAAAGCTTTTGAAAGGCATCTAGTGACAAAAGTGTATCATTTCTAGAGATCAAGACAGTGGGGAACAGATGTTTCACCACCCCATGGGACAAGCCAAGGTAAGAAGGAGTCCAATACCTGCACCCCAGCAGTGGATTTTCCCCTACAACAGCCAATGCAGTGCCAAGCTCTATGATCCTTTTTAGTTACACAGGCACTGGACATGAAACAATGGAGGGAGAAGGAGACCTGGTGTCATGTCAAACAAGTTGTTACACACAAAGCCATCAACATGGATGGTTCAGAGCCTGGGCTGCATTTTAGCAAGTCAGCTAAAGATGAAAGACTTTCTGTTCCCATTGAAAATCCTCTAAACCATCCATTTGCCCTATCATATGTTCACTATCAGAAACTGCTCTTCAAAGCTGAACAAAAACTACTGTGCTGCGTAAAATTGACAAAGTTAATCGCATGCAGCATGTTTCCTCCACCATAAATATTCCCAAACACCATTTGTTTCTGGATTTCACTGTTCTCCTATCTAAAGAACAGCTACATTATTGTTTCATCTGTAGCCCAACTGCTTTCTTTACATTTTTACCACTAAATTGAATCTACTGCCAGTAATCTAATTTACATTTAAAATGCACAATATGCCAACATGACCAGACTTCAATAAAGTTTTTACTAAAACTCATAAATGCCTTGATTCTGGTGTTTATAGAAATTTTAGACTGTTCATTCCCTGAATGTTATGTCGCTAGCATCCTGAAATCATTCCCATATGAAATAAGAAACATTCTTAGATTCATGCTGCGTCAGGAAATACATAATATATTTTCACTAGCAATTGCTCTCAAAATCAAAGATTTGTCAGCTCTCAACAAGGGGATTTGGTTGGTGTGTCCAGCCTGCAGTGGGATGGGATATTAGCTCTATTCACCTGCTCATGTTACTGATGCAGTGCATCTCGTTCCCTGCATTTCAGATTACAAATATGTCTTAACACCTTTGTTTAATTTATTTTAATTTCCTGCTCACACAATTTCTTGGTTCCAAAATATTGCAGAATTTTTTATGAGCACTCTCATTCACCACTGAATTTACCTAGAGGTATCTTTCCTGAGGAGCTACTTGACAATACCAATAGGATGCTTTGTTAGATGTTTGTATTACATTTCTCCATTGGATACTGATAGCCAAACTTGTAATTTTAGCAAAACAAAATATTATGAAAGATTCAGGTGGAAACGGAAGGTTTCAGGGTGGAGGGTTTTTTTGTTTGTTTTTTTAATATGTAAAGGGGTTATATAGTAGCTTTTTTCCTTCTTTAAAAACTGTGTTTTCTGGGGCTATTAGGTAAAAAGAGGTTTTAAAAGAAAAAATTGAAAACTAAGAATAAAAGAATATATTTGCTTCCATTAAATTACCTTCCTATCTTACTTCAAAACAAAAGTGCTGGGATGAAACTAGAAAGGGTTGGTATCAACTTTTTTTTTTTTTTTTTTGCAATCAAGTATATTATCAATTACTTCTAAAGTTCTACTCATAGCACATATTTACATCCTTCAGGTAATCTTTGTGCATTTTGTGACTGTGACATATTTGTTTGATTGCCTGCTCATATCAGAAATGTGTATAAGCTACAGCAGTATCAGGCTCAGTGGCCTTCTCCTCAGTGCAGATATGGCTTCAATTGGTGTCCCTACACAATTCTGCACTGTGTAAACTGATTTAATAAGTAGCTGCTGATCTAAATACATTTGTTTAGATATTGGGATTAGAGTTGCTTTAGGAAGAAAACTTTAGGTGTCAGTTCTTTCTTTCAAGGAGGAATCAGGTGCCTCAGTGTGCTTGCTATCTCACCTCTAAACACAAAGTCAGCTTACAGAAAAACTATCAGTACATTACATTTCTGTGAAATACCAGTTCAATTATGAACATGCTTTCCTATACTAGAGCCTAGGGCCAAATTCTAAGGAAACAATTCTGCACTTGGATGTATATATCTAAAGTTATGGTTTGGTCTGCATAAAGTAAAAAGTGAAGAGGTCTGGTTTCATGCATAACAAACCATCGCTCAAGCTGTGTTCTTCTCTCAGGAAATTTTAATAGGATTTTTGTGTACAATAGGATTGTTGTACTCCAGGGTGCAACTATTTATGTAAATATAATCATGCTATTTATGTAAGAAATTGAAAGGTTTACAATAAGAATCAAGAACAATTTCATCCTGAAAGAGTAATCATTTAATTGAGAATGCAGAGTTAAGGTTTAACATTTCCTTTTTTTCTCTTTCCAAGTGGTTTTTGCTAGCATTCTTACAACACTCGGAGTTACAGAAAGTAAGTATACATTTTAGCAAGGCCAAAGCTGCTCTGCCAACAGAAAGCACTACCCTGCACCTGCTGAGAAGATCTTCCTTCTCACTGCCTGATTTTTGCAAAAGCCCTTGCTGGGACATGGAAGCTCTTAGTTTTCCTGCCTGATCATCAAGATCCACAGCCCTTCTGAAAACCAAAGCACTCTGTATACTGCTGAGGGAGCACCTCCAGAAAATTAAATCACATGTAGAGCTCCCCTGGAGGCAGTGGGCCGGGGATTTCTGGGCAATTATTTAAATTTCAAGATTATGTTCCTATTCATCTCATCTTTGAAACAACATGGTAAACCTGATCCATTTGTATCTCTAAGCACAGTGTGAACATGACACACAGTGTGTGGTCCAGTGGCTCAGAATTCTTACTTGCTCTGTTCACTGACAAGGGTCCAAGCTGCCCTGGTCTAGGCTTTTTTCTCCCTGCAGAGGATGTCAACAGTGTTGTCCCAGTATCTTGAAATGGTACCCTGAGTGGCACAGTGACAATGTGGCACATATTGTCTGGAGAATGGAGAACTTTTGGTGCCTGGGGAGAAAAGTGAGGAAAAAGAACTTGAGGGAGTTAACCATAAATATGTTCCTTCTTGACCATCTGCACACTTCAGTCTCGGTATAAGTTTTCCAAACAAAGTACGGAGGTAAAAAAAGTTTTTAACTTAAAGGTTTTAAGAATAAATGTGATAACCCCACAAAGGGACAGAACCAGACAATTCCTGGAAATAAAGAATTAAACTCACACCAAGGTTCTCTGGGATGTCCAATTACTAAGGGAGTTCTTGAGATGGTAGTAAATACTTAATATATTTATACATTTATACAATACTGAATCAGTTTTTCAGGACTTTCATTAATTACTTGGGTGACCAGGAAACATTTTTTCCCGCTCTTTTGTTGGACAATTTTTTCTGGGTTGTTGTTTTTTTCTCTACCTTTGAAGTACTGAATATAGTGATTGCTAGGGACAACATATAGGCAAAGAGGACTAGTGATCATAGGTGCATTATACCAAAAGGCCAGGATCAATACTTCAGGATTAACAGAAAATTTACTTTGCCCAGTTTTCCTCTGGAGCAGGGACCACTTCCAGAAAGCATCCAGGAAATTTGTTTCTTTTTCATTCCTTCTACACAATAGGTCTCAAATTTATTACAGGGTACAAAAAATCTTGTTTCTTTGCAGCTCACATTGAGTGTCAGCTCTGTAGATCAGAAAACTGGCTGCAGCGGGGGACCTTTACTCAACAATCCAATGGGCTCTCTTCACATCTCTAGTCTAAAGACACTAGGTTAACATGCTTAATAGAAAAAGCTCTCTTTTTCACAGGATCTAGACTACCACATGGGCACGAGCACTAGTAGTAGAAGCAACTGCTGAAGATTACTCCAGCCATAGCAAACTACTGGATAGCATGTGACAAAAATGTACAATAAGATTGTTTTGAAAATTTTTGCTCAGGCTGTAGACCCTAACACAGACAGTTCTTAAAAGAACACAGAAAAGTAGTCTAATTTTTTTGATAAGTTTAGCCTAAATGACACGTTTCAGTACACTCAGCTTAAAAAGTCAGACATCTTAGAACAATGTGTGTAGGTCCCATTTATAAGCCTGGGAAATGGTAACTCTGAAGAGACTTGGGGATCTTTGTGGATATTCAGACTGACATGTATAAGGTATCAGACTGACCACCACTGTCACTAAAGGGCTAGTCCTTTTCTGGAGTGGATACTAAAGCTGTAAGATCCTATTCATGGGCACTCAGCCAGCTACAAAACTGTCCCACCTACTTCTTGTCAAGTACCCATGCAGGCCACACACATATGATGACCAACTTTGTCAGTTTTGGAGAGAAAATATGATTCAAAGGATCAAAGATGAATCCTGACATTCAAATCTTCAAATGAGACCTGTTTGCTTTCTGGAGGGATGTAAACTGCAAAAGGGTACTTGGCCATTGTACTTGGACCATCACTGTGCTGTGGGAGGCCCTCTGACAGTGGAAACTGGAAACCAAGATTAGAAGGTTAGATTTGTTTGTTTTTCTTAAAATAAGTGCTTTAGCTCAACTAGCAATGTTACTGGTCTTGAAGAAGCAGTCAAGCAGTCAGACTGCATTATCACAGTGGTTTATTTTGGCTATGGAAATCTCTGAAAATAAGCAAAACACAAACAATGCTCTGGAGGCTTATTTAAAAAAAAACAAACACAACCAAAAAAACCCCAAACAAATAAAACCCAAAACCCCCACAACAACCACTTCAATACACACATCCAATTATTAATTTGATTTCTTGTGTAGTACACCTCTTTGCCCTGCTGTCAGTATATCCTAGGGCAGGGGTAGAAGAGTCTGGTGTGCCCAGTACCCTGCTAGAGCCCAGCACACATTCCTACCATGATAGAAGGGCTTCCAGCATCAAAGCCTCAGAGTGAGACCATTAACTTGGGCCAAGGGTTTTATATTGTAGTGAATTCTGTGACTGCTGATTAACCTAAAGGCTGAAAAATTCACCATGAGAGTCAGAACAAGATTCAGATTTATTATCTGTGCCCTGAAAACCCAGATCCCAAAGTGGTAAAGAATCCTTCCATGGTTGTTGATTAGTGAGCCTGACACACAACTAAACACTACTGGCTCTATCCAGCAGAGGGAAGCAGCAAAAAGAGAGCTATATTTGTTGGTTTATCATTTTAACAATCACTAAATAGAATAACTAGTTATTGACTGAAGAAATATATTCAGAAAAGGCATCCATAGGCAAATCCCTGACAGGCAGATTTTTTTAATTTCTACTTGTTGACTAAAACCATATAAAAGTGGGACATTCTATTACATAGAGATTTTTCCTCTGAACCTCTCAAACACTTTAGTATAACTTCACATCCCTGCAAGTAGCAAATAATCACTGCAGATAATACTAAACCTATGCTTTTACCTGCCCCCGTAAAAATGAATAAAAAAGTAACAGTACTACTATTGTGATTCATACATAATTGAGTGTGCCAACTAATAATCTTTAATATCCACTGCTGACAGGATGGAATTAACTGCATTTTTCCCTGTGCAACTTTCATTTTTTCCCTGTGGTGTAAGCCAGTATCTAATCCCATCCTTATATCATTTTGGCTATATTAACTCAATTGAGGAGAAAGTACTTAGCCTAGAGCAGGTTAGGGTGAGACCTTGAAATAACAATGTTTACACAAGCTAAAGATGTCTTTTGTTGAAGCTCTCCACTGATGCTTGCCAACAAAAGCTTTTCATGCGCAAAAGAGTCAATACCGAATTATAGTTAAGCAGTGTAATAATTATCCTCATTAGCTGTAACCAGAGCATGGATAGGATGAATTCTGTTATAAACTCTGCTAATACTCAGGAAGCATATTCTGTATGTAATTTAATAATCTTGGAAATAAACACACAGTTCTTTCTGTCTTCTAGTACAGAGTCTATTAAAGCAAAGAGGCAAATCACTCCATGGTGAAAAGACTGATTTGTTCATTATTTGTTTTTGACTTAATCTGGTGGGGGAGCTTTTGAAGACAGCATTTAGGTGAGTCCAGCAGGGCTTCCTGAGAGCAAGAGAGCTAAGATATGCTGACCACCTCACTCTGAGGGAGATGGGCATGGGTAGGAACTTCTGGCCTGAGCAGGGAGTACAGACCTGGGTGAGCTTTGTGCCTGTCTTCTGAAGCTGGTGGGAGGGGAGCTAAGTCCCTGTGGAAAGGTGCTATGAGTCCTCTGAAGTTTCCAGTCTTTATCTCCACATTGCGATTCCTTGTGCTCCCTGACACACCCCTACGAATATTTGGAGATCTTTTGGCTGTCTTTAGCAGCTGAAGTGTTTTTAGCACGAGGAGCTAACATTCAGGTCCTGGCTAGAGGCTGCCAACCTGATCCTCAGACATTTTCTGCCTGGTACTTCAGGCACTGATGATTTGTCAACATGGGTGTGCTGTTAGCAACACTGATGTAAAGAACTCCCCTGTCTATCCCAGTCCCAGACTACAGATTGACTGTTTGCATGTTTGTCAGCTGACATTGTAGGCAGGTCACCTTAAAAATACAATCTCAAAACTTACTTAAAGAGCAGCTAAAAAAAAAATATATATATATATATCCTTTTCCTTGAAGTGATCTACAGGATTTCGTCACAACAAGGTGAGCAGAAACAGACAGGCCAGAAGTATAGTATGGTGATTTTTTGTGTTGCTTTCAGCACCCTCCTATTGGCAAGCAGTGGCAGCCATGGACACGTCACTGCATTGCCTACCCTATGATTCCACACTGATTCCACAGTAGGAAGTGTGGTTGCTCTTTTCCCTGGGCTTTTCTTCCTTCAACCTCAGCTGCCTGAACATAGTGTCAAACCCAAGGCAGGCTGCAGTCCCAGAGTCAACTGGGGGTCAGTTTCTCCCCAAGCAGTTCACTTTCTACATCTCTCACTCTCCTGTTCCTTCTGTAACAGGACTAACGTTACTTCTCTATCGCAGAATTAACCAACTGTGTCTGAAAGCATGGAAACATCATGTTTTCCTCTTCAACACTTAAACTTGATGCTGCTCTGTGAGCAAAACTTTACGGGAAATCTAGCTTTTTAAGGCTGAGAAACTATGAGAGACAGGAGGACATTTTGGTTCTGCTCTGGTCAGCCCTCAGGAGAATCTAGCAGAACAAGAAGAAAGCATGGCAAATCATGGCAGCTCCAATTGATATTCTGGTTTGCCTTGAAACATCAACTTTGCAAGTGCTGAACACAGCAACAGGCATGTCGGTAAGAGGTCCATGGTGAAGGACACAAGTATTTTTAAACAAGGAGCTAAACAAAACCAGCAGCCATGGACCACACCACTAGCAGCATTCATTTCACTGATGGCACAGCCCTTGGGTGAAAACCTGCTGTTTTCTATAAGTCAGCCTACTCCATTTGAGGCAGTGGCCAAAATCCCATAATTACAATGAGATGAAAATCTGCTCCTTTCCAGTGGTGTAACTCTGGTGTAATGATCAAAGTTGGTGGTAGCAAACTAATGAGGCACTAATGCAATTCTAAGTATACCAAGGTAAGGAAAACAGGCACCATATAGAAAAAAAATCAGTTAATGGATTTTTTTTCCCAAATATTATTTACTTTTGACAAACTGCAGAGTTATTTGAAGAAGATTGATTTTTCCAGTACTGACAGGCACCACAGTGATAAAGCTATCATAATTTCTCAGAATATCATGAACAAAACCTGTGGTCCATGGAAAAGTCATATTCAGAACAACTGGTGTAAGAATGCGTTTGTGTAGTCTAAACATTTTTAAGCAGTGAGTCCAGGGCACTAAATTAAATATCCCATATTTTAAGTTTTCATTGCAAAGATATTTTGTAGTTAAATACAAAGTTATCAACATTTGAGGAATGACATAAATAAGATCTAACCTCCATGCTATTAAATTTAGCTGCTGCCAGCATTATTATTGGCAGTAAAATTACTTTGATTGCTATCAGCTATAATCAAATATAGGAAAAGCCTGGAATGTTGATATCTTCCACAGTAGTACATTTTTAAACAGTCATTAAAAAAGAAAGCTCTGACATGACATAACCATTTAAAATTCTGCTCCACAGTAGCAGACAAATATCATAATGAATTCTTGGGTTGCTGCAGCCTATATGTTTAAACTCAAGTTATTATTTTATTTCCATTTGTCTGTTTCAACAGTTTTATGTTGTAAGTAAACCTCATCTCAGTATACTGAATTATTACAAGATTGTGGAGTGCAGATGCCTAACACAGCAGTTCTGGAGAAATCTCTCCCAGAGCTAGCCATTAATGTCCATGCTGAAATTGAGAGGGCAATTCTACAGCACCCAGATGGGGTGAATCTCTTCTTTTAACCCATGGATGGATTAATTCTCCCAATAAGGAGCCACTCCAGTGTTCCAGCACCAAAAAGCAGGAGCAAGGCACTATGTAGCCTTCAGGACAGACACGAAGTTTGAACAGGCCTCTAGAGTGGCTTCTCAGGCAGTCTGCAGCCAGGCTACATGCAAATGCTGCACACAGATCTTGGACTGAGCTGGAGGTTTGTTCTACTTGTGGCTTTCATAGAAACCAAAAGAACATGGGCTGAGGCTGTAAACACAGCTGGATACCAGGGGTTTGCTCTCCTCCAGCAGAAGAACTACATGGCTCAGGCGAGTTCACCCCTAACCCGAGGACACCCACCTCCCCTCTCACAGGGACATCTCCCCCAGGGATCTCTAAAAGCAGAGGGCAGGAGCCAGGGCTGAGTGAGGGTGGAAGCCACTGAGGATGTTCAGCTGGGTGGCTTCCCAGATCTCCCAAGTTACATCACTGGAGCAGGAGGAGGAAAAAAAACAATAAATCATAAAATAAAGCCTACAGGATTTCTTTGCAGTAATTCTCTGCCCAGGGTAGAATGCCTGTGTGGCTTTAGTCACCTGCCGTTCTGAGGAGAGTAGCTGCTGGAAGAGCAGAAGGACAGACTTATCCCAGGAGGGCAGACTTATCCAGACTATTTCCCGCCAACCACATATTCTAGAAAAATAGAAAGGGCTGCATCCAGGTTCCCTGTCTCAGGAGAGGGTTAGAAGTAGAAGCTAAAATTCTCCGAGGTTCACACTCTGTTGTTGAATTTTAGAAAATGGTGGAATTACTGCTGATTGCACTTGGACTATACCACAGAAGGCTTTTAGCCCACATAATACTTACTCCAAAACTGTTGCAGTGACACAAGGGTTGCATGAGATAGTGTCACTAAGTGCCTTTGAAAAATTCAGTCAAAATGTAAACTGAAATAGATCATTCCTCCAAATAATTTGATGCTCTGCCTGTGACTGAGCAACAAATAGTAGTTCAGGAAAAAAAACCAAAGCTCTCCTTTACAAGAAACCCTTGTGCCATACAGTGTTGCTTCCAGAGGTAAAATAACCTGCCTACATGATGTTCAATGTGTGCCACAAACATTCCATCAGATTGTGGAAATTCAATATACTATGAGACAACACAAATGCCAGAGGGTCCAAATTCAGCCCCAGAACAATTCTATGGTAGCTGTTAGAAAACAGCCTAGAATAAGAAAGGGCACATATTTTTAATAGTTAATTATTTTATATTGGGTATAATCACGAGTCTTGAAAGAACAAATGTTATTTTATATAAGCAGTAGGGAAGAGCCAGATAAACTTCCAAATGGATTACTTCCAAATGGATTTTGCTACTTGAAGCCTTTCTTCAAAATTCTGAAGACTATAAAGTTGTATTTTGTGAAGGTGGCAGGTCTTGGCCACGAGGTGCAGTGAAAGCAAATGGACCTTCCTTGCCACCACTGCTGGTTCTGGGAGCTGGAGTGCCAGTTCCCTGCTCCCACCCACCCATGCTCCAGCATCCTGGGCATCTCCACAGACAGTCCAGGTGTAGGAGAGCTCACTGAGAGCTGGCTTCTTGGCTTCTGAGTTTGTGCTGCAGCCAGGCACAAATTTCTGCCCATGCCCACCCCAGCTGGGCCCAGCTGATCACTGTGTAAATCCATCACCCAAGCATCCATTCCCACAGCTCTAAAAGGGAAGAAATTGGGAAGAGGTAAATAGCATCATGCCTTTTGCACTAATTCATGTGAAAATATTTTCTTTGTATTTTGAAAAGGCAGTTAATATCTAATCTTGTTCCGTGGAAGACAAAATACACTGCTTTCAGTTATGTCACAGGATGCTATGTAGGAAAGCACAGACATTAACAAAGAGCCACAGCAAAGCATTGAGTGCATCTGAATTCTTTGTCTGCAGCCCAGGCTTTTCCTGCCTCACAGTGACAGGATCAGGGAAGAATTTTCTGTGACTAATTAGGTTTTAACTTGCCAGGGAGAACATGGACATTGGCAGTCTATTGTATAATAGTGAAGCAAAGTTTGAACTAGATTGAACTTAATTTCCTTTTCACTGAAAGGAAAGAAAGATTAATGAAATATCCCCAAATCCATCCTGCTAGCTTTTATTAAATCAGCAAATGAAATTTAACCTCCAATTCTGTTATAAAATCTTTTCCGTAGATTAGGTTTCTGCAAACATAAATGAAATAGACATACTCCTCTCTGCAGCATTTTAGATATGAAAATTACATTACTTCAATCAACATTAATGTTACGTTAGGCAAATGCCATATTAAGAAACAATTATTTTGTGTGTTTCTTTTCACAATATTACCTACATTTTATTAAATGTCAGAACTTCGCTAATAATTTCTGAAAACCTTTTGCTGATATTTCAGCATGTCCTTGCTCTTCCTGCCAATAGTAAAAAATTAAACCTCCAGGAATACAGAGCTTTCTTTTATTACTTACTTCTCATCTGAGGGATACCAAGTCACAGTCCTCTCTCATCTTCTCTACTGCTTTTCAGTTATAGTTATTGCATGAGTGTGCTGGCTTAGGCCTCTTCTCCTGAGCATGTCACTGAGGTTAAGAGATTTATGTCAGGAAAATCCAGCCTTCCCAGCCTCAGCAGATTAGGACAGGTACTCCTGCTGGGCTAAACCAATTCTCACATGTTCTTTGTGGAGAATTAGTGAGTCCAGCTTGGTTTCTAACTTGCTTCTAGTCAAAACCTGAATGGATCAGTGGAGGTGAGATCTGCCTGGAGCATCCGTACTGCATGGTGAAGTCTGCACCTTAGAAGGTATTTATCTGCAAAAGTTAAAACAAAAGGATTGGGACATGGAGGGCTTTGCTACTTCTCATCTGGTGAGTAAAGAAGAGCTGTAAAAATGAGTATATTGAGAACATCCTGCATGGGCAGTGCCCCAGAACTGCTGCCTACAAACAAAGAACTCATCCTGCTGGGAGGATGGCTCTGAAGGCTCTGATGTGATGCTGTGACAAACAGAGCAGAGCAGGACCTTGCCTCCAAGGATGGGGTCCTGCCAGTCCTCCCAGGTGAGCAATCCCACCACACCAAACTGGCCTGCTGACACTGAGCCTTTGGAAAGTGCAGGGTACTGCGGGGGGAAAAATGTCATTGCCATTAAAGTTAAAGCATTAACACTGTTTACGTCAAACCGCTAATGCTCGGTTCTATACAAGACAATATGAAACTGTATAAAATATTTGCAATGATTGCCAAGAAAGCAGAGGCTGCCAGTACTCCAGAGCACATCCTCTGGAACTGATTACTCCTAATCCTTTAGAAAATGTATAAATAAAATGATGCCAAGACTGATGGACAAGCCAGGGCACCTACTCATGTTTCTAATCTATTGCTTTTCCTCCACCCCATTCCCTTCTCTGCACAAAATACCCTCCTTTTTTAGTAACTTAAGTTGACAATCATCAAAAGAAATCAAACTGTATATAAATGAACATTCTGAAGCATGTCACAGTATGTCAGAAACTATTGAAATCTACTAGAAGTCGCTAAAACAAGTATTTAAATCTTTTAGTAATACTTTGGTAGAGTGATTATTTAACTTACAAGCAAGAATGCATTTAGCAGGAACATCAGAGGCGTTTACCCTTAGTATTAGCTACTCAATCACATAGGCTAATCCCAGAGGCCTAATCTGGTGTTAGTGGGAACACTGCAATTATCTACATTCATTAGAAATTAGAAAGAGGGAAGATGGAGGAGAAAACATCAATGGGTGGGTAATTAGTTTCACATACTCCCATTGTTTGCATGGGACCAAATCCATATTGCCATTGAAGTCAAAGGAGCTTTTAGTAGCACATCCTGCATTTTCTTGCTGTCCAGACCACCAGCACAGGGCTGCTTGTCTTAGCCAAAGAGACACAAGCTTGTTCTAGCCTTAAATATATTAGAATTGTCTCTCTTTCTTGTAAGTGTCTAATAAGCTAGAATAAGTGGATTTCAATAGGATGCTTGTTGGTAGCTGCAGCTGGTGCCTGCTTTGGGTTCTTTATTCTCCTTAACATAATACTGCTTTAGAACAAATGGATTTAGCAAAGCCTGCTAATATACTAAATAGAAGTAGGGTATTCTTAAAGCAGCTGGACACATACTGGGTAAACATATAATGGAAGACAGTTTCTCTCACTCTCCATTCCCTAATAAACGTGTAATGATTTATCATATGGCTGGAGAATTGACATTCCTCTCAATGGAAACGTAGTGTTATGCCTCACTATGGGTCATTTATGTTTAATCCCAAACAGGGGAAGAGAGCAGGCTACTCTTAAAGCCTTATTTCTGCAAGCTCAATATAATTACAGCTGTCCTTAAGCTGAAGAATCCAGACATATTTCATGTCTCCAAAGTTTTTCTGTAGCTTTTTGTAGCAACAGATCCATGTTCACTCTCTGTCAATGTAGTAATAAGATATTCTGTGGTATCCTGTACCCTTATAATGTTCGTTTTCTAATGCCACAAACTGTTGAAATCTGTGTTACTGAAGGTGTTTGGACTTGTCCAGTCATTCCAATTGACCAGGAAACCAGACAAGATCCATCTACAAATAGCTATCCTAAGCTCAGGGTCAGAGATTGCTATTCAGAGATGTTGTCTTCATTACTAACACACCATAACCATAAAGTGTTTTCTAGAATGAAAAGCTTGGCAAATATTTATCTGTCCTTCAAATGCATCTCTGTCCTTCAAGAATGTGCATTGAAATAAATCTTACTCCTAGGTCAACTCACAGACTGTATATACCACCAGCAAAAAAGCATTAAATCAGATTGAGAATAATGGTTCAATGAGTCTGGGTGTAAAATGTGTATTTCAACACACAAGATTCACATTGATCTTTGGAAGGCCTCTGCTACACAAGGCAAAGAAGTACTGGGATGAGAGGAGGTTAGGACCAAGAAGGATATGATGGATCTATACAGCAGAACATTCCAGGAAGAGTTTGGTTCCTGCTGCATTGGACCACAGGAAGACCTGGCAGTGTCTCTGAAGACATTAAGGGAATTTTGAGAGCTTGGTTTCGAGATCCATCCACAAATGGTCTCTCAGCTGTAGCAAAGACCAGTTACTTCAGTTTTGCTATAAGTGAAAGAAGGGAGAGATGGAGGAAATAAAAGGCTGCAGACTGTTGCCATGCTACACAGATGCTAAAGGATCATTTCCTCATGAACACTCATGTACTGCAAGGCCCAGACCATGGTCATTCCTACATGAAATCTTGGCAGGCATGTCATCTGTCAGTGCTTAGTGACAAAAAATGTAAAGTAGAAAGAACCAGAACAAGTTCCAGACTTGAGTTCCTTTTCAGGACATCAAGAAGATTTTTAAAAAATACATCTAGGATCATTAATTAATTTGGTTTGGAAGAAACTTCATGATAATCCATCCTCCTAGACACATCCCTACTGCCCCTACAGCTGTATTCCCCTTTTACACAGAAACTACTTGAAGTGGGGAAGCAAATAGATAAAATATAGCATTACTCAAGGATTGCCTTGTGCTGGAGTAATGTTTCTACAGGTGATAAAAGACCACTCTGAGATGATGAGGAGGTGCAAAAGTACTATAGTTGATGACTGATACAAGAATTTATTGGGCTGAATGATTTCACACAATCACAGAAAGTTAGGGGTTGGAAGGGACCTCAGAAGATCATTGAGTCCAACCCCCCCTAGTAGAGCAGGGTCATCTACAGGAGGTCATGTAGGAATAGATCCAGATGGGTTTTAAATGTCTCCAGAGAAAGAGACTCCACAGCCTGCCTGAGCAGCCTTTTCCAGTGCTCTGTCACCCTTACAGTAAAATAATTTTTCCTCGTGTTTATATGGAACTCCTATGCTCAAGTTTATATATTTTTCCCTCTTCCTATCTTGGGCATAATTGAGAAGAGCCTGCCACCATACTCTTGGCTCTCTCCCTTTTTATTTATAATATAATAATAGAGATTTATAATAGAGTAATGAATTTGTGATGAAAAATCTGATAGCACTTTGGAAACCCTTTACTGGGAAGTTACTGGAAACAGATCCACAAAGCAGGAAAACAGATTTACCCCATGCAGCCCAAAACCAGATATAATTTGCATGGCAGAAAACAGAACTTGAAGATGCTTCCTGGAAAAAATGTGAAGAGATCACTGAGAGCTTCCTTCCAAGATGTGTGTTGTTGCTTCCCTGCTTTCTGGGTGGTGGTGGTGGTGGTTCTGCTTTCTCATGCATCAACTCAGCCTCAGACACAAACTCATTATTATTTAAAATACAGCATGCCAACTCAGAATCTAAAACCCTATAATCTTAAAATCCAGAATAGGGAAAATGCAAATAGGTGGTATGGTGTCAGAAGCTGTTTTCATCTACATCTGCCAGCAGCTGATCCCCAGAAGAAAAAAATAAAAAGCTTTATGTGCCATCCTTATACCAATACAATTTCCAAAGAACCATTAGCTGTTCCAAGAAAGGCCAATAATTTTTTTATCTAGAAATGAAACCTCTCAAAACACAATTTCAGCAATGTGAGAAAATTAATTTAAAGGACTTTAGTGAAATAATTTTGTTCTTTCTTGGGACATGAAAAAACCTACAGATGCTCAACTGGTGACTAGTGATTACTCATTATTTAGACAGGAGTTTCAGGTTAGATCTTAGTTCCTTCTGCTGCTCATGGCCCATCCTTCAGAAAAGGCAACACAGGAGGGAATGGCCTCACTGCATTTCCTAAAATCATGCATCTGAACAGCATGTGGGGTTCACCACTGAGAGAACTTTGGAGGCCCAGCTAAAAGTCTCTCTGGGGAGAGATTCCAGGAGCAGTGTGGGGCATCCTGCTGCACAGGACTGCATGGGCACATGGCACAGAGGGGACAGCAACCTGTGGTGGGATGGAGAGGAGCCTGTGGGGCTGGAGCCTGGCAGCCCAGGGAAAAGGAAGGTATTTTGGAGGACTGGAGAGAAGAATTTGGTCATCAGACAGCAAAGACTTTGAGTTAAGGACTTCTCTTTATGGGGAACCTCTGTCTCTGATTCACAAACAGGCCTTAAACAGTAAAACTGTGAGACAGCTCTTATTTTGAGAGGCTTTAAGAAGCAGCTGCTCAACATATCCATCCAAATTCTGTTGCAAGCATGCAAAGTCATATACTTCAAGCATTGTTCTTTCACCAGTACCCTGGGCCCAAGTAATAAAGACATTGATGTAAGAACCAATTAAATGTACACTGTAAAATAACAAATATTTGAGTCTCCAGAATTATAGTGTTACAAGTGCTAAAGGACAGTTTTAAAGGACACTGCCCAAGATTACAAATAGCATTGCTACAGCTATGACCACATCTGATAACCAACCTCAGTTACTGTTTAAAAATCTCTCATAGGTTTTTAATTAAACTTCAGAGAATTCAAGTGATGGTTTTTGCATTTGCACAGTGTATGTTTGCCATGAGATTAGTTCTGGTTGATTTATGTGCATACACTCAAGACAGCTTGGAATATCCCACTTACAAGGCATGCAAAGTCTGCTTTTACCGTAGCATACCTCAGCCACATTAATTTATATTAATATTTATATTAATAGCTGTCATTAATTTATTTTCAGGGAAGGTCTACTTATTATGACTCTCTTTGCATTATTGTGTGAGGTGGACATTGCTCTCCATTTTTAGGAATTAAGTAAGGTGCATATTAACCTACTTACCTAAGAAATCCGGGCTTTTGTAGTCACACTGTTTCCACGTATATCTCTGTATATGTGTCTGTCTGCATGTTTCTGCCTTGGAACTTTTGATCCCTTTAGCAAAGTTCAGCTGAACTGGTTAGACCTACATAAGAATGGCAGACCTACATAAGAATGGTAATTTTAAAATCCTCAGTCACAAGAAATGTTTAATCAGACCATAGGGTACTTGAGGCTGGCAAGGACCCCAGAAGGACTCTTCTCCAACACCCTCAGCAAAGCACTGAGGGCAGTACAGAGTGCTCAGGACTTTGCGTAACAAGCCTGGAGAGCTTCCAAGGAGAGAGACTGCACAACTTCTTCAGATAACCTATCCCACCATTTACTACCCTCAGAAAGTGTTTCCCTGTAACCAGCCTGAATGCCTCAGGTTTCAATGTATTCTTCTTGTCTCCTGTCCTCCCACCCTGCTGTGATGAGCAGAGCCTGGCTTCATCTTCTCTCTGACCTCTCTGTAGCTACCAGGGGGCTGCTGTGTGCTTCCCACAAGGCTGTCCCTCCTCCTGGTTGAACAAACCCTGGTCTTACAGCCTCTCCTCAGTGGGTCTGTGCTCACCTTGCTGCTTCTTACCCCTGCAGGGCCTTTGCCTCAGAGCTGCCCTGCCAGGCCCAGATCCCCACTGGGGATTTGCCTTCCCAGGGGAAATGCTTTGCCTTTGCCCTTGAATGAAATGCCAGGAACTTTATAGGATACAGTCTGCTGGCCACCCTGATGCTGGCATCAGAGCCTGGCCATGTGGGATAATGCAGCTGTGCTAAACTGCAGTGGAGCCCCGTGGCTTTCCAGCACACCAAGGCTGGTGCAGGACATCTGCTGTCAATGGGTTAGCTGGGCTGGCACTCAGCTCTGTGGTCAGAGTCATTTCATGGGTCTATTATAATGTCTCTATTTATTTTAAAACTATTTTGAAGGCAAAATTTTGCCCTCACCACTTGGCAGAGGCTGGGAAATGGCACATGCTCATCTCTTGCCACCCTCCCTGAGCAGGGATGGGCACACACTAAAGCGCTTTTCACCAGGAGTAGCATACACTTTCCAGAGGTGCAGATCTGGGGAGCCAAGAGGACAGAAGCAGATTCTGGATTTAAAGCAAACCTAAGGAAACAGTGTTTCGTTCAACCTGCATGAAAGTTACTGCCAAAAGTTAACTCAAGTTAATTTCAGACAGCAACTGGGTATGAGAAAACCGTTCACAGCTACCACATGAACCTAACTCTTCCTTACAAAATCCCTAAATGAAATCTCACTGGAAGAACAGATTATATTCGGAGGAATATTTTTGCCATTTTTGTATCCATGTATTCCTTCCTAGAGATCTATGGTTGACTACCACCAAAGATAGGGTAGCGAGCAGGATAGGTACCTGACACTTGTCTGATAGAGTATGCCTGTTCCTGTGCTGGTTAATGCCATCAGGACACCTGAATGGTCCCTACCATGAAAATCCACCTCCCTGTGCTCCCGAGCCACCCACTTTGCTGCCTGACTCCTAGGAAAGGTGATGACACAGGCAGGCTCCCAGGCCTTGTCCTTTGCTCAGACACACAACAGCACAAGATCACAGTCTCAGTCACCTAACTGGCATGAAATCTTCGTTCCCATTCAGATAGTAAAGATCCCAGAAATTTCCCAGTTTCAAATGGGATCAGAATCCTGACTGTTCAGTGGGCTATTTCTCATTCTATCAATTCTTTCCATAAATACATTTAGTAACAACTTACTGAAAAACTAGGCTATTTGACATTGTTTTGAAATTCAGTCTGTCTTCAAGGCCCTTACCTTCTATTCACATGTTGTAAGCCTTTTGAGTCTGGTATTAATAATAAATATTATTGCCATGCATCCTTATTTTTTGCTTAATTTGATTACAGAAAATGTAATAGCCTTATGAAAACAATATATGAGTTTTCAAACCTAATTAACATGATACAAGAGCACAGGTCACTAAAACGGTTGTTTTATCTGGAAGCCTTCCATGCAAACAGATAAAAACTAAACTACATTTAATTCAGCAACTCCAGTTGAAAGCTAAATCAAAGATGACTAGTTCTTGCCTAGGGGTGCAGCCTTCCTGGTAATAAATACTTTCCTCTTGTCATGATTAAAAAAAAAGAGAAAGAGGTATGAGAACCCTATCAAAAAGTTTAAACTATGTCCAAGTCAGCCATGACGAAGGTTTAGCTGTTAGACAAACCCTCTATCACCAAGGAGAAAAGCAATCAGATGTATCATATTGCTTTATTAGCCTAACAGAAAGCTTTACATTTAAGGCAAACTCATCCATTTCTCCCCTTCCCCAGCCTGTTATACCTGCTATACCCTTCCTTAACACCCCCAGGCTGATCCCACCATTATTTTAAGGGATATAATGTGAGTCAGTAGAAGTCTAGCAAGACAAAATATGAGCCTTCTGCTCAGATTTTCTTGAATATATTCCTTCAAGTGTTGCACTGAAGAAAAAACAAACAAAAAAGCAAACAAAAACAACCAACCAACCAAAAAACCTGAAAACAAACAAGAAAGCTTGACAATGGTAGCAGAGCCATTGTAATTCAGGCCTGAAGACCTACATTCAGAAAGTGGTTTATTGCTCCTAGTAAAAAGAGAGGCAATTCTCTCATTTCTTGGAAAAGGGGAAAAAAATTACTCTGTTGTCCAGAATGTCACATGTCTTCTTACCCACAAGCATTTATCTGCCCATCAGCCAAGGAGAAATAACTGCCCACTGACAGACAACTCTGTTTGACAGATTCAGGGCTGCTTCATCAGAGGACTAAAGCAGACCAGTATTTTCCCTATGGCAGCTGAAGAAGCTCCTGCCTACCACAACCTTGGATCCTGTTCCTGCTTGGTGTCCCTGCAGCTCCACAGCTGACGTGTCCTTCTCATGTCTCAAAGTATGGCCATGGTCCCTGTCATGAAGGGACCAGGACCACCTTGGATAACCCTTATTCTCAGAAGGGATTCCCTTGGGTTCCCCCTGGGATGTATCAGAACAGAGGACTGAGCTCGGGGGCAGAGGAGAAAATATGTGAAGGAAATACTCAAAGATCTTCATTCCTTGGGTGCAATTTGGCAACACAACAAGGTGACTGCAGAAAGACAATCCAGCTGCTTGGATGCCTTGGGGCTTGAAGAAACATCCATTTTAACCACAGCTTTGGGGAAATGAAAGCTACCTAATAACCCCAGATGCACATCAACCAAGGCTAAGATTAATTTTTAGCACCTGGAGAAGACAAATCCACTTGGAGTAAACAAATAAGTATCTCCAGCAGGCGAGTTGAGAGAACACTGTCAGCAGCAAGGTGAGGGCATGACAGCCAGTGGCTAACCTCAGTCAAAACCAGGGATGGAGCAGTATGAGCCAGGCTTCCCATGACTCAATGGCTACAAAGCCCCCTCATGAAGCAGTAGACCTTCCAAAGCTGAAAGTTTAAATCCTTCTCTTCCTCCATTAGAACAGCCCAGCCACCAATATGGTGCTTTGGGCTGAGCCCGGGAGAAACAGCAAACCTAGCTTCTGGCCTCTGCCTGAGCATTTATTCCTTTGAAAACACCATTGCAAAAGTTATATGAGCAATGTAGGAGGAAATGGGGAGCTCCAGAAGTGTTGGTGGTTTCCCATTCACTGGTGCTGGCTGTTCTCCTGCTTGTAATGCTCACTTGGCCTGGGACTGGCATGGCTGCCTGCACTTGGGACCACTTTCCTGGGGCTGGCTGCCCCATCCCAGACTCACCTGAAGCTCATTTCCTCCCCAAAATGTCCACAGGGCAGATATTTCTGCAATGGAGATGTAAATGATGTGAATGTGCAAGTCCACTCTCTTCTCTAGGAGCATCAGAAGATATCAAAGGACTATGTGAAGGACTATGTGTTCACTTTTAGAAATGTGAGTATGGATTCAATGTCACAAACCCAATCCTGTATCTTTCCTTAAACAAAAATATATCTTTTCTTTTTTTTCTTTTTTTTTTTTTTTTTTTTTTTTTTTACTTAGGGATGGGATTAATACTTTTATTAAGTATTAATACTTAATACTTTTTTCTGCTTAGTTGAAACTCTTAAAACATTGACAGATGCTACCCATTCTGCAATTACCTCTGCAATCCTATCACCAAAAAAATTCACCTTTATTCCTATATCTTGATGTCAGGAACTTCATTATTTTTAAACTTGTCTGCAACATCTACACTTAATTCATAACAAAAGTTCCTTTTTCCAAGAGCTCATAGCAGCACAAGAGAAGGTTTGGATGAGAGCAGAATTGCACTGTGAAATAAGCAGAGTTTCCCCAAAGAAAGATTGGTCATATGGCCAGCAGCTGTGACAGAGAAATACCCTTACGTGATGTGAAAAGTAGTAATAATTACTGTTGCCTATGCTCCCCATTTCAACAACTAAATGATAGCTTAGAAGAAAAAGAAGGTAATGTTTCTTTGTAAAGATAAAAAAAAGTGAAGATTCAGAAAAGAAAAAAAAAAAAAAGCTAAAGAATGAATGAAAGACAAAATATTTTAAATAGAAAAGTTTTTGTACAGTCATACTTCCCTAGATGCACAGAGCAGACAGCAGTCTAGAATTACTAGGGACAATTAAAATGAAACAATAAAAAATGCATAGTCCAAAGGTGAGGCGATCCCCTTTCCTCCCCTGCTTGCTCTCTCAGCCTGCAGCTGCTCCAGAGAGCAGGAGGAGGCTTGGTCCTTCAGGCAGGCAAAGCTACAAAGCACGGGAAAGAAAGTCAACACAGGCTGACACCAAAATGTATCTCAGTACAGGTTTCCCAACACAAGCACAGCAGGGAATTTGTGGTCAGCATGAACACTGCTAAATATAGATATTTTGCCCATCTGCCCTCCTGAGGACCTCCCCTCTTGAGTCACTAGAGAAAAAGCCTCAACCCACCTTCATCACATGCTGGCAAAAGGGTAGAAAATGTTAGGACAGATACAATAATCAGAAGCAATAAGGAGTACTTATAAACACCCAGAGATTCCTTTGGAACAAGGAAATAAAGACATGACAAGAGCTACCAGCTGGAAGAGGAGACTGATGACAGGACCTAAAATGGCTTGCAGTTGCTTCTGGGCAACTGCAGCTAAACTTTGCTATATTTAAAGAGCCAATAGACAGAACAGTCTTTTGGAGAAACATTCCTCTTGCCAAGGCACTCCTGTGCTAGAGGATGTCACTATTCATCAGGGGAGGGAGGCCTTGAGAATATATTTAAATGCAAGGGCTGCTGCTGTGTAATAATGTATCTGGTGATGAACCCCAGCAGATTTATCTTGTCAAACTTTTTTGAAAAATTTCCTCTAAGCAGCACAGTCTGAAGGAACAGCTCCTAAATTTTGGATGCAGAGAGCTACAGAGATTATACTGTCATGCATCACCAGTGGCACTCTCCCAGCCCTGTCCTGTGCCAGACCCAAGAGATTCATATCCTTCATTCAGCACCTTTCTGTGCCCCACAAGTACTCTCCAGTGAGATGTGGATTTCCACACAGGGTCCAAGAGCCACATGGCAGCTCTGGGAGCAGACAGATTTTATCTCTGGAGTTCTTGAGCCGGTCCTTGCTGTGGTCATTAGGACAGGTTCTGTCACATAGACACAAAGCAGAACTTCACAGCAGTTCATGAGGCAGTTTTCTCATCTACCAGGGCAAACAAAATAAAATGTGAGATGAAACACGTGTTCTCATGGCATGGGGAGGTGTGAGGCCAAGAATATGAATACAACAGGGCTAAAGATTTTCTTCTCTGCAGCATCATTTAGGATATATCTAAAAGCAGGTTGGTTTTGGCAATTTCCTCCTCTCTCCACTCCTTTTGCTGGCATTTCTATTTCTTTTCCTAATCAAAATCTCCAAGGCCAGAAAAGCGGGAAGGAGTGAGAACTGCAGCAGTCTCAAATCTCAACTGGTGATGAGAAAATGAAGTTTAAGGTGAACTCTGTTTGCTATACTGCCCATCTGCTCAATACCCACAAAAGTTCAAGGATTCAGGCTGTGATCTGTTCTGCTTAGATTTTAACATCGGATATCATACTGAAGCAGCATAAGGGGCTTGAATTTGACAGCAAAGAAATTTTAGGAACAGTTCTTAGGAAGGTTGTGCTCAAGATGGCAGAAACCTCAATATTTTGGCCCTCTTCCCAAGAGGAACTGGATAAATTAAGGCCCATTTCAGTTGTGGATATAACCCTAAACCAAAACCACAGTGATGTGACTCAAACTGCCTGCCTGAAACTGAGGCAGCTGAAATTCAAAGACTTTCAAAAGGAAGGTTTGGGCTTGCAAAGGAAAGCCTTCATTTGTCAAACCCAAACAAACACACTTCAGCAGTAAGCTCTGAGCCCATCCTCTGCCTTCAAGAAGTTCTTCACGTCCATCTGAAAACGCAGACCAAGTGCTTGCTTACATGGAGACTGGATGGGATTGAAAGGAGCTATTGTGGGTATCTACACTCTCCTGAACTCCGTAAATCAACAGCGAGTTTGACCTTGGTTTCTCAGTCTTGTTCATCAGGCATAACTGGACTGAAAAAAACAAACAAAAAAAAAAGAAGCCAAGAAAAAAAGGAAAAAAAAAAAAGCTTTCTGCAGCTTTGTTAAAAATGTACTTTGGAAGCAGTTTAGGAGAGGGCATGTGGCTGCCCTTACAGCCCTCTTGGGATGCAGCGCTTGTGGGAAGTGCAGCAATGTTGGATGAAGTCTGCATAGCACTAAATCTGCTGCAAACACCCTGCTGGTTCACAGCCAGGTGAGAACAAGGACTGAGGTACAGAGCTGGAGGCCACATCTTTATATCCATACAGTAGGGCATGGAGTCTTCTCTTGTTTAATCTCAAAATCTTAAACAGATGGCTATGCCATCAACTGCACTGCACCCTACTTTTTGATAATACCTAAACCAAGCAACTCAGACTCTAGAAGGCTGAAAATAATAGATCTCAGTTTCGAGTATGCATTTTGCCCTGTGGGGACAATTCCAAACTGAAGTAAGGGATGTGCCTGCCCCAGACCTGTGTGCATTTCAGACACACCCCACAGACCCTCTTTTCAGAGCTGCATATATAAGCAGTGTGAAAACACAGGTTCTGACTCTGTATTTCAGCTTGGATTAATTCCTCATAGTTCTACTTTATTTCTAATTTTAACTGCAACCTTAATAATGTTTAGGCTTTGTTTTTATTTTTCTAAAATAGCAGGGCTCTCAGCTCCACAGACAGCCTCAGCCGCATTTGAGTTAATGTGCAGGCACAGCAGTGTATTTATGTCTCTGCAGACATGGGTGAAAAGGCCAAATGCAGCTGGCTGAAATTCTCACTCAAAATGAAAACACTGTGTGACGTTTCAGTGACATGGTGACATTGACACAGGCCTGGCAGTCCAACAGCCTGTTGCATTTCTCTTCAGGCTGACATTCTGCCAAAGTCTGATCAGAGAGGAGCACCCAGGGCAGCAGGAGTTTCTTAAGGGTATCACAAAATTCTTGGGGTGGGATTATGATAGTTCTTCCTATCCCAAACCCCTAGGGTTTCAAGCCTACACCTATAATCATTGGCTGATTAAAAATCTTGTCTCTGATTTGGTCTGGATATAAATCTGTAATGGACAATATTTACCTTATTTTCTTCTAATGCACAAGTGTGAATTTTAAAAATTGACATACACAAGAAATTATAAAGAATGCTATGTTTCTCATGTTGTCCTGTCCATATTTGCTGAGACCTTGCTAGGACACTTCCCAGCAATTTATAAAATGAGATAAATTATTTGTAAAAAGGAACTCCTTTCCTGAATAAGAAATATGATCCATTTCTATACAGCTCAACATTAAGTAAATGTAAAATTAATTTACTAGTATCCTGACCAATAACCTCTGAGACTGATGTTGTCTGATTGATCTGCATTTTCTCATATCTGTCATCTCTTATCTTCTGGGACAGTAGCTTTAAGGATATATCTTTGTTCTGTATGTATTCAGCACCTTGTAGTTCTTGTCCACACCTGGGATGCCTACGCACTGTAGTGTTGTTATTGCACAATATGAATGTTTGAATTACATTACTGTTTCTGACCAATACAAACCTTGTTTGAAAAGTTTCTTAAGATCAAGATATAACCCCTGGGGCAACTGGGGGCATCTTCTCACTCTATGTCTCTGTTGTGCCCAGCACAACAGAGCTGATCCTTGGATACTTCTTCATTGAAAAAGAACAGCAATAGCAGAAAGCTGAGTGATGTGGGTTCAACTCAAAATCTTCGCAGAAAAAACTTGCCATGTAGTCAACAGGACCATGATATGGTATCCCCTTCATTCATCCATGGAATACATGACTGCATCTGAAAGAGGACTTTCCAAGCCATTGCAAGAGGTTAGATATTCTTTCAGGTTTTTGGTTTGTTGTTTTGTTTTTTTATTTTTTCTTATGTTCCAGAGAATAGAACTGGCTTGAGTACAGAAGTCTTACCTCATGCAAAGATAAAAGTATCCCTTTTAAAGGGAGTTTCTTCTTGAAGAATCAGGGACAAAGGGATTATGCCCTTCCTGAAGGGGGATTAAGCAGTTTCCACAGCAGCTTTTACACCACTGGCTGCATCTGCACCTACTGCTAAGACAGGAGGCTGGAGGAGATGAGAGACTAACTAAATCTGAATTAAAATTAGCATTTTAAAATATTTCCAGACTGATTCTGGGAGTTAGAGTGCGATCTTATTTACAAGGTTATTAATCAAGATAATCGTCAGAGGCTGCTTAGAGGATCATAATGTAACTACAGGGTTTAAACAGTTGTAATTGGGATCCAAATCTGAACTACTGGAGTAACTCCTGTTTCATACAAGCGAAACTAAGTAAATAGTCTCCACCTTCCTATTCTGATCCCCCATGGAGACCAGGACTATAATGCTGAGCCTAAGGAATTCATGGCACTGGATTTTCCAGGAGGGGCGAAGTAACTACATTTAAACCTTTCTTTATAACTTATCACTTCTGTTTTCATAGTTACTTTGCCTATATTCTGATCCTAATAATATCTGAAAAGATGGTTAAAAACAAATGCACTTTACAGCAACTGGAATATCCTCTCTAAAAAGCTCAACAAATTCTAATTTCTTAATCTGTTCTGGGAAATATTTTTGTTGTAATCCCAAAATACTTAAACACATAACAAACGGTACCCAGTACCCTTCCCTGTACTGCCTCCTTTCCCTGTTGAACACATAAAGTCTTTGGGAACATGTGAGGAGTTGTTGTACTCTAGTACAACGACAAAACCTAGCCTAAAGGAAGCAAACATTTTTATACTGAAATTCAAGGTAATGTTTATCATCTGCTAGAGGCAACAGTTCTATGATCAGCTCATGGAGGATTTACTTTTGGGGGCCAGTGAGAAGAAGGCACTGATACAGTAAGGTTGCTCTAATTCAAGGGATGAATGGATACCCACTGTTAATACATAAATTGCTTGACCTTTCAGAGGTTTTCCAGGCTGCTGTGGATAGATATGGTATGTTGGCAGGTGAGTGGTGAAGAGGGGTGCCAGGAGTTCAGCTGTGGGGCACAGACCCACAGGGCTCCCCTGCTTCTACCTGGCTAGCATGTGCCAGACGACTCCCCATCTTCTGCAGAGCTTCACTTCAGATGAATTAGTGCAGAATATGCATTAATAATGCAAAGGAACGGGAATAAACCAATTAACCTCTATTCTATGTGGTTCATAATAGTCCCATGGCACTTGCTAAAGGTTGCAACTGAAATGGGAGCATAGGGATTTTCATTTAATCTTGGCCCTACTGGAGCAGATGGCAAAAAACTCACTGAATTTCAGGAAGGGAAAGATTAATACATTAAGCCTCATGCCCCTTAGTGGTTCTTCTTTGCAGAAGACAGATTGTACTGCTTTCCTGAAGGATAGGTGAATAAACTCTTGCTGGCTCTAGTAGAATTAGAATGTAGAAATACTTGCCACTGGGCCCATTTGCATCCTCCCTCACCCATAAAATCTAAAGTGAACTCTCTTACTTGATTCTGCCAAGTTTTCGCAGGAAACAGCACAGATAGGGAAAAATAAATAATTTACACTGTCCCTAACTTCCCATTAGAGCAGCCTTCCCTCTCCATCTCTCTGTGAAGACAGCCTCCTTTAGAATGCCTATCAAAGCACCTGTCTTGGTCAAACCAACCTTCACAGTCTCCCTCCTGTTGTCACCATTTTGCAGGACAAGAGGGATCATAAGTGACTGAGATTTTTTCACTTCATGCTGTTTATCAGTGAGGGGGGAGAAACCAAAACTGTTAGCTCACCATTTTGTGCTCTACCACCACAGATACCAGGGTAGAAGCTTTAAAATGAGCCATCAATGTATGCTCGCAGCCCAGAAAGCCAAACAGATCATAGACAGACAGTCAAGGGAGGTGATTCTCCCTGTCTTCTCTCGTGAGACCCCACCTGGAGTACCATGTGCAGTTCTGGAGTCTCCAGCATAAGAAGGACATAGAGCTCCTGGAACGTGTCCAGACAAGGGTCTCTAAAATGATTAGAGAGCTGAAGAGCCTCCCCTATGAAGACAGGCTAAAGAAATCGGGGTCGTTCAGCCTGAAGAAGGCTCCCAGGGCACCTTATAGCAACCTTCCAATATCTGAATGGGGGCCTAGAAGATAGCTGAGGTAGTGCTTTTTACAGGATGTGTAGTGACAGGCAAAAGAGAAATGGTTTCAAACTTGAAGATGGGAGATCTGGGTTAGACATTAGGAAGAAACTCTTTCCTGTGAGGGTGGTGAGACACTGGAAGAGGTTGCCCAAGGAAGTTGTGGCTGCCCCCAACCCTGGAAGTACTCAAGGTGAGGTTGGATGGGGCCTTGAGCAAGCTGGTCTAGTGGAAGGTGACTTGGAATTAGATGATCTTTAAGGTCTCTTCGAACCCAAACCATATGATTCTATGACTCTATGTTTATCCAATAGCTTTCTTTCACCAGTAACAAATTCCTTTTTGAATCATTTACTTGCTAGATAAGCTGTTTCCATTAGAAGGTCATGGAATTTTGTAATATTCCATGCATCAGTTGGTATATTTAACCCAAGGATTTTTAGGCTTTGGCATCACTAGTGTTGACTCATTCTTTTTCAGACCTGATTTCATTATATTTGGGAAAGCTTATTTATAAGACTTGCATTGAATGTATTGTCTTAATTCTCTGTTTGGTTACAGTCCCAGTGGCTAACATTTAACAGTGTCTACTAAAGCATACAGAAGGGGCCAAAATGACAGATAATTCAATAAACTCAAAAAGCCACATCAATTCTACTAAAGAGCAAAATACCATAAATTGAGCCTATTTTCATTGTATTCAGAAAAAATACTATTTTTTTTTATATTAAAATGTCTTGGGTTTATCAAACTATTGCATGTTTCTTTCTGGGTAAGTGGTAGTGAGTGGAGATTTCTGACAGTTGTATATTAAATGCAGGTGGTTCTGTGAATGCTGTTCCTGTCTGATACACTACATTAACCATAACCTGCAATTTCTTCCAAAAGAACTGGAATGAATTAAATTGTTTAATAAAACCTTCCTACCTGGATAAACTCATTTCTAGTTTGTATTTATGTTCCCCTAATCCATCTTTCCAGATTATTATTTGTAACATAAAAAGCTAAAAGTGTTTACTTAGAAAACCAAACACTGAACATAATCCTGATAATTTTTCAAGATTTTCCCTTGTAAGATCGAAGTTTCTCACATACCTCTTCTTCCCTTTTTCTGAATTGCTAAGTATTTAGTTTAGTATTAATTGATTACTTCATTCTCACTCCTCAGCTAACTTCAGGGCTCAAACACATACCCATCTGTATAATTTACAGTTCAATGCACCTCTTTTGAGTCTTCATATAACATGGGTTCAGGCACTTAAGACATCAGGAATTTTCAGGGTAGGGGGATGGAGGAGGGGGGATGCTGGTGGACATAATTGGATGCAAATTTTTTGCTTGTTGCTTTTCTCCATTTAAAACAATTCCGGAGTAGAGTAAAAAGCAGTATCATGTATCTATACCTTCATAAGATCATCTCTCACTGAAAGGAAGGTTTTTAACACAGAAGCAATTCAAAGCAGTTAAATTTTATAAGGAGTAGAAATAAAAAAACACTATTTAACTTTGTGCATGGCGAATAAAACAAATTTAATTTCTTTAAAATTTTCTTGCTGTTTTTAAACTTATTTTAAATGCCAGAAGAAAGCATGCTGCTGGAGAACAGATAACAGCTTTATCTTGTTTTCATGGTCAAAGCAAACCATAAAATTCTTTGTAACTCAGAGTGGCTGAGACTCAAAACATAACCCTGCAATTCCAAGTGTAGCATCATTTATATCCATAAGCAGATTACATTTTAAAAGTTCTCTCAATACCACTGACCAGAGGAGCAATGTCATTGTTAGAAAACACACGCACTGGTTACCTTATAATCAAATTTTCACTGCTCTTTCTGACAGGTTTTTAAGTTGCTTAAGGGATCTATTTATATGTGGAAGCATCAACATCATGCAGTAAATCCAACCACAACTCAGTCACATATTTTATTAAGTTTAAGTTCAGTGAAAGTGCAGAGTAAACTAGGGCCCTATGTCTCTCAGTTACATCTGATTTGCGGTTGCTATAAAAAGGCCCACATGCCGCTTTTTCAGATGTGTTTTGGATTGAAAATAGGATTAATGTGCTAAAGTGTGATTAGAATGGTTAAACACGATTAATTGGAACAGACTTGTATTGCCAAGGGAGCTCCGCTGTTACTGGCCGGCCTCCAGTTTACCAAGTGAACAAAGCAGGCCAACTGTCCAAGTTTTTCCATGTCTTTGCTTATGTGCCTTTTCCTTTGCATTTTCTCATAGCCAGCTTGTCTCAGAGCAGATTAAATACAGCTGAGAATGTTGGTCTAGGTCTGCAGCGAGGATCCTCGGGGAATAAGCAGGAACCTCAGGCCCAGACTTGGCTTCTCCAGCGCTGGTTGAAAACTGCCATGCACCTAGGGCAAGGGTCCAGGTGGATCGACTGGGGAGTGGGAGTAATTTGGGTTTTTTAAAATGATCTATTAAACCCCTGAACTTTAATCAAGCTGCTACTATACTGACAGCCGTGATTTACTCGCAGATGGCTGCGAGGGGTAAAAGGGGCAAGGCCTGCGGAGCACAGGCACTTGTCCCAAGCTTTATAGACCCTGTTTGTGCCACACATGTGTGCACCCTCCAAATTAGCACACTGGTGTGTTTTTATCGTGGCCAGTCTTATGTGTATCTGTGCCACAGAAAATCTGTTTTGGTTGTGTTAAGAGATTTTTGGCTGGATGCTCAGCAAACCCTGCCCCTCTCCACTAACTGCCCTCCCCTGCCTCTTCCAAGTGCAGATTAAGGATTTAAAGCTTAGGTAATCAAAGCTTTAAACTGATCCTGCCTGGAGAAGTCAGAATGGGTTAGTATATTGTTCTAAAAACAGAAATACCTCAGTGGTTTGTTGCATGAAGATATTAAATTTTGCACAAATTAAACTCAGGAGTGCAGACATTTTGAGCTAAATTCCTGGCTATAAGCAACTAAAACCTCTGTAGCAATTAAAACCATGTTTGATATTTTTTTTAATAACTCCAAGCACAGTTCAAATCACAATGGGATTGCCTTTCCCAATAACTAAATCATTGTAGAGCTTGTGGAGTAGCACTGTTCTCTCTGGGAATGGGCTTGGAAAACGCACATACACACACAAGATTTCCAAGACAGCATGCACGTGTATACACAAAAGTCTTTCAATATTTAGTATCATTCTTTAAAGACTATCTAACCACTGGGAACAAAAGGGTAACCATATATTTATCTGCTGGGGTTAGAAATCCTGAAGCAATTATTAAAGAAAAAAAAAAAAAAGGAAGATAAATTCAGGGACATTTCTTGCTACACTCTAGTTCATTTACGTGACTGTACATAAATTTCCATTTCTGTGAACAATGGAGAGTCAAACATCATGCTCTATCCTTGCTCACAATTTACAAACTTGCCTCAGTGTCATTCTCCTCAGGGATGCAGCTTCACTTGCTTTCTGCTGGCTTTCCCTTTTCTGCCTTCCCACTTGCAATTCTCTCTGACTTGCATTCCCAAAAGCAGGCTTACAGATTCTGTGTTTGCAGTCAAGGAACATAGCTCAGCCCCATCAGGTTCTGATCAGCCTTTGCTATGAAGTTCATTGCATTGGGTAAGTTATATTGCTTCAGGTGCGTAAAAGATGTCCTTCCACTTTCCTTTTGAAAAAGTGCTTGGCACACCATCCTACACCCGAACAAAAAGGTAGAGGATTCACAAGACTTTTCATAAGCCTTCTACCAGCTCTTTAGATAATTGCAGCAACCCCCTTTAGTGCTGTGCAGTAAGCAGTGGTGGTAGCAACCCCATGCAGAAGTTGGATATTAAGCTGTTGCCATGTGTGAGTAGATTCTTTAAGATTTTCTTATACAGATTGATGTCCAGCATCTTTAAAATTTACTCCCAATCCAGAAGAAAGCAATGGCAATTACAATCATCTGATAAGTTCTATAGTCATTCATGTGCTCTTGAAAATGCTAACCTACCATCTTAGTGCTTGCAGTGAGTGATTCATCCTCATAAAGATCTTCTCAGTGTTTCCTTTTTGTTAATACTGGTGAGATATTGAAACAGTTTTGGCAAGCTCAGTTTGTGCCTTTTATTCCCAGTGGTTCAAGGCACGCCTTTGCAGCTTGCTGAGCTTTCTGCAGTGTACAGACAGGTACCCTGCTACATAGGTTGTTGACCATCTTTTAACACCCACATTGTCAAACTCACTAACCCCACACCCAGAACACATAGCCAAGAATTCTCCAGAAGAAAAATGCATCCAGTAATGAAAGCAAATCCACCCCATAAAAAAAATGCATAGAAAGCAAGTTTCCAGAGACCTGCATGTGGACAGTCCTTTAGAGTAGTCTGGTTTGTGACTCAAACAATGAAGCTTCCATTCAAATGTTTTGAAAACCTCTCATAAGGACTTCCCTTAAGCAAAGAACACTCACTTCACCATACTACTTTCTTTGAAGTGTAGTTTTACAATGTTCTTGCAGACAGTCAGAACTCCCTCCATTACACCCATGGATGAGATATACTTCAGGAAGAGGAGGAGCAATTTGTGCTTCACAAGTTCTGCCAGTTCTAGTTGTGACGGATAGAGGAGTTTCTGCTCCCTGTCTGACTGGGCTATATAAAAAGTTCATAGCATGTACATGAAAGTGAGAATACCAGGCAGCCTGGTATTGGCAAAATTGGGACTCAGGCTATTTATAGGTCAGCAGCAATGAGTTAAGGTAATTTAGAATTTACAACATAAATACCTGAGTCTTTGCATGGCCATAATTTTTTTTTTTTTTTTTTTTTTTTTTTTCCAATGGAGGTGACTGAGTTTCCCTTAGTTGTGCATCCAGTGGATGCCAGTGCAAACTTGCTTAGTGCAGTGAGGATAAATACACAGAGGATGTAAAACAATTATGGTAACTGCTGTTGTGCAACTAGACTGATTAAATTACATTCATTTTCCTACTAACACTTCTCCAAAACAATACACTGACATTTATAATCCACTTTCCTGAGTTTTTCTTTTATGCAAAATGTGGCCTCACAAAATCCTTGCAAGTTGAGTGCCATTATCTGAACTTTTACAGACAGTGGTGGAAAGAGAGCTGGAGCAAAACCACCAAGGACTGGATCCAATAAGGTACTGAATGCTCCAGCCCTGCTCAAGGAAAACACACACACTCTTTACAATGAAGCCAGTGAGTCTTCCCTTTGATTTCAATAACACACTTAAAATGTTTTCTTGGAAAGGGGGCCAGAGTCCTTCAGCAACTAGTAGGACTCTGCACTCCCTGTCATGCAGTAGAGCATGTGTAGTGGGAATATATCCTCTGGATTCCTGAACAGAACAACCAAGAAATAAAAGATATGAGTGAGAATGTGTCCTGGATTTTACACAATGTGCATGTCAGGAAAATTACTTGGAGAGCTTAGTTACTGCTGCCGAAACACAGATCCAGAGCAAAATTTTACTCTGCACACACCTAATGCAGGCTTGTGCCTGCAGGGGAGGCATGTGCATGGACGAAAAAACGAGGAGTCTGAATAAAAATGACCCCTAGTGACACATGGTGCAGTAAGAGGGAAAGGCCAGCTTTACACATACAAGTGTATATAACTTTCTTTAGACCCAAAAGCTGATGTAGGACATGATATCTCTCATTAGCTGGAGTGAGACCTTTCAACTTGAGAATGATGCTTGTCCCTCTAAGTACCACAGAAGAAATACATCGCTCACTCTTGTCTGTTAAAATAGAGGAGGAGAAATAGTCATCAATCCTTTAACATTTCCGTGTTGTGCTGATGAATCCTACCACTTCTGGCTAAACCACACCCTTTGGGGAGGCAGAGGACTGTCCTGATGCATGTGGAAAACACACAGAGCTGGAGAGCAGCATTTGGGAAGGAGAAGGATTGACCTTGAGTCCGGACAGCCCTGGGAGCTGCTGGTAGTCCCACACAGGCATCCTTTCCTCCAAAGCCAGAGAGAAGAATCAGGTCCTTTACCAGGAGCTGAGTGTAACATGCAGACATTCAGCAGCTTTTCATACATCTTTATCTCTTCTGCTGTAAACGGCAGTGCACTGCACAGATTTATGGGAATTCTTTCCATGTTCACAACTTATAAGTATTAATAACCTGTCCAAGTTGGAAAATAATACACCGTTCCTAACTCTATTAACTACAGAAAATCTGGCTTCAGTTAAAATAAGATCCCCTTTAGCAATGCCCAATATACAATAAATATTATATATAAAAAAGCAGCCCACATCTTATCTGAGGTACAGTAACAGTAATGTTTTTGCCTGAGGCACGGCAAACTTCAGGCTTAAGAAGTCAAAATGACAGGGTGCAGATGATCACTGGAGAGTTATCATTTTAACCCAAATAGTTACCTTAAAGGGTTGGGATTTTTTTAAATCTAATAGTGATTACAGACAAGCAAATTCAGCATGTCCACAAATCTATACTGAGATACTAATGTCATAGAGAACTTATTAAAAACCTGCTTTTTAATAAGTTCTCTTTCTGTTGCTGATCCGAAAGAAAAAATGGCATTATTATTTCTGCCACTCTTACACAAAAATTGTTCTGATTTTCCTAAACAAGCAGTTTCATCCAGCCACCAGTGGTTTTAGAACTACTTACCTTCTATTTTGAGACTAAACCCTTCAATCTTTACTCTAACAAGAAGATGGAAGGTCTTTGGTCCAACTACAACTTCATGATTCAGGTTAAGCTCTCCTAAGATATTTAAATGACAGATTTACATGTTTTCAGTAGAACTTTGGTACTTGAATACCTAGGTCTGGGCCTTACTGGTATAGAAACTAGAGCTGTGTGTTATAGTATCTCAGTATCTTTCAGGATTAAATATTCCAAGAGGTGCCCTCAGGATTACTCAGTGAATCTTTAAATTGGAAATGCTTTAGACCAGCACAGCCATACTGTATCTATAGTTGCATGATTTTCGCTCTGCTTTAATGCAGCAGAAGGGACTTGCTGCATACTTGCTGCCTACTCTGCCTTAGCAGAGGTCACTTGCAAAGTCAGTGTTTGTATCTGTGCTATTGCATCCTGTTGGAGAATGCAAATGCCTTGAATTATTCACTAAGAACAGCCTGCCTCTGCCCTCAGAGGTTCAATTAAACTGATATCCAGTCAATTACTAGTTAAAACGAGCCATAACCTAAGCTATTATTCAGATGCCCTACACCTATTTCCATGCCTCTGTTACCACGTTTTACACTTTTCTCCTTTACTCAGGAGCTTTGTCACAGACCACACACAAAATCCTGCTCTTCAGAAAAGTAACAATCCACCTGGATGTGCACGGGGGCAGGGCTGAGTGGGGATGTCCAAGCTGTGACCAAGCACCCTGCCCCTCTCCTGGCACCTGAGTCACCTGCAGGAAAAGCCAGATGCAGCCAGAGCCCCCCCCACCCAGCACAGGGACATGTCATGGATCGCTTGGGTTTGTTGATGAGTTTTTTTGAGTGATCACTCTCAGGGCCTCAGCCACATCATCTATGAAATGGGAATGGAGAAATGTCTTGTTTCATTACACAGTGTGACATCCTCAGGTGAAAAGACCAAGCTGGAATCACTGCCACCGTACACCATGGAAAAAATATTCAAGTGTATTAATTAGCATTCCATTAGTAGCTATCATTAGTATTTGCTCTGTTTCTAATCACAGAGTTATACTGGTTGGTTCAGTATGACTTTTTTTTAGTGGATTTTGTCTGAGCAGAGAAAACCAGACAACTATCTATATACCAAAAACTCTCTTTTATTCAACTCTTAATTAATTAATTTATTTAACATATTTGTCCAACCTAGTAAGCTTAGAAAAACTGAAAATTAAATTTAGTGGAGAAACTAAAAGGTTTCACATGCATACCAGAAAACGAACTTATATTAAGCATAAGAGTTGGACAAAGTTATCTCACTTTGAACATGACCTCACAAATATGGCAGCTCTGTTGGTTTCCACTCTTCAGCAGAGTTTGAACTCTTTAGTGTATCAGCAGCTTAATCTCTAACTTGATTTTCATTGTAACAGTCAGGGGAAAACCTCAATAATTTTGCAGGATTTTGCAAGCATCAAACCATTCATTCATGAGACTTATTAAAAGTATGAACTTGCTGTTGGTTTTATCCATTTAATTTCTGACCTTTACCTAATTAGCTTCTGATTTGGTCTGTTTTGCTTTGTTTTGGTTTGTTTGCCTATTTGTTCATTGTGTTGGGGGGGGGAGGAGGGGTTATTGTTGTTTTGGGGTTTTGTTTTGGTTTTTTGCAAGTGATATGAGGAATTGTATGAATTGTTTAGGGTCCCTGTGAATCCTGAGAGAACAGTACTTTTACCCCAGAAGAACAGACTCAGACAGAATTCACAGGAGGTGAAATCCCCAGGAGCAGTGCTTTCAGATGGGTGATGTCCATTTGAAATGCACACCACATTACTGACTCTAGCGCAAAGATTTCTTATTTGTACATGTTTGGACAGGGAAGTGAGCCCCTAGAGTTCCTGTGGGTATTGCTCCTCCAGTGATGCTGGGCTTTTCTGCTGGTCCAAATTTTTTAGATTTAATCAGAAGCAAGCATGAAACACCTTGACATGGGTTCAGGCACACCTCCCTTTTGCCATATAAAATCTATCTCAGAGAAAGGCCTCATGCTGCTATCTTTCCACCACACACATAGCAGTTTGGAAAACAACGTTTATTTTCCCACATAGTAAATGCCAGCTTTCTGGTGAATGCCCTAAAATTTTGGTCAAAACTGCCTCTTGCAGGCATGCCAGTTGGGAAAACCAGAAAAGCCTCTTCCAGTCTTTGTTTGACATTAGGGTGGTGGAATCCCAGTCTCCTCCCTGTGTGCCCCACAGCCACCTCTGGCACACCATGCCTGCCCCTCACACCCTTGCAGAGCTTTGGAGCATCAGGGAAGCCACACAGGAATCCCCACACCCACAACCATTGAAAGTCATCATTTTAACCAAGGGAGTGGGAGACCTGATAGGAAGATGATTCTGACACAAATTGGCTTTTCAACAGTGTCTTGGGAAAGAGCCTGATACCAGGAGGATGGGTTTGAATCCAGCCCATTCTGCTCTTAAAGTATTTTGGGAAAAAAAGGGCTAAATGATGGGAGCCCATCAGAGTGGGAGAAGGTCTTATTTTTATTTCCCATTATAGTGTTCATCTGTGAAAGAGGTTTAGACAAGCTTGCTGCTTTCTGAGCAGCAGGAGTCATAGATAGGGGAAAGATATTGTGAAAACTCTGGAGAAATTTAAAAATACATTCTTACCTAACAGAGTATGAACTAAAGATCTTGCCTGGGTTTCAGAGTAATTGACAGAAATTTGTGAAAGCCACAAAAAATAGGGAGTTTACTTTGATCATCTGCATGGGAAAAAAGAGATCTTCAGAAGCTTGAATTTCTAAGTTATCCTAGACAGTTACAGCAGGCTTTGAAAGTCATTAAAAGCTTCTTTCACAAAAATGGTTTGGACTGGCATTTCCTCCGAACAGCCAAAGCTTTCTTTCTCAACAAAATGAAATGTTAAAGAGTGTCTTTAATTATGACAGTTATTGTTGTTTTGGAGTCCGGACACATTTCCTGTTAAAAATTGCAGGAAAAATTTTTAGAGGTTTCTGTTTGGGCTCAATATCTGTACCCACAGAGTATTTTAGCAGTAGTTCAGATGTGGGACTGAGTTCCAGTGCCTGCTTGGAGCCAAGGCTGGTGTGAGTCTGGTAGCAGGGAGAGATGCTCCTGCACAGCTATGCCTTGAGCTCCATGTTTGGCACAGCTATCCCACCTCTAACCCCAGGCTGACCACAAAGCCCAGAGCCCTTTCTACAAGGAGCTTCCATTTTACATATAATGAGGGCTAAATACAACCCCCTTCATCCTTTTTCAGTCCTGTATTTTCCTTAGGAGCACAGAAGTTTGCTGCCTGCAGTAGATTTTTACATTGATTTTAAGGCTCAAACTAGCAATACTTAACCTCCATAGTAGTCCCATTGAAATGAACTGGAATCATTCACTTGTGCAGAGATTGAATCTCTTGAGAAACTACTGAAAAAAAGACTCATTGCTCTTAATAAATACTAGAAACAACAGCCTCCTTAAGCACAGCCATTCTTAGTAATTAATTTGCTATAGATGTAGTTAGCTGATTTAAAGAGTCAGATTTACTCTGATTAAAGCATTTACTTCAATGTCAGCAGAAGGAAAATTTAGTGTCTCAGGAAAACATAAATGTCAAACGTGTGCTTGGATATACAGAGTATGGTAGATATAAAGAAGACGATGTTTTCACAGGTCATGTGCTTAAAGGTCAGTTGGGTTAAAGAGGACTTTTTTGTTGTTTTAAAGCTGCCATACCTGAAGAAGCAGTTGTTCTGCTGAAGGAAAAATGGCAAGAGGGAATGTGTTCTCATGTCCATGTGAAGAGTACCAGCTGCCTAAAAGGAGTGCATGCATATAAACAATACCTGAATTTGGCTCAAAACCCATAAAGAACACTTTTACATAACATTGCTCCAGTGCCAGAGCTACTGCTTTTCAGTTCTGATGCACATTGGCAGTTTTGGTTTTCTAGACAACCACAGTAACCATGGGTGCTCTTCCCTTCACAGACTTGCAACATCTGAGACAATTATACTTGGGTAAAAAGCTGCTACAGTCAAACTGATTCTTTTCCAGGGAGACCTCCACCCTCCAGAAGAGTAAGCCAGGAAAATTTCACTTGCACAAATGCAGAGGGAACATGAGAGAAATTTGTGAAATTAATTAAGACTGACCTCTTCCATCCAGGTATTCCTGTTGAAACTAAGGGAGCAGCACCCAGCTGTGGGCATTGAGTGCTTCCCTGGACCTCTGCGGGTACGTGGGACATGAGCACAAAACCAGCAGAGGTGACAGAGGGACCCTACAGGAGAGCCTGCCCTTAGGCAGTGGTGGATAGAAGCCACCTATATTTAGGGACCTGAACATTTCTCAAAGTAATAGTAAGGATGGGAGTTTTTAAAGCAGAAGGTAGTAGAGAAGCCCATGAAATTCAGGTTATCCTAGACCAAAATGTGAAGGGGGCAATTACTCCTTGAATTTGTGGGCTCTGGGGACCAGATGCTGTATTCCCACTAGCAGTGCTGGTAGGGACTGAAATCCCATTCCACGTTCCCAATAAATTCAGGTCTCATCCTGAAAAAGTCTAGGCTTCTTCTGGCTGTGGTCAGCATTGAGGCTGCTCACTCAGCACCTCAGAAGAGGTGTTGCAGGATGAAGCCATTAGCTTGTATTTACATTGCCTGGTAATGCCATCAAATCTTCTACTTCTAGTCATTAGCAATCCATCCCTCCTGCCTTTCCTCTCCCTGAGGAAGCACTCTACAGAACCTGTCTCACGGATTTCTGTTTTTTCATTATTGTTGTAGTGTCCCCAGTTTATCTTGCTCTTTCATTAAACAGCAAACCACAGATACGGTTTCAACCTAACAGCCTGTTTGCAAGGAACTAGCCATTCAGGAATAGGAACACAACCTTTGCACGTTCTTTAAAAATTCATTTAACATGATTCATTGCTTTATTCTTTGCTTGAAGCATGTTTCATTTACACTAATAATATTTTACCTTTCACATATACATTCAAACTTTCTCCAAATGCTCCTATACACAAAATATTACAGCATTATCACTTTCCAAAGGTCAGCTTCTCTTCTTTCCCTTAATTAGGATTCAAGATTTCGAGCAATAAGTTGTTGCAGCAGATGTATGGCTCTTTAGTCTTACTAATTCACATCTCTGCTTTTTCACTTTGTGAAGAGGAAAAAGGAAATGGTTTTAAGTTGGATAAGTACACTTTTTTCTAAACCAAATAAGAAGAGGAAGTTCCAAATATGAGGGAAGTAGAAGTAATTGGTGATCTGATTCAGTAAGAATTTATACACAGAGTCCATTATTTTTTCAAAAGTTTGTCAGTCAGTCCCCATAAAAGCCACACTGGAGTGAAGTGGAATCAGCATCTGATGTGCTGTGACATATGTTACTGGATATGTAAGTCAGAGTTCCTTATTAATAGAGCTGCAGTCATGAATTGGATCTTCTGATGCCTCAAATGACAATATAGTATCAATATCTTGACCTCTAAGTAATTTTTTAATGTTCTTGCAGAAATAGATTTCATCCTGTCACTAATTAAAATAAAGGGTAGGGTTTCGTTATGAAAATATACCCTAGTTTGCCAGACAATGTCTGAAAGAAAATAATTCTTGTTGGGAGTGAAAAAGGTGTGTTAAATCAACCAGCCTATCTGATAGGACAAAGATAAACATAGTGATCAGTGTTATTTCCTGTAACATGATTTTGCTGCATCTAAATATTAAAATCTCACATAACAGGAACCAAGTCCTTTGGGTCCCACCAAAAGAACCTTCCTGAGGGGGCATGAGGAAAATTTATAAAGGTGTTATTGTGAAAAACATCTGCTTAAAAGAATAAATAAATAAATTAAAATGTGTTAAAGAACAAGTGGCCCATGCACAAGGTCATGTCTTCCCCTTAACAATTTTTCTTTATGCGATTCCTATTTTTCTGATTTCATGTTCCTGGTATTCCCTCTAACCTGGCTGTACTACAAGGGAAGGGAACATTTTGGTTTGGTTACATGCCTGGACCTCAGAGTCTGGGATGGATCTCTGCCTCTGTTGTAAACAGGCTCTGTGTCCAATAAGTCCATTCCTCCCATGTCTCCGTTTGTCATTTGCAGAATTTTTGTATTTGCCTGCTGCATCTCTCCTCTTCCCAGCTGGAACACTGTCTCTGGGGTAACAGCACAGCCACATGCTGGACAACAGCATCTAGGAGGTGGCACCTAGACCTGGTCAGTAGTTCAAAGCACAGCAATCCTTCGGGGTCCAACCTTGCAGTCACCAGTACCCTCAAAAAGTAAAACTCCTGATGATTAGGTGGTTTTCATACCCGGGTGCCAGAGTTTGTCTGGGAGTCACTGGTCACCTTCTGGGGATGGAACAGCCTTCCCATGGCAAGTCAGCCCCCAGATGCCCCTCCCAGCCCCATGTTTTAAGATTCCCAGCCCCTGTGCATCTGCAACGCAGCTCCCTGTGAAGCTGTATCAAAACCATGGCAGTTCACAGCACAGTGTAAACCAGAAGCAGCTTCAGTTTGCCTTCATACACAAGCCAAAAATGGTGCCAGTTCTGATGCAAGTCAGAGCCCTGAGTCACCTCCTCATTAATTCTCATATACAGGTTTTAGGTGCTTTAATCCTTACTCATAATTCAGTTCCCCTGGATTGCCAGTCATTTTAACATCTCCTCTTTGAAGTCATTCCAGATTATCTACATCCTTTTTGGTAACAGGGAGTGCAGCAATGAATGCTATTTTGTTTCCCTATATATTTTCTAAATCCTAGCTCTTAAAGCATTAGGGGTTTATGTGTGCATTTATATTCTATTATGTATTATACTATATCATGTTATATATAATGTGAAGAATTTTTCTTCATATCAGTGATACCAATTTTATTGGGAGAGAAATATTAGCAGGATTTGATTTTGAGTCACTAGCTGTTTTTTCTTTAAGGATATTTCTTTCTTATTGGTGTCCCAGTGAACAACTAAAATGTAAACTAAGTTAAGACTTAAAAAAACCTTGGGATGATTCATACAAGCACAAAATTATATTGGACAAAATTTTTCTAAAGTCTCTCCAAAATGGTTTGAGTTTACTGGACAAATTTCAGGCTGCTATCACAGGAGTCCAAAAGCAGACTGAACTTTTTCAAGGCTCAGATATCAGTCATCTCAAAACTGCCAGGGCCATTTTTTCCCACTGAAATACAAATGAGAGCAATGGACACAGTACAATGTAAGTTTTCAAATATCTGTGCACTTTTACTCTAGGCAAAGGTCAGTGATATTAATAATAGACTTCCCGTTTATTTCAGTGGGAACTGACCCTTACATACACAGAAAAGAAGTGTATGTATCAGCATATATCCAAGTAACTCTGATAACCAACATACATTGACCCAGCAGAGGTTTGTGCCACACTAAGAAAGCTGTGCAAACATGTGAAATCTGGGCAGTAAATAAAAAAATAATTTTAAAAAAAATCCAAAAAACAAACAAAAAACCAAAACCAAAACAAACAAACAAACAAAAAAACCCAAAAACAAAACAAAAAAAAAACCCCAAACCTCAAACCAAACAAAAAAATCCCAAACAACCAAAAAAGCACAGAAAAGTTTTACATGAGATATGAGCTTCTAGTTCAATTTTGAAGTCTATCAGACCCCTTAGTGGTACTGGACAACCTACTTAGCCTATCCCCGGATTCTTTACCATAGGAAAAGTACCTTTGCTTCTTCCAAAGGGGAAAATCATAGCACCCAGCAACACTCTTGGTTATAGTAATGACAGTAATTGACTTCAGTGTCTTTGTTTCTTGACTTATTTGTTAGCTTTCTGTGTGTGCTTGTTTGGACAGAAAACATTCCAGGAACTGGGATGCCTTTTACCAAGTAAGATGGCAGCAAAGACCCTTCATTTGCAGCCCACTGCCATCTGGAAGGAAGGGGCTCTAAACCTCCAGAGGTGAGCAAAAATCAGGGAGAAACTCCCCAGGGGTTATTGGTGGTGGAATTTTTGTTGCAGAGGAATGGCTTGGAAACCCAACATTGCCCCTGGGATCCATTCAGAGACAGCCTAAAGTAGTCTCATGCCATCCCACCAGAGGGACCATGATGCTGGCAACCTGGAGCTGGTATCAGCCATACTTTGGCAGTACTATGCAGTGAAATGTGAATCAGAGTCATTGACCACTGAACAGACCTGCAGTTTTCCTGGGCTGTCTGACACATGCAGACCAAGAGCAAATTACTATAAACTTGTTAAAACTTAACGATGTGTTTTAAGATACTACTACTTCATTTCCTCGTTAGCTTAAAAATATTCTCCACTGCCCAGAATCTTGTGAAATGGCCCACCTAAAATCTGGGAGGCAGAAGCTTACCCTGATTTTGCACTGGTCTAAAAGACAGCAGAGAGTAACAGCCAATGGCACTGTGTACCAGGCTGAACCCCAGACAACACCCCACTCATACATTAAATAACTATGACTGTAAGAGACAGTCATGCAACTTCCGCAGCAGAATAACATCCTATACAGAGTAAGTACTGTTATTTCGGCTGGAAATCTTTGTCCCTAGCAGAGATAACATGCTGCTAATAACCTCCAGGAGATCAATCAGTACCAAGCCAGGTACGCTTTTTCAAACACAAACTCTGAAGTATTTAAGTCATATTACAAAATGCCTCTCTCCTTTGTAAGCCATGCAGTTATATACCATTGCAATCCATTCTGAAACTCCTAAGCTAAAAGCAAAACCTAGGAAAATATAAGGACTTTTGAACAGTGAGAATTTGCACAGGGAATCAAAGAGGTTTCAAGTTCACTTAGTGCAGATGTTTCTATAATTGAGAGACACTAGAAAAATGCATTAATGCACAAATCAGTCTTGGCTACGGTTATCTGAACCATAAAAAAATGTCCATAGTCAGGATGTAATTCCCTACTAAATACTATAGGATAGTTAATACCAGAATAACAAAGGGGGGTTTTTTGCTATTAAACTCTTTAGGACTTTTCAGTAGGGGAGTCCACAGGGAGCACAAACAAACCTCAAATCTGTTGACCAATTCACCCTGTAACTCCCTTTCATACACTCACCCACAGATATTATGGACATGAATTTTAATGAGCCCAGCTAAGTGCAGCTGGTGACTTGAAAGATTTATTCAGGTCCTGCTCTCACTCCCATTTTAACCAATAAGACTTCCTTTGGAACTGGCTCGAGTTCATTTTACTGCATGTGCCCAGTCAGCCATCCAACCCAAGTGTAAATTCCCACGTGCCTGGGAAGGAATTGCACCTACATATACACTGCTGATGCAAAGTGCACAACCATTTCACAGGTAAGGGAAGAACAAGGAGTTCTGGCTTTTGCTTTCTCAAAAATGTAACACTTGTAGTGTGGAGACTATTCAAAGGAAAGAAAATGTCTAGGGCAACCTAAAAATAGCAATTGAGTTCTCATAATTTTAAATATGACCTAATTCCCCACTTTTATGGTCCCATATATATAGAGAGAGCAGTGGCTTATTCTTTTCAGCAATAAACTGTTAGTTCCCTATCCAAACTCAGCAAAGGCCAGCTGTGCCCTGCTGTAAAATCCTTCAAGAAAGATGCTTTTTCTGGGAAGTCTAAAACCCCCAGGAGTCACCCCTACCTCGAGGTTGCGCATCTCTTCTCTCCCCAAGAACCCCTCAGGCAGGCAGCCTCCTGCTGCTATGCTGAATTTTAACAAGGATCTCCTAACCTCAAATCCAGAGATTAATTAAGATTATCAGGTGTTGGCTCCCAAATGTATCTGTTTATCCTGCATTGCCCCTCTAAAAGAACAGCAAACACTACTTTTCCTCCCCCCCTTGAGACCCTGATTGCCTCGATGGATCAAAATAATTATACAAACAAGAAGGAAATTGTGTCTCTCCCTAATCTTTATCTCAGCCCAGCAGGAGGCAGATGGATAAGTATGAATAACAAATTATCTTGCAGTGGATTCCACTAATCAGCCCCAGGGCTGGGCTGGTTCAGCATGAAGCAATTCTTAAGCTTTTTGCAGTGCTAGTTTAGGACTTGGGCAGAGGACCCTACCCTCTAATTAAGAACCTGAAAGAAATTGAAAACAGCTGTGAATAATTAGACAATTTAAGTGCTGTTAAGAAGGAATAATTTTGTAGGCATCGTAATAAATCTTATGCTGTCCGAACTCATACCTTTTAGGTGAACTTTTTTCTGCTGGTGGGTTAGTGCATTACTCATAAAAGAAACAGTATCCCTTTTGTTTTGATTAGGCCTGTTTAATAACAAAAAAGTGTATCACTATAAGTGGAAGTGTGATGACAAAGAGAATAGCCTTTACTTTCCTTAATTTTCAATCGTTGTGGTTCAGATCCTATGTCAGATTCCTGGCATGTAAACTTGGTGGAAAGAAAAGAATTCTTGATTTGTACTGTAAATAATATCTGAGCCCAAGCTACTTAACATTTTTTAGATTTATCTGGAAAAACACGTCAGGGAAATATTATAAAATTTAACAAAATATCCCTTAGCCTTATGTAGCAGATAGGTCATTGCAGTATTATCTAAGACTCCAGGAAATCTATTTTTCTGTGAAATTTGTCACCTTTTCTTTAATCTTCCCACTTGTCTGGAACTCAGTTAAAATGTTTCTACAGAAAGTAATCTACAGAAGGAAAGCTTTCATCATGCACTGACAAACTATTCAGGACCTGATTCAGCAGCCCCTTAACTGGCTTTGTTAGGAAGCAGTTCTACAAACACCTAAAAATATAATTAATTTTAAGTATAACTTTTCTGAAAGTGATGTATCTACTCACACACTTAATGGTTACTAAATTTTTGAGTTCCTGTAGGACCCAGCCTTTGCTTGGATAATAGTATTACCTGCAAACAGGATATGGAATGGACTTGATTATTTAGAAGTGTGCTTTGGCTTTATTACTATTTTAAAATAACCTACATTCTTCAGTCGTTTTGACGGGTTTACACCACATAATTCCAATCTGGACACAGATCCTGAACACCCAGTTTTTAGAGGATTCATGAGATACTGCTTTGTTTTTATTCCATTTCCAGAGAAAAGAAAACAGAGCTCACCAAGGAACCCACGTGTTGGCAGTGTTTGCAGCTCAGCCCACAGAAATGCAGCTGCAAGGACATACGTGATGCAAAGTACCTGGTTCTGCACTCCAGTGGTCTAGATTTAAGTACAAAAAAAGGAAACAGTGTGTTGAACAAAGCCTCAGGAAACAAAAAGTCTTATGGAAGTGGTCTAGGTGGGGGAAAGGGTTGTAATCTCTCTTTTCTCTAGCTCATGAAGCTGTAGGCAGTCCAGCTCTTGCTGCTTCCCTTTCTGCTGCAGGTCCCATGACAGCTCCCGCTGCTCTGTGTCTGCCTGCATATGAGATCTCTGACAGTTGCTCTTGTACTTGAAGATCTCCACATCCTTTACAATATTTAGCCAAGGCCCTGTGTGCCATTTCTTCAAGCCTGAATTATCCTGTGTATTGCTTATCCTTGAAAGAACCTGCTGTGTATGACCTCATCAGGATGCTGCTATGTGATGACTCCTTTCTAAGATTTTCCATGACTGAACTTCTGTCCTCACATTGTCATTCAGGTATTCTGCATGAAGAACCAGTGGCCCATGTAGGTATGAAGAGATGAGATTTAAATTTCAGAAGTTATGTTACCTAGGAACCTGGAGATTACTTATAGTAATTAAGAGTCTGTTTTGTACTAAAATATAATTCAGAAGTTGTTCTGGAAAAACCAGGATGCCACACAAGCAGGGTGACATGTTTTGTCTGTGCTTCCTGTACATAACCATGGCAAACATTTCCATCACTGAAGTTAGCTAAAGTACTCAGATTCCTATAGGAAAAAGAAAAATAACATTTTAGGTCCTGCTGTTACTTTAAAAAATAGTAATAATATAAATAAACTATCCTTTCTTTTCCAGCCTTCATTTTTCATTCAGCTACTTGCAAGTACATGTATGAATTATTTTTTTTTAGAACAAAGAATGTCTTCTCCAGAAAAGTCATGCACTGACATCAAGGAGAGGTGAATGGAACCAAGCTGTAGCTGAGGAAATGTCAGCAGAGTTGTATCTATCTATTCATACAAACTTCTCTTTCCTCTATTAGACCAGTGTCCTCTTTGGAGGACTAGTGTCTAAAAAAGAGCCTCAGAGGTTTCTGATTTTGTCCTAGCATACAGCTAGAGTTTACAGTGACCAAAAGAGCCATTTAATGTTTCAGTGATTACATCTTTTGGCAGCCAGTTTAGGCAGAAGGCCATCAGGCACATAGGTGCTCTGGGCTTGCCATTAACCCCAGGGGCAACTTCTGGGTAGATCAGTGCAAGTCCTTGGGGGACAACAGGCAATTACAGAGAAGCAGATTCAAATCAAAAGCATTTCCTTTGGCTCTTTTTAGCCTTGTTGAAGCTTCTGTAGGGAAAAGAGAGGCTCTGGACACCAAAAGAAACACCTATGTGTCTGCCCACCAGCAGCCACCTCTGGTCCTTGGCTTCTTCCATAAAGCAGGGGTAATAGTCCCTCACCATGTACATGGCTGCAAGGCTTAATACACACAGGTTTATAAGGTGCTTTAGGAGCCTTGACTGCAAGTTGCTGCAGACTTGCTAACTACATTATTTCAAAATAAAATAAACACATTTTATACAATCGAGAGAAATAGAAAAAAAAACTGCCACCCCTTCCTTGCTTCAAATCAGCTTCTCCAGGCTTCTCCAGCATGCATTTCACTGCACTCCATACTTAAGGTTTCACAAATAGATATAGCTGGTTGGCCAAGAGTTTTGCTTTTTTTTTTTTTTTTTTACGCTGGTGTTTATAATTCCAATTGGTGTAAAATTTCCTGATGGTTAACACATCCCGTTACAGACACTTTTGAATGAATGACTCATTCCCAAATAATTGACTAGCTTTGTAATTTGGGAAGTAAAAATCACATTTATGAGTCCCTTGAGGGAGGGTCTATAATGTTGTGCATAAAAAGTAGATAAATCATAAAACCTGGGTTTTTTTTTTCCTTTTGTAAAAGCTTCCATTAGCCTTTGTGTTCACATTAAAGCAATGCCCTCTAAATGTGGGCAGCTGCTTTAAATCACTGGTGCACTTTAAAATCAAAGCTTTTTATATCTTGATGTTAAAATTACATGTTGGTTACTGTAATTCTGTCTTGTTTTTTGTGGGACATCCTTGGAACAGATCTGCTTCTGGAAAGACCTCTCCCTTTGCACTAAGTTTCCTAATCCATGTAAGCAGAAGCAGCCTAAGCATTTTGCAGCCAGTGTGAGCCATGTTTATCAGGTAAACAAGAGACACAAATGAGAAAGGACCAGTCAGTGCCAGTCCAATTAGGACCCCATCTTCACTTAGCAAATGCATGCATTTTAGATTGAGGTTTCAAATAAATGTGCAATGTGATTCTAATGGGATTTGACAAGGGTATTTGATGGTTGCAAGGCAAATCTATTATTATCTACAAAATATCTAGTTACAAATCTAACCCCCTTTCCAAAGGTGGTACTGGAACTACAGAACATTTAAACTCCTGAGTGAAATGTCCATGCCACTTCCCTTGCCTTTCCAGTCTAAAAGATCTGTATACCTTTATGCTAGCAAGGTCTTTTCCCACATTTTCAGAGTACTGTAAATTAGTTTAGTATGCTTGAAAGAACCTGTAATTGTAACTGCTCTTGTTGACACATCAGCTTGATGCCACACAGAGCACGACTGGGACCGTATCCCTTGGTTTTGCAGCTACAGTGCATTTCAAGTGCTTGACAGGTCCAGCGCTAAGATGTTCTGAATTAGATTTGAATTACAACCGCTAAATGCCCTTGTCAAAGCTTGTTATGCCTGAAACTAGCCATATACATTTAACTGACTATTCCTATGGAAGGTATACTGCTTAAACAAAGACATACTCCAAAGTTTCATACGGAATTGTCAAAATATAATTGAGTTAAAAAAACAACTAAAGCATAAGAAGAGCAATCTTTACTGCCTTTTCCCCCCTTTTCCTTCTTTGAAATAAATCCAGGGGACAATTTAGTGGAATCTAAGTATAAAGTAAAAGGAGCATATGCAGTTCCCACAGAGACATTGAAATCTATACAAATACCAGATTCATCCATACAAGTTGATCCTAGTGTCATGAAAGGCCATAGCGAAACTTCAGGATCTTGCCCTGTGAAAAGGGTTTCAGTTCATGTTTTTGGCATCGGAGACCATCTGGTGCTGCAGGAATGCAAGGAACTAAATACACGTATGAGATTCAGTTCTCAGGGACCCCAATTTCCTTCATCAAATAAGGTAAGCAGTATATTTATACACGTGTGTGTATGTGCATATGTCTCTATACCCATATATAGTGCATGTGTATGATATTGATACAGTTTAGCCACATTTCTAACTTGCAGATACATTCATGATCACGTACTGGTTGTGCAAGGCCATAATCATACACCCTTAGGCTAGAGAACAGCAACCAACGAGCACAAAACAGATTTAGACAGTGTCTGTCTACCATCCCATGCTGTGGAGATCTCAGGAAGTTACTGGGGCTGCCTTGTGCTGCTCCTTGCTAAGTCCTGGGCTGCTGACACTCACTGTGTGATTGCTGGGGTGGTCTGCTGAGGCTCTCTTGGCTGGAAAGTTTTAAGTGCTGGTTGTAAGCAGTGTTATGGGCAAAGGAGTTGTCCCAAAGATGAAAGCTGAGAGAAATGAATGAGGATCTCTGGCAGACCAGCTAGCTATCTTGAACCCTCTGAAGAAACCAGACAGGGTTGCTTATCCCAAACCCACAAAAGATCAGGCAGAGCAGAAGAGGAGGTGCAGGCTATTGCATCTGTTGAAGACAAACATGGGCATTCTTGTGTACATGACAGGGAATCTTAGGCTCCTCTCCCTCCTAGATTCTCCTGTATGATTGAAACAAAACATCTTGGGTAAAGAGCTGTTGCTTCAGCGTAGATTTCCCAGTTGAATCTAAAAGTTAACATAATCATGGACGTTTTCTAGGCTGGAAGGAAGTTGTACACTACAATGAGCTCCTGGACTTGTTTTTCCCAGCTATCCTAACTGGACACAGTTCTTGGTGCCTTGGCTCTCTGTCTCTCCCTCTCTTGAGATGGGCACTGCAACTGCATGAGATTTTAGAAGGGAGTTGTGGGCCTCCTCTAGTAGGGAGCCAGCACATGGTGGAGGCACATGTTCAAAAGGATCCCAACTCCTTCCACCTACAGTAGGTGTGGGTGTAGCATCAACATCAGTCCTTACCATCTAAATAAGGAGAAAGGGCCTTCCTCTGTGTTCCTTGGCTTGTAGATTGTAGTTTCTTAGAGGAAGATTCCATCCCTCCCTGAGAAGAGCATGAAACACCCAGTGCAACAGCATGCTGTTTCATCTGGGGCCTCTAGAAGGTACTGTAAGACAGGCAGAAGAACCCTGACTTACAGATGGACAAGGGCTAGACCAAGAGGAGGACGAATGCAGCCCAAATGCCTTCTGCCTCTCCTCACAGGCCATGTGGCCATGAGCACAGATCAGGAACACACAACTAGGATTTCTCCCATCTGAAGCTGCCCTAGGCATTACCTCAAGAGATGAATTCTCCAACAACAACAAAAAAGATTTCTAACCCCATTCCAAGAGCAAAATATGGCCTGAACTGGTCAAAACCTGCTGACAGCCTTAAGCAGCATGAGAAACCTGTTTCATGATGGCAGTTAGTTATTTTAAAACTGAGCTGAAAGATTAATGGTGAGATTTTCAAAAAATGTAGGCTCCCAATGACAGGAACCGACAATTTGCTCATGCAATTTCCCATCGCTGTGTATGCAATAGGGAGGAACGGGTGGGCAAAATGACACATGGCCATTCTGTGCCTATACTTTTTTCTGGAAGCCCTAACCTTAAAAAAAGCAATAAGCAAATAAACAGAGTGTTTAAATGAAAGGCAGAAAGATTTAGACTGAGAAATACATTGATATTCTTTGTTAATTTTTTTATTCAATTAAGAGACACATGATGATTATTTTTAGCAGTGTCCCCCTGATACAATTCAGATGTAAATCACATTTCTGTAGTCAGCTGCTGCTGTTTAAGCAGAAATATTTTGACACTATAATTACAGGGTTGAAACTATGCTTTACATTAGTGTATAAAACACTCATTAAATTAAAATTCTTCCATGAAATCATGAAAATAAACAGTCTGTCTGAACTAGCATCAACAAATTCACAGGATGCTTCTGCGTTTTCTCAGGGCCGGCCTTCAAGTGACTGTATTACAAGGCCCTTATTTAACCGTGAAGTGTTAAGGGTTCACATTCTTTTGAAGGTCCCATTCTGCTTATTTTTAAAATTATTGCTTTAATTGTTTTTACAACTTGTAAGATTTTAAAGCTATTAAGCCTCAAAGTTGTGGGAAAAATTAAAATTGTGATTATTATAACTTGTGTAAGTCTGTGAGATGGCAGTGGCACTGCTTTTTTGTCAAACCTGGATTAAATAAAAGGGGTTCATGGCACCATATGTGGCATGTCACATTGGTCTATTATGGCTGAGAAGCAGGATACACCATGTATACACAGTACTTTGTGGGACAGAAAGGAAAGCAAAAGTTCAGGGTACTAATGGTGTTGGAGGATTCTTCTGGCCCTCTCCCTTGCCCACCATTTTCTTGCCTTTTGTGTCCCTTCCATCCATCATGGACCTGACAGTCCTGCAGATGAGTAGTCCAACTGTCTGTGCCCCAGAGCAGGCAGAAATTTTCAGCAGGAGGTGCCAGAAAAAGAGCATTCCAGCGAGGTCCATACACTTTGCAAGAGAAAGAAGATGCATGTCGAAGCCCTGCCCTGCTTATACAAGGATTTATTTATCAGGCCTGTTTTCATTTACTCCACTTCCCAAGGATAAGAAGTTGATCCTTTTCAGACTTTTCAGGTGTCCCTAACTAAGGTCACTGTTGATAGAAAAAGGCAGTGTCCTCTGGCCTGACAGTCTCATTAGAGAGACCCACTAATAGGCAATGGCATCAGCTCTGGTTCCTCTACCACCCACCATGGGGGTGAGCAAAGTTTGCTGGGTGGGACTGTGGCCAATACCACTGAGCCTCACCTCTGCTCCCTGGCACCCTGGCAAGCCTGCATGTATTGCCACACTAATCCCTATAAACCCTGATCGGATTTTGTTTTCTCTGCATCTGTACAGTGTCATTGATCTTCACAATGCACGAAGCAAGCTGTGGCTGTGCTGGGCTTGGGAGCAAACAGCACAGGATCTTCAAGATGCAGATGATGTAATCACAGTGGTCTGAAGCATTTTTGCTACATCTATATTCCATTGAAATCCACAATTATGGTTGACTGTTCTTTGACTGAAGATATTCCAAAAAGATGGACTGCAATGGTAATTGCACCATTTTATCTACAGATACAAATCTGAGACTGATCCCTCTGGTCTTATGAAATTACAGTCAACATGTTATTTTCCCCATTTCTGATCAAAACATATATACAGTGGTGGTTGCTGCAATGTATATTTAGTCTTAACTTGTCAGAACCAGCAGCTAAAAAAAATTCAAACCCTTCAACCATTTTATTAACCAGGACTATGATCAAGAAAGTCTATTTCAAAGTGTAAGTTTTAGTACACATTGTAATTTAATAGTATAAATTTTTTTTTAAAGTGCTGTAGATGTCCTTCTTCAGCATCCATACAGATGATTTTTTGTCTAGTATTTCTGGTATTATGTATTCTCTCTGGTATATGTGTATTCTCTCCCACACCTTGACACTTTCCACACTGGATAGCAATAACCTTCTTTCAGAGCACCTACATACTACAGCCCAGTAAGTTCAACCTAAATTTTCCTTGAGGTCAAAAGGAAGAAAATATTTTATTACTAGAAAACACAGTCTTTTAATTCTAGCTCCACATCTGCATGGAACCTGTGGAGGACATTCTGTATGATTTTGGGAAATCCCTCTTACCACTAGGTTGTCCTTTTATTTTTGGCCCCACAAAACATTTTAAATTCTCAAACTAGATAATTGGCAAATCATTTTTTATTTACTTAATATGTGTATTTAGATTAATTACTCTTTATCAGGTCCTACACAGAATCTAGTAAGATATCTTTCAGATTTTTAAGCTCTTAATACAAAAAGTTTGTATTAAGTTGAAATAAGGAAGAAAAGTCTGAATAGAGAACTTTATCTTGGTTAATATAGTATCCTTCAGAAGAAGAAGAAAGATTTTTTTTTAAATCTAAATGTACTTTCTATTGAAAAAAAAAAACTTTTCAGTGAAAAAAATGTTTCCAGTGAGCAATTAAAAATATTCAACATTAAATTTATTAAATATATTGCATGTTACTGCCTCTGTTTGGAGTACCACAGAATAAGTGTTAATCCACTCTCTAAGGTAATTTTAGTTTATTTCTTAATTACATTCTCTAGTATCTGCTGAGCACTCATTTTTCCTGAAAACATCACTGTTAGCAAAGCTGCTCTCTACAATATTCACAGAAGACAAACACAGCTGAGGTGAACTCATAATTTGACTTAAAAAGATTTTTCCAGAAAGCATTTGCTGGGACTATCTCTTATTAAAAACGTTACATATATAAAATGCAATCCAGTGACAAGTAAGTGGTGACACATTGGTATAAGAGTGAGTGTAAACTCTGAGGATAGAGTGACTTAAAATCGTACCTAGTGATGGCAACATAAACAGACATTAGTAAACACTTGCAATGTCCAATGACCATATAAATCAGAGTACTCCACAGTATATATGTTTATACAAATAGTTGTTTTCGTGAATGTCAGACACTTCAGATAGGAACATTACATTTCATGAACTCCCATTCTTGGATCATTTAACAGCCTGGTCTTACCTCTCCTGGCAGAGCTTCTGGAATATTTTTGAGTAATGTAAGTGGAGGCCACAAATGAGACTCCTTTTTTATTATTATTTTTTCCCCACCATCTATTCTGCTTCCCCATCTTCCCTCTGTGCCTGGAGCAGCTCTGGGAATACTCAGAAAGCACAGAGCTTGTTATGTTTGGACACCAGCAACTTACCACCAGAACAAAATCCCCAGCACCACATGTTTCAAGAAAGGCAGTTTGACACCCATTCTGCAATAATTTTCAGATAACTACAAGTACTTTCCCTTAGGGAGAAATTAATTTCTCCTTTCTTACTGTAGGTTGGTCCATTTTTGGCCCCTCAGTGTCCAAGATCAACAGGTGACACCACCATCACTACTATCATCTTCTTGCCCATACTTACCCCACCTACAGAAATGGCTTCCTCAGCTTTCACATGGACAGGAGGCATGAACATAGTCCAAAATCTGAAACATATTAGAGCTTTTGCTGCCTTCTGCACATCCTTCTACTGTTTCTTATACTCTTCAGGTTTTATCTCCCCTACCTTCTGACACAGAAGAGTTGAAAAAGTAAAGTAGGAATGACTTTCTTCTCCTTGTTAATGTCCTAAACAGCAGCTATGCAATGGGCCAGGCATCTAGGTCATCATTAGCCAAACAGCAGCTTTCCATGTGGAATCACATTTTACTTTTTTAAACCTGAAGAAGTTGCAGCCTGAGTCTTTCATCCTTGGCCAGAAGGGCTTGGTAAGAGGCAGAAATGCATTTGGCCAAGCAGACAGCCAGTCTTTAGAGAACATGAACTTATGACCACCACAGTAACACAGGCTGTTAATGGATGACCAGATCAGTGGCTGTCAGATTTGCTAATGGTAGGAGATTTCTATTTAAGGATCACATTTCTCCTGAAAACTGCAGAGGTGCTTTGGGCAGCTCTTCTTCAGAGACTCAGGTAATGTTTGGAAGGGAAAGCAGATGATCTTTCCCCTTTCTGTGCCCAGAACCTCTCCTGGAATCACTGTAGGGTGGCTTGAAGCCCAAACTGCCATGCAGAACCTCTGCCCAAGGAAAATGTGAGAGTTTCCTGCAAAATTACCAACTGTCAGACAGCAATAAACAACCTAAGTGTTGGCTAGCACACCCTTAAGTGCCATTGTGTTTGGTAAGTGCTGGGCAAGGCACCTGTGAGGTGGTCATAGGGAAGGTGTCAGACGGTTCCCCTGTCCTAAGTGTGAGGGATGAAGCCTCCTGGCCAACACCCACAAGGTGGCCTCTGGCTGCCCTTCTGCTAAGAGGAGTTAAGCAATGGGGTGTTAATGGCCATTTTCATCTCAGATGACTGTCAGGTGAAGATGTGAGAGCATTCACCCTCAGATTGACAAAGAAAAATTAGATGGTAACATTATTTGGCCTGTCTAGCACCCAGAACCCCTTCTCTCTACCACCATCACCTCCCTTTCCCAGGTCTCCAGGCACACTTGCAGTCTCTGAATGCTTTGCTTCCAGGGGGTGACCATTACTTAGTCTTTGCACAGATCTCTGTGTCTTCCCTTACATCTCTCTTTCTTCCCATCCCCAACTCCTGAATATGTGAGTAGTACTAAGTAAGCAGCACTTCAAACAGTTTTCAAGCTTCCTCTGGCAAAACCATAAAATCTATACTGGTAAGATATATATGTATTTCTGTCCCAGATTCCCAATCTGTTTCCTTTAAATCCAATAAAATTTATATCATAGGGCTTAAGGGCAGAAGGGCTTCATACAATTGAAACTGATTCAGTAAATGCAAAACATAAAAATAAAGTATTGGTATTTGATATTCTTATATTTCAATATTGCTTTGATATTCCACTATGAAACTTAAACTGAGTTGGGGTTTTATGCATTCTTTCCCCCCCCTCTTTGATTTCCCCCCTTTTTTCCTTTGAATTTCATCTCTTTAATCACTGGACCATGGATCAGAAATACTTGCAACTTGTTTGTGGAAGGCCAGAGTCTAAAGCAGCAGCTTGTTTAGAGAGTTATTTCACCATCTGTTCTCTCTTTTTCTATTAGATGGCTGGTTTTACATAGAGATCCATTTTATTGAGATCTGTAGTGCATCATCTTGTTTCATTTACATGCTTGCACAAACGCTCACCTTCACTTTTTCTTTGTACACAGTACCTATTTGTACAGTGAGAGCACACATACCACAACAGGCAAAATTCTCCACTGGCTTTCACTGATACCACATGTAACTCATTGGAGCCAGGGCATGGCTAAAATTGTATAATAGATCCCAAGATCCGATGGCTGAGAGGGGCTGTTATGATCTTCTCATCTGACTTCTGATATAAAGAAAGCCATAAAACAACTAAGTCTGTGAAGCAATTCCTGAACCAAACCAGTACCTTCTGGTTGAGCTGGGGAATGTTAACAGAGAATTTCAGTCTGGTCAATCCACTGCAGCTTTGGAGAAGTTGTTCCAGCAGTCAGAGGCAACTGACCACTTTTTGTGAAGAAAACACCACAGCCTTGTAAAGTTTCTTTTTTTCAGCCACTGATTTGTATTCCCTTTGCACTGATAAAACTGAGATCTTTGTGATAGCCAAAATCTCCACACAAGGAATATTGTGCATGCAAGTGGCCTCCAGAGCAGAGGGCATGTGTCTGAGCCATCCCTTTTAACAGTAGTGAGCTGTTCAAATTGTTCCTTTGGCACCTGGAGCTGTGTTCCAATTTCTGTCTTACAGAAGAAGTACTTTGTATTTCCTTCAATTTTTACTACTAAACACGGTTGGGTGGTTGTTTTTTTTTCTTTTTAATCTTTTTGTTGTTGCTGTTGGTTTGGTTTGGTTTTGGTTTTTTTCCACATAGGTTTCTGAAGAGTTCTCAGTCACAGTCCTCTAACAGATCAGTAAGAAATAATGCTGCAAGTACTACTAATGTTGAGTTGTGGAAGGTTTTCCAGCATCAAGGTCAGTCACTTAATTTCTGGCTGTGTTACAGTAACATGTGAGCTCTGCTGTCTGAAAGCAAGGGCAGATGGCATGCTGCATAGATCACACTCTTTTGATCACTTCAAACCCTTCCCCTAGCCAGAAAGATGCAGATTAGGTGTTGATCCTGCCTCAGCAGAGAAAGTTGGAATTGTTCTTGAGTTTCTTTCCATCGCTGTTTTCCATAAGTCTAAAACACATAAAATCCACAAGACTGTTTCATTAATGTTTACCTACTATGACCTGCATTCAGTGAGTTAGGCATGTCCCTAAAGCTTTCTTAGTCTCTAAGCAACTACAAACATGCATTTGGAATGTGTATATATATTTTTAAAATCTTACCTTTCTTTCCTCCAAAATTTGGGATTCTATCAATCTTTTCAGCATTTAATGTGATTTAGTGACAATGTAAGCAAAATTCCTGCAGATTGAAAGGCTGAAAGCTCACCGCCTGCAGGGTGAGATGCTGGAGCTCTGCACTGCTGGAAGGATGGATGGACCTGGAGCATGGCAGGGTCACCCAGGAGTTGTCTCATCTCTGGGACCAACCATGTTATTAGATATTAAAAGCTGAAGGGTTTTAGTTTTAAAAAGGCTCATTTTGATACAGTTGTTTGTTTATTACATTGTGGAATTTTCAACCCCAAAAGAAGTATTTGTCAACAAGCTTTTCTCTAGAACATCTAGCCTTTAGCTTCTCAGAGAGCTCGTCATAAGTGAAATATTTGTACTGTTCACTGCTGAAAGAGGAAAGAAAAAAATCAGGAATCTTCTTCATGATCTTTTTTTCTGTTTTCTGACTAATTCTTATTTCAGGATAATCCCCTCGCATCCCTGGTTTATTCAATTCTATAAGCTATGTTTGCTGTTACTAAGAATAGCACCTGGACTATGATTTCCTCTTCTATGAAAGTGAAAGGATGTATGACACCTTCCTTATCCTACTTGTTGGCCGTCAGAATTTTTTAGTTTTGTTTGATACACAGTTAATTTCAGAAATGCAATTTTCATGTATACAAAGACATTGTACAATGTTGGGGTTGAAAGAGACAGAATTTATCTGGAATATCAAAAATTCTGAAACATTTCAGCTATTTCTACAGCCAAATAGCTGACATCTGATTATTGGGAAGATGGTCTTGATAATTCATCCCATTCTGTGGTTCCGCTGTCATTTTTAAGTCATATCATGCCTGTTTCTTAGCGCAAATTGCTTAACACATCCACCCATTTTAAGACAGGGAAAAAATCAGTTTGACAAGCGTTCATTATTCTGAAATCACATATTAAACATTTTCAAAAGTACCACAACTATTAAGGGAGAAGAAGAACTTATATGAGGTATAACCTTACAGTGCAGCGGGTAACAGAAGCATTAATAGGAAAAACCCTAAGTGGAAACAGTTGACAAAATAAATTAAAGCACAGCTCTCCCCTGAAAAGTGACTAAAAATGGCATCCTAAGGTCCCATGTTTATTATGTGTTACCAACTCCAGATCAGATTTGCTCAGTATACAAATAAGAGGTGAAATTCTAGCTAGGCTGAATTCTACTGGAGCTTTGCAGATTACTTCAGTGGGGCCAGGATTTCATTTTTTTATTTCCTTCCTTTTGAGCAGCCTGTGGAAATTTGACTTGGAGGATCACAAAGCTAGTTGAAATGTAAAATAGAAAAATCATATGATATTTCAAAATTGTTTTCATTTTGTAGAGTTGAAAACAAGCTACTTTTTTACTTCTGTGTTTTGGAGCTTAACATTTTGCATATGGTGTTTTTAATATTCTTATCAAGAGTATCACTGAAAAGTTTATTAACTTCTTTTCTTCTGCCCCAGACACAGAATCTGGAAAAATGGAAAATCTAAATGGTCCTGCTGGCATTGATTTTGATAATGCTTGTCTGTGAAAATGTCAACAAAAACAAATAAACCAAAAATCTCAAACAAAAACCCCACCACCACCTACAAAAAACAAATAATGAAATGTGAAAAATTCCAGCTTCTCTAATGATATTTGTCTTCAGAAAAAATCAACTTTTCTAAGAGAGGAGAGAAAGGCTTTCCCAAAACAGAGACCTGCTTTGTATACTTAAACCAGTTTATGGGTGCCTCGGGGGACTTCTCGCCCCAAAGCCCATGAAGGTTGGTAAGTGGGAATTTTTGGCAGAGCAGCCATCAGGGAAGGATAACCCACCATGCTGCCCTCCTGCCTGGCACTGACAGAGCTGTGCAGCAGGGCTGGGGAAGGAACTTTGCTTTGCCATTTCCAGTGACGTACTCATTTTCTGCAGTTAGAAAAAGACTCCAGACTCCAGAGCTGTCAATCTGCCACTTTTCACTGGAACTTAAAAACAATTTCAAAATCTATTTAAAAAATTAGATTCCACACCTGCTATATGAAAACAGACAGCAGCAAGAGCTTCGCATGGAGGGCTCTGACTGCCAGTGAGGCTGTATGGAAAGAGTCGGTGCCGTGTGGATATTACATTTTATTTTTGATAGCGTAGGACCTCTGTGCTTCTGACATGTCTAAACTGTCTCTTTCCATCAGGGGAAGGTCTTATGAGCACAAAACCATGCGCAGCCTTTCAGCCCTGTTTCGAATTTCTGATACACAATAAGTGCATTTGTTTTTATTTCTTCTTTCTGTAAACATTTCTCCATCTAACATAGTAACTGCTGTTTATACAGCACAGTAAAAACACAGGTCAGAGCACAATAAGATTATAGTCTTACTTCAATATGTCCAATCCATAATAAAATAAAACCTTACGAAATATCCAGAGGAACGGTTTGGGGTTCTCTTCATATTAATGTATGTCGTATGGGAGGGTTGTATTGAAGCATAATATTTTCCACAGCTGTCAGGACTTATTTAAAAGGCAATATCCTTTTTCTGGGATTTTATTTAGGTTCTGTTTATACCATGTGTAGGATTGTTAATCCCATGATGTATGACTCAGTGGTGTATGATTACTCGAAGGTAATATGTACAAAATGAGCTAAATATTTTGGGATTGATCCCTGGGAGCTGACACACTGGGCTCACGACTGCAGAGGAGGGGTGTGATAAGGAGGGAATAGGAAGGTGACTGCAAACTGCTTTTCTGTCATGTGCTTGGCCCAAAGGGAAACCACATCAGTTCTGCTCTAGTGTGTCCCCCCATTTCCATGGCCCCCTTTCACAGGGAAGCACAGGATGGAGGCTCGGGTGCTTTGGTTTTGAATCCTTTTTCACAACTCTCTATGTTATACCTCTCTGTGCTGGGGAAGGAAAAGGCATTTATACCCCTGCCCTGGCTGTGCTCCATCCACTTGGGCATGGATGAAGAGGCAAAAATCTCTAAAAGGCCAGCTACACCCACTTCCTTGGGTGATTGCATCACCACAGAAAAAAATTGGCTGAAATAGCTCTGTAAGGGCTATTTGGTGTGAAATATGAACCGTTGTATGTCTTTAGATTCAAACAACATGAAACGCAGGTTCTTTTAGCAGCCTGTGTGCATGTGCTGAGATGTGCTTTCTATCAGCTGTGAGTCTTCTGACATGGAAAGCAGAGGCATACCTAAACCCACTGAGCTAAATTTGTCCCAAATGCAACTTTGTTGGCCTTACATCAGGAATGTGTTTGGCCCAGTAACTCTGTATGTTGGTTTGGGTTGCTGGTTTTTTTTTTTTGGTTTGGGTTTTTTTTTTTGCCATTTAGTAAAGTTCTTTCCAAGTGAATGGAAATGAAAGGAAACCATTAAAAGGTAATAAAGTAGCTGTACTATTAGGTTGTTAATTTTCTTTTAGTTATTCAGTATGTTTGGTAACCAGCTTGTTTGGTTGGAAAATTTGCAGGGATACCACCAACTTCAGTGCTCCCAAACTCTGGGTGCTCCTGGAAACAGACGAAATATGTAAAGATTAAACTTGTTAAAGTGCCAACAGGCTGGAGGTTTGTTAGTATTTAAATGCCTGGAGAAGCAGACAGAATCCTCAGGGGCTTTTCAGAAGTGCCCATAGGCCTGACTGCTCCAAGTCATGGGCACGCAAGTGAGGGGGAAGCAAGAAGTTCAAACATCTCAGTAAGATGCCAGTCCAGGAAGATTCAGCAGCTGAAAGCCTACTTATTTTCTCATTTTTGCCATTTTAATGCATAATATAGACGGGTTTTGAAGGATATAAATCAGGGCAGCAAGTTTTTCTTTTTTTTTTTTTTCTTTTTTTTCTTTATTTTCTTTATTTATTTTTTTTTTAATCCAAGTTGGAAGGGACCTCTGAGATCATCAAGTCCAACCCTTAATCCACTACCACTGTGGTTACCAGACCATGGCACTGAGTACCACATTCAGTCTCTTTTTAAAAACATCCGGAGATGGAGAATCCACTACTTCCCTGGGCAGCCCATTCCAATGTCTGATCACTCTCTCTGTAAAGAATTTTTTCCTAATATCTAACCTAAACGTCCCCTGGCAGAGCTTAAGTCCATGTCCTCTTACTGGTAGCCACTTGGGAGAAAAGACTGATCCCCACCTGGCTACAACCTCCTTTCTTGAAGCACAGGACCTGAAAAAAACTTCTCAGTTGCTGGGTGGATCACAAGGAGGTCTTAATGTGAAACCTTGTAACCTCTGAGACCTTGGCTTGTCCCAGGCATACAGTTACCTTAAGCGAGGTTTTCCAGTCCTGGACATTCCTCTTTGCCTACACAGTTTGAAATTGTGTGAAACCACGAGGAACAACAGGCGTTGGTGTACAGTGCTTCAGGTCTCCATGAACACAGGCAGTGAGAGGTGTCCCTGTGACAACAGGCTGCCCAGGAGACAGGAAGGTGTCCTCGGCCACAGCTATGGGCAGGTGAGAGACAAAGGGGCAACAGCAAAGGAGAGTGAGAGGAGGTGGCCCCATGGAAGAAAGGTCCTGCATCCTGTGAGGTTTAGGCATCCACCCAGAGAGGTGTCTTGTGTGGGCCTGGAGGGTGCTGGTCCCTTGCACTGGTGCTCAGTGCATGCTGGCAGGATTGACACATGGAGCAACACAGCAGGGACAGGGGGGAGCACAGATGAGAAGGATTCACAAACCTTGTGAAATACTGGAGAGATGCCTTTGTGGGACAGTATGAGGCCAGGGTGATCAGCTGCGTTACCTCAGCATGAAGAAATCAGGAAGAATATGGCCCATTTCTGCAAAAATAGATGGTATTGAGGCACTTTCCTAACTTTAAGCCAGATTTGGAAATATTTATGCATCCTTAGACAGACATAAGAAACCTGAGTAGAGGGTAAGATTGGAAGACGCTCATCGTCGCACAGCTGTGGTATTTCTACACTCCCCAGGTGAAAACTAAAGTTCAAGATTTGCTCTTATCCATACCAGTTAACTATGTTCAAGCCCAAAGCAGCCATATGGGCAGCCTTGGCCCCATAGTTAAGGGCAGGATCTGTGCAAAGTGGGAAGATGAATAAGAGAGCAGGCAAGATGTTGAATGATGGGCTGAGCTTCAGAGATATGGTCAGCTGTTCTCTCCCAGTATTACTGCATACACTCCCAGGCAGTGTTTCACCAGCAGTACAAGAAAGAACCTTAGTAACAGCCGAATGTGGATCATGTTGATGTAAAAGTTTTTAATGGGGTGAATTGGATAACTGCAGTTTTCCCGAAAACTGTCAGTATGAGACTTAGTCATCAGGGAAATAGCTTTTAAGGAGAGTGGCAGAGCTTATCTCACAGAGGATATTTATCACCCCAGGATGCTACATGGGTCATTACTGCAGCATCTGTAGGTGAGAACCCAAGCTGGCTGTATTTTGCTGGCCATCAGCAACCCAGGGGGAATACAGACTTTTTTATACCCTTAGTCCCCACTGCTGCACTGCATTAAAAGAAATAAAATAAATATGAAACTGTACACATTACTTTCCCCATGCCAAAGTGTTTGCTGGAAAACCACAGGGAGGCAATGTGATTCTAGAGAGGGGGCCAACAGGCAGTGGGATGCACCCTCTCTGTGTAAGGACAGCAGTGCAGCCCCATAAAATCAAGACAGTAACTTTAAAATAATCCATGTGATTCATTCACTGGAAAATGCAGGGCAACTGCAGCCTGCTCTCCTGCTCTTCAATGATGAATAGAGAGCTTGCTTCCAGTTTGTAAGTTTTTCGTGTCACCATGACATCTAAAAGTTTACATTTCTTCATTCAGAGGGGAAGGAATATTGTTTGTTTAGGTTTGCTTTATTTTCTTTCCTACCAACAAAGTGGTGCATTATGAAATATACTGTATATCAAGATACTGGGTAGTTTTTGGCATGGTGTCTCCATTAAAGTACAGCCACAGCTGGAAAAAAATTGAGAAATCGTATGTACACCTCATAATCTGACAGACCTATCCCATTTATCATTTCTATGGGCCAAATCCTGAAGATATTTATTAGCTACGGATAAGATCCTTGTTTATTTTTCAGTGCAGATAAAAGACCTTGTCACAGAGCAGGACCTTCCGCTGGATGCTCTACAAGCCTTCCTTTTAATTTATAGAAAAGAACATTTACACAGTGTTCTCCAGGCAAACTTCAGCTCACTCTGCACATGCTCAGAGCAGACTAAAAGCAATGGGGTCATGTTGGTAGTGTTGTATCTGTGCTAATCTCCTCGTCTAATAATTAATAGAACTGCACTAGCCATAACTCGACAGGCCATGGCAAAGAAAGCTTGCATTTGTACAGAGCAAGGTTAAGCTACTTTAGAAAATGGACAGATGAGGCCCACGTGCAGTCATACTCTACAAGTGACTTTCAGAGGCCATTAATTTAAGTAGGCAGAGGAGGCAGGATTTTTTTCGCAGTATTTTTTGCACATCTAAGTGACTGAAGACCTCTGGTAAAAGAGACATTGAAGTCAACAGAAGCTTTGTCTAATATTTCTGAAAGCACTATTTGGTAATGAAAGGAAAGCCAGAGTAATATCTAGTGTTGATAATTCTTGTGGTTTTTAACATGAGGCCTTACAGCTCTTTGGACTTCACTCACCAAACAAAGCTCATGTTTGCTACAAAAACACACTTCCCTATACACCATATTCCCCTTTCCAGTCTTGTCTGGAGATGATTTACCTCTGAAGAGAAACTGGTCCAGAGAACTGGTAAGTTAAGGTTGCTATCATGGCCATGTTTTAGGACTACTCAAAAGACATATTTTTCATTCTCTGCATTGTGGAACACAGAAAGCAAATTAAACTCCCATGTTTGCATTTTTGAGGCAAAGAGGTTCCATATCAAGCCTGGCATGTAAGGGCCAGAAACTTCCTCTAATTCTCATTATTTGCGACAAGCTCTGGTTGCATGTAAATAACTCCTACACACCATAAAGCTATTATCTAGTAGTGTCTTTTTCTTGCCTTTCTATATCATTGTCAAGTTTATTTACAAGGCCCCTTGCTCTTCAGCTAACACCCGTCCAGACGTACTATTTTCCTGCTCTATAATTATCGAGCCATTGTGAAGCCAAATTGGCAGACACTATATTGTAATTCTGTCACTTTTAGCCTAACTGGGGATAACCACATCAAGAGAAGATGGTCAGTGACAAATGAACATTTTCTTCCCCAAAAGATAATAGGTAGCTGCTTCAATCACTTTTTTTGACATCTTCACACTTCTACATCTTTTTGAATATATATTTCTGCAAGGAGAAAGCTATTACCAATACACCACACAAGCATCTTCTCTCCAGAAATCTGTTTTTTATTCATAGGAGAGCTTTACAGTTCAATACTGTGAGGGTGGCTTTCTGCATTAATTTCAGTAGGCACATCTAACAGGACCTGCAGCCTCTTCATTTAGTGAGGCAGGACCAAGGTCTCTTAGACATCTTGTGGGATGCTAAGGGGGACATGGAAGAGCTCAATGGACAAATCAGAGAAACCACTGATTTCTGGGCTCAGGAGAAATGTATGATAGAAGCAACATAAAAATCCAGAGCTGCTGTCCCTAGAATTAAAACACTTTGTTACACTTTTATAATAGATTTCATCTCATTCATGACCTATGGGCCTTAGAAGTCATACAACTCTTGGGAGATATTAAAAACGTAATGCCATGTGGCAACAAATGTACATTGCTGAGCAGAGGGTAAACGGGGCCATGTCCCCTGCTAGATCTGCCCAAAACCACATGTGGCCTCCGAGGGGAGAGGTTGTCATCACACAGCTTGCCCACACCATTCTGTTCCACTGGGCAGATGGCCTTATCTCTGGTTCATTTATCAATTCATGCAGCCAAAGACAAAAGCTTTGGCAAAAAGCAGTTTATTTTGTAAACCTTTTGGGGAGCATTGTTGTGAGCACAGGCCTCACCACTGGGAGATCATATAATAGGATGGTTTGGGTTGGAAGAGACCTCAAAGATCATCTAGTTCCAAGCCCCTGCATGGACAGGGGTGCCTTCCACTAGACCAGGTTGCTTAAGGTCCCATCCAGGGCAAGTCCCATACTTCCAGGGAGGGGGCAGCCACAACTTCCTTGGGCAACCTGTGCCAGTGTCTCACCACCCTCACAGGAAAGAATCTCTTCCTAATGTCTAACCTAAATCTCCCCTCCACAAGTTTGAAACCATTTCCCCTTGTCCTCTCACTACACATCCATGTAACAAAACCTACCCCAGGTACCTTCTAGGCCCCCAAGATCCTCATGGCTGTCAAAACAGACTTCAGATCCTCCATAAACTGCCTGTAACATCACAATGGCCACTGGCATGCGAAGGACCTCCTGCCCCTCACAAGAAGGGAGCTTCTCACTTCAGGTCAGGTTCAGAACTTCTTTGATCTGCTGGAAGGTACTGAGGGAACCTAAAGCACTCTTGATGAGCCTCTCTTTTGTTGTTGTGCTGGTATCTAGGGCAGCACAAGAATAAAAGGACTCAAACTTTTCATAGGCTTTTAATGCAAGGGTTCCAATCTACACATTTTTACCTCTCTTAAATATCTTGCTTCTCTGCTTCTCTGCATAATCCATCCATCCATTGCACCCGATACCAAATGTTTTACCTTGTCATCTCCTTGTAAATAGAGAGTGTCAAATACATGGCCAGCTCATTGGACACAGCTAAGAAATAGTTTAATCTTCCCAGTGGAGTAATTAAAGAAATCATCCCAACTAGCTGGTCAACTCTAGCTACACACCTAATCAGCACGGCTGGAAGCAGGAGGCTTGCAATACATATGCAGAGGGAAGGGATAGGACATGCAGGACATGTGGTCATACATGGAGAATTTATAGTTTTGGCAGCTGTGTTCCCAAGGATCTGACTGTGGGACACAGTCTGGGAAAATGGGCCCTAAATACTACAAAGATGTTAAAAACCTGTGTTGGGATCTCCTGGTAACTGCTGCAGGAAAGGCAAATCCTTGAGTTGATCTGGGTTTGTGTACATTTTGTGTCAACTGATAGAACTGCTACCATGTTTTGGGCAGTAACCCTCCAGCTGCAGCCATGAGTAGGGAGTTTTGCTTACCTTAATGAGAAGAAATCATCCATGAAAGCAGGAACTATTTTTTTTGCAAGTATTTGTCTAGTATTGTTCAAAAAGTACTCAACCAATTTGTATCCCACAACGTGCCTATTACAAACTCTGAGCAGATATCTGATAAGACAGAGACTGGAGATTCCTCTTTTCCTGAGTTTCTTGAAGAAGTTTGTTTTTGCTCTACTTTGTGCTGCATGTTAAAAAAAAAACAAACAAACAAACAAAAAAAACCAACCCAACAACTCCAAAACAAAATAGTGTGTTGTGACAACACCCTAACTCAATAACAAGTGTGGAATTTAATTAAAATGTCTTATTTCAGTCCCTCTATGTACAAGCTAGCAGTCCCTGAGCTTTTCAGTAACTCAAAGGCTTTTCCGAGTAGCCTGTCAGTTTGGTGAAGGAAGGAAGGGAGATGTTTAAACCTGAGAAGTGCAATGACATGGCAGTTCATGCTGCTGTCTTTAATTCTTTAAGGGGAGACAAAAGAAGGAAGCTAGCCAATGGTGAGACAGAACGCTCATTTTTATTGTGTCCCTGGTGGCAATGCAGGAATTGTTTCTTTTCTTGTCTTTTCTTTTTTTCAGTCCTCGAGTTTTAATGGGTTTTCCTATTTTAATTCATCACCCATAGGGAAGTCTATTTCTTTTCCTTTCCTTTTTATTTCTATTTGCCTCACAAAAGGAGCCCTTCATAGAAGAAGAAACTACAACTGTTCTTCCCAGTGTTGATGTTAAGCATCGTTCCACATTTACAGATGAGTCTTAACTCTGTTTCTGTTATGTTCTTTAATTAAGCCAAAGCGAGAAGTCCCACCATATCCAATAGAAACTTTGGCTTGGAAGCATGACTGCAGCCCTCAAAGGAAACAAGGGTGTTTGGTGGAACGAGGCAGGCAGTGTGTTAATCAGTGTCCAGCAGCTCAAGAACCAGCATCAGAGGTTCAACAGAGGTAATATTGAGCCTGCAGCTGAAAGGACATGAGAAGTTCTCCCCTTCATGCTCACTCCTATGCACCCATCCCTCTCTGTGTTTACAGTGGGACTTGAGGGAGTGAGGTCAATTGAGTTGTGGGATTTGATCTATCTGACAACTAATACCAAGGGAGAGGACAAGAAAGTCCAATACAAGGAGCATGTCTCTGGGGCAACAAGGAAGGGATGGCTGGTTCTAAAACTAAACCCAGGTATATGGAAAATAACAGTTAAAACATCTGATCCATGATTATTTAATGCTGTGCATCGGCAGAGTATTCTGTTAGCAGAGAATAAATTCACTCCAGAGTTCCCCTGTCTCAGTTCACCAGAAAAAATGTATCTCTAAGGTCCCAAATTTAAACACAAACATGTTTCTTCAAAGGGTGAAGTCTGCTTGGAATTTATAATATGTGTTCTTGTATTCTGGGTTCTGATATTTATTTTAACTTTCTGGAGTACCAGAAGAAAAAATGTTCATTTATCAAATGATTTGGTGCATTTCAACAGGAGAAAGCTGCTTCCATAGGGGTCTCTGTCTGCTGCTGTTAAGAGAAGGGCAGAAAGTCTCAAAACACGGAGTTTTGCCTGTTTATACTAGAGGTCTCAATAGGTTAGTGTACCTCTTTTGCCAAAACAGGTTGCAGTGAGATTTCCAAGCTGACATTACTAAAATACTGTAACAGAAAAAACAAAAAAAAAAAAATAAATCTGACTTGTGAACTGAAATGAGGCTTTTGATAACTGCAGAACTAGAATACATCTTATTCATCAGTGACATTCAGATAGCCCACTGTGTAAAACATGTCAGCATCACTGATCAGACATCTGACAAAGGCAAGCAAACCTCAGAGGAAAAGATGTTCCTCAATCATCAGGGCTCACAATCCACCCTATGGAAGCTGCTGCATTACAAGCAGCTCCATTTCCTCTACCAAAGGTGAGGTGGAAACATCTCATTTCTATTTAGCTAATCAGACAACCATTTCTTTGCAGACTAGAGTGTGGTATAAAGCATTCAGAATGAGGTCTTTAAGAAGTTATACATTTTCTTGGACAGTTTTTAATTTTAGATCTTTGAGCCTTGTTACTGTCCAGCCAGAGCTTGCTAGCACTTTGGGACTGCCAGTTTCCTTAGTGTTTGAAGTGACAGCTACATGAACTGTGACATTTTAAAAGCATGATGTCTGCTAGGCATGTCTCAAAAGTTGTATGTGTTTGTTAAACCCATAAATCTGCATGTTCACTTGTCGTATTACAGTTTTAAATTCAGGTTCCAACTTTTGCTTCTTTTTGCCAAAAAAGTTGCATATGTCAGTGTTTAATATTTCACTGTAAATTTATTATAGCTGGAAGAACTCATGTAGTGTAACACTCCCAGACAGAAGGGGTGTCTACACTGCAGCCTGGAGGTGAGACTGCAACTTGAGGAGACAGCAGAGCTAGTTTTAATCTGTCTTGCTGGGTACTGGTGTAGTCATGACAGCAGAAGGCTGATGAACCCACAGAGAACCAGGTACCTCTTCATGGCCTCTGAGCACCCTGAGGCTGCTCGTTTCAAACTCAGTTGGAGGGCTTTCATCAGCTGCAGCTTCCTTGGGCTTCTGGCATGGCTAGACAAATGGACAAAAAGACCATATCAGGAAATATACTTTTCAAAGAAATTATGCCAGTGGCTATTATGACTGCCAAATTAATGCGTTTGTAGTTTCAAAAAATGGTCAGAAACCAAGTGCTCTCACCCCCTTTATCCACCTAGGCTCTTTGAGGCTAAGGGCAAGTTCCTCTTGCAGATTAAATTGCTGGACTAAAAGGAATTTAAAAATCTGTGTGCAAGTGAAAAGAGGAAAGGTTCCCCAAGGACTATGAGAACCAAATAAAAAAATGCAGACCCCTGGCCAATAAGTTTCCAAGTCAAAGAATGGCATAGTATAAAAAATCTTATGGAAAACATCACAGTATAACACCTAGTTCTTTCCTGAAGCATCCACAGGCTGCTATCAGAGAGACAGGGTTGAGAGCAAGATGCATTTCTGGTCTTGTTCAATAAGACCATAGTTTCATTCCTCTGAAAAGAACAGGAAGAACCACTTTACATTGCCTTAGTGGAAAGAAAATACCCACAATGAATTGTCTGAAGGAGTTTTTCCTGGAGCTGTGCTCCTTAAGCTAAAAGCTATTTAGAAAGATCTGAGTCTTTCTGTGGGTCTTTCTGTGGTTTGTCCTCTGAAAGTATCAGCTCTGGGAGTCACAGTGGTCTAAAGAGCAAACATTACCTTAGAGCTAGGAGAACACAACCACAGTGCTGGCAGCCTCTGTCAAATGTATGGTGCTCCCATGCTGTGAATCCTGTTGCTGGTTTTGCTGCCCAGTCTCTAGCAGGATGCAGCAGAGCAGCAAAAGGGAGAGGCAACAAACATATTGGAGAAACATCCACCAAGGACCTTTCTCCAATAAGGAACAAATAAGACAAGGATGAACTGAACTTTCACACAGAGGTCAGTGGAAAAAGTACTTTGGCTGAAAAGAAATACTAAGCATGTTGGGGGTGGAGAGGGTAAGGAAATGCAGTAGAAGTGTATAAAGTCACAAAAGCTTAGATCTGTTGCAAGAACAAGAAGAAGTCATCAGCCCTACTGCTTTGGGAACAGTAGTTTCTAAGTTTCTAAACCTGAGTGTCTCTTCCTGAACTCATCTGGGAAGAGGTGCTTCAGCACTTTGGAAGAGGGGAGTAAGGGAGCAACCAGAGACTGAGATGGCTCAAGATGTGCTGGATGATAAGCTAGGAGGAGGCAGGAGGCAGAGGGTATGAGACAACCCTGAGGCAGTAACACCACGTGGGAATGACTGTTTGCTCTCGTCCACCATCTCACCCAGGGTGTAATTACAAGATTGGAGGTCACTGCTCTAGAAGGAAGGTTAAATACAAAGACAGTTCAATGAGGAATTAAAAACTTCTGTGTCTAAGCTCTGTGGTGGAGATGAAGCCTGAAGTCACAGAAATCCACAAACCATGGAGTATCATAATCAAATGGTCTACCAGGAAAGAAAACTCTACACTTACTTGATTGCTTATATTCTTTCCTCAGACACCTACAGACCACTGCAGAGGTGCATCTCACCTTTTGGTGACCTTTCAGTTTTATGTCACAACCTTATGTAGTTCACTTCCTAGAAAGACTGGCTTCCTCCATATGCATTTTTTCAGTTTAAATGAACAGCTTGCCAGTGAGATGAAGTGACAATGAAATGTGCAAGTAATGGCAGTCTTCAAAAGTGACAGATCTGGGATCAAATATGTTGCTATTTTTAAATCAGTTGAACAAGCAATTATTTTCTAGAGCACAGTAAGAATCAGGGTGAGCACCACTTTATTAGCTCTAGAGTATATTTTCAATACTGAATATTTAATAGGAAACATGTTTGCCAGAGTGGATTAGACCACTACTCTACTATCTTCATCAGTAGCTATTCCCAGAGAATTCACAGGAAGGCACAAGACATCCCATAATAGACCAATAGGAAATAATTTATCCTTAAGAAAACCATCTCCTTAACTCATTTTGGTTAATGACGTCCTCCCTACTTTGAAGGCTGATACCTTTTCCACTTTGTACCTCTTATTATCCATATAAATTCCTAACCCTGCAGAGTGGCTGGCCACAGTAATACTTCCTGGCAGAAAGTTCCACAGGTTAATTATGTGTTAATTATTTCCCAAGTTCCCTTTAAAAACCTGTATCCAAGTCAAAGAAAATGCTCACCTCCTTTTGGTTTCAGTAGACTCAGGGGCTCTCAGGCCTTGGCAGTTGGGGGTGGCATTGACAAGGTGGTGAGGAATCCAGCTATGCACGTAGTTTGCGTTAAATGGAGCATTCTCCAGCTGCCCCCATTTTTGATAGAGATCTGAAAGCTGCAGAGATTTCAGGTTCCCCACAGTGATCCATCATGACTTGAGATGCAAACAGAGCTGCATTCTGGGATGTGCAGCTCCCTGTGGAGCATTTTTCCACACCAACAAAGAAGCCATTGTGCGTGTGTGTGCGCACGCAGAGTGGATGGGGAAGGAGGTGGGTGGGACTGAGCCACAGCACACAGACTGATATCTTCCAGAAGTATTAAGTAAACTTCTTCTATCTCACCACTGAAGCAAACTGCTAAATGCTTGCTGTGTCTGACATGAGCACGCTGAGATGGTGCTTTGATCCGTGCCTCTGTGCAGGTTTGGTTTCACACCACACCTCGTCTGACCCAGCCACTGACTGCTCCTGAGAGCAGTAGCCTGGTTCTCCTTCTCTCATCATCCATTTCCAAAGCCTTCTTTGTGTTGAGACCATGTGGCTGTACACAGGCACATGAGCTCATTGAGTAACCTGAGCATCAGTTCGGGATCGAGTGCTGCTCACACTCCTATGGTTGGTGTGACAGGAGACACAGGGTGGGAGCACATGGCCAGTGGTCTCATAGAGGCTCAGAACTGGGGGAAGCAGAGGCTGTGTCACCCCATGCTTCCCGTTCCTTCACCAGCCCTGCCTTCTCCCTCATGTTGATACCTGTGCTCCTGTGAGTTACACACTAGGTCAGATGAGGAACTCGATACAAATAAAAACTAATATGACCATAAAACAGAAAAATACCCAAAGATACACAGCGATGGGGACATTTCCCTTGCTCAGCCCAGTGTGCAGTGCTGGCAGGGCAGAGGAGGGCAGGAAAGCAAAGCTGGCTGTCAGTCTACACGGTGGTTAGCTTATAGGGATTGAAAACCATTTATTTTTTCACCTTTTAGTCCCTACATTTGCGAAGGTCTAAACATGCTTCTGTCATGGCCAGCAGGCTTGGGTTTGCACAGTGCATTGCAGACAGATGCCAGCCCGTTGGCACCATCCCCAGCATCCACTGCGTTACTCACATCCCCCCAGAGCAGGGGCAGGATGGGAAGGGGAAGCTGAGACCCAGGTCCAGATGAAGGGAGCCTTGCAAGGAAAATGAAAACAAACAGCACAGAGGGGCTCAGAGACATGAAATCAGAAGGGGACAAGGTGAAGTAGAAGCAGATTTGTCATCCAGGGTACGCAAGCTTTATTACAAGAGCTCTGGAATGTCAAATGTTCCCCAAGTCCCTCCCTCTGGGGACAGTGGCTGCTAGGACATGGAGGAAGGTGACTCTTTAGACTGGAGCCTCTCACCCATGTCTGAGAGACCAGACGAACACAATGTCCCTGCTAGACAGGACTGATATTTTTTTACAGACCAAACGACCAAGGCTATTAGCTGTGCTTAATGTCACCAAGTGTCTCAGTCTTATCTTAATGCATGGGAGGGCCCTATTTTTAGAATCAGTTGAGAATCTGAGCAGATCAGCTCAAAGAACATTTTCCTCCAGCATTCAGATTACATTGTTCTGACTTTGAGGAAAGTGAATAAACCCAGAGACTACAATTTCAAAATAGAAACAAATGAACAGGAATATTTTAGGGTAGAATTTTCACAGCTCATGGAATGCTTGATGGATGCGGCTGAACATGTGCTAGTATCAGAACTTGCTGGCTCCTGACCCAGTAGCCATTTCATTCCATCTGTCCAGATACAGAATATTTTTTCCATAGTCTTAGTGCTACATTAAGGAGGGCTGCATAAGGACAAGGACAACCAGCTGTGTTTGTTCCTAGGAGCTTTCCTAGGGGAAGAAGCAAGAATGTATTTACTCATTCCAGCCTTACAGATAAAGGGACCAAGTCTGAAAGCCTGGCCTTCATTCTTTCCTTCTGTAAATGTTAGGGGTTTTTTAGCAAGCTAAAAATCATGGCACCTAAATACTTGAGGGACAACAGTCATTAAGAACATTATAAGCACTTCTGCTACACCTTGGCATTAGTAGTGACTGCATTGTTTTCTTTAGAAGCTTCTGAGTGGCAGAAAAGTGAATATGAAAGAAAAAAATAGTTAGAATTCGTACAATATTCAAGCAGACTGTAATAATGTTAAATACCATTTTAAAGCCCCTAAACTGCTTTAAAAACAACAGAGAAGGGACTGATTTACAACCTGCTTCACAGCTGAAGGGTGGAGTCCAGTAGGAATATTTGCCTTTGGATATGCTAGTAAAATAACAAACCTATATTAATCCAGCCTTGAACATAACTGCCAACATTTTGAGTGTATTTGTCTGTTAACAGTATAGCAAAGCAGTCAAAACCAGGTTTGTTTTAAGAAGGAATAAAATGCTGAAATCACTCCTATGATAGAGGTCAGTTATGCATTATAATGCTTTTTGCAGCAGTGATTTGCATCAGCATCTGTGAAGCTGTCTGTTTTGGGGTTTTCTTTTGCTTTGCCATTAGATGGATTGACTTACAAGTCATGTATGAGCAAGTCATAGGCACCAATTGGAGTGTGTGTATAGATATATATCTCCTAAAGACTGAATTAGTAAACTTTTTTTACTTGAGGAAGAAGGATGAGATACAGATACATGTTCCAGTACAGAAAAAAATTATATTTTGGTCTGTATAACCATGTTTGATTTTAAATAGTACACAGTCATCACTGGCCAGCAAATGGGACCTAACACCAGCAGCTCCCCACAGGGAGAGGTGAACTGTGGGAGTGATGTGGCTGTGAGGGATGCAATGGCTCAGAGGAGTCTCTCTGCAAAACCCAGTTGATCCGATCATTGTGCTAACAGGCCTGCTCAAAATTGCTAACAGCTTGGTGATTATTCACACCACACAGGCTATTACTGGGGCTGAGCTGGAATGTCTCTTATGGAAACCATTACAGAGTAAACCATTGGGCCCTATCTATTCTGTGTAAATGAACAGAGCTCGACTGAGTCAGCAGAGGTTCCCTTTTTTACAAGAGCAAAGAATGTGGCCCCCCTGCTTTGAACTCTCCAAATGTGCCAAAACTCTCACCTTCAAGGGCTGAGTAGTCAAGGTTTGTCCTTTTCATCCAAAATTAGTCTTTCAGCAAGTCCTTGAACACAGGTAGAGTAAAATAAAGTAATTGAAACATTCCAACCCATACTTAAAAGAAAATTAGATGATAAAAAAGACAGACTTACAGCAAGAGAAAGGATTGTGCATGATTCTTGGTGCCAAATCTTCCTCAGTGAGAAGTTTAATTTTTGCTTATTTGGCACGCAGTTGCGGTGTGGTGGAGACAGACCTGCCCTAACACCAATACCTGGCAGCTCACACAAAGCATGGGATAGGAGAAAACCACCTTCCTGGGACAAACTGGGATTATTTAGAGCCACACTGCTTATTGCCCTCACCACTGCTAGTCATTTGTGAATAGATAACAGCATCAGAAGATGTCAGTAATGGCTTTTCACAGTACAGGTTACTCTAGAAAGTCAGAAACCTCCCCTCTACAACATAACTTCCAAAACAAATAGTAGAAGTCTGAGGACATAAACATGTACAATTATAAAATAAAAACATGTTTTATAGCAAACAGCTGACCTACACACGTGTCCAAAAAGGACTGCCCAAAATGGACATCCCTCATTTTCTATGGGAGAACAGGTACATTTTGGGTTGAAGATGACTGTTAGCCCCATGCTTTTACTTTGCTTCACAGTACAGCCATGTTTAATTCAGGATGACATTGACACCCCAACTAGCTAGCTCAGTCAGCTCCAAAATGGCAGCTTTTATTTTAATGAGGAAATTTTATAATTTTGTGGTAACTCATCCACGTCTTGATCGCCTGTGTGCTTTCCTAATGCAAAGCAAAAAATATGTGCCAGTATGTTCCTGACAAGGTTGAAGTCAATGGAACTGTCACCATCAAGCATCAAAGCATTGGGAATTCAGTTCATGCTCCAGCTCAGTCAGTATTCCTGGCTGGGCAAATCAGTTAATGAACCATTTAACAACTTACTGCTTTTGGTATAGTTACTTATTTCCCTCTATCTTTGTTCTCTCCTCTGACAGGGCTTACACTCAGAGGTTTATAAACAATAATTAGCAAGATTTGAAGGCACCGTGAGATCTTGAGATAACACGATACAGGTGCACAGTGTATTTGTTAACACTTCAGGCCAGTGGTCCATGACCAAGGAGCTGCAAAGCTACATCTTACAGAGATGGGTTGCAAGTTCAGCGAAAGCAGAAATTACAAACTAGTGCTGACAAGTAGAAATGGTGACACAAACCCAGCCGTGGTATTGGGAGTGAGGTCACAAACCTGGTAGTGAAACCAGAAGACAGCTCCATCAGTTTTGCTAGTTCCACAACGGCCCTAAAAAAGCATGGTTTGTACTGATAAATATGTTTCCACTCAAAGCTAAAATGTAAAGCATCACAGACCTGCTTCTCTGTTGAGCTCTCCCTCAAGACTAACAACAGAAATTTCTGTCTATGCCAGTGATCTACTCAATTAGATTTTACTTCAGGATGTGTTAAGAGATTGGAACAAGATTTTAAACAAATGTTTACCCCGAAAAAAAGCCTTAAGAGACTCAAACCTATATTAACCGTGGGTATACGTAATCTGAATAATAATAATAATAATAATAATAATAATAATAATAATAATAATAATAGACCCTCTGGGACATACTGTGAACATCAGATTGGCTACAAGCTTTACTGTGTGGAAAACGTCCCAGCAGGTGGTTGTAATCCTTCTAGAAGGATCAGCACTGGATCAGCAACACCTTGGGGAACTAGGTGCCCATCTCTTATTGGATTTACACTGTAATAATCTGAGCACAAAACTGTTGCTTCTTGGGTTGTTTCATTTAAAAGCTGAACTTTTGGTTCCTGTACCAAGTCTAATTTAAGTGCTTGGTTTCCAGTCAGTTTATTTTCTGGGTTTATCAATGGTGAATGACCATTGTCTTCAGCTTTTACTAAGCTTACTGGGTCTTCCTGGGCATTGGACCCTCTCTTCATCCTAAAAAGTATATTTAATTTTTTAGAAAAATTATGGTCTGGAAAATGTTTTCCATAGGCCAGTAAAGAAAAAGGAAAAAAAAATCCCTTTCAAAGGTTTTTCATTTGTCAAATATAATTTATGCCCGCCTAAGATTGATTTCTTAAAATAAATACTGAAACCTCAGAGAAAACCTTTGTGCAGAGTGTGCAGAGGAAAAAAGTGCCGTGTAAATGGGAGAGGTGGTGACTGCAGCCCCAGGCCCGCTGGTATCCTCGGTGAGCAGAGCAGAGCAGCAGACAGGGTTTTTTACTGGCCTCTGTTGTGTCTGTTGAACTGTTGCTCTGTCTTTAGTGAAATCTCAAGCAACAGAAATCCTCTATTAAAACCACCTGCGCAGCTTTGTCAGCCGAGCTTCGCGCTGTCAAGTAACTTAGCTTCTTAAGCCAATACAAGTCATTAAGAAGAAGGTGAATTAGAGATTTAGACATTGCCGATAGTAACTATCTCTGATCAATTGATATCTTCCTCTGATAAAGCGAGGCTCCTCGGCCGCCCCCCTCCCCTGCCTCATCCACGCAGACCCCGACCACTGGATCTAATTACGGGTGAGGAACACCAGGCCCTCGTCAGCGCTGAAAGGCCATCAGTAGGCCTATCCATTAATAACTCTCCTGTGCGCTGTACATTGTAATTGTCAGACTGCAATTTACAGTAATCCTCCAATGCAAAAACTTAAATAGCTGCAGCTGATTTGAAATTCATACAACCAGTTGAAAGAGAGAAAAACAAGATGCATGGGTTAAAAGGCCAAATTGTGCAAGTGTGTGCGCTGAGTGACAGACATTTTAGTACTAGCCTGGGACCATATTTTAAAAGGTCACTGAAAACTTTTGGCTTGGGCCCTCTGACAAACAATGAACTTTCCATATATTTATTTGCCATCTCTTTGTTTTTACAGCAAGCAGAATAAATGAGTTAAATGACGTTGTGTGGGTCTGCACATTGTCAGCACAGGTTATAAGTCATTATTAAACTCCATCAAATCAGACCAAACCCAGTCTAGGCAATGAGACTAAAAGTTATTTGCATTCCTTCTGTCATAAAAAATCATATCCCCTTACCCAAGACTTTCGTTTCTTTATTAAATGCAGCCACAAGAGTATTTCAGGTCTGGCAATGTGAGCTCAGGAAAACCTACTCTGTATAACTCAGTGTAACAGCTTAGAACCGATTCCACTAAAATGTCCCAGTTGAGTGTATCTGGGCACTCAATCAAGACACACATATTACTTTTAAATAAGATTAGCCCTTATATTTTGCTGCTTAAGTTAAAACTTTTCATGTCATTCTCTCATTTTATGTAAACTCCAACATAATTCTGTTTTAGAGAATACTTCAAACAAATTAAAACCCTCAACTTGAACGTGTCTAGCAAACCTCGCCTAATGGCATAGCAAGCTGTTTGGTGACACTAAAACACGTTTAAATAAGATGAATTTTCCCTGCGATGCCCTGGCTTTGTAATTACTGCTGCTGAACAGCATACGCCTTTGGTTACAATAGCAAAAGCAGTGGCTTGCACTCTCAAACTTATTTGACAAATAACTTACAAGTGACCCGCAACATCTGTTTAAAAAATCGTCCTTTGGTATCTGCCTCAAGCCGAGTTCAGCATTAATTATGAAAGGCAAACATACCATCTGAGGCCAAGGGCAGCTTTTACATATACACAGGGCATGGCATGGGGAGGAGGTGGGCTGCAAATACCCTCCTTACACCAGTCCAGTGGAAAGAAAATGTTTAAATAAACCTTCATCTAAGCTACTAGCTTGTAATGTCACCCTGGTGAGATCCAGCTACACTCCTCTATGGGCCTGATCCCAAACCTCAGCAGTGCTGAGCTCCTTGACACTCGGGGAGGCATGAACCATAATGGGATGGAGCTCGGAGAGGCCGGTGGTGATGCCCAGCACCTTCAGTCACCCTGGACATCAGATGGAGCAGTGAAAGCACAGCGCCTCTGAAACCTATCCTTGAACCTCACTCATCCAGAAGGTGTCACCAATGGCCACAGAGGTGTCTAAGTCACAGCAACTCTCTGGGACCTACACACACCTACATGCCAAGCAAAGAGTCTCTGAAACGTGTTCTTGAACCTCACTCATCCAAAAGGTGTCACCAATGGCCAAAGAAGTGCCTAAGTCACAGCAACTCCCTGGGACCTACACAGACCTACATGCAAAGCAAAGAGTTCCACACCTCGAAGAACACTGGCAATAGGTTATATTAAAACTAATGACATCCAAATTTACACTCACAAAATTCTGTAGTGTTGGAGAAGGTATGTTCTTCAGTTACTAAGTTTTAAAACCTCTACCCATCCCTATTTCTAGCTAGTTTCCTGTTGTGCTGCTTGGTGTAATGTCAGCTCAGGATGAGATTGCGCTCATAGCACAAAAGCAGATGGAAGAGTGAAATAGAGCACTTCACTCTTCTTCAGAGAAGGGAAACATTTTTTTCAGGGTCTTATAAGTCTTTTTTATGTAGAAGTTGGTAAAAAATAAAAATAAGAAATTCCAAGCCTATGTAAGCCTGAATTACATTATTTTGGATCTGATTTAAAAACTATCAAACAAAATCTGATTCAAATAACACGTGCAGTACAGATACCCCTACACATCAATAAATATTAGAAGTATAACTATTGAATATAAACTTTTAGAGAACTATTTCATTGTTGCCATCAACATAAACTACTTCTAACCTATATGGAAGCACATGTAAAATACAGTTGGACAATACCAAAACTATTGATTTCTGCAGCTTTAAAAGATATTTGCTTGTAAGAGATCAAAGACAGATCTTAAAGTTTACCTCTGCCAAGCTCTTTTCTCCATGCTGCTTTTTCATTTACCTTCTTATAGATGAATTTAATCAGCAACCAAGCTCTGCCATCAAGTAATAGTATTTCTGCAGCTAATTGTGGCATTTTGGAGTGTAGTAAGAAATATTATTAAACTGTCTTATTATTCACGTTTTTGTGTGAAAAACTAGGACTTGAAAAACACCTGCCCAAACAATTCATAAACACACTGCACGGCAAATACCTATGGTAATTCACTGGATTTACAACCGTTGTATTATATAAAACATACAGTATCAAAATTTATCACTCATTACACAGATTCCTGTTTTAATAATATCTTGTACTTGTACAATAGCACCTTCTCTCCCAAAGGGTCCCGAAGCACTTTAAAATCATACAGACAGGAACTGCTTCATTCGCTGTGGAAATACAGCTGCCTCTGGGGGGGGAGGGAGCAGGGGCTAGGGGAGGAGAGCAATTGTGCACAGTGGTTATAAACAGTGACAGTTGAGAGAGATGGTTGGGGATGGAGAGTGGAGAGAATTCTATCAGTGTCTCAGGGGCATCATATAACAGGCATAACCCCAGCTGCAGGTGAGGGAGGTGCATAGGCAGCCGTAGCAGAACACGTGCTTATTCAGGGTATTGTTGCAATAACCATCACTGGTGAGCAGTCCTGACTGCTAAGGCTAAGCTGTAGCCTTTATCTCCAGCTTTCATGCAGTGGGACAGGACAAGAGATGAGCCTCCCGATGGTGCTGCTGAGCCAGTCAAAACAAAGGCTTGAAGGCTCCATCTCCAGTATTGCCACAGTGCTTTGCCCAGATTCCCCAAAGATAACCCCAGCTGCACTTCCAGGAAACACTTCCAGGAAACTGCCCACTGACCATGGAACTTTGCAAGTGGGCAGCTGGCTAAAATTGTCCAAAAATAATACAATACTAGGGAAAAAATCAGGCAGATACATGGCTTTATGGCTGAGCCATTGACCTTGTTAGGACTTGTCTGTCAGGGACCGCTGTTACCTACATCTCTGAAAAATGTTTGCCTTCCCCAGTTGACTGCAATTACAGCTTTGTCTTCTTCATACTTGTTGAAGTTGCCAAAGTAGTCTCCTGTGTCTTCAAGTCAGTTCCAAATGTCTCCAGCCTGGTATCACTCAGGACCTTCTCAGAACCTGTTTGATCAGGGTGAGGAATCAACTTCTGGACATTAGGTTACACTTAAGCTTTACAAAAAATCAGTCAAAAGCTTAACGCTATCCCTGAAAATCACCACCTACTCTTGCCTATTAGGCTTCAACCAGAGAACCAAAATATTAAGCTGCAATTGCCTGTCTTTAGAGACATATTATCCTGATGAAGGCTCAGGGCACAGATGCTTTTTCAAAAAATACAGACGACTGTCAATATGGGGGATGAGAAAATGTAGCTCTCATTGTAAGCAGTCACTGCAAGGTGAAAATCAGCAGGGGATTTTAAGCTGAGTGATGCCTGAAGGCCATAACTAAAGTCTTATCTCTAACAGCAAAAACAGTTTCTCACCCATCAAATAGAACTCGACTGTGCCCGCCGTCTGTAACCTGGCTGGCACAGAAACTGAACCTTTACTGTTCAGACCACAGCTCTTCTCAGCACAAGTCTGCTTAGGATGAAATGCAGAGTTTTCACTTTCACACTTAAGACATGGAGTCGTCACAGGGGCAACATCCAGAGTCACAAACTCCACAGGACTTTTTTGGACCACAGAGGATTAAGTTCAATGATTATTGAGGTTTATAGTTTGTTGGAAGGGGCAAAAAATGGTAGGTGAATTCTGTAGTATCCAGTGGCCAAGCTCAAGCTCTGCTTATCGCAAAGCTCTGCTTTGGATGGCCTCTTCTTCCCATTCCCTCCTGCATGTACCTCTGTCACCTTAAAACTTGGTGCTGGAATAAGCAAACTTTGGCTCTGCCTTCTTCCACCTCTGCCTACCCCTCGTCCATCATGCTCACCCCTTTCTGGGAAGCTGATTTATGAGCAGATTTGCCCAAGTCTGTTCCCTTCCCTCACTACATTTGAGGTGTCTCTGAATCTTGACATTTCCTCTGGAGCATTTCCATCCTACATCTTTCTCTATTTGTTGATATGACTCAGGTGTTCATGCAGGTCCCCTATCACTCCTTGCCTCACTGCAGTCTCTGGGACTTTCTGACATACAACACACCATATCTAACACAAAAAGCAGCTGCTATATAAGTAGCATGGGTTATATTCTCATGTTTAGTTTAGTTGCTGCAGACTGTGTATCATTGGTTCTGTTGCAACTTACTTAGCTATTGTATTAAGTAGCTCTTTGCCTTAGCTGAGCTGTGTATAAACTAATACTGTTTTTTAAGAAACCCTCAGCAACAGAGGTTGCTGCATGGTTTACACTAATCTAGTGACTTGCAAAAAAACATTACATAAAATAAGGAGCACCCTTGCAATGCACAGGCACAAGGATGTGTGCCTGATCCAGCTAGCTCTGCAATGTGAGTCTGGAAGATCTGAAGTGCCCTTCCCTTTGCCTTGCTATCCATGTTGGTGCCACCAGCTCTCCCAGGGAATTTATCCCTCCACAGCAGGCACTGCTGGGTCTGGTGCTGGCAAAGGCACTGGCACAACCCTGCAAAGCAGCTGCTTGGCCAGACAAGTAGAGCTGCCTGTGCAATGCTTGTTTGTATAATAGGATCTCATTTGCCCAGAGCACATGTACTATGTAAAGCAGGGAGGAAAGTGACGAGTGTTGCTGGCAGGAACATAATGTCCTGCTATTCCAACTAGAATCACCCTGAAAGCAGTGGTTTCTTAATAATGGTGCTGCAAAATACTACTAATTGGTATAGAAGTGTGAGAAAAGGGCAGATCTGAACTATGAAGATACTGAGGCTTGCCTAAACGCAGGGAGGGTTTAATTCCAAAATTGGGGTCTTGGCTAAACTCAAGTGAATGGAGAGTAAATACAAAAGAAAACACGTCTGGTGTAGACAGTCATGGTATAAGAACAAAGAAGCATATGTCTATACTTAATGGTATCTGAGTACACTGACTTCTGCTAGTGCTAGTAGTTGTATAATAGGCAACTTGTACAACCATAGCTGCACTTCTGTGTTACTTTAATCCTTATTTATAAGACAAAGTTAAAAACCTTACCCTAAAACTGGTGGTAAAGAGCCACTCAAGTACTTCTGTGAAAACTACTTTCTCAAAGGAATATATAATTGAAGACCAGACCGGTGATCCTGCAGTCCCCTCCCAGAGCTCAGTACTTCAGTTGGGTAAGTGAAGTCTGCAAACTTTGCGTCACTTTATTACAAACGCTGGAACAGCTGCAATAGTTCATACACACTCTTCCATACATGCTGTGCCAGACCAAGTGGCAGTAAAGAGGCATTCATCCCCACCTTGGTGAGAGATGAGCGTGACCCTGCAGTACCTAGTGACGCCCTGGCCATGCTGCAAGCTGGATGAAAGCTTCTCCTCGCCCTGGCATTTTCCCTGAATGAATATTTCCAGCCTCAAGCTACAGTGTGGGATCCATCTCATCAGTGAGGTGACAGCCCTGAGTTGGGAAGAAGGGGCCTCTCCCCCATTTAACTCAGCTCACCTCGTGTGCAGAAAAACCCAATGGTGCCTTGCAGCTGCTGACACGGCTCCACTGACAGCTAGAGAAATGGGTGGGAGTTATAGCCCAGATGTAGCTGCTGTCAGAGCACACACCTGAAGTTAGCTGAAGTTTCCTCCATGTTCATAAAAGGGAAGATTGCCCTCGTTTTTCCTCTCTAGAACTTACTTATCTGGCAAATGAAAATAGAAGCAGTTGACTATTCACCACAGTAGGTCGACTATCCCAAAAGCACATGGTTGGCAAACATGCCACCCTTTTACTTGAGAGTCTCAAGAAGAGAAGCAAAACAAAGAGGCTCCCTTTGCACATCACTTTGTTTCTCAATTTCTACTGATATCTGGAATTTACAATTACTACATCTAAAGAATTTACAGAGCCTAAATGGATGTCTTCCCAGTGACTCCAGTGGGAGCTGGACAAGAACCCAAAACTACAAGAAATTTTCAAGTTAAACAAACAAAAAAATTACTTAAATTTAAGGGAGTGTAAGTCTTCCAATAAAATACATATACAAAGTATAATATACAAAGTATTGTTTAAACAAAAACAAAAAAAAAGCCAGGTAAGCAGAGGTAATTAAGCTGCAAAGTGATTGATACTGTTTTTATAACATATGGAAGGTCATTGGTTATTTTACTTATCAAAATGAAAGTATTGTTCAGATTTTACCATAAGGAAAGACAAGCACAGCTATGAGAAAAATAAAACCCACTTACAAGTCAGTACTGCCTGTGTCCCCTGACATAGAGATTGCCTTTTAAGGAGCAGATCCTGCCTCTAGACTCTAGCAGAATGGTGATGAGAAGTACAGCCAAGCACCAAACCTACTCCTCTGTTTTTGGGACTTGAAGTTATGAGTAGCTTTGTTATTACTTCTACACAAAGCAATCATATTAAAAAACTTATTCCCCCCAGTTTTCACTCAAATTGCTTTTACTGTATGGCTTTACTTACGCACAGCAGCCACACATATCATCTCTATTGATGCAATTATGAAACACATTCTGTAAGGAGATGAGAAAACAGTACCTGTAAAGCTCTTCCTCAGACAGATGCAGAGGTATTCTCTTTTCAATTCCTACAGTGGCCACTGAGGTTTGTCAAGGTTACAAAGGATAACCTTCCTGAAAATATAAGTCTTAGTTTCAAAGCTTTACTAAAATGTCAGTCCTCCTTTTAAGTCAAGCCTGACCTACCTTAAGGGCAGGAAGAACCCAGTAGATGTTGCATTCTAAGCATCCTAAATTTAAAAAACTAAAAGGATCCTAATTTAATTGAGCAGTTTGAACATCATTGCTAATAAGCTGTATTAAAAATCTACAATGAGCAAGTGACGCCATACTGGCAAAAAATGCAGTCACCTGCCTTTGAAGCAGAATCTTTACTGATTTTACACTTCGACTTTCTGGAGAAATCTGGATGCTTCACATTGTTACTCAGCAAGGGATGGACAACTTCCTTTGAGACTCAAGTTTAGACAGCCATCTCTCATCTTATTCCTCCACAAGGAGCAAGAAGATAATAGCATCTTCAATTATTTATTTTAAAATTATTGTTTTCAGGCCTATTTTCCTGTAGAAAACTTGGGGATAGAAATTTTTCAGATTTGACTCACTTGCTAGAACTTGGGGGGTGGGAGCCGCATTGTCATCCCCTACTACAGCTTACTAGTCTACACATAAGAGTTTAAATTATGCCTCACCTACCAGAGCCTCCTGTGTCAGGGTGGAACCCAGTGAAAAAAAGAGCTAGAAACCCACAAAGATCCTCAAGGTTCCTCAAGATTCTCTGCTGAGAATTCTTTGCTTCATTACAGCTGAGACAAGGAATAGACTAACACTGCTGAAAGTCTTAAGTGATTTCCTCCAAGTCCCAGAAAAAGGTACCACCATGCCTATAGGTTCAGCAGGCTTAGCTCTATAACTTAAGGAAGAACATGTAGTAAAAGTTGCATTTACAGATGCCAAGAAACTGTCAGCTGCATTGGGAAGTTTTCAAACAGGAAGACTTCTGCTGTTTGGCAGGCCTGTCTCATCTCTGAAACAGGGACATGACACCAGTATGCCAGGCAGAACACTCTAGACCCATGCTTTCAATATGCAGGATATATGAAATACTAACAGAAAAAAAATGGGAAAAAGATTTTAAAATCTTTAAATAAATCATTATTAATGCTGAGACTATTAGCAGATATTAACATGTTATTCTTAAAACATGTGCCAAATTATGCAAACTTGTGTTCCTGAACCCTTGTGCCCTGGGGCCTCCCAGCTCCAACAGAAATTTTGCAGGTATAATGGTCAACACAGAGATCAAATCATAGCATGTACATCATCATTTTTTACATGAGTGTCCCTTAAGAGTCTTCACATAGTTATGAAGACAGTTCATTCATCAGAAGGAGACAAGCAGACTTGTCTTTAAACAAGGTCAAGAAATAATGCCTTCACAAATTATTTTTTTTTACTCAGACTGAAAAGTACTTTTTTGTAAACTCTAGAAGATTTATGGAAAGATGACAAGGAACTAAAAGCAAAAGCAAGAAGACAATACAAGATGAACAGACCATAACTTTATTGGAGATATACTCAGCTACAATTATTACAAAAAACTATTAAAGGTAATTGTGATCCATAAGGTGCAGATTGCAAACTTCTGCAGCATGATTACAGTATGAATGAATTACATTTTATGTCCCTTAAAGACAGCTGCAGCATGTGATGGTAAATATTTTATTGTCCATCAAATTATATGTTATTCATTCTACTTGATTTTAACCACCTTTTCAGTCAAACTATATACAATAAAAATGCCTGCAATTTCCAATTCTTGTTCACAAACATTTTTCTCTCCAACTTGCTGCTGCAGTAAATTCTGAGTGCATCTACAAAGCAATTAGTCTGTGGTTGCCATTCAAATAAAAGAGGGAAAAACCCCAAGGATTTCATTGGATAAAATTTATTTTTAAGAAATGTAGTAAGCTTTGACAGAAGTTAATTTTAACTGCTAGTGGAGTATACTACAATGACCTCTAGATACTTGCAAACATAATTCAGATAGAGTTACAGTTGACATTTAGATTACATTTCATGGTCATGAATTGTAGCGTTAAGTTTTAAACCTAATGTGAAAGTAAAGAAATTAACTTCTTTAAAATTAGAGCAATTAGAAAAGGACCAACATGAGTAATTAAGTACCAAAAATAAAACTCCTTCTCCCTTCATTGATGTAACAAACACAGAGATTTCCAAGGCGATGGGGTTTTTTTGGTGGGAACCCCACCCAAAACACACAAACCCAGAATACTGTCAGACAGAGGCAAGTGTAATATCACAGCAGATCATGGTGCTAAATTGTCAATTTTGGATTACATGTCCTGCTGTGACTGGGATGTGAACTTTGCACTTTCTATACAGATAAATGCATGGAGCATGGTTATGTCGTATACAGCAACATAAAAACCACAATTTCAGGTTATGGTCTTTATTTGCTTGCTAGGAAGAAAACCCAAACTCTGCAACATACATATAAGCACAAGATCTTCGCGTATGTAAAATAATGCAGTTCAATTGATTAAAATGATACCACATCAATTTGCACCTGCTGAGGATCTGGCACCTCATCCCTGGGCCACCACTGTATTCCTTCCCAGCACTGAAACCGCTTCCTGTCCAAGTTCTGTACTCTGCAGTCACAACATACTATCTTGTAATAAGATTTAAAAATAGTAGGCTTTTTTCTGTATGGACTTTAGCAGCATCAAGCTGAACAAACACTTCAGAAGTCACTACTGAGCACTCAATATTTTAGAGTGAGCAGAGATTTAGTTGGTTGACCAAATTACTAGGGGCTGTCTTCTTGCAATAACTACATCATGTGCATAATATGTTGGTTTGTTCAGAGACTGGAGTGTCAGAGGTCATTCTAATTTGAACTACTTCACATAACAGTAAAATGATGTAGTAGAAAAACAACAGCTTTAAAATACAATCAAGAGTTTTTACACATCTTTGTTGTATTTTTCCACATACAGTAATAATGCCACAGACACTACAAATGACCTATTTAAGTTGTGCAAGTAAATGACACATTGCAGGCATTATAATTATCTTTTTCAAATTCAGTAAATCAGAACAGCAGCAAGGCCAAACCACATTTTTCCTCTCTGTTAAGCATTTTTTCCTTGAAATGAGGTAAAGCATGGTACCAAGTGCAATGCTTATTTGTGCTACATGAACAGAACAGCGCAAAAAAAGCCATAAAAATAAAAACGCAGCATAGTTAGGAGGACTGTTTAAAGTACAGTATAACAGGACTTAGATTAAAAAAACAAAACAAAACAAGGTTCATGCCAACTAACCCCCACACTATTAATGATGAGCTTGTGTGGTTGCTTTTGAAGATGGGTTCCAACAGTCCACTTCCACTTGTGCTTATAGCATGTCAAGTGATTTCTATCCCAACCTTCAAATGATCAGATTTAGGTCTTTAATAGCATACATTGTTCAATATCAAAATCGTATCAGCTGCAGGGTAAAACACACAGATGTATAACATGGAAACTAATACGAAATTTCATCTCAAAGGATAAAAAATATTTCAATGAGGTCACACTGGAAAACATTACGGTATTTAAAACGCATTTTAAAATGCTTCAGCAGCAGAAACTACTTTATAGTCAGCCACTACACATTTCAGATTTCCAATTAATAGGCTTCATCTAGTAACAAAGTGATCATTAAATTATTCTGAAACACAGAGCAAGTTCAGTTAATTTTCTTTGCATTGAAGCACTTTGTAGCACTTAACTGTGAAGAATCACCTGAAACCCCTGAGACTCTATAACCTTGTAACAACCAGTAAGAAATTTTAGGCATTCAAAGACCAACAAAATTTAGTTTCTTGTAATGCAGTTAGAACTACTTAAGACTTTCTGTATCATCTGACTATCTGCTGATCAGTATCAGGCAGAAACACAGAACTGTTAATATTAGTGACCATGTATTTTTTCTACTTAATTCATGTCTACCAGAAAAAAAAAGCTGTAGAATAATTGGTGACTATTTTTTTTTTTCAAACAGCAAACTCAAAGCAATTTACTTTTGAATATTTAGACTGCATGTTTTTATTGTTCCATCTCATTTACATTTTTATTCACATCAAAACTTTCAGATCTTACACTTCCCTGTTACACTTCCATGACTGAAGTACTAAGCAAATGCTAGAATTTTTAATAAGCTAGTATTTTAAGTCTCCATCCGACTATGATAACAATGCTTTCAAATACAAGAATGGTCCTTTGTGCAAAATGAAAAATGACTGAGATAGAAAATATATGAACTTTTGAAAACTGTATTTCAGAAAAGCTTAATGACTACCCCTTGTCACTAAGGCATTTATTTAATTTTTTGTTAAGAAAGCAAGAGCTGACAGTTTTCATTTTCTTTTAGTGAGCATCTGTGATGAAAGGAATAGGGTTTAAAACCAGGAAATACAGTATTTATTTGTAATTTAATACATAAGACACAGCATCAAGTTCAAACTACTGTGCTGGAAAATGTTAAAACACCTTGCTCTGCTTTCTCAAACTTCAAGCATAATTTACAGGGCATAATTGCAGCAAACCTCTACTGATATTGGTGGGAATACGAGACCCACAGCTTTTTTAAAAGGTAAATTAAGAGGTATTATAGTTACAGTGCAAAAAATTAAAATTTCAAGCATAATATATAAACATAGCACCAAAACAAAAAAAAAATGCATGCAAAAAAAAAACCAACAAACCAAAAAACCAAAACCCCACAAACAAAAAAAAAACCGAAAGACAAAACCAAAAAAAAACCCAAAAAAACAAGAAGGAAAAGAAAAGAAAAAAAGAACTGAGGTATTTAAGTGAAGAGTGCCTACAAAAATCTAATTAAAGAAGTATAGGCAAAGCCTAAAAAATAAAAGTATGATTTCCCCCCCATCCCAGAACACCAATGAGCTAGTTTCTCTAAATTAAGGACCTAAATCACAGATATATCAAAAGTACGGCAGTTATATCTCAAACATCATCTTCCATGTTATTTAACAGCACAGCTTTGGTAGATGAAATATGCATGCAACTCTGAAAAGTACAGTAAGAAATCCACGTGGAAATATCTCTAAGTGTAAAGGTGCTCTGTTTGTTAAATATGTAACCAATTGACTATAAAATCTGCAGCATATTTTAGGTGTGATATGTCTAAGGTTATTTTGTCAGAGTGACAGTTTGCACTGTGCAATTATTCATTACTGTTTCCAGTACTGGAGTTATCTAGCGTGCAGGTTTGTGTAAAATTGGAATTTCAGCCAAAGACCACATTTTGCTTATGGTATAAAAAAACTGTAGACTAACCACCTCCTCAGAATTGTTAAAAATAACCTAATCACATATATATGAATACAATTTCTATTATAATCCTGTAATAAGTCACAACTATAGTAATGAGTTGTACTGTAAATATAGAGCTGTATCACTGTAAAATGCATAACAAAATGAAGGGAATGTAAAACAGTTTGTTCCAAAAGAGATCATAAATTAAAAATTATTAATGAGGGTTTATTTAATTTTAAGGCAAGAACCTTTTTTTTTTTTTTTAATGCAAGACTGTGTGGCATAAGGAAACTGAATTATCATTCTACCAGTATGCCAGCCATTTCAGTTAAAATCTGTCCCTAACAAATAAGTGCAATAATGATTGGGAATGCCATCTCAATGTAAAAAGATGACATGGAGAGAAAAAAAAAATAGAAAAACCAAAGAAACAAACCACAAAAAGGAGAATACTGGCACACTTAATTCTTTCTTATACCAAATCATCCAGTACAGTTTATCAACTGCTTTATGACTGGCACTAGTGCACAGATTGAAGAATTTCAAGATTACTATATATAAATCTAGCAACTGCATTAGGCATAAGCTCCCTGGCCTTCTAACACTAAGCAAAGCTGTACTGCCAATAAAAGTAAACCAAAAAGACCTGACAACAGTTATTCTGAACACTTGCTAAATGTCATCATTAAAGCACTCTTGTGATTAAACAAAGCAGAAGTGAGGAAAGAAGACAAGATTGTGTTTGCGCAAAAAACTATAACTACAATTAGTTCCAAAATTTTATACATGTTAAATGTTTTGTTATCTACTCTGTTATCAAACAAACTTTAAATTCTGTCTTCCAATTTGTTCCTCTCAACATCAGCATTTTTAAAAATTTGCTTTATTTGTATGTGGGTTTTTTTCCCCCATTTTATTTATTTTTAAGAGGAGTCTCAGCTGTTTGGGACCTGAGGTTGATTTGCTTTGAGGCTTCGTAGTGCTCTTCTTGCAGCTGCAGATTTGGCAATCCTGTAGCTTCTGCCAACGCCTTTAAACTTTCCCTTTCCTACAACTTCCACTGTTACTCTGACCTTTCCATCGTAAGTTCTTTCTGCAGGACTGCAAAAATATACACAAGAATTACTACTTAGGCAAGGTAATGTGAAATAAGATAACTACAATATCTTTCCTGCAGAAGCTAAGGCAGTACAGTTAAACAGAAATCATTACTTTTCTCAGAAAGTCATGCAAGGAAAAAACAAAAATCAGTGAACATAATGATCATGCTAGGTTCTTATCACAAATGAAATTGCAAAAGTAATTTGAGACATTTAAAAATCCTCTGTAGTTTATGAAGCACAATTTAAAAATATTTGATGTCACCTCGATTCTTACCTAAATTTGGCTGTCTCTGGCTCCATCTCCAGTAGCTCTCGCACTGGGGAACGGGGCACATTAGCAGAAAATTTTTCTATTTTAAAAAAATAAAACAAAAATAATTAGCTTCTTTCTCTTCATAGCAGATGGTATTTAATTATGATTTTTTTTTTCTGAAAACCGACAATACCTATTAATGGCCTCATCATTGGATAGTACACTTGCCAAACCATTTCCAAAGACATTCCGCTATCCATATAAATGGCACCAGCAAGGGACTCAAATATATCCCCCATGGCCTTTGGTACTTCAATGTCTTCCTCTTTTTCTTCATCTTCTTCAGATCTTCTGAGCTGTTTGTAATTAAAAAAAAACAAACAAAGGGGCAGGGGGGAGAGAGCAGGGGAGAAAAGAGAGAAAAAATTGCTTCTTTTAAAATAAAACAAAGATCTTCAGAAATTTAAGCTCTCTTACATGCCATCCTGAGCTGCTTCCTTTAAGTTTTTCATTGACAACTTTTCACAGTGAAATTGTTCTTTTTTATTCACCAATGAAATCAAGTTGCTGGATATGTAATTTTCCAAATGTGGGGAAAAAAAAAAAATCCCAAACACCATTGTGTACAGACTTTACATGCTCTGTGAATTCCTCCTGTAATAATTTTGTAGTATTTTACCATGGGTCTCTTTTTTCCAATATCAGACAGACTTGGCTCTATCAGTTAATACTAGAGAGTTACTCGTAACAAAGGAAGACTTTATACATTAAACATATCCTAGAAGGAGACTTTAAAATCTGTAAATCCAATCCCTGGATGAAAGTCAGATGTACCTTTCCTTACGTTACTTACCCCAAAAGACAAACATGAAACAAGCACCAGTAAAATAAACTTCTAATCAGACTGAAATAACAGGCACACAGGTATTTTTGAAAAGTAGCAGGCAGGGTATAAAATCTATACTACAAGTTTCAGTCTGTTCTTGTTATGAAAATTAAACGTTCAGTACATGTCTTAAAGATTGAGCTAATATTATTCTTTACTAAAAGCACTTCAAATACTTATAGTATGCATTCACCTAAGTCCAAAAAAAAGTAACATGAAAAGAAAGGTTTTGAGTATTAGTCTCCTCTGCCTAAAGAGAAATAAGCTTCCCCCAGCATCCACCCACCTAACTCCTTTTGGCCCCTGCCTGGGTTTAAAATCCAATTCAGAGCTCTAAAGAGTCACTGTAAGACTACATAAACTAGTCCTACCTGGAAAAGAAAAAAATCATACAAGTGAGAGCTAATGTGTACACACTCCAAATAGGAATTTTGATGTTAAAAAAAAAATTCAACTGCTTTGAATACCATATTTCATACCAAGTGCAAACTGAAGCACTTTTGAGTTATACTGAAATAACAGGAGAGTGAAATGAAGAGCTATAAGGCAAAGGACAACAGATGTTGCAAAAGTGAGATTTGAAAAAAAGAAAAGCAGATGATGTGGAGACACACATGGAAACCAGTCTAGCTGGCATGAACTGCAGAAACAAAGACTCTTGCATTAACTCTGATGAAATAAAGAGTTCCAGGAATTCAGTGCCAGACCAAGACAGGGAGCAGGCGCAGGGAGAGCAAAACAAGAATTTTATTTGAAACAGCTAGCACACAATTTGGTTGCAACTTCAGTGGAAGTTTCTAAGCAATCTTTTTGCTTCCCAGCAAAAAATGAACAAAGCTAAAAGTTATTACACCATGAGGAGCACATAAGAGAAGTTTTTTGCCTTTTAACTTACATTGTGAACAAGACAGATAACAGAATTTAATCCTCTGATGTAAAATAATTTATAATATCTAAATTTCAGTGATAAATTTCTTGGTGTTTTGTGAACCTTCCTATAAAACATAAGGATTTCAATCTGCAACAGTACAAGGGCTGCAAACATACATGTAACTGAAATATTTTGATTCCCAAGCTTTTAAGTTGTATATCTGAAATAAGAATTTACTAAAGACAAAGATAACATGCTTATTTACTGTTGGACTATTCCCCCCAGAATATTTTCTAAGAGATTGGCAATTTTTTCAGAAGACAAACTATTAGCGTTAAAGTCTCATTCTATTGAATAAGACTTTTAAAGAAAGGATAATGAGAAAGTCTGCCTCTTTCAGAAACTGATTTCACTCACAAGGTCCTTACTCTCAGACATTTTCTCAACAGCTTATCTAAATGAGTTAATTTTAGTCCATTCTCCAGCAAACAGAAGCTCATTATCATTAGCTTTCTTGTACAGAAAAGATATGATCTGTGTTTGCAAATCTTCAATTAAACTATTTTTCAAGAGACTTGTTTGAAAGATGCATATAATGCTTCCCTAGCTAGCAAAGATGAAGCCTTCAGAAGTATGTTAAACACCCTTGAGTACAGTGCAATGACACCTGCTTCAGCAGAAATCAGATGAAAAACAGAGGAAATCTATATCAATGCACTACATTAAATAATTCCAGCATTGTGCCAGGATAGCATTACTCATGTTGCATGGATATCCTATCCTGAGCCAGCATTATGCAACTCAGTAACTCTGCATTACAATTTCACCATATATAGTAGTGCTTATCTGTCAGTGAAGAAAGCAAGCTGAGTATTTCACCCCCACTACTGCAAAAGCAAACAGTGACTAATCTCAAGAGTCACTGAAAAATCTAGAGGCATACTAATTTCAACCTAATTATTTTCTGAATGCTCTTAGTGACTTTATACTCTCTGAAGATTTTATTTTACTTTCATATTGTACGCTTTATTACTGGGACTCTGCTTCTACAGCTGCTGTGTGTGTAAAAAGAAAACATTAAAAAAATGCTCATCATGCTAAGAAATAGTGAAATACTTCAAATCAGATACTGAACACATTTCTTCTACTTCCACTAACCTCAGAATCCATTCCTTGCATTTCATTCTTTTCCATTTGAAACTGCACAAAGTCATCAATAACATGAAACAGTTCAGGAGAAACAGCTTTGAAGTACTTGTGGTAGTCATACTTCACAGCTAATGATGCAAAAATGGTATTATTGACTAGAGCAGATCGTAGGTCAGTAAGAACTCCTGGAGAGTGTTGCCGTGGGTCTTCATAAAGGTGCTTAGTTATGAGGTAGTCCAAAATTGCATCTCCCAGGAATTCTAAGCGCTGGTAACAATCTTAAAGCGTTGGAAACAGAAGAATGTACAACAAGACAATGAAATTAATAGGCCTTTATGCACAGGAGGTTTGGTTGTAAAGTTCACAATCTAACCGATGCTCAGAGAAGACAATCTGATTTTTAGAATAGTTATCTTCAGGTTTAGAGACTGTTGTTGGAAAAAAGTATCAGAGAAAACAGAAATTATATCTAATAATAAAGCCACTTTTGAACCTAATGTTCATTTGGTAGGCTAGCAAAACACTGTGTTTATTAACAAGTAATGCTTTTTACTCAAAGTCTTCATACTGCGTTGAGAAACATCAAAATAGTAAAATGAAGATACTCCACCAAGCAGACTGATTTGAAAACAATAACAACCATACCTCCAAAATAAATAAATAAAATCAATGTTTTAAAGCAGTGGGAATACACAATCTAATATTTTTAATGACATTTACCACACATTTAGATTTCTAAAAAAGCACTGAGCAGATTCCCATTCAGAATGGGTCTTTTAAACTGGAAACTAAAATTGCCAAGCCTTTCCTGTCTGGAAAATTAACAGGGAGCTTCTAACTGGAGACCTATGGAGATCTATTAGAATAAAAACCACAGCAAAAAACCCTCCTACAAGCCAGTAGGAATAGGCAGGTAGAGAGGGAAGGAAACAAAATTGCTACAAAAGTAATATGAGAGTGAAATGGCTGGTCCTAAGTTGCATTCATGGCAGCTGAATCTAACATGCTGCTGTGTCTCAACTGCTCACTACTCCTTAAAAGTTACAGGTAGCAGCAAGTCACAATTGTCTTACTTGGCAAACAGAAATGGAATAAAAATTTCCTGCCACCAACAATGTGATTTCACCTATACACTATGGCTCAAGGCTTCTGCATCAGTACAGATATGGAAAGGATTCATCTCCCTTCTATATGTATTGTGGAATAGTTGCAAACGTGAATATGTATTAATTATTTATGGCATATCAGCCAGAATGAAAATCCAAAGTGGGCTTCCAATGTTTTTCACAACTGTTTCTCAATGTACTAACATTTCAGAATGACTTAATTAGAGCAAAGCATTCTTACTCCTTGGAATAACAAACCAGTTCACTGGGGAAAAATTTAAACAACTGACTGCAAAGAAATTTGCCATTTACTTCAAAAAGGGTTGGAATTTTACCATGGTTTGTTTTCAATTGCATTCTATCATAGTAACCTATTTAAGTTTTAGAATTAACAAATACCAAATTAATTACTATAAGCAAAAGTAATTCAAAAGCATTACAGAAATATTAACTTCTATTTGTGTAAAATATTTTATATCATGTACTGAAGTATTAAGCAGTTAACCTGAAATTAATATACAGTCTGAATTAGTCAATCACTCCAAATTTTTACTTAATATTTATATAATAAAATGCCTAGACTTAAATCAAGCCTTCAGATTCACAACTTCTGTTAGAAGTCTCTGTATTTTGCTACCCTGTATACTATTCAGTTAATAAAAACTGTACAGTCCACATTTAATCTCCAGAAGTACAGTCTAAGGATAATATTCTTGGGATTAAATTATGGGACAAATTTGCTAAATACATCTGTATAACATGATCTCTACTGCAATTTTCCAGAGTTCTACAATAACTTGTTTCAGCTAAGTAAGGATCCAAGTCAGTAATTTACAACCAGTGATACATTAGAGATGAGAAATGCTGTTTCAGTAAACCTGCTACCTGTATCAAGTCAAAAAATCATAGAGATACAGCTCTGACAAGTATCCACCTCTAAATAAGGGGCAAGGTATTACTTTGTAAAATTCCATCTTCAGAAGCTACTCACTTCCTAAAGTACCATGTTATGTCTTAGAAAAGACTACATAAAACTACATGTAGAAAAACAACATAAACTACTTCTCCTACATTTACAATATAGAAAAAAATACCTTGTTTCTTTTAGACAACTTACCAGTAATGGTATTATAATGGTATGAGGCATGAGTAAATGCCTGAAGAAGATAAGCCTTGTTCTTAAAACTGTAGTTTATTTTCTTCTCAAAGTTTTCAAAACCAGAAATAAGATGATTTAGGGTTTTTTCAGCATCTGGGTGATCAAACATACACCTTGGTGGAATCTTCAAACAGCCATACTCCAGGTCTTTATACTGAGAAGGCTCTGAATTAGCTACGGAAGCAGAAACAGAGTTTGGTGAAAGATTTTTCTGCTCCCTGTTACAGTTCTCTCCGGTAGCACACAAAGTGCCTTCCCAATCAGTCTTTTTAATTACAGGGAGCACCTTCAGCCCCAATGAACACAGGAAAAGCTGAGCAGCTCTTTCACCACAGCTGGTCAGATAGCAGCCCAACAGGGCTTCCACACAGTCTGCAATGCTTTTGTCAGCAATACACTGCTCTGTATGCAAGTCATACGAGATAGACTGTTTTCCTGCATCAACACCACAGTTTTCTTCAGATGGATTCCAGAAGCCCACTACAAAATCATCCTCTTCAACAGCCTTGCTAGGATCCAGATAGCACATGGCATCCCAAGAGCTGTAGTCAAAATCATCAAAATCTGATGAAAACTGAACGTTACCCAGGGATGACTTTTTGGGTGCTTTCCACTCATAGTTTGAATCAGTGGTTGAAAAGTGTGAGAGAGAAATTTTCTTCACAAAAGCCCCTGATCCCATTAACATGTTATCAATGAATTTGATATGCTCCTGATCATACTCCAGAAAGTCATCTTCAAAGTCTGTTTCTTCCTTGGGTAACCTCCACATTAGGTCTTCATCCTCTTCATCATCATCATAATCCTCAAGTTTACCATTAGCCAACAAGTTCTCCTTCGTCTATGAAAGAACACAAAACATGGTACCAAAGAGGGAAACGAGAAGCTTTTGTTACAGAACTGTTAAGAGAGTGAGTGGTGTCTGCTAAAAAGGAAACCAATTTTTAGTGTTCCTAATTACACTGTCTGATCAGATGCATAATCCACCCTCAACTCTAAGCCTAGAATAATTTACTTGGAATACAAATCTTTATTACTAACCTATAACAGAACATGTTCTATGTACAATGCACAACACATTTTGTGGGAACTCATGTTTATACTTGTGATGCACATGCACATGCAATTTTAAAACTACTAAACATTACATAATTGCATCTCACAGTAAACCAAGGAAGAATTCTATATTAGCAAATTTAGAAAAGTACAAACAATTTTGGGGGCATCCTTCTCTCTGGCTGCTAAGTAGGGCTATTACAAATATTTAATCAATGTAAATTTGAAGATTCTTTCTATAATCCTTCTATGGCAAATAGCAAAGGGCTTGCAGGGCTTACAGTAGTCACAATTGCAATGATCTCATCTTTGGGACATACAAACAAAAAATGCATTCAGGTGAAAGAACTGAAAGAACTTCTTTAGCCTAGTCCTTCAATAATCATCACTTGAAGCAGCAAAATACACTTATCTATGCTCACAAACATAACTGCAAATTATTTAAGTCTTCCTGGCAAACTAGTATAAAGTTTAATGAATCAGTGTAGGTGACTTTTGTGTTACAGATCAAAATCAGTCACCAGTTTAGTAATACTGACATGAGTACACACAACACTAATGATGCCTCTCGTCATTTCGCTGCTCATGTTAAGCAAACTGACATGGATGTAAGCTATAAACTGAACACAGACATGCCCAAGCTATACAGTGCTGTACAATTTGCCATGGCCAAAATCCAGGAAAGCACTTAAACATATTAGTTAAATGCACAAGTAATCTTCCTAACATCAAAAGGACTACTCACAGGCTCAGCTGAGCATCACTCAAGTTAGTGGGAATTGTGTCACTGAATATGACAGGAGCAAGATCAGATTCAAAGTGCTTTTCTGGATCAGGTCCTGAAAGCCAATACCATTTTGAATCACATGGAACAGCCTCTATCTGTCCTCAGTCTATGTATGTCACATGGTAATTCTCAGTCACTTAATCTTGCAAACCTGTGAACTGATGCTACCACGGAGGGACCTCTCCTTTTGGGCCAATTGCACAGCTCTAGAGGTGTGGATGGGTGGTAGCTGTCAGGTGCACTAGGCAGCACTTGAAACTACCTAGGGACCAACCAGATCATTACATTCCTCATCAGGATGCAGCATGTTTAGTCAGGTTCAGTAATGAGAGCAGAGGAAAAAGGTGCTGTAGAAATTCATAATTTAGACACCGAAAAAATTCTGCTGCTGCCATTACCATTGTCACATACAGACAGCAGGAATTTCTGTAACTTTAACTGATCAGAAAGAGACAGCAAAATTTGTCTTGAAATACTTACTCTGGATACTTAGCAGCAGTGTAATATTCAAAATATGACTAATTTAACTAGTTGCAACTAGAAGTAGTGCTGATTTTTTCCTTGTTACACACCCCGTCTTATCTGACACTCTGAATGAGACCTGTTTCTATGGACGATTCCGTTGTGAAAATATTTAACAAATGAAAAATTTTATTTTTACAACAATTTCAAGCTTCTTAAAATACAATTAATTTTAGTTAAAAGGACAGCTACATGAACTACCCTAATCTTGTCTGTGCATCATTTCTTGTATAAAAAGCAGTAAATAACGAGAATGAGATGGATAGGTAAACAGGTAGTAAATAGACTGTTAGGAGGCAATTCTGATTGTTAGGGTTTTTTCATCATTAGACAGCATTTCAAAAATAACTCCCTGTACCCCAGAATAAAAACTTGTTTTAAAGCACATGTGACTGATTCTGACTAACAGGCCACTTACAAGCTGAAGATACATACATGCAAAAGTGTTTTGTTTTTTTTTTATACTTCTTGCAAATCAGCTATTTGATCAAATGAACAAAGGAAGATGCTTCCCCTTAATTAAGCTTGATAACAAAAAATACCAACATTTTCCCTGTGATATTATAATAATAATTTGCCATAATGGTATGAGCTTTTTAGCCCTAGTCACAGACCATCAGCCCAGGGATAGTAAAGGAAATTTACATCCAAGAAAGCAAAATATCTACTTAGCACAAAAAAGACACTTCTCAGTGGTATCACTATCTGTATTTTGAAATAGCATGTTTTATTTACAAATAAACAGTGACTGGCAGAGAAGAGACCACTGAAAAGTTTGAGAACTGAAAGCTTTTTAAAACCAACTACTAGCTCCTGTTCTTAATGTGCTATCTTATTTTTAGAAAGGTATAACAGTAAAGCTTGTTGAAATAAAAGTCTGGCATAATACAGAACCCCAATAAGGTTGTTTTATTCTTCAATAAACATTTGTTTGAACAGTACATCTACCTAACAGTCCTCTCATGTGCCCTCTGGTGGTCCTATAATCTCTGGTCTTCAAAAGTAGGAAAATGAAAAAAAATCTCTCCACCCCCTTCCCTCGACCTCCAAACCAGTCTCAAAACATTGAACATGATGTTACTGATATACAGTGAGTTTAGTAAAAAAATAATTTGAATTGTTTCTCATTAAGCTTTGTAGTTTAAGGTTTTGGTGATAGACAGTGAGGGTGTGTAAAACAGCATTGTATTTTGGATGACAAGTAGCTTTCAGTCACACCCAAGGTGTAGTTAAACAGCAACCAACACAACATTCTCTCAAGCCGGTTCTGATCTTCATTCTGCCTGAGCACTATGAAAAACAGCAACTCCTTTTGATACATTCTATAAAGGTGAGCTCATTAGCTATTAAAACAGACAATCATCTGAAAATATGTATTACATCAACACCAGGAATGATAATTCTGTTTATAATTTTGAAGAGAAATTTCAGAAGAATTCCTGAATGTATGCTAACTGCAAGCAAAGAAGGTTTTCTTCTCTGCTTTTCTCTTCTACTGGATGCCTATCAGTAAATTTCCTTTCTTTGGCTTCTATTAAGTATTAGACTACTATCCTCTAAGTTATAGCAAGGATTTAGAAAGTTTACAAAAACACAGATTTACTTTTTTCTCTGAAGACATAGCAAGTATCTAGGGGTTGGGAGGAAGGAGGGGTGAGGGAATAGAGACATAGGAATAATTGTCCTCAAGACAGTTAAAAGTCTTACCACTTCATCTTTCTCCCACTTATCAGTGTTGCTCTTGTCCTGGTTTACTATGTAACCAGGAGGAAGCCAATTGACAGGGGGATCAAAAATCGATACCACCATACGACTGGGCAGTCCTTTCTTTTTTCCAAGGCGATACAAGTTACAGTTGCTGACCTTCAAGAAAAACATTGATAAATTTCTGGACACCCATTTACATAAAATAGGTTGAAATGCACAAGGAACAAAATGTCAAGCCAGATAACTTTGTACTTTTCTTTAGTTCTCTAGTACTAGTTCTTTTTAGTTCTCTGTTTAGTTTCTCTAGTTCTCCAAGGGGAGTTCAGCTTGCTTAACATCATACAACCAATTCACAGCAAAGCAAAAGATTTTTTAAAAAAATTTTTAAAGGCCAACCATGTTAGACATGACAATCTCATTTACAGAAATCTGAAATATTAAATTCTCTTTGCAAAATAAAGTTATTGCTACTTTTAAAGTAATAGTAAATATAACCTGTACAAGTGTAATTTATTACCAGTGTTAATAAAGGTAAAGATATGTAATATGAAACTCTTCTAAGTCATAATCCTGATGTTATTTTGACAGCCTCTAGAATTCTTTTAAATATTTTAAAAGGGAAAAAGAGCACACATATACGAAGACATAATTCCTTTTCCTTTTTAACTATCACTTCTGATCTTAATTCCTCATTTTAAAACACACTTTCCATATTTCTCTTTAAAGTCTTTAAATTTTAACTTGAATATGCAGTCACTTCCTTTATTTGATCTGTGCAACTTACTTCGCTCTCCTAATTTTCCAAAATTAAACTACTCAATCATTTAATTCTCAGTGATGCATTTTATTATAAGCAGACAATCAAATCTTTACCATTTAATTCAAGTCATCACATTATGTGGAGAAAAATAAACAAACTTTCACATGATTGATTATTCCAGAATTTAAACACAGCAGAAACAGAACCTAGGACTGCTCACTACTGTTTACATTTATTTTAAAATACTTTCAAAAGTTTTGATGTAACATTTCTGTAAGATTTTTTGTTGTTTCATTTTTACTGTCCCTGTGAGATAAGGCTACGATTTCTCAAGGGAAGTAGTGGGGTTTTTTTTGTAAAAAAACCAAACCAAAACAAAAACCTCACAAGGAAAGATCCAATAAAGCTACAACCTAAGGCTCTGTGCTGCTTGCTAACTCACACCTTCATTCAAGTGCTCCTGTTCATTTCAACTCAATACAGCTCTAATGTTCACCAAATGCAGTCATTAACCACAACTTTTAGTTTTATTCAGTCCCATCCCTTCTTAGGCCTGCAATCAGCTGGTCTAGATTTCAAAATGAACAGTAGAAAACAGTTTCAATCAACCCATTCAGTGTTATTATTACAACATTAATCCTGTAGTCCTATATTTTTACTCCTAGTATGTATGCTACCCAATGCATAATAAGAAAAACTGTGTATCTGAGTCAAACTGCTGTCATTCTACCTTTTCCTAAAATGTTATATATATTTATATATATTTTATATATATATATATGCCTTGAAACAGCATGCCTTTTACATAATATGACTGGATGGTTACTACTTACTTTTTTGCTTCTCATATATGACAGCCGTCCCTCATGAGCATCAGGGTAAGTGCAAAATAAGTATGTAGTGATGGCATGCTTTAAAAATGAATCACCAAGCATTTCTAGTCGCTCCAGATTAAATCCATCACTAGCATTTGAGAGAGTCAAAGCTTGAAGAATGAGACCAGGATTAGGACCAAGAGTTTTTGAGGAGTACCCACTGGAAGGGTTATTTTCAGTATCTGCTTTGTCTTTTGAAAGATTAATAGCTTTTGAAGTACTGGTGGTCACTGCCATTTTGGGGCATCCATCTGAGGTAGATCTGTTAGCATTTCCATCAAGGTATTTATTACTCAGTAGAGTACATTCATTGCTGGGCTTGGGCTGGTTCTCACTGCTGTATAAATTCTGAATGGGATATGAGGTAGTTGGTTGCACAGGTATCTCCTGCCTGCAGTAATTCAGCTGATTTCCTTGGCAAAAGTCTCTGTTAACTAAATCACAATTGCCATTGGCAAGATTTTTATTATAAGAAACACCATTAATTGCTGCAAGCTCTGCCGAGACATCAATTTGTAGTTTACTGGGTGACTCATTGAGCAACGTTCTGTAACTCACAGACATTTGGTCATCATTTTCTGCAGCAGAGGTTCTATTAGCACCTTGATGTGCAGCATTTTCAGGGACTACAATTGTGCTGTGCTTACAGTAATTTTCGTTGTCTGCTAAAGAGGAGTTAGGAATAGAGATGAAGGACTTGCTGTCAATAGACTTTTTCCATCCGAAGTCCAAGTTAGGATATCTGTAAAGATACATACTGACTTTGTTAACAAAAAATTATTAAAACATGACTATACGCACATGTATGCTTAAAACAAGCCATGTTCTGAAAAGTAACAGTGACTGCAGCATCTAACTTTAAAAAGACTGAATTGTTAACAGTAAACTATATTTCCTTGAAAATTGATATGAGTTAAAGGGTATTAAGTTTCAAAATTTATGCAGTAATGGTTGTTTTCTTACAAAGTCAGATATCATTTTGAAAAAACAATTTTAAAATACATGCCTGAAATCTGCAGGAAGTGATTTAACCCCTACACCAGCATCAGTGGCTGTTTGAGCTCTTAGTTCCTCTGCTGTCAAAAGGCAGTGCAAGCGATACAGTATGCTGGGGAGGCAAACTGCTTTTCTCCACAATGATGCTGGAATAGGATGTATAGCACAGAGCTCTGGAACCAATATCTGGGGAGAAGAAGGAGGAAGGAAAGAATTTTACCTATAAAGGCAGTTATTAGATCAAAGCTAAAGAGAGTCAACTTGAATTAGGTACTTCTATTTTACCTGCTTATTCTGCAAACTTTCCCACTTTGCTTTCCTCTTTTCAGCACTGCTTAGTGGAAGCGCTTTCCCCTTCTGATTCAAATGGCGAGGAGTCAAAAGATTAAGTCTAAAAGTCATGCGAAAATACTTTAGAAAGTTTAGGCTATTAAGTTCTGTTCATTAATTATGAACTTGTATTAAAGTAGTAGCTTATTCTTAGTATTCAGCCTTTATGCATTGTGATGTGACATCACAGCTACCCCTGGAAAAAAATGGACTCAGGTTACAGTTGTTATAACGTAAGTTATATACCCTCAAGAAAAAAAATCAGTAAATATTGTGGAAAACAAGTCGTCAGCTTTGTCCTGGGTTTTTTATTGTTGTTGTTGGTGGTGTGGTTTTTTTTAAAGACACTTTATTGTCAAATTACAAGCAGATGCAAAAATGACTGTTACTACCTTGAAGATGTGTGGTCCACATCCAGCAGTGGCTGGTTGAGATTGGTCAGATCAAGATTATACTTGGTTTTATAATACTCAGCAAAAGTTTCGTATTCAGGGGAAGGGAATTTACTGAGTGGCGTAAGATCAGTGTATACATCAGCTACATAGAATCGATGAGGCTGATCGAAATTTCGATACCTAAAAAAAAAAAATAAAATTTAAAATATTTTGGCATATGTTATAGCTTTAGAGTAAAGCCTGTGCTAATTCTTCACGTTCTAATGTGGTCAGGTGATAAACAGTTAAATAGCTCATGTGAGGTTTTTGGTTGGTTTTTTCAGTTGTAGAAATCATTTGCTTATGTAATTAAAATACTAAATAAGTAGAATGCTGTAAGCTATGGAAGAATAAAGTAAATCTGTAACCTATGGAATTCCCTCTACAGATACATTTAAATTAATTGCTGGATTTATGTCTTCAATACCTAATAAAAAAAAGCTCTGGACAACAATCTCCAAGAGTCATGCTATGAATGACAACTTCTTAATTCTAAAAACCTAACAATTATAAACTTTGTAATTTGTGTTTTTAACATCTAGTCTCCTAGTGGTACAATCAGTAGAAATGTCATTCTACTGCATACAAAGATTACACTACCTCACAGCTAAACTGGCATTTTAACCAAGTCATTCTACAAATGAAGTTAAAATATAAACCCCAAAATATCTAGTAAGGTAAATGCGCAACCCTCCCAAGGACAATGCAATTCTTGTAATACAGGCAGAATGTTAGAATAACAAAGTAAGAATGCTGCAACACCTTTATGGTGGCTACTGATGCTCACTGGATACTGTGGCAATTAACATGCACAGGAAAGTAATAAACTTAACTAAATAATGAAATCAACATTCAATATTTAGATTTCAGTATTAGATTATTTCCAACTTTGATCTGCTGCATACATCATTTTAAGCTTCTATTCAAATATCTAAATAGACATCTCTAGCTAAAATTAGCATGCTTAGACATTAGTAAGTCTTTCTTCCACAGACCAAAAAAAACCTTTATAATCATGCCTATTCTGAAGAATACACATATCTGTACCAATACACAGCCTTTTATTACACTTCCCCTGACAAACTTACAGCCTAGTATGACATAGAAGGACAAACATATATTTCCACCATTTTTATGTTGACTGAGAACAGAAGACCTTGAACTTCTGGAATTTCCTGATCTATGAAACAAGGTTCAAAAAATTTTTGGCTTCTCCGAAGTCTAAACGTTATCAAACAGCAGCTATTTTTTCTCTTTAAAAGAGATGATGAAGAGACAAAAAACGAAGGGGGAATAACTGGTTTAGGCTCTGTGGCCAGATCTTTAGAAAAGCGAAACACCACTCAGATTCACTCAGACCACATTAGTAATGGCTTGTACACAGCAACTGTCCATCACCACTTTTCCATGCTAGCATTTTTACGAAAATATTCATCAGCATCAGCAGGAAAACATTTGGGGAAAACAAGTCATCTAGCATAGATGAGAACAAAATAAAGTATTCATATTTTACTTCCATATATGTGTTTTGCAACTGTTACTATTTATAATACATTAGGTACCAGCATAAGCCGGTCAATCCATTTTCTTGCTTCACATCATGCCAAAAAATTACATAGGGATAATCAAGTGTCCACAAACCCTATAAATTCTTGAGAACCTTTGCATATTCAGTACATAAAACTGTAAATTTCTCCTCTAAAAATGAATCAGTAGAAAGATTCTTTTAAATGGTCTTTTTCACTTGGTAATCTTCCCATCTACCAACAGTATACCTTCCTTTTGCAGAGCTTTGGTGTGAATAAGCTGTAACCAGAAGATTCTCACCACGCAATCTTCCAAAATTAAAATTGGTTTCAGTAGGTCAGTTATTGATGGAACTGCAATGTTTTATCAGAACACCAGAGAATTTTGTGGTTTACTATTCTTAATAAAAGGTAGTCTTGGAAGGCCTAAACACCTTACTATGCAAGATTAACAATTGACTAAAAAAATATATTTAAATTGTTTGAGGCACCACTGGATACCTTCAGATTGATATCATGCATTTCTTTCAAGCATTTCTGTTGCTGATAGTAACATCTGCTTATTACAAGTGTTTATACTAATACAATAGGTATGTACCTAAAGTACATTATATGTACTGTACTCACCGTGGAATGATAACCGCATCCTGATAATCTTCTAACTTGAAGATAAAAGGCATTTCTTTTGTATATTGTGTGCTAGGAATGCCTGTACGTGCCTCAGATTTCTCAATGTCTTCCATAAACTTAAAGTCAATGTCCAAAGTGCTGGAGTCATCAACTTAAAAAGGAAAATGCATAACTCAGTTATTCAGGGGTGAGGTCTTCAGGCTGCAATTTTCTGGGAGGCTGTAAATAAGTGTGTTTTTTGTTTTTTTTTCTTTATTCTATGCACATATTTGGTTACTTCCAAAAATTTCAAAATGAGACAGATTTTAGACCCATATGGAGTCAGCTGAAACCTATTATAGACCAACTTACATCACAAAGTTAAAACTAATTTGGAATTGTGAAGTAATAAAAATGTAACTGACAAATTTTCATACTGCCACATACGGTACCATTTCTGCAGATAAGATAAAGAAATTTAACATAACGATTAACAAACATGTTGTTAAAGGACTTCAAAGTTAGTATTTAAAAAACAAGAGCTCTGTCCTTACCAACATTAAGAGGTAGAACACAATAGGCTGAATCAGCTTCCGTGGGTTTGAACTCTAGTGCAGGTTTCTCAAGACGAAGAATATGTGAAAAAATGTACTGGTGGAGTCGTGTTATCAGCTCAAGCATTTGCAGAGACAAAGTAAAACCAGACTTCTTAAGCTCAATAGATATTGTAACCTCTCCAGAGCGAGTATACACAGGGAAGTGAGGAATCTAAATAAGAAAAATCAGAGGAAATCAAGAGAGAAAATCCAGAGTAGCATTCCTCTACAGAGTACTGGTTGTTTAGCTCAGATGCTGAGGTATTACTTGACTGAACTAATAGCAAAATGCATAAAAAAATTTGACCTTTGATGACCTTCAAGTACAGGTGAAAATTTCAAGACTTTAGAATGATTTTTTTTTTTTAAATAGTTGCCCCTTGCATTTTAAAGCTCTGTATATAACACAAGGAAAAAATGGAAGTACTCTCCATTATGGAGGAAGAAACTCAGCAATACTCCTAAAATGTCTTCTTCTGCAGGCAGTAGAAAATAAGCTGAAAAATAATCTTCAGGCGAATCTCATTTTATTAAATTTTTTCCATAGCCAATTTCAATTAGCATGGCCTACCTTTTCCAGTGCTGCAGACTAGAAATGCTGAGAGGACTTGTTACCATAGCTTTCATATAGCTCTTGTAGCTAATACACTACTCCTATCATACCTCAGAAAAATGGAGGAACATTTTGAATTTGCCATTGCAATATACTAAAAAAAAATAAATCATAAAACAAAAGTTTGACAAGTATAGAACATATTGTTCCATGACTTACAAACAGAAAACGAAATGGTGACTGGACTGGATGTGTACTACTGTCAATTTTCTCAAAGTTACTTGATACAATTATTATTTCCAAGTTTTTAGTCTAGGGGTGGGGAACAAGTGGAAAATTACAGTAGGAAAGTACAATAAGGAAAGGCACTAGATTCGTTACCTGAGGTATAGGTTTGGCTGTCAATATGCCAAAACACCTTGTTGTATCCTCAGGAGGATACAGCTTTCGTCTCCTGAAGTTGAGCTCATCAGGTAGAGGAGTTGTCAACACCATCCCTATTACATACAGGTAACAGGGCTGATCAGGTTTGGGATAACTATTCCTCAAACATTCTGGAATCTAAAAATCAACAATGGAAAAAAAAATTTAACATGATAAAATCAACAAAATTAATCTCAATATTATTCTAAAAATAACAAATAAAACCAAATCACTCTGGAACTTAAGTAATGTTTTCTCTCTTAAGCAAATATGTTTGGTCAGCAGCCTGGCTTGGCAGCCATGAAAGCTGGTCAAACACTTGCATCAAGGGAGCATGATGCCTCCAGATCTTATTATTTGCCAAGAGGAAATAAGTATTACATCCCAATATGTATTACATCCCTAAATTTCCTATCTACCTGTGTTAGAAATTAAAGCCTAGAACACAGACACCACTTCACCATAAATACGAATGAAGTGTTGATGCCAGTTTCCCCATTTAGCCAGTAACTCTGCAGCACACTTTACTTCCAAGGCCTTTGAACTTTAACAGTATAGAAGGAAGACAAAAAAAAAAAAAAAAAAAAAAAAGCAGGTTTTTTCATGTTTGCGCATCTCAGTAATTCAATTTTCAAATAAGCTTGGTTGAATTTATAGCTTCACTAACATGGATTCTTTCCCCAGCACAGCTATTAAAAAGTATTAAAAATATTTTTTTATACATTTGGGACCAATGCAGAAAATTCAACACACTGCCCCTTTGCTCAGGCATTACACTAGAGAATCTAACAACAATTCAAGCTTGCAGATGTGAATACTCACAATAGCCACATGCACTTAACTCTGCTGCTCGTATTTGTCACAGACTTTAAAAAACATGCTTCATTTTTGGTAGGAGTTCATTACTTTATGAAACTCTGAAGTGATCCTTCTGTTCATCTAAAGCTAAACTTCAATACACATAGTCCTGGAATTTAAAGTTGTACTGTAGCAAAACTATGGCCTTGGCCTAATGGAAAATTGCTCATGAGGTTAATAACTATATTAAGCCCAAGAGGATCTTGTAGACCTTCAACATTTGCCAAAGCTTCTTTTCCAGATGTGAAAGCTGGGACAAAAGCAAGGAAAAGTGTTCTCGGATTCTGCATTAAAAAAAACTGAGAAAGAATGATTCATCACTTGACAAATCAACTCCTCTGAATGAGAGATAACAATCATGCACTTTACAAGTAACCCCTATTCCAACAATCACTAATGAGGTAAAAGGATTGAGAAAGACACTTGTAACAAGGAGCACCAAGAAACTGCAAGATTCAAAGTGTTCTGCAAGAAAAAGGTCTTCTCATCTGTCACTTCCTCTGTAATATACTCTGTGCTACCCTACCACCAGTATCCTCTCCTAAGCTTTCCTACTAGCAAATTATTTAAAACGCTAATAAAATCGGGAGCATGTGAAGGATGTCAGCAATGGAATTACTTAAGTGTTATAACCATAAATGAGGCTGTCATGGATGTACAATGCACCATGAAGCCTACCACTATGAGTGTACATGCTGACATCCCTACACATGACCAAACTCTATCACTTTTTCTGAAGAACATTAAGATTATTTTAGAAGCTACTGCGCAATCGTAGTCCCCATCCCCTGGAGCTGTTAAAAAAAATGTGTGGATCTAGATCTCTAGGACATGGTTCAGTTGGCATGGTGGTATTGGGTTGACAGTTGCAGCTGATGATCTTAGAGGTCTTTTCGAACCTTAATGATTACATGATTTGAATCAATTCTGAACGAGTTACCTAGTTCTAGTCAAAGGACCCTACCAGAAACTGCAATAACTGCAGGAGAAAAAAAAATGGTGCTGAGTAGTTGCAAAATACTCCGAGAAAGCTTTTTTCCATTTTCTCTTACTTTTCATGTATTTGACATTCTCCTATAAATAAGAGGTTCAATTCTATGAACAGATGTGTCTGAAATCTGCTGTAGCAGATTAAAGGCTAAGTTACTTAATAGTGTAGAGCAGTAGTAAGTATATTATGTGACCTCTTCAGAGTATCAAGTATAATATTTAGAACTACTTAAAAGTTTAAAAATTAATCAAACTGTATTTGATATTCCAGATTTAAATCAAAAGTTAGGAATTTTTGTGCTAGATCATTAAGGTCACCAAATTAAAGCAAACAAAAAAAAAAAAAAAAAAAAAAAAAAGTTTAAAAACTTGTGTTTAGCCTCAGGCATGTAGCTTTGACCCGCTGGGCAACTCCTTCAATATTTTTCCTACAAAGCCAGTAATTCTTCCTTTGCTCTAGTATTTTTACTATAGAACTTAAAAGATTTTATAGATTATTAATACAGGACAATTTTTCCTCCCAGTTATTTCCACACTAGGCAAATATAGACAACAAACTTTACAGAAAGTACACATTCTTTGAACTACAGGCACCCTTCCAAAGCACACAGTCTCACAAGCTCATTTAGGTAATTGTGCAAGTTTCCAGAGCTAAAACTGCAAAATATTCGCACTAGAAATTAAGAGTTGGCAATTTTGTCTTATCAGTACATAAAACACGAATGGAGTTGTGGACAGTAGTGAGTGATACTAACAGCTTTAGGATAGCACTGTCTTCTTTTTGTAGAGCCTGGCCTTCCTGGTACACTAGTTTCTTCTTCATCATGTAAATCAAGCTCCTCCTCATATTTAACCGTTTCTTTACCAACTGGCATCAAATGATCATCCAGTTCACCTGAATATTATGAAAGAGTACAATGAAATAGCATAATGAACATTATGCTATGTAAAGCATATGTAAAAGTAAATCTTGATTACTTCAGATACTAATACAACAGTTGTGATTGCTCATGAAAACACCTCACTCAAGATTTTTAATATACACTCAATACTGCAAGGCTCCAAAAATGTAACTTTGGGAAGGGAGTTATAAAGGTTGAATTTTTGGCAAAGGTACTAATCTATAGCAAAACCACTAATTTTAATTAAAAAAATTAATTCAATAATTAAAATAAAGGAAAATAATTTTTTTGACCATGAAGAACAACCAGTGACTGAAATACATTCCTTAAAAATCTCTCACAAGGAGTTATGCCATTGAGGAAGAGGTTATATTTCTGTTTTTCTAAAATGGGAATTACTACTGTTGAAGATGCACTATCAGCACCAAGTTGAGTTATCATGGTGTTATTCTTGGAAACATCTACTCAGTCACCAAAGGTTTACCTTGGACAGGGAAAAAAAAATAATAAGCTCCAGACTTTTTTTTTTTTTTTTTTTGCTTAAAAGATACATAAATATTTCTGTACTTCAAAGCACATCTAACATGGAACTATAAAACATTCCACAATAAACAATATGCTCCCTTATATTTACTGGAGACAAGAGAGCCGAAATAAACCTGTAATATCCTATTTTTGGAACATGACTTACAATACAGTACAGAATACAATAAATTTAGGGCTAAAAAAAAACCAAACCCAGCATCACCACATTCTTTTTTTTTGGCTGTAGGATGCAGTCCCTGAACAATAAACAAAATCTTCTAGAGGACAAGACCTATTTTCATTCTTTAAGTATATTCAGTGTCAGAATGTGCTTATCTTGTGTTATAATTGCATTTGCTGCTTAAGCCAAAATATGTCAAACAGCAGGATTCCCCTGGAAAATATAACCTTAGCTTACATGGTATAAGCTAAATTCATAAGTATACCATCTTGTCACAAAACAAGAGAACAGAAGCTATCAGAAGATGCCTAAAGCAGAAATGCATGTACATTCTTAATATCCATACCATGCTAAATTATCAATTATAAAATATTCTTTACCAAAGATGAGGTGTTTTTACAGTTCTTACCAATTTTGTGCAGCTTTTCACAGCAAATAAGAGCTACAACTCTCTCAGCCAGTCTTGCACAACTCATTGGAGGACCCTATAAATAATTAAATATTTCTTAAATATTTCAATTGATTAACAGATTACTTATGTTTAATTACTTTAACACAAACATTATAGGCAAGTTATTTTTTTTTTAATTATGATATTTTTGAGAGCACATTTAGCCTTATGTTGGTTTTCCACAGATGTCAAAAATCACAAAATTAGAACAACTCAATATACTACCAATCAAAACCAAAAAAGGATGTTTTCTTACAATTGAGAAACATGAAAAAACAAGGCACTGGGAAGAATATCTAAATATTTTTGCCTTTGGAATAAACAGTAACTGCTGGAAAACATTACAAGAGAAAAACAATAGGCATGTAAATACAGTTACAGAACACAATACAGGAAAGGAAAAAGTAATTTTCAGGAACAATAAAATTAATTCTAGTAACAGCACAGACATATATACCAACATATTAATTGATTTTCATGCCTTTTGTTCCCCAAATACCTACAACAATTGAAGCTCGAAGAGGTGAGTTGATTGGCAGGTAGAGAGTAGAGTAAAATGTGTGATCAGGTAGTTCTCGGGTTTTACACTTGGGAGCTAGATGTGTAAATGGATCACTTGGTAATCTAGCACAGTACCTAAATTAATAAGAAAGATTTTACAAATCATTAGCAACTACAAATTGAAACCCAAACACATTTCAATGAAATTATGCATTACTGGTGTAACCACAAAAGATGATCTGAGGTCATAATGAGCACTTCAAGGGTACACTGATGACTTGCATTAAACTAATTAGTGAGGGAAGACATCAAAATCCTTCACTACAAAGCTGGTCTCCAGCAAGGTGGTTCCATGATGCACAAAACTACTCCATCTCAGGTCTCAGACTTTGCATTTGTGATTGGTTAATCTCCTGAGTTTACTGTTCTGTTCCTATTTGTCACAGCTCTTGCACTGAAGAGTAGCCTTTCCTCCCTGTTACTCACTTCCCCCTCTTCCAACTTGGTGTCAAATCCAAACTTGTTCATGTTAAACCTTATTTGACCTTGTAATACCCTATGAGGAATGCCACATAGAACAAGGAGCCACCTAGTCTCTGAACCAACTACCACTAAACACTCTGAACCTGACTGCTTTGCCAAGTTTTATTTACCAGGCAGGCCACCAAAATGTCCGAGCCTCAAAAATCTGGCTACTGCGGTATTATGGCAGCTGCATCACAAGCTTTATTTAAGCAAATGACAGTCACTGCTTTTCCCCTGGTCATAGGGTCAATCATTTCATTACACAGGAGATAAGATTGGTCAGGCAAAAACTGTCCTCAATGAAACCATTGGTTGCTACCAACCAGTTTTTCCTTTATGTGCCTAGAAACTGCTTCCCTATTTTTCCATATGATCAAGGTAAAAACTGACTAGTCTGTAGTTTCCTGGTTCTTCTTCCTTGCCTTTTGTCCCTTAAGTGTCGTAATATTTACCTTCTTCTGTCACTGAAGACCTCCTTTAATTGCCATGCCCTTATAAGAGAGGTATTTGGCTAGCTCCCTTGGAAACATACCATCCTGTCTTGTGAACTTGTAATATGTTCAGTTGGCTTACTACGCTTTTGTTTTAAAACCCAACAACAGAATGCTACTACAAACGTGAATGTTAGAAGATTCTGTTTTAACAAACTACTGTTATTTTTAAAGCTGGCTTGAAAAGAGAAAGAAAGCCAAAAAATAATCTTACTATCGATTTTGAAACTGAATGTCTTCAGGGCAACTTTTAATTAAACACTATTTGATATTTGCTCTCTTCAGCTACCTCAGAGGGTGAAAGGAGAAGGGATCCAGCCTCTTCTCCTTGATGGTTTGTGATGGGACCAGAGGAAACGGATGCAACCTAGACCAGGGGAGGCTTACGACGGATATTAGGAAACATATTTTCTCTGAAAGGGTTATCAGACACTGGAGTAGTCTGACAAGGGCAGTGGTGGATTTACCAAGCCTGGAGAATGGCAGGTGGACCTGGTCCTTAAGAGAAATGGTTTAGTGGTGAGCTTAAGAGTGTTGGTCAAAAGGTTGGTCTGGATGATGATGAAAGTCTCTTACAACCAAAGACACACTGTGATTCTGTGAACATTAAATTTATTATCAAAGCTAGAAACTGTAGCATAAGGATCCAAAAACCAAACTATCCCTTTGAATTGCTGCGACCCATTTCTTTATGAGAGAAGATTCTGTCAAGAATCTTAAAAGGAACGTGTACAATGCTCCAGCCTACGCTTCCATGTGGGACAGACTAAAACTTTTTATTCAAAGAAAAGAATTAAAAAGTAAGTATATCTTTCTTACCTATTTATGTGTCCAATAGCAGTGTTGATAGTAACTCTTGGGCTGTTCTCATCTGGCCTCAACACATAGGGTGGAAATATGTCATCATCATCAACAACGGATTCAGTTTCGCTTTCACTGGTATCAACAGATTTTGAGCATTTGTTTCTGAGGATCTTAACATTTCAAGAACAGAACATGATGAGATTTTTCTTAAGAAACACTAGACACATTTATCAACACCAGGCACACTCTTTTCCCCACGTACCTTCTCAATTGCTTTGTATGTCTTAAGATCTTCTTCAAAGCTTTTGATTTTGTCTGTATCTGCTAACATGATGTAATTGGAAATTGGTGCTCTAGCTCTTCCTTTTGACTGCACATAGGAGCGGTATTCTGTAGGCAAATCAAAACGCACTACCAAGTTGCATTTTGGTATGTCAACACCCTCTTCTACAATACTAGTAGCAATAAGTAGGTTGGTCTCATGAGCTCGAAATTTCCTAAGAACCTTCAAAAATAATGACAACAAATTTGACAGATTAGTCTGAGATCTGAGTTCATAAGATTTGTCAAAAGCCAATTAAAAAAAAATGGATCAGGAATTCAAAAACTTGTATATTTACAAGAATATTTATTAGAACAAGCAGATTTCTAGGAATCAAATCTACTATGTGGAATTACAAGTCCAATAAGCTACGAGAGCCACTAGCAATAGGGAGGACCTATTGATGCACAATTTTTCAGCTGGAGGAAAAAAAAAAAAACAAACCAAAAAAACCAAACGAAAACCCAAAACAAAAAAAACCCCACAGCAATATTTTCAAACATCTTGGGGATTTTGGTTTTGTTTTTTAACTAAGATCATTGTATATCCAATAAGTATGCATATTTGTTTAACCATGGGTATGGGCTTTCCTTGAATGTTCAATTACCATGCCCCAGACTTTGTTTTTTTTATAAAGACAAACACACACAAATTTATATTTTTATTATGTAACTTATATTTATAAATATGTTTAAATCATTTTATATATTATAAATATGTTTTCTTCTTTTTATTAAAAAATAGAATTTTTTTTCTTGAAGTACCTCTTCCTGTTTTCTGAATTCTACTTCCATCTGCTTGTTACGAGGCTGGTTCTTGCCAATGCCATGTCCAGTTATAAAGTTGCTACTGATGTAAGCCAGTTCTGGATCTTGCTTGCCAGCTTCTTTTATCAACCTAAAAATATTACATATGTTTTTAAAAGTCACACAACCCAGAAACTGAAGACAATCTTTTGTGTGCAAGATCTACATTAAAAGGAAAAAAAAAAAAAGGAAGTATGACAATTGAGCCCTTCTTACACATAAATTGAACTTAGTCATCTCTAAAACCAGTAGTTCATGTGGCAGTCTGTAAGGATAACAAAATACAGACTGCATGCATACATACTCAGCATGTGTGCATACATAACAAGCACTTCAGACTTATCATGGTAAAATCAGATATTTTAAAACATATCCATTACTCTAATGCTCTCTGTTAAGGCACCCTACTCACAATCACTTTAGTTAATCTTGTTTTCCATATATTACGACAGATTTTAGAAGACGTAACTGCTGCCTCAGTGAGGTATCTTTTTTTCAATACATGTGGTTAATTTTTAGGTTAAAACAAACTGCCATTCTCCTTGGCATTAAAATACTCTGTTCAGGTATATCAATGACAAAATGTTGATCTATTCAGGCTGCCCTGTGAGAAGTCTACTACTTTTGAAATTAACCCAAAGGTATCTACAATGGGAGGATTTAATCCATTGCTTCAAAAGGAACACTGAACCCGTGTTCAGTAAGCTCCATCTATGGCCTCAGGTTATTCTCCTACATCCTTCTTCAGGTTACAGAAGCAGAAAAGGCTGGTTTCTGATGTGTTCTGATTTTACAGACAAAGAAGAAGATTGTTCATATAAATAATGCACTGAATCAGTAACTAGGCATTCACGGATTAAAAAGCATAATTACACTGTGCAGCCAAACCAAATACTCTGTAGCCTTCTTAGTTGATCTGTTTTCAGCATGAACGGAACCTGGGATATTTCAAGCATAACATATTATGAACAGCAGATCCAAAAAAATCAAGGGATCATATACAAAAAATTACATCTCTGGCACTATAGCCATGCCAGTATCCCTTTGCTTATAGCACATCCACCATGTCCATTACCAGGTGCTCATCATCCCTAAAGGCCAGTCTGTGTCTGTGTACCTCCAACAATAATTAAAACCTTTCCAATTACACCTCTAGCAGTTCTGCTAGAAGATGGGTGCTGTGCCACTCCGCATCTACATGTCTGCCACCTACCCAGCGAGCTGCTGCCAAGCAGACAGAAAAACTCAAACCTCTGTAGTAAAATGTGTATGATTTGTTAGGTCAAGGCTAAATGGATTCACATGTCTGTATGCAGTCTAGGCTCCTGAGTAGTAAGAAAGTATGGGTTATTAACTGGACAAAAGGTCCAATTATTTTCTATATAGTTTTTTTTCCACATGGCATTTCTGTCAAGTCATATAGCCTCTATGTCAGTACCTACCAAGCATCTCAAATGTTCTTACTACTCTATCACTTCCTATAGAAATGCACAATTAAAAACCTTTGAATGAATATTTCACGGTGCACATCTTTAGCAAGTTCTTGAGAAACATTCAAGACTTCAACCTTGAGGTTAAAAAGGCATTACTAATGGTAGGTATGTTGTTTTTCAAATAGGTACAAAAACTTCTGCTTTCAGACCCCTCTCTAAAGGAGCTGAAAGGCACTGAAATGAAAATGTAAGGAAACTGAGCTTTAGAATATGCTTTCTCTTCTGAAAATAAGCTTACCAGCACCAGAGCAAAACTGTATACACCAAATAAAACAGTAAGCCTCTTCATCATCTGTATGCAATAATAATCCAAGAATAAATTGAGTTTTGGGGTTTGATTATTTTTAATTTGCAGTATTTACAATATGTGCAGTAGCTGTTACTAAAGACAGAGAATAAGCTCTAATTTATGCTTCAGAGGAAATTCCCACCCATTTCTCAGAGTACAACACATGCCGTGAATTTTGCCTTCCATCATTCATCATGGACTTAATAAAATGGGACTTTAAGTATCTAAAGGAAAAATATACTTGTTTTACCTTAGTCCTATGTAACAATCCATGCTGGATTACTAGAAGCTTGAGTGTTTGATAGACTAGTTAAAACACCTATGACTTCTTTATTCAGATGGTCCTTCCACCTGCATCTACCACTTCAGTATAGCTACAAACAGCTTGGACTAAATCCACTCAACTGAAGTGAGCCTACAGAGAGGTCCCTCTACTGAAGGCTTTGTCTGAATTACAACAGCTCCACTCTGCAGACCATCCCTGTATTTTGAAATCAGGTGTGTTAACCATTCTGAGAGTCTGCTAGTTAGCTTTCAGAAGTGGGTAAGTGGATTAAAAGTTATATTTAGTTTTATTTTTTGATGTGAATAACCTGTACCAAAGATGCCTAAATGTTAAAGATGTCAAAATTTCATTACCTATTTGATCTAGACATTGTGTGCTGTCAGGTTCAACAGCAGTTAGGTTGTAGTACAGTGCATAAACCAGTCTTCAAGAATACAGTGGAAAAATTAAACTTTAAATCAATTTATAACTTAAAGAAGGAAAAATAAATAATTCTGTTCACTCCTTGTAGGATAACAAAATGCTCATTTCAGGTCAGGGAAAAAAATGAGAATCTGTTAATGTTATTATAGAGTTAACAGAACATGTTTATTCACTGACTGACTTAGTCTTCCTCCTACTGAGTATTTATGTGCACGTTTAAAAATTAAGAAAAAAGATGAAGAAAAATCACATTGGCAAATCTGTTGATCAAAGAATATATTATGCATTCAAACTATTGACTCACAAAAAAGTAACAGAAATGTCAGAGGTATCTGGAATGCAATAAACAAGTTACACAGGGCATTTAGCAAGAACACTAAAGAAACCACAAAACACCCAACAGAAAAACAAACAAGAAGAAACAAACCCAAACAAACAGAAAAAACCACCACCAAAACCCATAAACCCCTAAACACTACCAAAACCTCAAAAATCAAGATAGGTGAATAAATCAGTTGTTATTCATGGTTTGTGGCAAATAGCATTATTAAGTATTATGTATAACTAACATTGATCACATCCAAGAATAAGAACTGATAAGGAACGAGAGTATTATGAAGTGTATCTTGGCAAATATTCTAGGGCTCATATTTTTCTTACTGGAGACTGTAAGCAAGTGCTAAGTGTTTGAATGAATAGGTGGTTTATAAACACTAAGTGTTGAAGCAGTACTGATAAACCTTGAGGTATTTGTGCAAGGGCACATTTGGTTTTCCAGAGACTTGGATCAAATAACAATGAGACTTAATAAGGTAATGGTAAAATTTCCAGAAGTATTACACTCAGTAGGATTAGAAAGTTTCCAGCATCCACTGCAAATGTAAACTTGAAGACTGATTACGACACAACAGTCTACAACTTCTTTAGAGGTTAAGTACTGTATTTCAAGTTTTGCCTTCCAAAGAAGCCAAATAACAAACCCAGGACCAAAACAAGTACAACTTTTGAAGATACACACTCTTCTCATCTACCCCATTCCAAAAGCTCACAGCTTTTTTATTTTTTAAATAGATCCGGTATAATTTCCTACACCATCTTTAAAGTAGGAGTTCAGAAAACGCAAGACAATCCCCTACACATTCACAATATTAACATCTGAGTGCTGAGCCTACCCATTAATATTTTTCTTTAGGAATTTTTTAAAAATAAAAAAGTTTTACCTATTTAGAACAACTGCCGTGTATCTTCTTTCCACAAAAATGATTCCACATAAAATATTAGTGAAAGGAGATGGGAAATTAGTCTCTGGCTTCTCTTTCTCCTCTATTTCTTCATCCTCATCATCATCTTCAGAATCGCTCCAAGATACGTAATTATCCTGATTCCTATTGTTATACCATTCAACACTTTCAAACTGCTGCCGTTCATATGGTTTATATTTGCGCAAGATTTCAAGCAGCTTTATTACTTTTGGGGTTACAAATTTCAGGTCAAGTGAGGCAGGCGAGAAGTGCTCTTCACAGAGTGCATGTATTTTCCTTAGGAAAGTGTCTGTAAACAATAAAAATTTCCTGTGCAGCTCCTCTTGTTCGTGTTTGATATACTTCTGCAGCTCTCTCACCATCATCCCAGCTACCTTATCTGCACACCACGGTCCCAGAACAACCAACACAGCTCGACAGTCTGACAGTATCTATAACAAATTAATTCAAACATCAGTTCAAAGAGTACATTAATGAACCATTCATTTAAGACTGGGATCTTGTTTGTTTTTCACATAGCTTGGTGTCCTTACCTGCTTTGAAATTAACGTAGAATCTCTTTCTTTTGAATGTACAGATATGTTGCAGTCATTTAGAAAAGCAAGGGCTTCATCCAGTTCCTTCAATAATCTTCCATACAATCCACTTTTGTCAGTATATGGTCCACAGTCTACAACAATCTCACATGGCTGAGAAGTATATCTTAATTAAGGGCAAAGATAAAGTTAAACACAGCTTCTGAAAATCAAGAGCTACTTCAGCTTGTTAAGGTTATACAGCAATTAACAACCTCAACATGAACTGTATTTTAGTACACTTCTTTCCTCACCATGAGTAATGAATAGTTACACAGTTTAACACTTTACTGTTAAAAAACCTCCACCACCTCATACTGAACTACTTACTCTAAAATATTTTTCTTTGTAATACTCCATCAGTGAAGACACTATCAGTGTCTTCACTACAAACACTGGGAAACTTAAGGCAAAGAAAACCAAATTTACTTGACCATGATTCACTTTTGGTTTTCCAAAGTGTAGTCTTCTGATGCACCAAACATGATCCACATAACAAATTTAGGTGTATATATATACACACAAGTTAATTACTGTTTTTGAATGTTATGGTTTATGCGTGAGGAATTCTTAAAAGAAAACAGTTCACCTAAGAAAAATACATTTAAACAACAGACCTATAAAACACCAGTGCCAGAGCATGAAATAACAATCTTTGACTTTGAAACTCAGTTCATACAACACAGTAACAAACAGTTCTGACAACACCGTCTGGTGCAAGAAAACATGGTACATATGGATCATTTCACACCCATTTTCCACTATAACAAATTACCACATTATCACCACCTTCAGTTTAGACAACATTCGCATAATTCTATATTCTGTTAAGAACAGAGGAAAACACACTCTTTTGCCCTGCTATTTAGTGTTTACTACTCTCTCATCTCTTTCATCCACCTTATTTAAATCCAGTCTACCCATTTGAAAAAAATAACAACAAAGCAAATTTGCTGGCATCAAGAACACCTTGTACTCTGAAGGCTGCAACATTTTTGTAAATAAACAGCAACATTATGGTATACACTGATTATGAACCAGTTATTCTCCAAATACAAGAATGTATTTTACAAGTTCAGAAATATGTTGCAGAATGTGAATTATATAAATTGGTGGTGCATAGGGTTTTTTTGATTGTTTAGAATTTCTTGTTTGTTTAGTTTTGGGGGACTTCTTTAATTGTTTTGTTGGTTCTTGTTTCTTTTGCCTTAAAAAAAAAAAAAACAAACCAAACCAGAATATCTCCAAATGTGATGGCCAAGCAGCCTTTGTGCTTCAAGGAAAGATAGACTTCAACACTGGTTACTCAAAAAGCAAATTAACATTCCTTCTGCAAAGAAAAGTCATCACAAACACAAACTCTCAAAAATTTAATTTCTACTGGCTTATTCCTCTATTCAAAATGGAAACACTGGCATCAGTTTAACATCCATAGCTGTACAACATACCTGTCTAAGACCACCAAATCAGTTGCGGTTTCAGCATTACTCTTTAAAATTTTCTCCAGTTTCTGGATCTTCTCTTCTAACTCAGCAGGATCACATTTCCCATTTAAAATTGATGCTGTTAATCCCAAGATTCGAGGACACGATGGATAATCCTCACAGATCTGTGAAGTAAAATAATGAGATAGCTTAGGACAGATACCCTGCAAAGCTACCACTAAGCTATCAGACTGCAAACTTAGATACTTAGTTGGAAGCTAGTAGTTCAATAATAGATGTTGGAAAACAAACAAAACATTGAGTAATTTCAATTCTATTGACTAGAAGGTTAAACTACAAATCAAGTAGCACTGAACAGTAATAATCTCTAAAGGTAACAATAATGTGGAAAAAATATAAAGAAATAAAAATAACCTTGCCACATATAATAACATGCACATTATAAAATTCTACATGTAAAAACTGAAGTATCATCTAAAAAGTAAGACAGACTCTCTTGTTAAACTTGGAGAGATTTGGAAAGACATCTATTAAACAGGTTTCTTGCACTCTATAAGCCAAATACCACACAGAGCTAGGAATATTCCAAAAGAGCTCTACAAACTTTAAAATGCTAAAGTAGTAAAAACTAATTAGTACATCCCATTTCCAAACTTGTTTTATCAATGAATTCACAAAATTTCCTTAATTCCATAAATTCACCTTCTCTGTTAATGCCAGAATTTTTAATCCCCAACTGTAGAAAAATAGTGCATTTACTCTATCTCAAAATATCACTTAATTCTAAATTCATTACAATAACTTCAGTCCCACAACATGCTAAAATTCCACTGCTATTTTTTTGTGAAAGCAAAAGGTGCCTTAATATTTCCCACTTCTTCAGACCTCAAATCTGGCTTCTCCTAGACCGAGTATTAAAATGCTCAGGAAATGGGAACCCACCTTCATAATTTCACGGTATGGGTGATTCTGGATTGCAAGATGGCATTCATCAAACACCAGAAGATTAATATTTGATAGGCATAAATACTCATTTCTCAAAACACTCAAAGCAACATGGCATGTCATAACTAGAACCTAGATTGAAAAGAAAAAAAGTGTCAGCATAAGAAAAGTACAAGCTTCTGAGCAAGTTTAACTTTCTGTAGTCTCTGCTTATATTTGTAGTTTATACTTCATACATTACCTGATGCTTAGAGAATTCCTGACTCCACTTCTCTTTTGTCCATGATTCAGTTGTGTCTAAACTTGAATACTCTCCCACTTTAAGATCTGAATGTGTCCTGACAGCTGATACTTGTTGAGCAACTTGATTTGCTGAAGAAAATATTAAAAAAATCTCAATGACATAAAGGTCTTCTCATCCATAAATTTTCAAGATGTGGTGTCATATTACCTAACATCATGTTTCACAACAAAACTTAAACTAATGTTAAACCAGGTGTACATGGCAACTGCTTCCATGTAAGACCACAGCAAGAAAGCTCGATTGGTAACTACTTTGCACTTTAGATTCAATGTCAATTTAAAGCCAGAAAACAGAAGATACTATAAACAGTTTGTATTAAATGGATTGTAAGCAAAAGATAAAAGGTATCACATTCTTTAGTTAGTTTAGCATCCTTGATGTTGAAGACTTTATGCAAAAGTTTGTTGCAACTTTGCTTTCACACAGTTTAGATTAAGGAATATTCCATGGAAATATCAGCAGCATGTTTAGGAATGCAGTACACTTTCCCCCTTACCTGAGTTGACCAAGAACACAGTTCTTTTTCCATTTTTGTTGAAATCTCCCCTGATCTGATAGGACAGCTCTTTAGTGAGTAGTACTGCAATAAAAGTCTTCCCTGAGCCAGTGTTTAAGCAGACTATTGTATTATGATCCAAAGCTGCTTCAAGCAGTTCAACCTAGGTTTAAAAAAATAATAATACCCTTACTTGCAGCAATGAAGTAAAAAGAAGACAAAAGCCAACAAAAAAACCAAACACAAACTAGAGACACCTCAGTAGTATCTCTAGAGATCTTTCCAGTGGAAGTCACCTGTCTTTCATAAAAATGTATAGCCACAATCTTTCAAAAAATGTTAATGCACACTATATGTATCCTAATTTCTTAATCTAAAATCCTTTGGTATCCCAATTTGCTGCTATTTTAAGTAGCTTCTTTACTTTATCTTTTTAAGAGATGATTATGTTGCAGGACACATTGTGTGAAGAAAGAAGCTTGAGCTTTTAACTGAACATATCACTTCAGCCAAATAACAAAGTATATTAGCTCACAGGGATCTTAGCTTTTCAGTAATACTAACCAAATGCTAACTTGGAGGCACCTCTGCAGCACAAAGAGAACTGAAATTCTAGAACGCAGAATGCAGCTTTCCCTAACAAAGTGAAAATCAAAGTATCCTGATGGGATTTCTGACATTACTGAGCTGCTTTGACTAATATGTGCACGAAAAATGAAGATTTACCATGTAGAAGACAAAAGGTCAGAGGGGGAAGGAGACACATATGTATTCAATCGAGATACAGAGCATCATGTTTACTCTATTTGTCCCTAACAGCATTTTGCAGAGGCCAGCAGAAGAATACTCAGGTAAGAAGCTGTTCTGCTTGTTAGAGAAGGCACGGGATATAAAAAAATGTAAAGCAAGCCAAGCTACAGAAAGACACAACTTCCAACAGGTGGAGCTCTGAGAGAGACATGTTTATACTGTGTGCAACACTACACATTCTCCAGCTGCTCTCCTTATTCTGCTATTCACAGATTTCATTGCATTTTTTCTCATATTACTGTATTGGTGTTCTCTCTAGTACCTGATATTTTCTTGGCGTGTAAATGTTATCATGAATTGCTTCTTGTTGCCATGGTAATCCAAAAAATGGACCCATTGGGGAGGAAGCAGGGGTCATGAGCTGTAGTCCTGCCATGCTGAGGGATTGCAAAGCAGGGCTTTTCATTCATTCATCCAGTGTTTCTTTCATTGCATTTTGTTCCAGCACAGCCTACTATGAGATGAAAAAGCAGCAGTATTAGATACAGTCACAAGAGAAAATTTATTCTAAGAAAAGAAAATTACTTTCAGAATATGCTAAATCTCATACCATTTTCAGCAGAAAATCCTATTTTAAATTTTGAATTTACAGACACTTCTCCACTGAAGATGTGTTCAAAGTATCAAAGAAATTGGAAAGGAGCTGTACTTTACAGGGCAAAGTTCATTCCAGTCATTCGAATTTATGCTCTTATATTTAAAAAAAATGTTCCATGTATGTTCTGACAGAACCCCATTTAAAATATCTTAATGACCAATCTTAAAAAGTGAAGTTGTTTTAAGTACAAGAATAAGATTGATTTTCTAGAGCACAGGCATAAATTAGCATCATAATTTCAATTTTATATTTCCAACCAGAAAGTACCTATGACCAGTTCTTAGTGAAAGATATGAATCTAACTTTTTTGGTCTTTGGCTCAGCAATTAATTTATTTCCTTCTCCATCAAACCCACTATTTCTTTACTAATAGAACTGTAGTGATATTGTTTGAATCTTCTGATATTTTAATTTGAGCTGTCAGAGTGCAAAGACTACAAAAAGACATGACAGATTCAAGCATTAAACAAAACAAAACAAAACAAACCACCAAAAGACAAACAAAAACAAAGAAGAGAAAACACAAAAATCCCCAGAAAGGAACAAATGAACATTTTCACAGGATGTACAAGGGAATACTTTAGCATTTTAACAGCTTGGGTTTTTTTAAGTTGCTATCTCAATCTTCAGACTCATGCAAATCTTCTCATTTACTTTTTCAGTCCTATACCCTAAGCTCCCATTTCAGCCCAAGACTTTCAGGTTATTTAAACTGATAAAAATGGATCGATACAATATTGTCTTATTTAGCTGCAAATAGAAAACAAGATACTCTACACACACCGTAGAATCAATACTGCATTGTTACTCATTTCAGTTATAATATTACAAGACTCCTGTAGATTTCTGAATTGTTTTTATACATCTCAAATAATACATGCAACATATAGGTTATGTTCCAACAACTGGTAACTTCATAGGGTGTTCATATCTGGCAAAGCTAGAACATGTTTTAGTAAAATTCTTCTTTGGAATTAGTGGCTTTATGGCTCTTCCTCCACTGGGACACCCCAGTCTGGGGTGCACATAACTAGCAGGAAAGAGGCATATACACTATACAGTTATATGTAGCAAAGATGATCATCCATGACATCCTGATTTACTGAGCATTTGCACAACAAATGTGCTGATGTTAATCTGTGTGTGACTAATCAATTGAAATCAGTCATGTGGCAAGGACAGTAGCACAATACACAATCTCCCCAGCCACTGGTAGAAAGCATCTGGAAACCTGGCACTGCTAACAAGCAAAGCTTTTACATGAACTGACAGCTTAGGTGTGTAAGACCAGTGAAAATGGGAGGAGATATAGGGAAAAGTGTGTCACTCCTGACTCCCCTTCCCCCAGGCTTACAGACAAAGCTTCCCCTTAACATAACTAGCTTCTCTTTTCATATTCCAATTAATATCATGCTAGTTGATGACATACAAAAAAAGCCTTTGAAGAACATGGAAGTTTTTATCATGACTACAGTATTTTGTCTCTGGCATATTTCTCTACTTACATATAGCAACTAATGTGGAAACACAGTGTTTGCTTTGTATAAAATGAGACTTGGTTACAGATCATAGTAATTGCTCAAGGCTAGAAGGGACCATGAAAAAACCCAAAACTTTTTGCACAGTGAAAGCTGGAGTCAATTCCACAGTCATTCTTATACCTAAACCCACTCAGCCACTTCAAAATCACTTTAGATCAGCAGTGACTCCTCTTGGTTTACTATTCCATCTTTTTTTTGTTTCCAGATCATAACTAAACCTTTGGGAACATACGAAATAGTTACATTACATAACCAGGAAGGAATTAAAGAATGAAAATCAACCTTATTTGAGAAGGCTGCTAATAAAAAAAAGCATAGCATTGAATATTTATCAATAAGCATACATCCTTTGCAAAACACTTCATGACAGTTACACTTGGTTAGTTACCCCACTGCAAGAAGCAAGGGGATTATACTTACATATGATTCCAGCTTGATCTAGAAGAGCTATGAAACAACTCTGTATACTCTAAACTACAATTTTGTTTTCTGTGTACCTTGTGTACCTTCATGAAAGACCAACCCTAAAGTGCCATCATTTCATTTGGATCAAGATGTATTCTCCAAAACACCCTTTGAACTGCAAAGTGCACTTGTAACTTGAAAAGTAGGTACAGGCAAGACACTGCCGTGCAATTAACACTGTCACTGTTAACCACACCCCACAATGTGACCAAAAAAAAAAAAAAAAAATTGAAAAAGGAGAATTTGGCTATGATAAACTTCCAGATTAACTAGCACAGTAACAGTTACCTTTGCATGAAACAGAACACACTTGCAATAGCTAAATTCCCTCCTGCTGTACGCTAAGTCAGGTAAAAAAAACCTCAATTGCCCCACTAAATCATCAGTGCTACCTCCTGCTGTGCTCAGTTTGCTAGTCCTGGCCTTCATTTTTATTATTTATATTGGAAGTAAGTGCGATCTGACAAGATCAATGTCATTGTTATTATGGGAATAAGCCAGAATAATGAAGTAATTGTGTAATTTCAACAGCAAGGAAAATATCAAGTTCTTCAATAAAAGCAGTATAGAAGTATCTAGAAACCACACACCAACTTGAACTGATTTTAAATCAAAAACATTTGAGATGTAAGTACACGTGTTCAGATTTTGTGGACAGAAGTCAACTGAAGCTAGCTAACATGCTACCTAATGGGAGAAAAAAGAAACCAAACGAAAACTAGTCCTGCTCAGCCACTGTCAGCAACAAAGATAACTGCCCAGATATTCCATCCTTATCCACTGCATTTTTTGGGAAATTCATAAAACAAGAAACTAAGAACTTGATGAAGCTGGATTTGGAGGGAGAAACAAGAAACCAGTCCTGTTTTCTGTAGCTTTAGACTATGTTAAAGAAACTGGACAAAGCAGCACAGTGCCCACACTTACCTGTTCTACTAAAATACTGTAAGGTCCAGTTTTATGGCCATCACTCTTGATAGTTTTAAAACCAAAAGCCACAACTTTGTCATTACTTAAATACACATTTATGTCAACAGCCAGCAAACTGCAGAACTAACACCAACTGCTTGTTTAACCATTCAAGAACTTTCTTTCAGAAGCGCACAAGGTTGGGAATGAAGAGCCAGCAACATTTAAGAGCCATTTTCTCCTGCCTACAGTAATTCTGGAACTATGGTGTATGTTTTTCAGCCGTCAGTCAATACTAAGTTGAATCAGTCCCTTAGTGAAGAACAGAATTTCAAGAAAACACTAAGGAATACAAGCCACACCCAGCAGGATACTCACCTAGAATAAAAGAACATAAACCCATCCCTGGTCCAAGGACTGTTTCAAACATTTACTGAATGACAGCCTGAAGCAAACAGAGAAAATACTAGAAGCCCGGGGATGTTTCAGGTTTTTACCACCATTTGCATGCATAGTAAGTGTTATGTTTATATCAAGTTAATGCAAAACTACAACTATCTTGTATTACCAACAAAACATTACTACTTCCATAAGCAATGCATTTCATCTGCTTCTATCACCAACACTGATTTGCAAGTTTGTACCTAATAGAATCCTTACAAAGTAAAATTACTTCTAATGCTGTAGGTTTTCATCTTTGTCTAGGAATATCTATCTTATTCTCTAAAAACATGCTCAGTACTAGCGGGGAGAAAAAAAAAAGTCTCAAGAGGTAGGACAAAAAAAAAACAAACCTAACCCACAACACTATCTTTAAAGTAAATAAAACCCACAATCTATTAAAAAAAAATTAATAGATTCTTGCTGTTTGAATATTCTGTCATGAACACCTAGTCTATATCACATAGAGTCTATATCACATTCCTTATGTCCAAATCCTACATGAAACATTAACTTGATAAAAGATCTAGAAGAAAATTCTTACTTAGGTAATGAAAGAATAAAAACAAAACCGTAAAGTATTACAAGAAAACCAAAATGCAGAGTAGAAAGTGAAGGTAGAGGCTAACTTACAAAATGTATAATATTCAGAGAATGTTCTCTCCCAACTACTGCTGAAGTCTGCAGAAAAGTGACTTCTACTTACATTATAAGAATTCACACACAAGAACTGGTTTTGTGCAATTTAAGGTCAACACAAATGATTCCTACATCATCTGGTTTCTAAATCTGACTCCAAAAGTATACTTTTAAAAGTATTTTACTTTTCTGGTAATAGAATCACAGAATGTTAGAGGTTGGAAAGGACCTCCAGAGATCATCTAAGTACAACCCCCCTGCCAAATCAGGATCACCTAGGGCAGGCCACACAGAAATGCACTCAAGTGGGTTTTGAAAGTCTGAACAAAAGACTCACAACCTCTCTGGGCAGCCTGTGCCAGTCCTCTATCATCCTCACAGTACAGAAGTTTCTCCTTATGTTAAGGTGAAACTTCCTTTTTTCTAGCTTATACTGATTATTCCTTGTCCTATTAATGGGGACCAGTGAAAAGAGACTGACCCCTTCCTCTAGTCCAAAATATTCCAAAAGCATTAAACAGGTTTTCTTCATATTACTCCTGTAATTTCAGTTCTGTTAGATAACTTAAAAACCAAAACAAACACATTCAGTTTTCATTTGTGGGGAAAAAAGCCACTTGTCAGAAACAAGTGAAAAAAAAATTCATTTTCACGGGAAAAGCTTCCTTCCCCTTCATTTAGCAGCTGCTATTGAATATTAATCACTTGGATTTCTACTCCCCATTCAAAATTCAAAGTTTCTAAATGACATCACTCAGCACAGGTCTAAAATAAGGAAATACTGTCAACTATTATTCAATAAAATGAATTGGAAATATCTTCTATATTATGCTCTCTTTAACATACAACACAGTTGCACAGGACAGTCCTTAACTGCTATTCTTCAAAGAACTTCACCACATACATCACTTGGCAGCAGTTCTTATATTTGGCCACACAATATTCTGAAAGGGGGAAAACAAAACCCATGCAAAAAACATATTTAAGATCTACTCACTATCAAGGAGGGCTAGCAGAATGCTTAAATGCTCACAAAGCTCAAATATAAGCACTCTTGTAAGGAGCTGACCTGGCACAATCAATATTCACTGCCAATATTCATCTTGAACTAGAAGATATATCTAACACTACAAGTAGAAAGCTGGACTATAACAGCTCACCAAAACACACCAGAGCGAAGACTGCTTTATCATGTTCAGAAGTTTCATTAAAAAGCTTATCAAATGAGATTACAGTGAGGTTCTACATTTGAATGAGCTCCTTCTGAAGCACTTCTACTAGCAATACTGCACAGTTAACAGCTGGAATTCCTGGCAGACTCCTAAACATCCATATGTAGGGAGAGAAATGGAGTACAACGTGACACTTAACAGACTCAAAAAAATGCACAAACCTTAAGCCCTGGATTTGAAGCAAAAGCCGAAAAAACACTTTTAATTTGCCTAGCTCTGTCAACAGAGCCAACAAGATACAGTTCACACCAAAAAGTTATGCTGTTGTACATTTTAAGAGTCTCTAAAGCAAAAATATTATACCACTATATAACTGTATAACATACAGAGGCATTTATCAGCAAAGAAAAAAAAATGAAAACAAAAGTCAGTTTCCTACCATATCTGTAGTCACATCAGTACATGGGGCAATCCAAACAAAGGCGTAGAAAAGGAAAGTTTTTCCTTTAAAAAATACAGGCATTTAGCCATATTCTGGAACAAATTACTTCATTTTTTAAAATTATGGACCTGTGGAACAGTCCTAACTGTGTAGCTGCTTAGTCAATAGTGCAGAACAGATGCCATGAAGATGATTCTTCTTTTACCTCCTTGACATGGAAGACAAATGAAAACATGCAGTGTGTAGCAGAAGGTGCACTGCAAGGTGAGGACCAGAGAATCTGGACCTGTTTCTCTCTTCCCTATTGCATTATACTATGTATCATTTTTTCTTCTACACAGCTTCACTCACATAGCTTCTTTTCCCATTTTTTTTTTTTTCTGAACTCATAATTTAAACTGAAGCATACTCTTAAAACTAAAGCCTTTACAATTTACCTGTCATTTACTTTCCCCACCATTTACTTTCTATCACTTATCTGGACCAACACATAGATTAAATTCTAATTCTAACCTGTCATATATCCCCTTTTCCTAGTTTAAAAAAAAAAAAAATTAATTTCACCAACACAACCATATTCGAATACAAAATCCACAAGACAATTAAACACACACACCCTTATTAAAAATTGATACATTTCTAATTTCAGCTTCTTAAGAAACATAAAAGCATGGATTTCATGACAAATGCCTTTTTAATCTGTCATTGCTGTGTCTAAATATGTAGGGACGAAATAAAGTAGCTACTTTCATCATTGTTTCCAAATAAATTCACAGTAATTTCTATAGTCTAACACACGGAAGCTACTTTAAGATCCTGAATAAGCTATGAATATAAAATAGGAGAACACAGTAAAGTAATAAATAAAAACCTGCTTCTCCCATACTACAAAGTCCAGTCTTACCGTTTTAATTTCCGCAGTCTCTGTGTTTATGCTTTCCAAATTGCATTTTGACATCATGATATCAGCTTGTAGATTAATCACATAATTTGCAAGCTTCGGCTCTTAAAAAATATAACAACACCACCAATGAACTATAAAAATGGCTTAAAAAGAGAACTATAATAGCAGGTTAATTGTGACAATTCAGTTGCTTAAAACATTTAAATATGTTAACCCTACACTATAACTTGCTGACAGCAAATCAACATTCTGATATGAATTATTTTAGTTTGGTATTAGAAATAAAAATTTAAGAGTGATTTACAAGCTAATTTTTGGTAATTTAACTGTACAAGGAAAGCATGCTTCCCTAATCCTATTTACAGGTGCATATGATTAAGATTAATAACTGGCTAATGTGAAAAATATAGTAGTATGTCCTACATGACTTTACTCTGTTCTGTGTAATTTTACTGCTTTTTCAAAGCACTTGTATCTTCATTCCACTTGAGTTACATGGTAATTAAAAAAATAAAAAAGGGAATTCAAAGTTCCTTAAAGTATTTCCATTTGAGGCTGCAATTAACTCATGAAAATAAACTCATGAAAAATAAACCACCATTTCTTCCTAAGTAAACTCAAACATGTGTTTTTCAATACAGGTAAAAATATTTTGCAACTAAGATGGTGATTTGCACAAAAATACATTTAGCTTAGTAAAATTATGAAAGCCACAAAGAATCTCATAGATATATCAGATATTCTATAAATCTACAACTTAAAACAAAACCACCATATCTAGGTAGAGGTACAATGTTCTCAAGGCTCTTAAATAAAAAGATATATTCACCTAACATTAGTTTCCCAGATCTTAAGAGGCTCTGAAGTAAATTTTTAAACCAATACTGAAAACTTAAATGCAAAAATGGATCTTGATGAAAATTTCTTCTCCAATCAATTCCATAAATTAACAAGGACACTCCCAAGATTACTTCAGTATGCTCATTTTTACCTCAAATGCTGATGCTGAGCTTTTCCAGAGTCTCCAAGCCTGTAATTTTGTTTCACCCTAGGTAACCTAAAAGGCAATATAAAAAGAGAGCATTTTAACATGAACTGCCATAAAAATCAATTGTGCCATGTGGTAGTCTGCTTTCTTGCATTTTAATACTTAGCTCTGTAGCAAGAGCACAGGGTCCTTCAAAATCTAATTATCATATATCCTTTTTTTGGCTAGGCATACAGACAGGGTCTGAAATACCAGCCGTAGGAGTGCTCACTAGATATTTATATATTTTATCTATTAAAGTAATTGCTAGCTGAATTCAACTAGATTTACAGTTTTCCTCTGCTGTGCTCACTCCACACATTCCACCTAATACAGCAATGAAATCTTGAAGAAACTTATCATTCAGCACATTTAAAAAATAATTATAGTTTGTGTATTGGGAAAGCAAATTCAAGTTATTGTATTATTTTCCAACAAGAATACATATGGAGTGCAGCACAGAAGAATCTGATGAGTACTGTGTTCATGTACAAAACAGACCTAAAAAAGTTTTATTCACAGGGCTATTTTTTAAAATTTGTCTTTGCACCATACACACAGCCTTTTTTTTCTGCACAAAATACAGCAAATTGATGCAAGACAGAGTGACTAGAAATAAATATATTATAACATGTCCCCGATTATGCCTACATTATTAATTTATTCACTTCTTCTAAAACATGAACCAGAACATATATTCCACTAAAGCAGAAAATAGCCTAACAACAGAAAACCATCACACATCTGGTAAATATACAGAAATTTACGCCACATTTGCAAGAAAAACAGAAAGCATTTAGTTATCCCATCATGTAACAACCTCAAACAGAAAAAAAGAAGTTTCAACTCAGAGAAAATAGCCTCATACATAGTTTAACACAGCAAATTTGCTTTATTCCCCAATCATGGATGGCAAACAAAAAGCATACAGATCAGCATGTAAGATCTGGGAGAACCAAAAAAAGTATGCAGTTCTCCACCAAGCCAAACAATTTCCTTTGGCACATCAAAGCCACTAAACAGAAGATTGCAGCTTTAATCGATTGGCAGACATGAATTACAGTAGGCCCTTTTAATGCTGAAGTCAACATAAAACCAGACAGGCCACATTCCTGAGATGCAGTCAAGTTCTAGTACAAAACAGAGAGCTTATATCATTAGCATCTAAATGGTGTTGGTTCACCCACTTAGACAAAAGCCTGTTGCAGTAGACAGCCAATCCTTCCCCTCTGCAGGCCAAAGGCATCTCCAGCTTGCCAATGCTATCAGACAAATAATGGACACAGAGGGGCTACCACAGAAAACAACATTCCCAACCACTCCAGCATTTCACAACTCTTAACACTGGAGTGCAGTCTGACAAGACTTCTACCATATTTATAAAAAATAATGAATTTTTATCTCTTCCTCTCTCGTCTTATTCTAGTGACAAGAAAGCAAAAGGGACAAAAAAACAAAAATTAATGACACTGACATTACATTACAATTGTATTTCTAGAATGTCTTCTATCTATAGAACATAATGCCCTCGTATTTTTTTTTCTAAAACGATTTCTACTAAAAGCTCAATATTCACATATTTTATCTTAACATAGAATGTAAGAGGAAGATAAATAGCCTTTTGGAGTGCCCACCAAGACACACCACAAACACAACAAATATGCAAAGAATAAAGCAGCAACATGAAGAAAAAAAATATCACTTCCTATAAAAACAGCAAGAGAAGCATCTGAGAAGTGACACACCAGTCACTTTTGTAAATCTCCAGTGTTCCAACAACCCACAAGCCACCAATAGTTACCTCTGTATCAGCCAAGATCTTCAAGTATCTCAGTTATTTGCTACTAGATAACTACATACGTTATATACTATAACATCTGTCACAACAAATAACAAGTATCCAAATGTATCAAAAGTATACCAAAGACTGTATCAATTGGTTTCTTTTTATTTCCTAGTTTTGTAATTTGGTATTTGAAAATAACTGTGTTTATGTGATACCTAATTTTTGATATCAAACAAAACTGAAAAGAAGGTCTGAAATTTTAGATGACCTACTGGCACACTAGATGCAACAGGCTGAATTTGAAAAAAAAGACCATCTGCATTCTTGCTCCTCAACATCTTACCCACTTGGAAATTAAGCAACTACTCCCTGCATCCCAATAATGATGCTAGCAGTTAATTAAGCCCATTATTCAAACCGCTAACAACTTGAAAATTAAGTTCTTATCTTTCAAGATCTATACAACTGAGCTCACAACTGAGCTACGGAGAAGTGAGTTATCTTCGTGCAAACACAAATGAATTCCAGAACAGATGTCCTGCAGCATCAGAGGGGGTAAGGTACAAGCTACCTTTATGACTGGGAGGAAGACCTCTGTCTGGCCCGGCATCCTGTCGCTGTATTTACAGCTGGTCGCAGATGCTAAGTGGTGGAAGGGGTGACTATAAACCCGAACTCATCCTTCTCTTCCGTGTGTTATTCCAGCAACCTTGCATTTCAAATACTTTTCTTTGGTTTATTACAAATGATAAAGATGGACAGAAACCACAGTACAAATTACAGCCTCAGATTAGCACAAACAAAATACTTCTAGTGCTGAAGGATTTAAGCCTTCTCCACGGAAGCCAGGAAAAAAATTCCACTCAGGACACAGCTCTTGGGATAAAAAAAAAAAATACCTGACCTATAAGAAGACTCTGAAAGATAGCTTGTGGATTTAACAGCAATTATAATTAAATTATTCCAGGTATTATTTAATTCAATTGTTTATAGGCTGCTGCTTGGAAACTAATACAAAAAATCACAGCTAAATTTATACATATTAATTTACATAGGTAACTATACTATTATTATATCAATATCACAAGAAGGGATAGCTGACTTTATCTGACAATTTATTTACCATTTGGTCCTTTATTTGGTTACCAAATTACTCGTGATGATTTAGTTTATTTAAAGGTTCATGCCTTTCAGACACCTATGTCTTTCAACAGGAAGGCAATTAAGCAGACATTAGGGCAGGGATTTCTCTCTTCCCCGGTCGGGGCAAGTCATGAAGCAAGTGCAGTTCCAAAGCACCAATTATTCTTACTTATAAGTAAAAGCAGCAGGTGTCCCATAATATAACCCCATGAGGGGATTTCAATCCAAATTTTTGCATCAACATGTATATTTCTTCATATATTTCCCTCCATGTGTCCAAAACTCAAGCTCTCCAAAACACTGGCCTCTGACAGTTCTGTTATCTCTGTGCCAGAACATCCAGAATTACCGAGTCCTGCATTACAAAAGGCTTTCTCTGAAGTCATTAATTGTATGATGCAAGACCTGTGGATATGTGGGGTTTAAGTCACCCTCTAGAATTTCCACCAAGTCTAAATCCACCAAGTCCAAAACAAGAACTCTAATCTCCTCTAGCTCATCATAATATCAACTCATGTGTCACTCAAAATCACTGTATAAAGAATTAGCCTAATAAATAAATAAATAAATCTCACCTCTCAAAAAAAAAAAAAAAAAAAAAAAAAATCCCACCATACCCCCCTACACACTACTGTTTACAGAGCAAGCTAATTCATTCTAATGCAACCTTAAAATACAGAAGTATTATGTACTGGTTAGAACATTATTTAATCCAAGCACATTTTGAGGTTCTTAGTTTTTAATCCGTCTTCCTAAAAAACAAAGGCTTCTCACCAGTTACACTGCATGTCTACTGATGTTCTTTTCCCTGCAAAGAACTTGCAGGCAACATAAATATACGTAGCATAGAGAAGCATAAAGAGAATATTTTTGCTCCCCAATTCAGAAGACATTCAAAGCTGCTCAGATGCCACAGAATTCAATCTCCAGAGAGATAAACAAAAATCCCCAAAACTAAACAAAAAACTCACAAAAACCATAAACAAAACTAAAACCAAAGTGAATGACAATTCATTGATTCTTTCATTTTGTTGAGGAAAAAAAAAAATTAAAAACCAGAAAGATTTTCATAAGCCATCAATTTCTTCACAGAATATGTGAGAATGTTTAAAAGCATAGATGAAAATGCTCTGTGGAATACAGTGCTGCAAGGGCTCCCACACAAGATGTGAGGAACAGCATTTCCCATGATACAACTGCAAGAAAAGATGTACCTGACTGTAAAGTAAAATAATCTGAATTAATTCCAAAATGGAAAAGGTCATTAGAAAGGAAAACTGTTAGTATCTTAACCTACATATCCAGCTAACCAATTTACTGTGCCAAGCAGCCAGAAAAGCCTTTTATCTTGAGCCAGGACTTAAGAGTTGAGAACCCACCAGACCAGTGCTCATTATCCATGTCATCATAATCTCGAAGCACATTCTGCAGCACTAATGGATCAATGCTAAAACTCTGCACACCACTTTACATAGACTCCAGGTATTTTGAATTTTCTAGCTATAAAAATTAAAATTACCTTTAATTCAGCAGTTGTAATTAATGCTTCCTATTTGAGTCAAACTAAAAAGAGATGCAATCTTTAAGGCAGAGGCCTTTATATCCTAATGAAGTGTTAGACCTCAGCAGAGGCAGCTACTTAGATCATATATAACAGGTTGAATATAAAAAACTATCCTGTTATTTCCCCCCATGCAAATATGTGCATTTACAAGAGAACACAACCATTCCTTTATATTACAAACATCAGACTTTAGCAGGTCATACCAATTAACATTTTTTTTTATTTTAATGCATCTGTCTTCACTTTTTAATCCTATAAAGCAAATAGATTTGCATACTGACTGAGGTTTAAAACTGGTGATGAATCATAAACATTACATTTTAAGACTTTGAAGACAGAAGCTTCATGTAGTGTTATGGTATCACAGCTTAGCACAGTTGACCTTCAAGTACAAGGGACGTGATTCTGAAAGTGATTCAGATATATTAAAGAATTTACGTGAAGAAGACATAGGGATGATGGAAGAACTTAAGCCCTTATCTGAGGTAAATGAGAAAAAAGCAACAATAAGATGACATATGCTGCTTTTGTCTATTCTCAATCCTGAGCTACAGGCAAGAATAAGTGCAATTGCTTGCAAGTATTTGAGGACTTCATCTTTTGCTGCGCTTTCCTCCATTGAGGAAACACACCTTAATTTTGAACAGAAGCCTTGAATTAAAGTCTTAGGCTTAAAAAGAAATACTGAATCGTGACTGACTCAGAAAAATGAAAATATTCAAGATGCATATACCACAACTGGAACAGCTTTCTTTCCTCAATATGTGGGATCATAGATGTCTAAGAACAAGACAAAAAACTTTAGAATTTCAATCTCTTTTTTTCCCTTTGTAAACTTTTCACATTCAAATAACTATGAAAGGTAGCATCAAGTAAAACAGATAAGCAGCCTACCATGTTAGAATTGTGAAGGAACCAGTTCTGAAGGGTCCCTTAGTTCCAATACTGATATAACTAGTAACACTTTCAGTGTACAGACACAAAAACCAGAAAACAGACCCAATCCTGAATCAACCATCTGTCAATCTTCCTCAGCAGCAAAATGAATGCAGGATTAAAGAGATTAACCGGAGATAAAATAACTTCCCTTGAGAGATTTCTCTGAATGTAGAGGAACAGGTATCTCTGCCTAATGACAAGTCTACATTACAGCTAAGAACCTTTGTTTGCAGTCACGTGCAGCAGGATTAGTCCATTTTTCACACTAACTCTGTGTATTACATATATAGCACTGGATATTCATACTATTTTGCAAAAGCATTCCCAGCTACAGAAATAAAAGGATGGTTCTAGACATAAAAGTAGTTATGATTTACTGATTACTGCATCACACTTAATGATTATAGAGACAGATTTAGAAGGCAAAATAATGGAATATGGCTAAACAGTTCTACTTTCCCTTTCTTATCTAAACCCACTCAGGGCTGAGAAGTAAGGCTCTTAAGGAGTTTAAATCCTCTTAATGGCACAGTTGAGGGTTTTTGACACTATTTTGTGTTCTCAAAGCATTACGATTAAATTAATATAGTACTGCACCTGCCAATTAAGTCTTCTGCTGAGCACAATTCAACATTAATAATAGCTACATATTCCTTTGGTTCCTTCAGTTCCAGACTGCAGCTGAATAAATGGCACAATACCACACAGTAAATTAGATGACATTTTACAGGTTGCTTGATAGCAGCAACAGCAAGTAGCCAGCATCAAGCAGCCATGAGCAAAATTTTTACAATATCATAAGTTCTGAATTTTCAGAAAAAATGCAGCCAAAATATGCAAGTTCTACCTGACAGCCACATCGGCACAGCCTGGACTATCTCCCCTTCCTGCTGGCATCCTAAACTACTTTGCATACATTAGGACCTGGGGAAAAAAAAAAAAAAAAAAAAAAAAAGTGACAGCCTAGCAGATATATTCACTGCAGATATCCTGGTGACTGACAAGACTATGAGATGACTGGAGAATCAGATAAGCAGTAGAATATACATCTCCACCATTTTGAATTTGAGAAAAGAAAGTACAGATTTGCACATTATTAACATTCAAATAATTAACTCACTTAGCTTATTAAGTGGTATATGCCATTATGTGGAACAATTTTTCCCCTTGCCAATTATGCATACTATAGTCTATCTAGAACGAATTTAAAATTCAGTGCAAACATATTTTGAAGTTATTAGAATAAAACTTTATATTATGCAAAATAAATATTTAAGTAAAACAGGCTCTCCATTTAATTAACCAAGCATTTGCTTTTATCTGCTACAGTTAATGAGCTGACTTTACTTGAGTAGGCATAAGCAGATGCACTGAAGAGGCAGATAATTGACTGGTATGACTTCCAGAATGATTTAAGCAGATTACAAGCCTAACTTTCAATAGAGATTTGAAAGATTCCCTACTTCTTCTTCAGCATTGCTTCCTCAATGCTGAATAAGAGGAAATCTCTAACTTCTCTTTAGTTAGCAGAACAGTTAGTTTCTTGCAAACAATAATCAAAAGTACTATTATTTGGAAAAATGCATAGTTAGCTTTCACACTTTTAAAGACTGAACAGATAGTTATTGAAGAGAGGATACAATTCCAGTGCTCAGAAACTTTCCTGTTCTTCACAACTACATATAATCCAATAAAAATGGATTTCATAAGAATTCATTTTTTCATAATTCAAGCACAACTCAAACTACTTCAGCATCTTTCAAATACATACTAAAACTTACTAGTGGGGGGGAAAAAAAAATTAAAAAAAAAAAAAAAAAAAAAAATCAAACCAAACAAAAAATTCCAGTCTGTAAATTTAAAGACTTCCAATATAAAAACCACGCTGAAATGAAATTAAGGTATACTGTTTTTAAAGGCTTGACTTTGCTGTATGGAAAAGAGCTTAGAGAAACTGGAGCAAATCAACTATGGCAACATAATTCATTCAAAAAGTAAAAGTGCATTAAGCACTTAAGGGCAATCTCACTGAGAAGAGTGACTTTATTCCTCTTCCAGCAGGAGCAAGCATAGAGCATTTACAGAGGTTTAACATACCAAAATTTCACCAGATTGGTATTTCATTTTAGCTCTCTCAAAAATGCTCATAAAAACCCACGTCTGGTTCTACAGTCAAACTTTTCTACAATAATCACAGAAGCAATATGGTATCTCCACAGTGTAGACAAAATACAAAGTCACTTCACATTTAATCACTTTTATTTTCAAGCAGCAAGACAAAATGCTGTACAATAAACAGATTACAGCTTAACCTGCATTTCATATGGCACTCCTATACCTACAAGAGTATAATTCTTACTCTTCAACGTACATGCTACCTTCAACCCTCTCTTTACACAGCCACAAGCGTTTCCACGTCATTTGCTACCACAGCTAAAGATACCTCACAGCAGAATAAAGAACTAACACAGAATAAAATTGCTTCTTAGGTTAGTCTCCTTAATTTATTTTACTATACAACTTCAAAAACGCTTGTACCAACAACAAATACCACCAGCTGAAGATACAGATGCTTTCTTTCCAGAAATGCATCTAAAATCCACGCCTAACAGGAAGAGAGTTACTGTTCTGAGCAGTACCTCCATGACCATATATCCCCTAAATGCAAAATTTTAAAGAATACTAATATTTCATATTAAACTTTTCTGCTTTTGACTTTTTAATTAACCCTCTAGGTAGTTTAATATCAACTGCAAAACCTCCTGCATTAAATAAAGGCTACTATTTATTATGAAAACTATACATACAACCAGTGCTCTTAGAAGTATGACTATAAACTGAAGCACATTAATGTTGTTTATCCCATAAATCCAACAGGATACAAAATGTTAGCCTACTCTTTCAGTGCTGAACTCCTAAAATTGAAAGACACATTATTTACGTTTTCAATGTTCTTGTTTAAAGACTTTATGCATTTAAATACTATAACAATTTAATCACAAAAACTGCAGACAATTTTCACCATAAAATCGAGTTCAATCTATTAGAAAAAAAGAACACAGTCTGGAAAATTTTTATAGCCAGTTGTTCTCTGGAAGCAAACTGCTTATCTTCATGGGCTGAAGAGAAACAGAACTTTAAGTTGAAGAAAAAAGAAAGTCAGAAACTTTTTGTGATTGTGAACTGCTGCTCTCCACTAGTTCAACTTGTTACTTTTGAACTTCCCACACAGTTATTTAAAGACTTCTGTTGTGGAAACACTGGGGTTCTAAAGCTTTGATTTCAAATTAAGGATTACAAATCTCTGCCATGATGATGGTAAACAGAGTAGGCAGCTGTTTTCTTGTTTCTGTTTTGGGTTTTGTTTCTGTGTAGGTTTATTTTGGTTGATTTTGAGGGGCTTCACGGTGGTGGTGGTGGTGTTTGTTTTTTTTAAACTGGGACAATGATTCACTTTTTCCTAACTGTAGCCTAAGCAATTTGCTTTCAAAAGCTTTTAAAGCTGATCTGAGTATGCTTGAGAACTTGAATACAAAATTAACAAAAAAACCCATCCTCACCCCTTTTAGAAGAATGGGAAACTGGACAGAGGAAAGCATTAATTTGTTATATTATCAGGGTTTTATTTTTATTTTAATATATTGATATCCTGGAATATATAATGACATTATGAGTGGAAGGTTGAAAAATATGAAACATGTTAATTAACACTTACAAAATCAACATTCATAAGGTAAGGAAGACAATCAAGTGGAAATTAATTTATTAGTTTTCACAAGACTGCTGATCCAACCCCATGGTAACATAACACTAGATGAAGCAGCCCAGTTCCTGGTGCTTCTTCCCTGCTCTAAACAGCTTTGACACTTGCGTGATTCTTAGGAAGAACACCCACTCAGCACACCAGCCCAGTGGGGGTTTTATTCCTTGTCTTAGGCAAGTTATCTGCTGGTTCAGCAAGCTGAATTAAGTAGTTGAAGGGGATCAAATGAGTATTAGAGCTGACATGAGGAGACAGTCGTCATTCATTTTGACAGCCACTAAACTGCCTACAGTACAGAAGAAAAGCAAATTGTGTTCAACAGCTTTTCCACTGTCACTCAAAATCAGACACTAGCTTCTCTTCTCTATTGACAGCTATCACTGAACTGTGATACACAAGTGAAAACAAATCGAAAAATTCCAGAAACAAAACTTGGTGATGTCTATTTCAAAACTAAGTGAATGCCAGGGAATAAAACCTAGTGGTGGCAAACAGCAAGAATGGGATGAACCGACAGAAGATTTTAACAACTGTTAGCCAGCGGTAAATGCACACATCAGCAGCATTATTGGCATGCTATTAAAAACCTTGCCAGAAATCAGCACCTGCTCCACCATTATGTATGGTCGAAAATCATCCATTAATTCCTTGTAGACCCCCATCCACCAAGGTAATAACTGGTCAGGAGACAGTTATAGCAAATCAGTTTTGTAACCAAAAACTCACATTTTATTCAGCTTTGGTAACACAGTGTTGAGAAGACCATTTTCCAAACAATCCAATATTAATCAAGTAAGGTTTCACTTCAACTTCTACACGGCACAGTACTGACTATGCAAATATCACCATAAGGAAAATTACTCATCTCCTAGAAGTTGACTGTATATCTTTCAAAGACCTAGGGAACTCATAATAAAAGTTTTTAGCATTTTCTTGGTCCTTTTTCAACTAACTAATTCAAGCCAAAAATGCAGGTCTACATTGCCCATTACCTTCACAAAAGATACACCTCCTCCTCTAGAGCTTTGCAGCCTGTCACAACTCAAACTCTAAAATCCCAGGACATAAATCCCTCAGAATGTGGTAAAGTCACATTTCTTCAGAGGAACACTTCACTAAATCAGTCTCTGATTACACAGTAAGCAAATCAACTGGCCTATTCAAAATATAAACCCTCAGACTCGAACACCCAGGTATATATTTCTTCATTTTTTATTCATCATCTTTGAAAGCATCCGGACAGCTTTTTCTTGCCCTATCAGTCACATGTTCCTATATTTATTTAGAGTCAAAATAAGTCAACTAAGGAGAATAATTATGACAGAGTTATTTGGAAACAATGAAAAAAGAAAAGAAACAATTTTTTTTACACTTGTAAGGGTAGTTAAAAACTGTAAAACAGTCTGAGATTTTTGTAATCTGCATATGCTAACAGGAAATACCTATCTTACAATAACTGTAGAACTAGTGAAAAAGACAGGAGGATATCCACATGGCTTAGTAACACTTTCTGTTGATGTCTATTTCTATCACCTTCCTGTTACAGTCTCTGCCATTCATTCCGATTCCATTCACTACATACAGCAGCAATGATGAAATATATGGGTTTTTGTTTTTAGAAAGTGTACTTTCTTATGGCCATAATCCACCTTCAGTAATCACTTGGTTCATAAAATCTTACAGATCACTGAGAAAGCACTATGTTACACAGCAAAAGCAGCTAAAATGATCTTCAGTAACTGAGGAGGGAGCAGGGAAGATTGTTTTCTTTATTTTTTTTTTCCCATATCTCTCTCATCACTTTCTAATAAGCAAACTGATGATACAGGTATTTAGCTGTAGTGGAAAGATGGCAAAAGGCTGTGGGTCACTGAAAAAAATAAAAGGCCAAAGTATTTAGTTGTATTGTAAGCACTTGCTTTCATTTTATTTCCTCTTCCAAAAAGGAAAACCTAATAGCAATTGACCATTAAGACAGCAAGACAGACAGGTTTGTCTGCCCAGAAATACAAAGCTTAAGTTCTGGACCAAAAGTCTTACATTAAGATTGATCCCAGGCACTAACACTCTCATTAATGATGATCAAACACAATCATTATTAATTTATAGAGCCACAATTAATACATCAACTTAAATGGATCTGAATGTCTTAATCTACAGAGCCAGAATATAAATATCTAAAAGCTGTCTTTAATTCAAGCACCTGAAAGCTAAACTCAAGGGGCATGAAAGGAAAGTTACTTGTATTAACTTGCCAAAACTGTGAGACAGATTAGGTCTTCTGATTGTAGAAAAGGTCAGAGATCACCTCTAGAACTTTAGAACTTTTTACTATCAACTACAAAGCAGCTTCACTCTTGGGTAGGAAAGCCTCGTTCATGTCCTCTTGGAAAAATATGTTGCCAAAGTCATCATACAGAGCCAGTAGCAGTTACAAAAAGCTTTAAGAAACCTGATCTAGATCTGAAACAAAGCAGACTTCGCAGACAAAAGAGAAACATGAATTGCAAAGTTAGCCAGCCCAGACATGCTTGCATAGCCAGATCATCCCACTGGAGTCACACAACTTTAAAAAGCAAGTTGTATTTGTCTCTTCCTATATGGACAGGAAATCTGTGCTTCCAGTATGTGGGCAGGTCTTAAACTCCAAACCAGTCTTCAGAAACAAAAGATTTTTTTTTTAATCCTAAATTCTGAAATTTTCAAGGACACCTATTTTTTTACTAGTACTACCCTACTTACTGGCATTTCTGCTGAGGGAAAGGCCGCTACATAGCTTGACAACTTATCAGGAACCATATTCCAAAAGAAGAGGTAGACACTACAAACAAGCTTTTAATAATTAACAGTAAAGGATTTGGGGTGGAGGTGGGTTTTTTTTTGTTTGTGGGGGAGTTTTTTGACCAAAAAAACCACCCAACAACAAAACAACACAAGCATTTGATGAACAATTTTAAACAAAACAAACAAAAAATAATAGTCCCAACCCAACCACCTCTGTTTCCAGCAACCAATCCCTCAAGTGCTGCACCTGGGATACAAATTCAGACTTACTGTTAATAGGGAGCCCAAAGGAAGTGATGCTTTACCAAGAGCAACAGAAGTAAAACACAGGCAGAAACTGATCATGCCAGATTACATGGTGTAAATAACGAGCCACAGACATGAAAAGAAAAAAAGCACAGCAAAATAACTTTTTCTACAATACTATCATGTATTGGCAAGGATCAAAAGAGAACATTTTTTGTTCTTTTTCCTTGGTAAGAAAAAGATCAAAAAGTAACACCTGTGCCAACCAAAACAAGAATCAAAGATTCCTAAGCACAACAGATTGGTAAGTGTTGCACTTCAGTAAAATCCATGACAAAAGGTGCTGAAGTCTCCTGAATTCAGGAATATTTATGCAAGGAGAAAATGGAGAGGATTGCTCTTTTTCTTCCAAACAGAGAAGGACATTTCAACACCCCTATCAATGCGACAGTGCAAATAAATTCCTTGATACTAGTTTCAGTTCCATGCTTTATGACAGTAAAAGCTGCAGAAATCTGAAGGTAAGACACACAGTGGGAAACTTACGTAAACGTAGTATCCAATACAGAGTAGGAATAACAAGGGAATTGGAAATACACTGCTCAGCAATTAAATTTGAAAAAGTATGACACTGCTAGTTAAGACATGTAAGAACTACTGAAACCACAAGTCCACCTAATCTAATATCATGGCATACATAAAATTGGGCACTGCTCTGCCCTGTAAAGTATGTCTTCTAGACCAGTTATTTTAATAACATTCCTACATCTATCAAACCCCACAATCAATCAATGCAGTGAGAACAGTAAGCCTTCAAATCCCAACAAAAGACTGCAGTAACTTCAGCTAAAAAAACAAAAAAAACCAAAACCAAGTCTCTTCTGGAATATCATGAGATATATGAAAGTGATGAAAGGCTAAAGGATGAAGAAAGGTGTATGGATACCGCCAAAAAAAATCATGCTTTCTCCTCTTTCCAATGGTTTAATGGTTTTTAGCCTTCAGGGTAGTATTCTACAAGCATATTGCACACAGTTATTCACAGACTCCTATACAGTTACTACTTTTAATTTAAAGGGAGCCACTTCCTTGAAAAAAAATAATTTGGAAGAAAAACAAACAAAACATCTGCACTATCAGGCTGAAGAAATCACTTTAGAAGACATGAATGTGATGGGACATAGATGGTGAGTGGCTACAGAGCTAGGAATTAGGATAGAAGGGAGCAGTGTATAGGAACCATCTCACTGTTCTGCCAATCATCTATCAAGCTCAACTACTCCTTAGTTTGTACCCCCTACATGAGAGAAAAAAAATGCATTTCCTCACAGAGAATCACAGAATAATGGAACAATCCATCTCAAAGAATGTTTTTATGTTCTACCTGCTGCCTAATAGACTAGATTATGCCAAAAAATAAAACTGCTGTCTGCAGTCCTAGCACTAACTGTAATGTTTATCATCTCTAAAGCATAAAATCTTTTTCAAAATCTTCCTGAACTCTTGCTTTCACTTATTTTCTACAGCTTACACAAAGAGAAACTGGAGTATTTAAACTCCAGGTTTACTGTATCTATTTTACTAAATGGCTCCTTTCTCTTCTAAGGGGGATACCAAGTTTTTGTATTTGTTTTTTGCCACTTATCTGCATTCACTTACAGATTAATACAGTCAGTTCATCCTCAAAGTGAACATGGGTGAAGTAGAGATACTCAGACTCTAATTGGCTGTGCTAAAGCACCTTTGTGCAATCCACTAATTTTTCCTGAAAGTACTCCACAAATTTTTAACATGGGAAATAAGAATCATCTGGAGTACACAAAACCCATGACAACAGTTGTTCTCAAACTGCAGGTTTTTTCTCTTAAACTACAAAAGATCTAGGTGTTTTTTGAAAATGAAACTAACTTCCATAGAAAAGCTAACAGAATATGTCTGACAAAATAAGCTTCTATCTTGTTGGCTCCACCCCTGTTAGCAACCAATGGAGGACACATACAAAGGAATATAATAGGGCAAGCAGGAATACCTTTCACTGGATGTGTGATGAATCTTAAAGGATACTCCTGTGTTTGATAGTCTTTGATATTCCCTAATAATGAATGGTTTCTACTTCCCTGTAAACTTTTGGTATCCTAAATATGCTACTGCACCAAGTATTTGTGTTATACATTTATTTGTTCTCAATCTGTGGAATACAGGCATTTTTCAAAAACAAGACAAACAAACAGTAAAACCCATCTCCTTATCTACTCTCAATGTCTCTTATCCCTCCACTGGCATCTCTTTCCCTAGGTGAAAAGCCCAAGTCAATTTTCACACTACCTTTCTCTTATCCCAATACAATGTTTCAGAACCAGAAGAGCGATAAAGGGAAAATACCCAAACTGCCTTTGTATTAGGCACCAGAAAGAATTTATATAATGGCATATTCCTCTCATTCACATTCTTCTCAACTAATTAATTCTATGATTTTTCATCTTTACACCACTGAGCCACTTCGACAGTACCTCATCACCACGATGCTATCATCAACTAATTCAGTGTTCTGCACTTCTAAATACACACATATATATATATATTTTAACCCTATAGATTATTGAATAATGGTAATAATCTAATGATCATACATGTAAAAGCACCTTCCATCTGAAAACTTCTAGTAGCACTCTAAAGCCTTTAAAAAGACTTCAGCTTATCTTGTAGACATAGACAAGTGAAATACTCTCTTAAGAGAGAGATTCAGGAGAATAATTATGGCACAATAGAAAACGATTTCAGTTTGTGCCCATATCAACTTGCTAAAGCAAATGCCACCACAAAACATACACCTGCAGTTTGCACTTCAACACAGGATCCACAAAGGCTTACACAGAGTAAATGCATAAAACTTAATACAACTTAGTGTAAACTTTTTGCCAAGTTAATTCTGTTTTGATTTTACAGTTTCGTCGTTTCTCTAAAAGCGGTAACCACCTCCCAGCCTAAACACTTTCACCACTTCAGCCCACGATGTAACTTGAAGTTCAAAATTTTAACATCTAAAATACACTTATCATCGAAAGCGCCAAACATCCACTTGAATTTCAGCAGTTTAAGTTAACGGAACCAGCAAGAAATACACCTTACTGAAATAATAATTTCTGGATAATCATAATACACAGAAAATATCCTTGTTTATCAGAGATGTCATCATCACAACCCATTTTCTATTCACTCGGCGTCTTTTTACATTGCCTAAACCAGCAAGAAACTCCAACACAAAAATATTTGTCTTTTTAACCTTTTGTTTTTCAACTGAAGGCCACATAACACAAGGCCTGCCTGAATCACGCTGCCACTACGTTTTTCCACTCCATGTGCTTTCATTTAAACTGTAAGAAGACGGAAAGGAAGTAAAGCCAAGAGCCAAGAGTTTCTTACACCGCTTTGAACATCAGCGCTTCAGAGTGGAAACTCTTCCACCACCTTATGCCACCTTCTCAAGCCCACTGCAACGCGGCGAAAGGGCTCCGGAGAACCCCCCTGCCCGGGGGCAGAGCGCAGGCCGGCAGCGCCCAGCACAGCGGCCTCCGAGGCGGCGGCCCGGGGGGCGCGGAGCCAGCGCAGACAAAGCCGAGAGGGGCCAGAGCGCGGCCCCGGCCGTGCGGGCCCTTGTGCCGCCAGAGGCGCGGGGCCGGGGCCCTGCCAGCGCCGGGGCCCGCGGGAAGTTGCCGGGGCCGATCCCAAGGCCCCGAGGTCGGTGCTGGCGGCCTCAGGAGCGGCGGGGCCCCACGGAGACAGGGACGGCTGCTGGTACGGAGGCGGGGCAGACCTAACCAGGCCCCACGGGCGAGAGGGCGGGGAGGGAGCTACCGCCGCCATCCCACGCCGTTCGGCGGCGGCGCTGGGGCTACGGAGCTGCGGCCGCCGGGGGCGGCGGGCTCCGACACCCGCACTTAGCCGCCATGCAGCTCCCGGGGCGGGGAGCAGGCACGCCCGGGCCGCCATCTCCTACCTGCTCGGACGGGACCCAGCCCGGCGCTTCCCTCCGCTACAGGCCGCGTCTCATTGTGCCGCTGCCGCCGCCGCCATTTCCCCGCCGCCGCCGCCTCACTCCCCGAAACTGTCAGGTTCCTCCATTCACCTGGGCCCGGGACAGCCTCCTCCTCCCTTCCCCCTGCGCCGCCGACCCTACGCAAACGGAGCACCTCCCCCACCCCTCCCACCCATACCAACGGGGGACGCCCAACGCCCACAACGCAAGCCCGCTCCGAGAATTCCGCCCTGCGCAGCTCACGGGCTCCACATCCCCACGCTATGAAAGGAGCCGGGCGATTGGCGGCGAAAGGCGGGTAAAAGGTGAAAGGTTCCCCAGGCAGCCAATGAGATTCCGGGATACAGCAACAGCCGCGGAGCCGCCGGGTGGTCCAGGGGCTCACGTGTGTGCGCGCTCCCCTTCCCCCCTCCCCTCCGGAGCGCTCCGAGGCTCCCCCCGCGCTCCCACATTCCTTCCCCGCAGCCCTGTCGCCGCCATCTTGGGGGAAGGCCGAGGAGAAGCTTGGGCTGTGGGGCTGCTGAGGCCTCCTCCGTGACACCGCTCTCCCCGCTGAGGCAGGCTCCCCTCACGGAGAGCCTGAGCTAAGTGTGTGGGCTTGTGCTGCTCTAGGGATCCTGGCAAACCCTAGGAGCGAGCCCTGGGACGTCAGTGGGTGGTGCTGGGTGGCTGTGGTCAGTGTTCAGAGCAATGCTGATCTCGTCACTGTGGAGCCAAATCCCACCTTTCCGTCCACCCGGGTGGCCATTTCCATCAGGAGTGGCCTTCCTGAGGAAGGCAAAGTACAACTTAGGGAGCTGGCACCCTTCCTGGTGCTAGGCCCAGAAGGTGGAGGAAGGGACCGCTGGAAGTGGTTGGATTTATGTTTACTCCTTAAGGCAGATTTTTGACTAGCTGCACCACTGGTCTCGTTCCAATTTCTTCTCAATACTTTCTTGAGTGATGTTACTAGCTACTACTAATTACTATTATATATCTTGGAATTATATCTCTTGGAATTTCTTACAGTTGCTGTAGTGTAACTTTTCCACTATCAAAACTCTTCAGCCACAGATGAAGAACCAAAGGAAAATGTGTGATTCTGAAATACAACAACATAATTTCAGTGCCCTGCATTGATGCTATTTCCAGCTTTTATTTTTATGCCAACTGACAAAAACCTAGCTGTGTCCTTGGAAAACAAGGAAAACTTGGAAGACAATCAAAAGCTTTGAACAAATTATCTACATAAACTGGACTGTAATGCAACAGAACTGCCATACAGTATCTGATATAGGAGAAAGTTCAGTTGTAAGTGTGAAGAACTGGTCAGTAAAGGCAGATGTAGGACTGGAGTAATGAAGCTCAGAGGTTTGGTTATTAGCTACATAAATCTTTGTGAGAAGGGCTCAGTTTTCTCACCATTCACATTGATTACTGCATGGCATCTATAGCCACAGACTGGACTAGTTAGGTGCTTATAGTAAATTAAGAGGATGGTTCCTGAAAATTCAAATTTGGAGTTTGAAAGTCCCTTGGCAGTTTTAAGTCTTGATGGATTGTCATAGAGCTGAAGGCAATAATCACATCCCACTCAAGAAATAAATGGTAAATTATGGAACCAGAGAGGAACCATCCCACTGAATGTCATCAGTTACAGAACTCAGAACTGATGCTGGTGGAGCTGATGCTGGTGATGATGGTGGAACTCAGATACTGACGAGCTGTGTCTAGAAGTGACCATGCAAAATCTGCATCTGGCTGAAGCCACCTTGCTTGTTCTTCAGTGCATTGTGCTCATCTTCTGCAGTGTCAGTGAATTTTTGGGAGTGTCAATGGGCAGCTGTAATATTATCCTGTTAGTGTTCATGGAGTTAATAGCTTATCCTGTTTACCTTTGTGCCCTTCTCAGGGATTCATTTACACTATGCAGAAATGAAATTGCTGACCAATGACAAAGGGTTTGTGGGTTGGTTATGTTGGTGTTATTTTGTGGTGTTTTTTTTTCTAAGCATGGAGATCTTTCTTGTTGCCTAGTGAAGAAGAAGATGACAACCATAAATGCAATGCAATGCCACTTCTGGCCAGCCATTTCTCTTCTGAGTTATGCTGAAGGTAGTCTTTATGCACTGGAAGACTGGTGGTGCAGCCTGCCTCATTCCATCCGCATGCTATCAGGGACTTTCAATCTTCCTTAGTTTAACTGTGCCTGCAAAATCAGTATAAAACTAATTGTGAGGCCCTCTAGATTGATTTAAGCCAACCTCAGTAACATTATTATTTGTCTATTACAAGAAAGACATGGAAGTGCTGGAGCATGTCCAGAGAAGGGCCAAAAGGATGATCAGAGGGCTGGAGCACCTCTCCTGTGAAGAGAGACTGAGAGAGTTGGGGTTCAGTCTGGAGAGGAGAAGGCTCTGAGGAGACCTTACTGTAGCCTTCCAGTATCTGAAGGGGGCCTACAAGAAAGCTGGCAAGGGACTTTTTAGGATGTCAGGTAGTGACAGGACTAGGTAGGGGTAATGGTTTGAAACTAGAAGAGGGTAGATTTAGATTAGATGTTAAGAAGTTCTTCACCATGAGGGTGGTGAGACACAGGTTGCCCAGAGAGGTCATAGAAGCCCTGTGCCTGGAAGGTTTTAAGGCCAGGCTTGAAGGGGCTCTGAGCAACCTAATCTAGTGGGAAGTGTCCCTTCCCATGGCATTGGGGTTGTAACTAGATGATCTTAAAGGTCCCTTCCAACCCTGAACATTCTATGATTCTATCATTTCAGATTTTAAAATTGTAGAGGCCTGGGGCATCATCAAATTGGTTTCTTCACTGAAACCTCTGTTGCTCTTTAGGGCACATCTTCTGTAATGCCCCTGATGTTAGATATTACAGTATTAGGTATTTTTCTAGCATTGAAGAGGCATCCTTCTGTTTTTTATGGATGGAAGAATAATTATATCCAGTGACAAAAGCTGAGTAAGAGGAGCAGCTGTTCAGTCTTATCCAGTGGGAGCTGTCACAACATATGGGTCTATTTTTCCAATTTTATCTGAAGTACTGAAGGAAATCGGCATTCTTGACTATTTCTAATGTAAAATGGAGCAGAAAGAAATGTTCCTTAATCCTCTGCAGGCCATGATTAAATAATAAATTTTATCCAATTCAAGTAGGTTCAAAGAGAAGGCAAGCAGAATACTTAGAACACAGAAAACAAAACACAAGAGCCAAGAGAATTCTGGAATGTATTTTCATATTAAAAAGGGGTGTCCTTCTCTACAGCTGCTTCCTCCTTGAGCCTGCCTGCTGACGGGCGTTTTTGATTTAAAAGCAGAGTTGAGATAAAGTTTGTGATATTCCTTATTCTTCTATCACCACTATCCTCTCTGCTTTGTAAGAAATGAGTATTTTAAGTGATTTGTTTGTATGGTGACAGTTTAAGCCCAAATAAAAAAATCTACTTTGAGTTCACAAATTCCTTACAAAGATTTTTAAAGAAAAGCAAGATGAATTCATCAGTGTGATTCCACATGTTTTTAACTGCTTGGCTTTTGGTGTTTGGTAAAAATCACACAATGAGCCATGAACCCCAAGCAGACAGGCTGTTGGATGAGCAGAATAGCCCTTCTAATTAAAATCCAGAACAGAATAAGTAATAATATACAAAACGATGGCTTTCCCTGCATCTTTAGTACTGGAAATATGATGTTTTAGTCTATGGAACAACTGTTGTGAGACAGGAAGAAAAAAGATAAATTAGTTTCTCCCCTTAAAAAAATAACAGATCAGAAAGGGATGATGGTGGGGGTGTTTTTCTTTTTTTTTCTTCCTGTTGAGTACGAAAAAAATTTAGGTTTGAAAAGAGGAAAATTGTAATTTTTTAAAAAATAAATTACTTCATGACAAGTAATCGTCTATGCTACACAAATGTGTAGTGATACTAATGGAAACCAGGCTTCTGCTTTCTTTGCTCAACAAATCTCATCAGGTTCTAAAATGGACTCTGAAGAGATTCCTTCCCGTGAGACAACGGTGACCTCTGTTGTTCCCTCTTGCTGCTGCCAGCCATGATGCTGTTTTGTCAATGCATTGCACACTCTTTCAATAATGCACTTTGAAACCAGCTGGCAGTTATAAAGAGAATCAAGGCCAGAGTGTTGTGTTCAAGTTCCTGGCCAGGAAAGGATGTGTCTGTTCTCCACCCCACTAGAGAAAATTTAGCTTGAGACTTTTCTCTCAATCTGCCCCTGGTCTGGCTACCAGGTTTTTTCAATTCGTAACTGTGAATCACTGCAGAAAAGATCAGCTGCAAACATTTTAAACCACTGTGCTAATAATAACACCTGCAACACGTTAAGAAGCTGCAGGTATGATTATGGAGTAGGAGGCTGGAAGAAAGAAAGAACCTATATTGAACAGATTCCATTTCTAAAAGTGGAGATGAGATTTTAAGAAGGTGTTACGTTGCACAAGGTTTTTGTTTCCCCCTAAGATGCTATTTTAAAAGAAACTTCTACTGTTCTTTCACACTTCAGTGAGCCAGACTTTGTAACTCTAAATCAGGATGTGTTCTCTAGTGCAAGAAAAACTTCAATATATTTAACAGCGTTGGTGTCCTTTTTTGACCTCTTTAATCTGTTGGTCTGCTTTTTAAGTCACTGTAAAAAAAATTAGATGTTCACTCATTTTTTTCTATGCAGGGACTTGGAATTGATAACCACTGCCTGAAAAAAAAAATGTTGCTGTTTCTGATTCTGGAAGGTCATTGCTTAGCAGAAGTGTAACTGGGACTTTCTTCTCATCCATCATTGACTTGTGCAAGTCATGTAAGTTCTGCATGTCACAGGCAGCTGCAATGACACAGTACAAAAGATCTACTATACAATAATTATCAAAATTTCATTTTGTCCTTGAAATACACACTTTTTGTACCACTTTGCAATGTATAAATGTACTTAGTGGCTGTATTTATGCTGATTCTTGCCAACTTGAAGAAAATACATACCAGCAAAGAGATAAATCAGTTCCCGAGGGTACAGATCAGCCATAAAATAAAATGCAAAAATAATCAATTCAAAGTATTCACAGCAGATGGAGCTATACATTTTCTTTGATCATGTTACATGATATTCCAATGTAAATTGTACATTTTGGCAAGAACAGAAAACTGCCAGTGGTATTGTCTAACCAAGGAATGGGCTTAGTCACTGCAAGGCATTTCATAAATCATCACATCTAATTCTAATGGATATAATCCTTGTAACATCAATACAAATAACAACTCAAGAAATGCTTATTGCTGCATATTGGTGAATTAATAGAAATCATGGTGCAAGTCTAAGGTTTGGTTTATCTGCTCAGCACTTTGAAGATAATCTCGCCCTTTTTGGCTTCTGTTTACCAATCAGGTAAAATAAGGACTGAAGAGAGAATGAAGGTGTCAGTACACACCAGTAACTAGAATGGGATGTCTGAAGTTATTCTTAGGAGGCCTGGGCTACTGCACAACTGAAGTGAGGGTACTCAGTGTGTATACATTTGGATGTGGTTCCTCATCTGAAATGAATCTTGTGCCTGTCTTCATTGCTGCCATAATCCAAATGGGTATGTTTCCTGTCCTGCATTCAGGACAGGAATACAAAATATTGTATTTTGTGTACAAAATAGCTGTTATTTATAAATTATGTTTTATAAATACAATAATGCATAAATAAATAAAATAAGACAAAATGGTGATCTGTCCTGAACTGACATGTTTGAAGATATTTTCTTGGGGAAAAGGACAAACCCACAGATTAACAGATTATGTTCAAGAAGCCTGTCCATTTATTTCAAAATTGGAGCTTTTATAAAATAAAGTAGAACTATTCGCTAGTAAATACTATTCTTATTACAGCATAACAGTTTCTAAAAACATTTTGTTTTCTAGTGTACCAACTATACACAAGAATATATTTCTTTCTCACAAAAATTAGCCTTGAGCAACAAGTGCAAACATTCAATATATATCACTGGTTGAAAGCATTCAGAAGAAATGTATTTGAAAGTACAAAAAAAATTGCATTTCCTCCAGTGTATCTTTTGATAGCACTCAAATCCTCCCACTTTTTGTTCTCATTTAAATAAGCCTCAATCCTTACCAACTGCCAAAGAGAAACCTATTTCAAATATTACATTCCTTCCTTACAAATGGTGTCTTCAACTTAAAAGTTTCATTAGCTCTTTAGCAAATTAGCACTTCACAGATTACATTTTAAACTGGAGCATTTTAACAAGAAGGGTACACCAGTTTCTTCAGCTTTTTACACAGAAGAATACAATAGCACAAAGTGGTACACCTACTAAAATATGTTTTGTTTTGTTCAAGACAAAAGCAGAAGTTTATTTTTTCTACTACAATAAAAATAGACTAATTTGATTTCTGTAAGTATTTGGCATTAAAAAACGACCACATCATTTCTCTCAAAAAATGAGCAGCATAAAATTTGAAAGTTATGAGATTTAAAACAAACCAGTCATTTCTAATTAAACACTGATGATTTTCTGTGACAGTCTAGTAATGGCTATGGATGAGGTCCCTCCTCTAAAAATTGGTCCTTGAAAACAGAGCAAAGCTATTCAGAGCAAAGAGGTTTCAGGAAGGCCCAGTGAAAGTGAAACTACTCTGGGAATAAAATATTACCTGACTTGGATACAGCAGCAAAGGCCAGGATCTAGCCTTTGAGTGGTACATTTGAGTATTTCTCACCCAGGTAAAAGTAATTATTTTTATTGCCCCTGCTGAGGCTTTTATGAAGAAGTATGTTAATCAACCAGGGGCCAGTTTTATGTTCCAGAGACTTTAACTTAGACAGTCCCATCATGGTGAGAAAACAACACAAGTCTTGTTTTCCAATATCAGCAGTAGCAGCTGCCCAGAAAGGACTCCTCAAAAGTGCCACCAAGGAGGAAAGAAGTTTTCCATATCTCACAGGTAGAGGGGGAAAGAAATACTTTCGTGTTCCACAGTTTCAGTGACGATAATCCTGAAATGTACTGCAGAATAAAAAAGTTAATTTTTCAGCCTATGAGAGTTCTAGAGTTGTGTTAAACAATGGATAGGGTGAGCAACCTCCTCCATGCAGAACATGACTTCTGTATCTTTTAATGTGCATGTACCTCACATCCTCCCACATGGACAGATTCATCATCTTGATGCTGTATGGCTGGGAGGAAACTCCCCAAGTACTGCAAGTCCTGTTTAGATACAAACCTGGAACGTGAACAATCCTAAATTGGGCAGCTGTAAATAATGTTATCAGTGGTCTGACAAGGAGAATTTGATGTTATTTACCTGACCAGATATGGCAAATATGGAAATACAAAAAATAAGGGTATTTTGCCTCCATTGAGATCCACTACCTGCTAGCTCATGGAAAACAGAGGGCAACCCATTGTCAAAGTAACAGCTTTTGGCTGTAGCTGTTTGGGACCTTTCATGGCCACATTCCAGCCTGTAACTTCACTCTTGTCTTCCAGCCATTTGTTACCTCACTACTGTTTTCTTAATCAAAAATGGGCATGGATATTAACTTCCCAGAAGGAAGAGGGGATTAGTTCTGCAGAATTTAGGCAAACAAATGCTATGTGTCTGCAGGGGTTAACTGAAGTTGGTGGGATTGTTTGTGTACACTGGATTTAAGGGGATCCAGCCTAAAGGCAGAGTAGGCTTCAGCTACTTCCTGGCCCAGGTGATTAATGTTAAGTTCCCCTGGGGGCCAGATCCTGTAGTGTGTGCTTAGCACACATGTGTTGCATTGACTTCTACAGAAGTAAAGGAACTGAACACATCACTGGATGCATTCAGGTTTGCATTTGGCAAGAAGGGGCTCCAGGTACTTAAAGCTAGCCTAAGCGACAATACACTATTGTAACAATTTTCTTGTTAGATGGCTGAAGACGATACCACATACACTGGCCAAATTAATCTAACCCTCTGACTCTGTGGGGATCAGTGCAGAAAATGAAAAAAACACAACCTTGGGGTATTGCATGGTACCCCTGTAAACTCAATGGAGCTCAAAAGGTAACAAAGTTAAGAGTCATACTGAGCTGGAATAAATTGAGATTCTCCAGAAGATGTAGAGGATTTAAGTGTGTTTTGACACCAAGTATTAACATGTAGAAATTTCAGCCTCAGAAAGTTTTAATGGAAGAAAGTAGCTTAATCACTGGGTATATTTTGCTGCTTTAGCTGAAAGTTTACCATCACAAAATGACATCTTGCTATGCAGCTTTAAGAATCACACAATTGTATTCAGTCATTTCCCATGTTTTTCAAGTCTTCTGTTCATTAAGGACTCTTTGCCTGTTTGCAGTTTCCAGTTTTCAGATGGATGATGCAGCTGATACATAGCTTAAATGTTCATTCTCATGTATCATAATTAATAAATAATCATATCACATATAGAATTTTACAGGTACTCATAAAATGATTTTACAGTTCTATTAAATATAGATAAAATAATCACTGCTATATAAAAAAAATCATTTTAAAACAGCTGAACTCTCAAGCTTTGCATAAAATTCTGTAGACACATTCATTACAATCTAGAAATGCAATAAAAATACATTTTAGAGCTCAATCCATCAAAAATATTCATGGCATTGAAAAGTGATTGTCCTTTTTTTACTGTAATCTGTTCTTGTCCTGTCTTTTCACTGATCATGTAAATATGTTTGTAGATTATGTGACTGTTTAACTTATTTCTTCAACTAAGCCATCTGCCCCATAAAAGTTTAATCAGGGTTCTGCCTTTAACAACTATCTTTCCTTGCACTTTTTATAAAATCACAAAAAAACACTTAGCAGTTAGACAACTACAAGAACATTAAACCATCCTGTTACAGTTGTCTCTTAGTCAGAGAACAAATATCCTTTACCCAGTGATTCTCAAGCACTTCCTGACACTTACACTTCACAGTACTGTGCTACCCAGACATTTGCTCAAGAACAATGGGATTTAAAAACAGTGGTAACACATCGGTACCATTGTGTATCTGAGTTCTGCTGCTAAATCAAAATAAGAAATGCAGTCAGTACAAGCTTAGCATTTTTCAAAAACCTAGGAAAAATTATTTCAACAGTGGACATATCTGTTGGAAAATGGATAGTTTTTCCACCAGCCTTTAAAACCTCCAATGCCTCAAGCCAGTCCGCTAGCCAGCAATTTAAAACAGGTTTTGCTATTACTTCACAATCAGACTTTTATTCTGTAAGCTGAGAGTAGGACACGAAGTCCATCAACAAGCAATGTTTTCAGAATGGGGCACTTATACTGAGGGACTGGACAGTTGCCATGTGGAGAAAGAAGTGGAGGCTTACACATCAATTTAAAGAGGGAAGCTGCTGCTTATGCAGTTGTCCCTTGTTTGCAGTTTCAAATAATGGAAAATCTCCTGATGAGTTTGGTCTCTTTTGTGCCAGTATTATCACTCTTAACTCTTTTCCCTGGATCTTCTTACCCATGGAGCGGGTAAGGTAGACTGCTTCTGTAACAACAACAACACAGCCAAACAAACCCAAATTTGAAAAGCAACTTAATGCCAAGTACCATGGACTTAATTTAGGGTTTGTTTTTTTTTTTTTTATCTGTTTTGCATGGAAGAAAAAGTCTCTATCTCTTCATGGGATCTGCTGGAAAGTGTACATCACTTTAAACACTGTGTGAGATGATAAAGAGGATTTCTGGATGCTGTTTGACATCTGAATTATTCATTTCACTGTTGCAGTCACTGTTCATCAGTAGGAAATGAAAAAGAAAACCCTGGGTTTTCTCCCTCTTGGAAGAAGATAATATGTCATGAAGTTGACAGCCCCAGTGTATTCCCATTCACTTTGTACGCCAGTTGTTAAGATGAGACATCCAAAGACCTCCTCGTTCTGATTAATTTTCTTGCAAGGAAGGAGACATGGCAAGGGAGTTTTCTTTGAACAAACTTTGGCAGCTGTAAAGTTCTACAAAGAGACTGTAATTCAACTCCAGATAATCTCTGCTGAAGACTAAGAAGTGTGGAAGAACCAGAAAATATGATACAAAAGCTCAGAAAAAGTTGTCATAAACCAAAGGAGAAGAACATAAGGAATGGGACACAATGAAGAGCTGACAAGACTTGTACTCCAAACTACTGTACCTTGCTACTTGCTGCTATGAAATAGCTGTCATGCCCCAGCCTGGTATTCACTGGTTTTCAAGATAAGGATATAAAGTTTCTTGGTATTAACTTTAATTCTTTCAAGAGAAAAAACACCAGCCCTTCAATTTCATATTTTAATCTACTTCAAGAAAGCATCTTCAAAATTTCTAACAGGTTTTCTTTTGGAAGAAAGTATCACTGTCTTCATCAACAAGCACAAGCAAGTTCATGCACAACAAAATCATCTGATTCCAAATGCTGAACATTTTTATCAGCGCGATGAAAGACTCTTATTTCCTTACTCTGATTTATCCTGAATTAAGTTGGGAAACTTGGATCTGTTCCTTAGGAGGCAGAAAGGATTGTATTTTTAGGTTCATGGGGGAATCCAACTCTAGTCGAGGGCGGCAGGACAGAATAGAAAAGATTTCAGCTTTCTGTTGACTGAATGAAATTCAGATTTTTACCTTCAGTGTTTGATCTCCTGCTATGCACTGCTGCTCAGAAGAAAAATCACAGGGAAGCAAAAGTTTATAAAGAAGGATGAAGTGTGATGGCTGGTTAGGATTACCCGGGAAGGTGACATGACTAAAACCAGGTTTTAATTACCTGCAAATGAGTTACTATATATTCTGATGTGTCCTGACCAGGTACTGTTGGTTCAGTTGAAAACTAAGCCAAGGCAGAGATACACCTTACACTAAACCAAAATATGTTATACCTATAGCCATGCATTGCAACTTTCACTCAATGTAAATTATGAAACTCTTCATTTTAGGAAGCACATTGTGGCCAACCTTACAAATTTTCAAGTGGAAGCAGCAACAGGATGTAGTCTCATAAAGCATGAAACTAAAAATGTGCTGATGAAAAATAGTGACTACACTACAAGTTACAGAGAGAAAAGTTACAGCTACTAAATTGAATTTGAAGCCTTTTCTTCTGTCCTGTAATGTACAGGTATGCCTCCTCTGGCAAACATCCTAAATCAAATATCCTAAAGTGATCATTAATGTGGACAAAAATTACAAGATGCAGCAGTGGCTCAAGTCTGTCCATGGAAAAGTCACAAAATTTTCTTCAGTTCCACTAGAAAGTAAGAACCAGCTGTCAACATTTCTCTGTATTTAATTTTACATCTCTCACTTCTTTTGCTATTGATTTGGGCCCTTAAAGGGTATTTCTATATACTTTTACCATGTACTTGTGCTTTAAAAGTAACCTCAGCAATTCAGGTTACCTATTCTTCTTTTGTATCTTCAAAAAAGTGAAATCTTCACTCTATCTGTGAAGTCAAAGAAGCAGAAGCAGTCTCAGAAGCAGCGAGGTATTTTTTAAAACAAACAAAACAAAAGCAAGCCAAATCAAAACCATGTATCTGCTCCTGATAAAATTATTGAATTTCTTCAAGATCTTTTCAAAGATGGCCACCATCAGTAAGGTACTTCAGTACCAGTAAAGCTAAGATTTCCCATTTGATGCATCCTAGGAAGCAGATAACAAGGATGCTCTTCACACTTCACACTCAGTTTGTTCCAGGAAATTAAACATAACAAGAGGTGCAGGATAAAAGTTCCTGCAAATTAAACATAACAAAAGGTACAGGATAAAAATTAATTTAAATTCTAAAAATCCTAGCTCCCCCACCCAGTTAGCCTTCAACCTGATTTTGTTGCTCTGCTGGATTTGCGTTAGAATTGTAATCAATTCCTGGGATAAGCATGTTCCACCACCTGCAGCTTTGCTCTGCCTCCAGCTCTCTCTGAGTTCCCTGGAAAATGTAACAAAGGATTTCTAGCCCTGCTCTTGCAGGTCGGACAGGTTCATAGGCAAGTCACCACCAACCCTCTTCCACATCTGTCTGGTCCTACATAAGTAAATGGAGCCAGAAGAATAATTTTTGAAGACTAGAGCTCTGAACTGTTCATATTTCTACTGATAATTATCTGGTTTTATTTAGCATCTTAAAAAGCAAGGCACAAATGTACAAAATTGCATCTACTAAATCAGGTAATTTTTATATATATTTACACAATTACCATAATGTAAAATGTGCTTAGATATTTTCATAGCACAACAGTAGAGAAACCGAGGACAACCTGATAATAAACTCAAAATACCAGGTCCTACATTTCTGTTTGTGCTTCACCTGAAGGAACATACTCATATGCAGATACACAAAACAATCCAGCCACTGTCCTTTATTTTTCCACACCTCAGAGTGATCAAAATTTGTTGCTGCGGAGCTGTGGAATGAGTAAAAGGCAGTAGACCAGCACCCAGAAGAAAATGATGAAGTAGAATAGCTCTGGCTGCTCAACAATCCCCATCTCATGAGCTGGTGCTGGAGTCTCACTTGCTTCCAAGTCCTTTTTCTTCCTGAAAACAGGAGAATTTTTAAAGATGCATGAAAAAGTGGGAAAAAATTTCACTGTTAATATCTGTTGTAAAGATCAGAGGGCACACTAAAAGACAACAGTTATTTAGCAGTCTGTTTCCATAGAAGCAAAAACATACATAGCAATTAATCCTCAGAAAACTGGATAAATTCTCAGGTAGTTTAAACATATGCCAGTACATTCCTTTGATGCAAGGTTAAAAAGATACCCTTTTATATAGGGAACAGTAAACACAGCTTTGGGCTACACGTCACACTTTCAGTTTTTAATTATACACTGTACCTGACTTGGTATACTTTCCCCAAATCATCTACTTTCAGAGCTTCTTCTGTCAGACACCAAAATATTAAACAGAAAAAGCCCAAGACTTCCAAAAACCAAATAGCAGTTGAAGTTTTGTAGGACAACTCCAAAATTCCAACCTTCCAGAATTCCAGCTGTGGTTCTTAAGAGCAAATCCCGATGTACTCTGCCAGCACCATTGAGAGCTCATAAAGACAAAAAAAGTCTTCTTAAAAAAGATGCAAGATGTTACACTTATTTTATAATACTATATGAATTACCTTCTGGTAGACTTTTTTTTTAATCTACCTTTGGATAAAACTGTTGATTGCCCTGCTTTAATATGCCTTTTTTCTGGCTTGGGATATCCTACTTGCTCAGGTATTATACTTGGATACATATATGAGTGTTACACAAAAATAGCACAATATCATCTGTCTGTGAACAGGCATAACTGTGACAGATATTCATGTATTTTTTTTAAACCGAAATGTTAGGACAAGGAGAGTAAGACACAAGATCCAGCTAATATTTTCAGTGTTTTCAGCATTTAAGTGCAGCCATCATTTTAACTAGAAGTTCTGGGAGGTATTATTCACCATCAAGGTAGAGTGAAAACATAAACAAATCCTTGTTTCTTATAGATATGTAGACCCTAATACCAGAGGAATGAATACTCTGAGTTAGAATCCATCACAACAGCCTAGGTCATATACACATACATACCCTAAAAGCATATACAAATTGTAGAAACTTATGGGTGCTCTAACAGAGGTCAAAACTCCACTGAAGCATTTTTCCCTGGCACTGTCCACACTAAATATTGTCTTTACAGTCTTCCAAAACTGGGAAGAGTCACCCTTGCCAGAGAGCCTCAAATTTTAAGTTCTCCTACTCTTTTCTTGGTTTGACATATCCTCTATGTGGTGAAAGTGCTATCTTGATTAGGCAGCTGAATCTTTCAAGTCAAGAAAAAACATTTAGTCAAGGGGCAGACTGATTATTAATAAATTTTGTATCTTACACCTATGAGAAATACCAGCTCTGAGACATTACAGAGGATGTCCAGTCAGTATCCCCCATTACAGTTTATTTTCATTTCCCTTTGGAGCATTGTCAGAACTACCTAGGAGTTATGGATTCCTTGCAAAAGGTTTTGTCTGAATAAGACTCACCTGATGATTAATGGATTTTCACCCATATCTGTCATCTTCTGGTCATTTTCAACGTAAGTTTCCTTAAACAAACAAACACATAAGAAATAGATTATGTAAAAAAATAAAATTCAGCATCTTGCAAGCAGGAAGTAGCATGTGCTACTTTATGCAGAGTATTTCCAATATCTGCTCAAATAAAATGAAAGTGTGCTTAGAAATTTATTTCCTACCTGCACATCCACCACTGCAGCCTGGTAAGCACAGAGAAAAGGAAAAAAAGTTTTGAAAAAAGATTTTTTTTCTTTAAACTGCTTTTATTCAGTTGATTACAACTTGCCTTGTTTAGATGTATCTCTAATAGCTCTGACAGCATTGCAAAACTAGAGCACCTCTATGAAACCTACATTCTATTGAACCCTGATGGCTGCATTTCTTTAAAACTCCAATGTCAGAATTTTATTTTGTGCTGAAAGAGACATATTCCTATTGTTGCTCAATATGCCCAGATTGCTGTTGCTGCTCCTTCCTTCCAAGTTAGAAAATAAAAAGCCAGGGCTCAGTTGTATACCATACTCTCAAGAAACCAGTATGAATGAACATGGCCATTAAGGGTACAGTTTCACATTACAACTAGAATTCTTTCAGATTTAGCTGCTGTTATTGAGATAATATAACACACTGCTGCTATGAAGGGAAGAGCCCAGTCTCTTCATAAAAAGACACCTGGCATTTTTGCAGAGCTGTGAGCAGGACACCAACATATGTACAGAGAGTGCACAGTCTCAAAGAAACTGCAGCAGCAAATAAAGGCAGCTTCAAAGAAGTCAAATGTTGCAGCTCTTAAAAAGTAACCCATAAAGTTCCAACAGATTTAAGCACAGTACTGTGTACTTCTGAGTGGGTTTATTCGCAGTTCAATAAGGTTCCATTCCATATATTTAGAAGAGTTCAATAAAGCTTTTCACTTATGCCTGGTTTTGGCATTAAAATTATTAAAAGTACAGGACTTTTGTGTTATCACAGAGCTCACCTATAAAGTAGACCCCTGTATGGTATGAGAACTTTTGGAGTTGAAGAGAAACAGCGCTAGGTAAGTTTCCACATACTTACCTCTTCGGAAGTATTAGGAGACCTTTTCCGGAGGTAAGTGTTGGAATCACTGTTACTGGTCCTGAAATGTTTGCAAAACCAAAGTTTTTATCAGAAAGTTAAGTTTAGCCTTGACTTCAAAAAGAGACACTGCAATTGCACATGCTTGTTTTAAACTATGAAAACCCACATATATGCACTGTTGCATGTATTTGAATATGGACTTGAATTCACCATCATAAAAGATAGCTTTGGTAAAATCTGACTCACAATAAAAAAATCCATATGCTAAAAATGGAATCTTTTCTGAAAAATGGTATATAAGGTTTTTGCACATTTGCTATAATTTATGTTTAAGTGAGAGAATACACCAGGTTTTATGGCTGTCTATATAAAGCAAAGATTGATAGACCTTGCAGGGAACAGATAACTGGAAAGAGACAATGGTTTTTTTTCTAAACAAATTCTTTCAAGTTCATTTGAGTGCTATAGTGAGAAGCACCAATAAATTACTGTTCATGTCCCACTCAAATACATTCCCCAAGAACTAAATGAGACCATAAGAGGGAACAGAAGTGAATGGAGTAGTGTGAGCCAGCTGTCTCTGTAATGGGTCTGGCTCAGGTGCAGTTAACTTGTGGCCCTTGCTTATTTTCACTGAACTGCCTTTACTTCAATCCCTTAGTTTTTGATCTTATACTCTCCCTTCACCCTGCTGAGGATGGGGTGAACGGGAGTGGCTTGGTGGGCTCGTGGTGGACAGGCAAGGTCAAACTACCAGAGGCTCATTCACTTGTTCTTAGTAAAAAAAGGCCAACATTCTATCTGTTGGAAAGAACCAGTGTCACAATGCACAGGAATTCTGTGTTATAAATCACTTTATGTTGAAAAAACAGGTATAACACGGTCATGTTCAAAATGTACTGAGGTTCCAGTTGGGTTTTTTGTGGCTGAGCTTGTATAGCAAAGTCAAATCATGTCCCATTGGCACTGAATCATTCGACTTGTTAAAGAGAAACACAGCAAGAAGCCAATGAGTCCCAAGACACTGCTCCTAAAGAAAGTCTACAAGAAACATCCAATAGTCAGGGCACACTTCAGAAAACCAGGCATTCATATCAGTTAGGTGTATTTAAGACAAAGCTTATGTGGAATACCTGATAAATTCCTGACAATCAGCAATTTCTTCCAGTTTCTCTTGTGATAGAGTAGGAATGCCAAGCTCTGAGATCTGTAAATCTTCTGCTTTGATCATATTTTTCCCTTTTTCCTCCATGTTATTATTTTTTCCTGGTATGTCTAAGGCTGTTGATAAATGCTCTAGATGGTCTACTATGACCTGTTGAATTGAAGAGACAATTTGCATTAGACAACAATACTGATTCTCCACCCTTCCAAATATCTTAGTGATTTAGCCTAGTCAGATGTTGAATTGCATGTTTGCAAAGACTGAATGTCTTACTAAGGAGAATAAAACCCAATTAATTTATTGAAAATAGTATTTGATCCATTAAGCTATAAATTATCATCAGTTCAACATACATACAATTGTCAGGTTTTTTTATATAAGAAGTCATAACATGACATGGCTCTCTGAAGTAATCCATAAAGACTTATTTTATTCTATCCCCAATTAGTCTTTGAAGCTAACAGCAAATTGAACTCATTACTACAGTGACTGTTGGGACTAAAACATGTCCAAGCAACTTGCCTAAGGAACATGTAGAGTAACATCAAATGAACACCCATTCCTGAACGACACTGTCTAAAAATACTGCTTTGGAAAATTTGTAAGACAACTCAAAAACAGTGTCTGCAAATGACCTAAATCAAATACTCAGAATAATTACCAAAATCCCCTTTTTCCTCCTCCAGTGTAGAAAAGTTTTGCCCACATAACTTACCTTATTCAGATTGGTTTATATTTTTGAAGGTAAACTTAATTGGATACAGAAAAAAAATTACCTTTGCCTGTATCCTTTCTCTATCAGCAATGCTACTTTCTATTAATCTCAGAAATTAAAAATTATTTAAAATATCCTATTTGATAAATATTTTTTGCCTAGGATTACACAGGAACCTCAAACTATTTTAAAATATAATGTTAAAATATAATTTTAAAATTACATTTTTGCAGTATAATCTCAGGGGATTGCAATACCATTTATTCCAGTAGGGGGCTGTGGCAAACAATGTTATGGGACAGGAAACCAAGTAAATTTTACATATTTCTCCAAAGCACTGCAAAATTAAAGCAAATGAAAACTGAGGTCAGATTCTAATCCCTCACATATATAGACAAAGAAATGGTGATAATAAAAAAGTACCTCAGGATGTTGTGGAAGAGTGGTATTTTGATGATTGGTGGCCTTTTTGCTGTGTTTTTCAATTTCTAACCCTTCTTCTGCTAGTAATGGCACTTCTTCATTGGAAGAATTAATGTGGCTATTAGTTTCTGTTGCTTCCTCATTGCCATTCTCAGTATCCATTTCTGATGGGGGGACATCTAATTTATTACCCAAGTCTAGCTCTGGAGCATCTTCCTTGTAGCTCTGTTCTGGTAAGCCTTTTTCATGTAAAATTTCCCTTCCTGTTCCCTCTGATTTACTCTGAATTACTGTTTCAGAAGCATCTTTGTTATTTCCAGTATCATATCCTCCGATACAAGGCTCAAGGTAAGCATCCAAAACTGCTGATATAGGAACATTATAATGTGGATAATAAAAGAGATTGTGGGGTATTACAGATACTTTTGAAGAACTGAGTGGCACGTCAGATGAAGAGTCAACTTCATCACCGCTGTCGAGGTCCTCTGAATTTTTAGGTACATGTGAGAGAGAGTCATCAGGTGTTTCATGCTGTCTAGATAGTTCTTGGCTTTTGAGATTAGAACCATTCAGTGAACAATGGTTAGTCTCTACTGTCTCAAAGACAGGGGATTGATCTGCATGTTCATTTTGTGGAAGCTTCATTTCCTCATTTAGAAGTTGAAGAACATACTTTTGTGTATCCTCTTGTTTTGAGGTATCTTCGGGTAAAATAATTGAAGCTTTTGGTTTGCTCTCTTCTACTTTATTTATAGATTCATCTGTAAGTATACCTGAAGTCCAGGATAATGGACTCAACGAAGAAGTATTGGCTGAAAGGCTCTTAGTTTCATTGTCATATTCAGTTGAGGTTTCCTTAGTTAATTCTTCAGAATAGTCTTCAAAAGAGTCAACAGAATTTTTCTGATGTGTTGGAACAGGTGGAGAAGGGTCATCATTCTCTTTCAGGTGACCATCAGTTATGGCCCCTTCACCTGGCACGAATTTATCATTTAGAACCTCCCAAGAGGAACTGGATTCAAAACTGACAGAGCCTGTAATTTTCAGTGAGGTGGGCCTCTGAGGCTCCTCTTCAGACATTTCCTGTGAATCACCTAACACTTGACTGAATTTCCCATTACATTTTTCAGGAATGGTCTCTGATGGCAATCTCTCAGGGGTGTCATGAATAAGAACCTTTGGAGGTGCAGGATGACGCTTTTCATGATTAACCATATACATGTTTTCATCACTTTCACTTAAAATCAAGATTTTGCTTTCTTTTTCTGAAGGTGAATCTTTGATATGTACGTATGTGGACTCAATTGGAAGCTCCTTGTCAGGATCTGTAAAATCTTCCTGTAAGTGATGATACACCATTAAAAGACAAATCATACCTCATACTCCTTTTCCCAAACACTAGAGAGAGAATAACTGCCTAGCCCATCACCCCATTACTTTGTGAATGGCCAGTTAATGACTTGCTTACTTCCAAAAATAGGGAAACCAATCTGGCAAGTCAAGTGACTTGAACAAAGCTCAATGTCAAGAAGCCACTTGTACAAGAAAATCAGAATGCAGACAAGCCTACTCCTCAGTTGTTAATGCATTCATCTCTCCTTGCAGCACCTGTGGCAAAATAATTGACTTGGCTTTTTGACACAATCCCGAGCCTGGGGAATAAAATAAATCTAGCAAATCCAGTATATCCACTGTGAAATAAATTAACATACTACTTTAGTCCATTCCAAAACACTATGTTTTTTTGCCTATTAAAATGCCTACAAGTCTTAACACCAAGAAATCTTACTGCTCATCTAATCTGGTATGAATATTAAGATTATTAAAAATATTACTTTATGTTTTATTTTATTTATATTTATATATAAAATATAATAATTTTAATTCCAGTGACTTAGTAATGCCCACCAACATTATAAGCTAAAACTACACACCAACAGGAATATTCAGTCAAGAAACGAGAAGAAATTCCTTTTGTGTAGGAACCATCATTTATGTGCATGTACTCTAGCAAGAAAATTTACCCAGATACTCAAGGGACACTGAGTCCATTGGGAACCCTTTCAAAACAAAAGACTATGTCGAACTAGCTTTGTCTGGAAATATGAGCAGCCTCCAGAACAGTTTTTCAGCATATGCAATTTTTCTCTTCAGTTCCTGGGACTTCCCATTCTTCCCAAAGTATTCTGACTCCTACCATTTAATTCTTCTGTAACTTTATCCTCTCTTTCTCCATAAGACCTTTGTCAATCCCTGACACTGTCAGTCCCTACATGATCCTCATTTTGTTATTTTTTTATAAAGTCTGCATTAAAGTCATGGTCCTTCAAGGTGAAATTTATTTCATGCTTACAATGAGTGCTTTTGATCGCTGCATTGACAAGGCTCAGCTTCCGATATGTATTTGATCCGATATGTATTTAAATCCATATTGATCGTGTCCCTCAAACTTGAAAAGATAGAAGTCAAAATGACATTCAAAGTCCAATGAATCATCACTGAAGGGGTAAATTTCAGCCTTATTCTGAAAGTAATACAGCAAAGTAGTAGAGCCCTATGTATCCAGATCTAACCTCTGAAAGTTATAATTGGATGTAAATGTTTAACAGCACAATTCTACCTAAAGCATTTTAGCAGTCACCAAAGGAAACCCACTTGACTGCATTTAACAAAAATGTGAAACATTAGAAATGAGCTTAAGTTTTATGCTGAATGGTTTAGAAAGAAACCAGGCAATACAGCAGTATCTGACCTTACTATGCCAAAGCAAATTTCTTTTTAAAAAAAAATTGACATGGGAGTAACCACATACCCCTTCCAGCTCCGGGAAGTGTTCCAGGAATTGGGCCACATACGTCACAATTGACTGCTCATCAGGTGATTCCACCATGATATCTATGGAGACAGACACAAGGGGCCTCAGCACAGGGAGCTTTAAAATCCTCTTGCAGAGCACCAGATTGTCAAACATTTATCCTGCCTTTATGATGAGAGCAATAATAGCTGCAGATGCTTTTCTTTTGCTGACAGAACTGAGGGAGTGCAAACCTTATTACTGTTGATGATACTTGAAAAAGTTCTCAACTTTATACACACATTATTTTTTTTCCTGTTTCGAAATACACACTGAACCCTGAACAGGGTCCATTTCCATCCAGTGCTGCTGTCATTAGACAGTGATCCTGTTCACTGACTGCACAGAGGTTTATTTTTAGCAGGATGGCCCAGTCTTCTAAAAGGTGACCCACAAAAGCACAAATAACCAATCTGTGATTTCAATCATAAAATCAAGGCCTAATACCTACTGAGTGGCATTCAGTAAAAAAGACTGTTAGAAGCAACTCCATTTATATAAATGTATTTATACACATACATATGTGCTTATGTTTGCATATATAAATATGTGTATATATGCATTGTAAAGGAAAAACTGAGAGATGCAAATACATTTGCATAGGTATCTGCACATTTTACTGGTATGGCAGACTCACACACTTCATCCTGGAGTGACATTTAGTCTCTGACAACTGTAGGCATTACAAAATGGTGCTGATGCATTGAAATGCCTCTCAGCACACAAGGGTAGTGACTAATGTCCAATCATAATGTAGATATCACAGAGCATCTAAACGTTAACCAGGACCAGTATACATAGCTAGAACTATGGTAAAATCTTGGCCCCCAAGGAGCTTACTACTACAACTGGAAGCATATGACTACAAGGCAGTGACTTTGGTTTTAATATTTCTTCGCAATCAACCCAACACACTGATCACATCAACAGTCTTAATCACTGGAAATTTATTTGGTAGGTATTGCAATGCAATATTCATGAATTCATTAGTTTGAATGCTACCCAACAAAGCTGATGTAGGAGTTTTTACCTTCTGGTTCTAGGAGCCGAGGAACACCCAGTTTATATTGTGCTATACTGAAAGCATCCTCCAGGTTTTCTCGAGCAGATTTTTCTAGTGCCTTCTTCATGTCTACCAAAGTAGAGTCTATTGCTTTTATGACAGCTAAGAAAGCAAGGCCACTCCTCCAACTGCTGGCAAAGTCCTGAACTGCAACACCATACCTAAACAGAATTACACAGAGTTTACATGGGTGGTTGAGTTACAAAACCGAAATGAAAGGAAGGCATCATCATTTTCTCCTGAAGACTCCTGAAAATTAAAAGGAACATTGCTGAGTTTCACTAGTCACATTTGAGACCTTTCTGGACTTCAAAACATACAAAATATGTACAAAAAATACATGGATTCACAAACCAGATCAGTGTGATTAACAGCTGACATTGACCTGCTTGTAGAAGTAGTCAGAAAAAACAAAGCCCTCAAGAACTCATTTAACATTCATAAAACCAACTCTGTGATTCCTGTTTCTGTTGCTCTCCAGATTTTAATGCCATAGCTTGGGAAGACTGCCAACACTTAAGTATTTAAAAACATAAGAATAAATTACTCACATTCCTGTATACTTGGCATTCTATAGCATAAAATTGTGCTTTGCCATATGCAAATGGTGACAATGTATATATAAACCACAAGTGTGCTAGATGCCCACAGTTTTGGAGGAGAAAACCACTGTCAAACTTGCAATGAAATACAGCCCCAGAACAGAAAATTCTGCACAGGTCATTGGATAACAGGATTATAATGATGCAACTATGTTTTTATTAGTGAAGTTGCAAAAATAATTTTCTTCTATTAGATGTTTTCAATTTGTTCTCTTTGACTAGACTGAAATATTTATAGTCAAAGCTTCACTTTCCTTGAACCAATTTCTTGTTAATAGCATTATCAGTATTATTTCGGGACTAAAACTGTGCTTCTTCTATGGTCTGCACTGGCAGCAGTGACCTATAGATTTAAATGGGACAAGTGTCTCTGCACAATACACACCCTAAGCTTCACCAGAGATAACCATGGGTAGGTGATCCTGCTCTGGCAGGGATGGTGGACTTGATCTCTCGAGGTCTGTTCCAACACCTAAAATTCTGTTAATCTGTGGTTATGGCATGATGTGGCCCACAGGACCAAATATTTCAGATGTAGATTTTGTATCTTCAACACTAAATACAGAGCATTCATGTTCACAGGCAGATTTCAAAATATAAATCCATACAGAGACAAAAATGCTAAATATTCAGTTATCCAATTTGTACAGGTAAGTTTAATCTTGTGCCCTCTTTAAAACTCTCTGGCGGTCACTGGTTCAGATAACAATATATTGTAAAATGCAGTCCAAGACTTTACATGTGCACATCTTACCCTAAAGCTTTTAACCCAGCAGCAGGTCTGTCAGGTTAGGACAATACTAGACAAAATGTTTGAGGAAAGAACTACTTTTTTATTAAAGAGAAGGGGGGTGTATTGAGCAATGGAAATGGACCCAAACACTACACGTTCATGACAAGGCACCTAAGATTAACCCCTTTCCCCTCTTTAATTCTGGGGAAAGAGGGACTCTAAATAGGGGTTTGTCCTTCAAGGCACCCTGCAGCACACAGAGGAGCTCCCAATTAGATGCTGCTTAATTTAAAAGGCTGTTGCTGAAGTCTTTCAATACATTTCTTTTTTGAGTTCACCCTTTGTTTATGCCTACCCTTTAATTAGAAAAAGGTAACAAATAGGCTGCATGAAAGCCAGGAGATGGGGAGGAGGGAATGATCCTGTCTTAAACAGCACGAAGCAGGTCAGTGCAAGTTAACATTTAACACTCAAATCACGAAGCCAGCAACACACATGGCTTCAAGGTCAGACAGCTGCCTTAGACACATGGCCATAGTGATACGCTCCCCTGCAGAGACCTTGTGCCTGCAAACTTCAAAAGCAGAAGAAGCCACAGCACATGGTAATGCACACACAGGGAATGAGAGAGAAAAGAGCAACTTCAAAAGGGCAGGTGGCAAAACACATTTTTCCATGAGGGTTTGTTAGCTTACTTTCTGGTTTTCCTCTGAACCCAAATTAAAAGGGCTCTGATGGCTTTCCGCTGATCCTTCATTGTAACAGGCAGTCTCTCCACGTTGGGAGTGCTGGGGTGGGATGTGTCTGACTCAGGACCACTGGGCCCAGAAGACAGACTGGAAGAGGAGGAGTTCCTGTTGAGGTTACCCGTCAGCTCCTTAATCTGTAATAAAAGGCAAAACACACCGTGCTCTGGTTTAACACCAGCTGCACAGAGAACTCGGTGCTGGTTTTTATGCAGACTTCAAAGATAATAGCACCATAACTGAATTTTAAGAGGTAATTATAGATCTGTCAATTATAACCCTCATCTTGTATTGCACAGGCATGATAGCCATCAGCAGCCCAGCTGGCAACCCCAGAAAACAGAAAGGGCAAGCTAGCAGTTAAGGCTGAACTGAGCAAATTTGCATTAAACAAAAAGCAAAGAAACATGTCATTAAAAGAAAAGTTAGTTTAAGTAAATTTGTTTGTTCTCTCCAGAGGACTCACTTGACTGAAATATTTTTAGCCAGAAATGATGACCTGCAGCAGCCCTCCTGTCCTGGCCAGCATTAATATTTGGGTCCAAATTATCCACTCTGCTGCTCTTTGATACCCCATGCCCTCTGCTGCTGGGGTGACAGGTTCTGGTCACACCATCTCTGCCTTTGAGTCTGTCTGGCAAAACCAGTGTGGTGTATTCTTCATTTTGAGGATCTCAGCCAGGAAGAGAAACCCCAGTGCAGCTTTGAGACAGAGATAATTTTTTAAATGTGTAGCCAGTTTAGAAATGAGCCCAAGGGAATGAAAGAGCCTCACAGTCTCATGAGAGTTGCAGAAAGCCTCCTGCCACCTCTCCCTGTTCATTAGAATTTAGCATTGTCTAGAAGGCCATTTTCAAACTACATGTAGATTAGAACAGTTTTAAACTAAGACTGTGACTAAAACAATTTCCAAGCTCAAATCAGTTTTATCAGTTCCAAGCCCTTCAAGATTTTTCATTTGGCCCTCTACATCAGTTGATAATTTTTGCCATGTCAATTGTGTCTCTTGAGATCAGTGATTCAACATGGAATTTTCCACCACACTGGACCAAATTCAGGAAAGGTTATTATAAACAAACTGTGACCTGGAACTGAATCCAAGACGTTGGTTCAGATCCAAGCAATCTGGAGCAGAACTCTGAGAAGGCACAGGAGAGAAAGGAAGGTAGTAATCTGAAGCTCTAATTCTGGTCCAAGTCAAACAAGGGCTTAAATTTTCTCCTATTTACACCAAAATAGGTCCAGTGAAGTAAAATGAAAGCAGCTGCACATATACAATTAGCGTATATTAAGAGGGAAAACCTCAGGTTTAGTATGCTTAATTATGTTATTTAGGATTAAAAATCAATTTAAAAATCAGTATCCAGCTGGCATAGATTGACACCCTGAAGATTGTTCACTTATGTTTAAAGTATTCAAGTTTTATTACCTGAAAAAACAAGATTATATTCCATATTAGTCCAAGTACCAGAGAGGAATTTCCATCTGCTATTTCTGCTGCATCAATGCTGACAAGCTTTACCTGTAGAAGAGATCATAAATTCAGAGCCAAATTCGAAGAAGCAGAGGTAAATGGAAAAAATGCACTGGCTTGAACTGGGATTGATGCATCTGTCCCAGAAAACTTCTGCCACAGCCTGGCCAGCCAAAAAAGCAAGACTGAAATCTTTTGTTAAAGATAATTTGCCCTGATCACAATGACCTTTCTCATGGAACTCTGATCTTGAGCCCACAGCACAGTCTGCAGAATTGAACCCAGTTCTTCATCCTCAGGACCACAAATGTGTTTCTTCCATACAAAAATGGAACAAAATGGTGCCCCCTCCAGTCGCTCCTATTCTTAAAAAGTGGAATGTCAATTACCGTACATAAATGTAAATCCTGGTAAGATTTGCTTACTTCTGTTTCACTATGCATCTTCTTTCTCCTGACTTATCACCTTACACAGCTTGTCACAGAGTTCTAATCAAATCAGTTAGCAAAGGATAGGGTTGCCTAATCCAAGAAAACTCTAGATTTTCCCACACTGTGGTTTCTTCCACCTGATAAAACCAGGATGTTATTCTCTCAGACAACACAGGCTTGGCTTTGGCAAAGGTCATGGAAGAGGGAGGAAGCAAGGAAACTGTCAGTACTGCACATGACACCCAGACTGAATTAAACCCATCATACAGCCCATTTGTCACTGAGAAATCCTGTACGTGATGAAACACTTAGCACTGCTTTACCATGCTGCCCCAGCTCTACCCAGGCATATGCTGACAGGTCCCATACACTGTGGTTTAATCTCTAACCCTGAAGCTCCAGGCAGCTGAGGCATTTTGCCAACACTTTTATCACCACCCTTCACTAACCGGTTTGGTCAAACTCAAAAAAGAAAGGCAAAATAACTTTTTATATAGTGGTTCACATAACAGTTTTCTTTCTCAGCAAGAAGATACCTCTAACTGTCATATTTCAAGGCTCAGATTTCTTGCTAGTTCTAAGGTATTTGGCATGGGAAAATCTTTATGAATTAGTATTTTGAATAGTAGTTTCTTCAAAATAGGGAGCAAGTGGCATTTATCATTAGATGCCTTGTTCTCAGTATCAGCTGTGTCCACTTGTTCCTGTTCATGTTCATGACCCAGCCCAGTAGAGGTATGTGGCTATAAGATACTGGCTGCTTACTCTTGAAGAAAACAAGAAATCCACAGAAAAATAGTAGGCGGTTTATCACCACTAATTAAAAGGCCACTCATGTCCCAGGCTGCTCCTGTCTGGCCTTGTTCTTTGAGGTTCTAAGTTGTCCCCTAGAGAGGTCCTGGCAACCAGACATGCTTCAGCTGCAGCTCTGAAATGTGTTGATATCAACAGAGAGAAAAAAAACAAACATCTGGCAGTGGGCCTTAGCTGAAAGCATAAAATCGGAAACTAAAGAAACCTGAGAACTTAAAAATATTTCGTAGCAGTTGTATAGCAGCACGTGTAGACATACACATGTAGGGCCAGAGCAGTCCCTGCTACTGGATTCTCCAAAAGCAGACTGGAACACCTGGAAGTTACTGGACAACCTCTTGAGCTTTCACATCCTCTCCTGGGGAAAAAGGCAAAGGAGGTTAAACCTCCCACATCTAACAAGTTGTAAGAGATCCACTAAGGTCTCACATCATGCTCATTCCTGTGGTAGGGTTGCAGTGACTCGTCTACATGACTAGTACTACTGCAGCATCTCTGGAGTAAGAGCCAAGCTCATTGCAGGGAAGCAGGAAAGTGATAGCAGCAGCTGTTGTGGCATTCCATGCAAGGCTGGGTTTTGTCCCTACACACACCAGATCACTTTCCACAGCTGTAGGAAGTGATGTTGCAGTAGTGCAACATGTGCTGACTATGTGGAAGCTTATATCCTTACCAGGTTTTGACTTCTGGAATTATGTATTTGTGTCATGTAGCCAGATTTCATTTTTTCTTGCCTTTGACTTGTGATCAGCTGATATTGCAGTTTACCAGATGATCTGTAATACTGCAAGTATTTCTGATGGAAGGAAGGAAAGGTACCTACCTTCAGTGTAACTGAAGTAATGCCACTAAGACCCAGTTCATAAAGATTACTTGCATTTCTTTTTATTTTCTTTTAATATTGGGTTCCTGATCCTCTAATCCTATCGAACTTTTACATTATGAAACGAACAAGTAATCCTTGTTTTAGACTCTGTACGTGTTCTTGTTAAGCATTTCATGTGACTTTTCATCCTTGTGGCTAAGGTAAGTCACAGTGCCATTAAAACAGTACAGTCCTCTTGTGTACATGCAGCACATCAGACTAGGTACAATTACAACAGTTAAATGTGGCAATATGCATCAAAAGAAGATACTAAGTTGAAAATACTCACATTACTATCCTCCAAGAACTTAAGTGCTTTGGCTATGTTGTTCAAACGAAAAATACGATGGGTTGAAGACTTGTATTCATGCATCTAGAAAAAAAAAACGAGCCATGGTGTTTTTAGAAAAGTAGGAATTATTCACTACCGCATATGAAAATTAAAAAACCCTACACAGAGGCAAAATAAAGCTAAGGAACTCTATGTATATCTATATATCAGCCTATGTATAGGCCTATAATCTATATATAAACCTATATAGAAAAGCCTATATAAATTATTGCCATCTTTTCTGATCAGTAAAATGCTTCAACTACATGACCTGTCCTTGCTGCAGCAAAACAGGGTTATCGACCAGATTTCCTACTCTCCAGATGTTATCACTCTATTGTACCTGCCACGCTGATGATTTATGTAAACACTTCCCAACCATGTTCAGTCACAGTTTCAAATTTACCTGAAAATTCCCAGTACTAGATTATTCTTTTTCTTGAATTAAATTAAATTATCCTAGTTAGGAAGTATGAGCAGGATGGAGGTAGAATCCTTCATTTTGGCAGAAATGAAACAGGTTTGTTGCATGCCTGTCTCTCTGCAGTTCCACTCTGGCACACTGTTTTTATCAGGTGTGCAGGTACACCTAACTGCCAGCACAAGAAGTCTGACCAGCTGGCATTTTCATTTTCCTTGCACTTCTCCCTGACCTCCTAAGGCATAGACTAGGGATGTGATTTCCCCTTCAACTCCTTTCCAGGTTGGTTGTCAATCTAATCTGTCTGAATGCACAAAGAGACACTGATGCCTCTGTTATAACTCCCCCAGACTGTAAGAATATAAAAAACAGGTGGCTCTGAGAGTGTGACCACAATGGCTGTTCATGCTGGAGATGGTTCAGTCACTACAGAGAATCCTCAGGTGATTGCAAGTGCATCTGCAGTTGTGCGATGGCTGCTGACCAGATCTCTCCTCTTAGCAAAGTGTATTACTCACACAGAGGAGACTACTTTCTGACAGGACTGATGTAAAACGAAAACATTAAAGTCAACTGTAATTGGTCATTTATATTAGTACTGGTATGGAGAGATTTATACATGTCTTACAAAGAAAGGAGGAGAAAAAAGGATTCTGATAAGTGAAGCTCTGCCTTTTTGATTTAGATCATATCAGTAAGACTCATGAAACTTGAGCCAGGATATGATAACTAAACTCATAATTACACCAAGTATTAGCAGACCTATTAACTATCATAATGCTCTTAGACAAAATAAAACTGAATGTATGGATTTAAAAAAATACAGCAAATATAATTTTTCTTGGTAATGTCACTTGGGTGATCTCCAAATAGAATATGTGAGCATTAATGCATTGAAGCCTTAAGGAAAAGGAGGGGTAGGAACATTCACACTGAACACACACCATTTACACCTCATTGTTAGGTATTGCCATGAAATCCAAGTTACAACTCAAGACACCAGTCTGTAACATAATGAAACCAAAATGAAGCTGCTGAAATACTTATGACCATGTCCAAGACCGAATTTTCCCTTATTCTTTGGATGTCCATACATTGTTGCTCACAACATACAAAGCTCCACATACTCACAACATATTAATATAAATGACCTTTTGGAGGCTTTGCCCTCTTGTATACATACCAGCTTTTGCCCAGACAGGACTTCCAGTAGTGCCATCAAGATTTTGCCATCTTGTATATCGATAAACAAGTCTTTCACTTTCAGAGGAGGTTTGCACTGTGAAGAAAAGAAGACAGGTAGCTTTTTTAAAGCAGTGCTGGTTGGTAAACCACCATAACTTCAGAGATTAAGAAGGAGAATTTTACAAGACAAAGACAGTAGAAATAAACCTTAGCCTGCAGGAAGGAAGAGCTGAGTATTCTCCACATCAATAGCAATTCTGTCCTAGGAGTGTTTGAGCTAAAACTGAGATATAGTACTCATGTAATTGAGATCATATGCCAGATTTCCCATAACAGAATTTCACCCTAAAGCCTCTGTCTAGGAAACAACCACCCAAGGGTTAGGTGCTGATCCCTCAGACTAACACAAATCCAGCAGAAGCTAATCTCACTTTATGCTGAAATAAGGTTGTGACCCAGACAGCCCCATTGACAATGAGTTTCTCGTTGTGCCACTCCACTTCCCTGTATTTTCTAAGTACTTTAAATAGCAGCTTCTTGTATTATGTCTCTCTTCTCAGTTAACTCCTGCAAAGGGATCCATCTCCTCATTTCTCTGAGGTGTCTGATGATGTACAAGGCACACAGTCAAGTCAGCTCAGCCCTCAGGGGTAGTTTCAGCTGCAGCAATTACTCTCTGTTCAGGTGTCACTCACTCACATGTCTCCAAAGAGGCCATCTCTTTATCTCTGGCCCGGCAATACACTACTGTTCATTTCTAGTCTTTAATCTAGACAAGGGTACTAAACAATGTTCCACACTTTAAGGAAGTGAAGTATCTTCCATTACAAAATAAAATAACCTATCTGAAAGCCTCAAACCCAAACATTTTTATTCTTTCGGCACTTAAGAACAGACAGAACTTGGAAGATGCAGACTATGCCCAATTATCTCATGACAAGCGGAGTCAGCTACTCTCAAAAGATGGCACAAATGGGATGGTATGCTCCAAAAGGGCACACAACACAGTGTAAGTTTCCTCAAGAAGTACAAGAAAGAAGACTTCACTGCTGTCTTTAAAAGAAAAAAGCCATTCTGCAAGAAGTGCTTCTTTGAGAATAAAGGCAGAAACAACCTTCTTCAGTGGGTGTCCTTGGGGATCCACCTGTAACCAGAGAGAGCTTTAGCAAAGCTCTCATTATTTGCATGGGTATGTTTATTACACCACTTGCAGGAAAAACAATATAGCATCAGGCTTCTGCCCTTTCTTCAGGAAATATTTTTCTTTGTTGAATCAGAGAGGAAAAAAATGTGTATGCACTTCAGAAAAAAACAGTTCACTTCCCCACAAAGTTTCTGAGACTTTGTATGCTTGGCATGGCAGAATTAACAGAATTTTACAGCCTTTTTCATGATCTAATTCCTTCTATAAATCAAAGACCTTCTCCAAAGTCACATACTTGACAACCATTTTTGACAACTTCTAAAACTACAGTTAGTTTAAAGCCCTAGAGCAAGATTCACAAAGGCATCACATAACACTGTCTTGGTTCTGAGAGACCTTTGGGAGCAATTGCTAGTCAAAACATTTCCAAGTAGTCTATTCTGATTTTCCAGTGAGATTTAAGAGGATGCCTTTATTCCTTCAGCAACACTCACTGCAGAGTAGTGGACTAAAGCAACTATATATGTAATGCCTTTCTTCTAAAACCCGTTCACCTTTCTATGTCTGAAATGTCCCAAGAACTACAGGAGCTAAACTACAAGTTGCCTAGGGTAGGCCAAGTTTAGTCCCAGTCTTTACTTTATGAAATTAGCTATAGATACCAAAAGGACCATCGAGCTCAATCTCCAGTCCAAGTTAGAACTCCACCTGAATAAGGAAGCTGGTCTCATTCCTTGCTCCTGCACTAAGCATTGCTGCTTTCTCAGTGATATTAGGAAATTTTTTTTCTCTTTTCATCTTCAACAGCAAAAAAAATCATTCTCTGGATGGCAGACTACTCGGGAGAATTAGTACATTCATATGAACAGTAAATCAGCTTTAATAGCTGTATTATGGTATGAGCAAGAAACGGTTATGTCTTAAAAACACTAAGTGATGTCCAAAAATTAGTTCTCTAATATAAGCTGATTTGTAAAGTTCCTACCATACAGCCCCCCCCTCCCCAACATGACTGACAAGGAATTAATGTTTCCCATCTGCAGATCTGGGATGAAGCCAGGTTCTGAAGAACATGATTTTGGCCATGATGCCTCCAGTCTTTGACTTTCCAGTCCAGGGAAGAACACAGTCACCATCACCTCAGAGCAGCCTCAACTACATATGATTTTATGTGGGTATATTCTATGAGAAATTTCTAGACCTATGATAACAGTCAGTAGCAGTAAAGACTTAAATGCACCTCAAATAAACCAAAGCCATCCAAGCTTTTGTTGCACCTGAAAAGCAATTTTCCTTTACCCAGAAACATGCTTTCAGCTTTCCCTCATTCTCTTCCAAGTGTCCACTTACACACAGAAGCCAACTTTGTTTCCAAATTTTAACTACTTTAAAAGGGATTAAGCACAATCTTTCTATGCCTATTGTCCTTGTGTCTCAAAATCAAGAAGGCATATCAGTCTTACCTTTCCCAAATGTAGGTTTATCCATCTGGTAAATGTCCTCTTCTGTACATTTTCCCGTTCCACTAGAAATATCATAAAGAAAAAGCAGCACTTAAGTTTCCAGAAGAGGGAAAGCTGATAGAAAATGCCAAAACCTGATGTACAAAAAAGTCAGTTCACAAAAGGCCTGTGAATAAAATAAATATTTTTCAAAATGGGAGATATAATATTGAGCTAAGGTCTTTAATTCAACTTCTTTGCTCAGACACAAGCTATGCACATGTAGATGCATTCGAAAGGACACAGGAAGACATCTCTCCTAGTTTTACAATCTTCAGCATAGCTTTTAAGAGGCAAAAACTTATTTGTGGTGCACAGCTCTTCAGTGATGTTAGCCTCTGAGTGGGCAGCTTGACCTTTCTATGTCAATTTATAGGTTTATTGCTCTCACACCCTCATGCAAATTGGGCTGGATTCCAATGTACTTACTTGCTTGCACAAGAAAACAGGGCCACATTAGTCAACACAACAATTTTGTCTTCATCCTTTTGAATGGAAAAGCTTCATCAAAACTCATCTTCCCAGTCTTCTAACTAGTGCATTTAAAACCAAAACTCCAAGTCCCTACACTGAAGAATCATTTTACATATACTGCAATAAGAAGAGGTGTGCTTGTTCCTTTTCAGAACTGCTGTATGCTAGGTGCTGTACAAATAGCTCTTGGGCCAAATGAAGAGTTTTTAATCACATCTGCTATTTCCTAAATCCATTTCCCCAGTGAACTACAGCAAAAGTGCGAGGGGAATCATATTACTGCCCAACTTTCATTTATGTTCCAGTATAAAACTAAGCTATATATTTAACATAAATTAAGTGGATTGTCAAAATAATATTTCATTGCAGAGACAATTATTCTCAAGTGGTTCTCAAATTTCATTTGAATTAAAGAAATCTTACAATTTATGAACAAAAAACATTAAAACTAGTTACATGCTGTATTTCAGTTTACTCATAGAGAATATCAAATATATTTTAAGACTATTTTGTGTTTCTTCAGCCCTAGAAAAATCGCTAACCTGTCCAACTGGGAAATCACATTGTGTAAAAATCTGGTTTATTTTTATTGGTCAGACTAATTATAGGCTAAGTAGTAGCTTCTGTAAATCAGATTTTAATATTGTTCTTTTTGATCATTTTAACTGAAGGGTCAGCAACCTCTAATCATATGTATAATTGTTTTCCTTATTTTGATACATTGGAAAAGAGCTTTCAGCATGAATTACATCTGTCACTGATGGCCACGTGAGCCTTTTAAGTCCTCATATTCCTGTAAAGCCTGATTTTATGCAAGATTGTTTAAAAACAAGTCGTTACCCCTTAAGTGCTTTAGAAAACATGGACAATGCCAAACTAATTATTGCTGTTGGCTTTTCTTTTATAATACTGTAGAAGAACACACAGATTTGAAACAGCTTTCTACAAGTGAAACTGTAAATTATATTCCTGAGTACTGTAAAAAAAAAAACAAAACCAAAACCTCAGCATTTACTGCCTACAAATCCAAAAGTGTAACAAACTAAGAGATTTGTCACATCTCATCATATTTCCTGGGCTTCCCTTCCTTCAGCACCTTGACCCCAGAGCTGGCTTTCCATGCACTCCCATGTCCCCATCTAAGCAGCAAAATTACTGTGTGTCACCTACAGTGTAACTTCCATAACCAATCTGTTAAAGTTAACTTTAGAGGGTGGGTGGAGGTTAATGTTAAACCAGATCTGTTCCCAGATATACTACTCTTAATTCAAATTCATGTGTTGGGGCAAAGGGGAAGGCAGAATGGGCGCGGGAGCTAGCAGCAGACAATGAGGGCCACCTCTTTGTTAAGCTTGCCTGAAATACTCAGGAACACTCAGATGGGTAGTGCCATGTTTTGGGGAGGACAGGAGACTTTATCAAGTAGGCTGGCTATGCAGACCTCTGGTGTCAACCAATACGAAAGAAGAAACACAGAAGGGCACACAGAAACAATATTAATGCTTCCTGATGTCATCAGAGCCTTGGTTTCATGTCCTATTTTTACTAGCTGCATTGGCAACCTTAATTTTCAGGGTAGATAAAGATGCAAAAGAGAGCTGTGTTTATTTACAGATCATCCATAAAACTGAGAACACATTGGCTCCTAATTTGGTTGCAGAAATTCTGCCACTGATGCAAATTAGCGTTGCACATATGCCTGAAAAGATGGGCAGGCTGAGCTGGTATTACTGCTTCAGGAAGCTCACATACCCCAAAAAATCCAAACCCTGGCAGATTCAGGAAAGCTTGTACATACACAGGTTTCTGACACTAATCAGTGAACATTCCTATAGCAAACAGCCTCCTTTCAGTAAGAGTGGTGACACCAGAATGAACACTATTTGATTCTGTAATAGTCTAAACCAATAGTAACTGGATGGAGGAAAGTGGAGGAAACTTTTTTATGAAGTCCCTAAGGCAGACAGCTAATGCAGTCAATATGCTTGATGGTAGATTCAAAGGGAAAAGTTCAGAACACAGCAAGCAAGGTACTTACTGGTGTGCCTTTAACTGTAAGTCTTCTCAAGCTTTGTGGACCTCCCAGACCTCCCAGTACAGCCCCTCTTCTCCACAACCTTTTCATTTGAGATGATTGTAGAGACTCTATACATTTTATACAGTTTCTATAAATTAAATGGAATCTTTTTTTCTCCCTCACACTTACTACTGTATAAAAGTGAAGAAAATCATACAAGTCAAGAGTTCCTACACTGATGAATATAGTTTAATAAAACCACACTGGGTTTACTGGGCAGCAAGAGAGCAATAACACCATTATAAAATAATAATTACACACACCATATGGATGGCCTGCACACAAATCTTATGCTGGAAGAGAAGGATGCCTGCTATAAGGGTTGGATTCAAAGATTAATGCTGAAAAGTTAGGAACTGTCAATTTGGTTCAGCTCAACTCAGTCATTGACTTAAGAGAAAAATTACAGAGAGAAATATTAACTACTATGCGGAAGTTGGGTCTTCCACACTTTTCCAATAAACTCAACTGCAACATGCTTTCACAGTGAGGTCAAAAGTGTTGCAAAGGCACAGTAGTTATATAAAAGTAAGGCACTGACAAGTATTAGTTGTAATAATTTACAGGGGAAGAAATCCTTAGAGAAGGGGAAGGTGCATTATAAAACCCCCACAGTTTTCTGCCCCACAACTGTGTCCTAGATGACAGCAGAATCTGGCAGAATTTGGCTCAGCCACAGTATCTGCACTCTAGTCAGTTTTAAAATAAATATTCACAAAGATATATATTCTGGTTTATCAATTCTCATGGCAAAGGCAACTAATTTGTCATAGAATAAATCTAAGCTAGTTAAAAAACCATTTGAGCAAATTCAAAGTAAGCTGGACAAGAAAGTTCAGCTGCTTCCCTTTGTGGAACTATTTCCTTCCCTATTAGCCTAGAAATTCCTCAGGAATTTACTGCTATTGCCATTTCTTCCTCCTTCAAATCTCCTTAAAGGTCACTACTGTTAAAATACCTACAAGAAACCAATCCCCTAACAGCATCTACATTCAACAGTATATTGGAGATGCAAATACTTATTTGCTTTAAAATATTCTCTATTCTGTTTTTGTAGAACCAGTTATGAATAATCCTCTAAGGTACACCACCACAGGGCTGGGCACATGAAGGAACTCTGAAATGTGGAAGCTGATTTGAGTAGAACACTCATCACTGTGTAATTACACAGCTTCAGAAAACTGCTTGATTTGCATTTATGGATATTGCACCTAAAGCAAAGCAGAAGGTCACTTAAATTTTTTTCCAAAGCTACCAGCAGGATATCATCAGCAGATGACATTAAAACCTTCACAACAGGCCAAGCTGGCTTTTAGACCTACTTATAACTTACCTTCAAGACATCTTAGAATCACAGAATGGCTGGTGCTGTAAGGGACCTTAAAGATCATCTAGTTCCAACCCCCCTGCATGGTCAGGGACACCTAACTTGTTAACACCATCTTGTTAACTACTGCTTTTATAACATGCACAAAAGCCAGCTTCCTCATTTCTACCACAGCCTAACTTAAAAACAAATAACAAAACCAAAACACCATATGGTTCAGACACCTCAAGTTTTGGGAAATGCAAATTCTCTCCTTCCACCTTCGTCACCCCAAAACCCCAGCTCATACAGTTAAGCCATCAATCAGTCTCTAAAGAACACACATTGAACAATCTACTTGTGAACTACCAAAATTCCAGGCCACTAAATAAAATGAGAATTGGATTTTAAACTGGGCTTCATTGTGTTCCTACTCTGACTCAGCCTATGTATTTCTGGTTACTATTCAGCATACTATCTAGTCTGAATACTGCTTTATCTGCAAACCTAATGTTCATAAAGGAAGCTAGACTTAGAAAATAGATTTTACCTAAAATTTCTTACTTGCTTGCCTGAAATGTTCCAAGCTTGTGCTACAACATCTCAAATGCTGAAGAGTGCATTTCCAGACATGAAAGCCCATGCAGTTTTTATAGATCATGAAGAGGCTGCAAGCAATACCATTTACTAAAGAGAATTTGTCAGGTTTTTTATTTAATTACTTGGTTTTATCTTTGCATTGACCCAGATTGATAGTACTGAGTAGCCGGGTTGAATTTTACAGGTCAAACCAGCAAAAAGTGAGTGATGTTGGACTAGAATCCGCCTCAACAAGCTTTTGTATACAGCTGGGACACATGAATCCTAGCAAATTGTTTTTACCTTTTTTGGCCTATATAGATGCAGGTAAATTGCATATACCATATGGGCAAATAAAGGCCCATTAGTTACAATGAGCAGTAAAACATTAGATACAGGATGTTGATGTTAGTTACAGGATATTGGCAGCTGTAAGGAAACACGGAGACCTTTTACTGCTCAAATACAACATGATGGACAAAGTTCAGATTTAAAAACAAAAGACAGGGCACATGCAATCAACATATTCAACTTGGGAAGGGTGATAGATAGTGACAGCAAAATAAATGGAGAGCTTAAGATGAAATTTGTAAAGTAGAGCAGAGAAAAATGCAATTAAACTTTCAACTTTTGCTTCTTCTCAATGCAGAATCATATAAAACACACTGAACTATAAACTCTCAGAGAGTTAATCTCATATATTTTTACAAAACGCCCCCAAGACACCTCACAACATAAGACAACATGTAGGAAACATTCCTGTCAAGTCTATATGGTGCAGTCCAGCTACACTGCTCAGTGAGTAGTCAGTACTTATGAGAAAATCTCCATATTTGTAAAGCATGAATTTTAATGGCATCACCATTTTATCCAAATTGGCCACAAAATGAATTTTATTAGCTTTTGAATTCCTAGGTATTGTGTATTTTCTTTGTGCTTAAGAAACCCTCAAACAGCTTGGAAGATTAATATAAATTTTCTTTTTGATCTATACAGGGGTTGAAGGCTTTGCTGTGTATCAAATGCCAGTTTGATGTAACCTGGAGCACATGAAATATTAAATCTTAAAAACACTGGTTTTCTAAAGGAAACATTAACTATACTATATAACATGGGATTGCTCTCAAGTTACCACCTATGAAATAGAGCCTCTAAGTTGTGAAGTTAATTGTTTGTTGAAACTGACCCATTTATTAGGGTCTATATTAAATTTCTACAGCAGGTGTTGAAAGCTTGAGGCTTTTTCATTCCATCTAAGTTGCAGAGTCTGAGTCTTGCTGGTTCAAAATTCTTTAATACTCAGAACCTGCAAACACGGCAGGATTCCAGGCATTACATTTTCATTAGCTGCAGCTAAACAGGTTTCTTTTGGAGTTCACCGTCTGGCTATAGAAGAATATTCAGTGCTGCAAATGGCATATTAGGATATACCAGACAAACATACCAGGATGAATATGTGATATCCAAAAGAACTCTTAGGACTTCAGTTCTCACAATGCCTGAGACAGATGTGCCTCTTACCAAAGCATTAGAAAGATGAATTTACTTGGCTCTGGAAGAGAAATCCTACAGAAAACATTATTATGAGAGCTGATCAAAATAGCTTCTAGTGAGAGGGATTTATTTTTTCCCCTCTTGAAAAGTAATCTGGTAGTGGCAGATGGTAAAGATTCCCTCCCCTTTACCCTTCCATCACAAAGTAAAAATCTGTGGTCTCATGACTTCTTTATAAAAAAGAACATAACATGGAAAATGTTATTGAACTGAGTAGTGAAATTTCTTATTTACATACCAGGAATTTTCTTATGAAACAAAACTTGACAACTTTCAAAATGAGAAATACAGTTATGTTCTGAAGACTTCAAATGAAACAAATACTGCTTACTGGGAAAGTTACTGGACTCAACAAAGTAATAATTAGGATAAATTCAGTGCCTTTGGAATTGATCCAGCAAATGGTTTTCAGACTGTGCACATCACCTCTTGTAGTCTAACATGCAGTACAAGGAGCATAATACCTCCTTCTGTTCATGAAAATAAGCAGGATTTGGTACTACCAGCAGTGGCCATTAGGAACAATGCACTTTTACAGCACCTCGGCTCAAGAGTTGCTCCTAGCCCAGAGTTCACTGTGTTGCAATGTGGTTTGCTGCTGGTCTCTAGAAACAGTTCAACTCCTGGGACTGCTGATGTTTCTTGATGGTAGTTAGGTCCCCAGCTCTGCAGTAGGCAGATGTCCAATCTTTGCTGCTGCCTGAACATTGAACTCTGCTTCAAAGGACAATGCTTAACTCCAATTTCAACATTTTCTTGCACCTTTTCTATCTATTTGAGTATATCAGGGCTGATTCTCTTCACATGCTCAAAAATAAGATCAGGAGTACCCATCTGGAAATACCAAAACTGTAGTCACTGCATTCAGACAGGTACCTGTTAACCCTAATCTTGTTAGAGAAATGGCTCTTGACTCAACTTCACGGCAACATGGCTTTATCAGCATCAGCACAGCCCTTTCTTTCCCACTGACATGGAAAATAATGCCCTGTACCTACACCAATACCTGTACGTATAGCTATATACCAGTCTTAACTGGTATGCAGGTGCAGAAGACTGGTAAGACATCCATTTACTCCTGGACAGCCTCCTGAGCATCTTTAGAGTAATTAGTCTTTAACACAGAATTCAAACACTTAGAGTTAGTAACCAGCACTTTCAAAGAATTACAGGATGGTAGAAGGGCTTAGAAGACAACCACCAGAAGACAATTCCAGATGTATCATCTTCTCTGGAATTTGTCTTTTACTTGTGGGAAACTTGTACATAGAAGAGAGCAGTTTCATTTTCTAAAATCATGTAAGGAAAGGCAACCATAAACATGGTGTGATACAGAATTACCATACAGAAGCCATGAAATGACAAAGAATCTGTGGCTTCTGAATTTTTCTTTTCTGCTTTCCCCATTGTCCTCAAACAACTCAGGGACATGACCCAGCCAGTATATAATCCAAACCAGCAAATGCTCCTGAAGCCTTCTGAACAGGACACCACAGAGATTCGGAAGAGGTTCAGAGGTAAAATTTAATTATGCATGTGCAGTGCAGCAAAACCAGTATTGAAAGCCAGAAAGACTGCATGGAGCACCAACACCTGCTGGGATGCTCAGGACAGGAAGGGGCCTCAGATGTGTCTCCCTAGTGAAAAATAGACAGAATCACACTTCATTCTGCCTCCCTCCCACTTATCCATTCTTTTAAAGTTTTTTACAAAAGCCACTAAGCAGCACAGAAGAAAAAAAGTGAGTTGCGTGGCAGTCAGATGAATATTAGAAACATGCAGAAATACAGGCAACACTAAGAGCAAAAGATTGGGGATTTATAGAGATTAATAATAAGTAGCACAAAATCCTGTGGCTTTGGAGGAATAAGCAGATACTTTGTCCATTGTGGGTCAGGCACGTGATCTGAAGTAGAGGATATGAGACCATTCCAAAAGTGAGATCAAAAGCAAAAACACAACATGAGAGCTATGCTATAAGGTGCTGTGCCACAGAGCAAGGCAACTGCCAATCAAAAATGGATGAAGGCAGACTGTAGTTGCCAAAGTTATAATAAAATAGCTAAAAGAAGCTGAGCTGCATACAGCAGAGGTCCTTTTAAAGATACATTATAAACTGCAAGAGCCTAGCAGGAACCAGTGGCTACTCCTAAAAAGCTGCCATGTGTCTTAAATGACCTTCTAGGTGGTAAGGTTCAAGAGAGCCACACCTGCTTTCCTGATAAAAAATTAGCGGCCACAGAAGAATTTATGGGCAGACCAAGGATGCCAAACTTCTGAGTGCTCAGCTAAGTCAATAATGTAGCCTTTCCACGAATGTCAAACCCTAACTCTGCCCCCCTCCAACCCTAGCACAGGCTTTGTGTGCAGCACAGCAGAAAGCCTGGTCCCCTTAGCATGCTGGTGAGCACTGCTTTATGTAGTACAGGGAACCATGACTTCAAAGACCTGGAGATTGTTCTAGGTCATACTACCTAGCTGCCAAGAGAAATTATTTTGCTGAAGTCAGTAGCAGTCTTTCTTTTGCTCCAGCAAGCTTTGAAACCACACTATAATATGTGATCATCATTGAGAAACAGCATTAGCAGAGCCTGTCTGTTAAGCAAAACTAGGTGTCAGACAAAATCTTGGATTTGGCTTGGATTGAGGCCCTAAGAGTCTTCCAGAACGTGGTAATGCAGCCCCCAAGTGAGTGACTGAATTTCTTGATGTAGTTTCGAATTTTAAGCTGTATACCTGAAGGCAGGTTTCAGCAAATCTGACAGGATGAAAACACAAGCAAATGTGTATTCTCTTCTTCTGAGGATCCAACACTAAAATAGTACCATTTTATGGCATTAAATCAATGCCACTGAAAGACCAGAGCACAATGAGCTATGGAGACTGTATGTGTCTTCAACACTGACACTGTCATGACTCCTGACATTAAATAGTTAATTTGTAACTTCCAGGGAAGCAACCACCTTCCTACTTGTTTATTTTTTGCAATTCTTTCCAAAAATTCAAATGAGAACATGGCAGGAACCATGAAAAAACCACTCTTTCTCCTTCATGGTCCACAGGGAATACCTACGTGGAAGCAAAAGCAAACATAAAGGGATTTGGACTTAAGTGCCTAGCAAATATTTGTGTTATTTATGGACATTTCCAGAAACAAAATTTAGCAGAGAGGCATTCCTGATGTACAGTATTACTCATAGCAAGACAATTTCTTTCAAGAAATAACCTGTTACTACATAGCTATACTCTATCTTTGAACAGCATCTCCAACCCAATGAGTTCCGTGATCCTCCTTTTCAGATATTCACATCTTAGAGAATAAGACATAGCATTGTCTCTAGTTACAAAGGAAAAAATGTGAGCACCGAGAACCTGAGAGACTAATTATAATACAAGTAACAGTCCCCTTCTTTAATACATTCAGTGGTACTCATATGCCATCACATCTTCCCAAAAAGCAAGCTTAAAAAAAAACAAACCAAAACAACAAAAAAAATCCTCACAGAAAGAACACATATTTTGGTGCTTTGAACTGTGCTCAACATGCATAACAATCCCTCCTGAGATGGATTTCACAGACATGCTTCAAAATGGGACATAAGACATTTTCTTTGCTGCTGTACTCAGAACACTGATCAGACATTCCATAGACCTTCAAATATATGTCACAGTCCATAGCACAAGAGGAATAAAGCACTTTGGAAAGACAGGGAGCTTCTGTCAGAGGGTCTGGTTTCTACAGCCCTTTGAATTAGTTCTCTACTTTTATTTTTATTTTAATGCCAATTAAAATTATTTTTCCCCAGCTTCCTGGTGCTCTTGGCTACTCCCCAAGACTATCAGAGAGACGATGAGAAGGAACTGCTCAGCCACTGCAGTCTGCTTGTTGTGTCTGCAGCATTGCCCCACGCAGAAGAGTGGTTTCACACACCCTTTCACCCAGCACAGACCCACAGTGCCACTAAGAGGCTTAGCAAACCCTTTGCCCTCACCAGAGAGGGCATCAGACAGTATTCTGGCAGCAGAACTGGACTCCTGTGTACACCAACCTGAGCAGGCTTCTATGGGTAAACACTGTGGGAATTGCTCCCTCACCCCCACCTCCCACATTGCTTCTAGTTAATGTGTGTTCCTCACATTTTTTATTCATTTGCCACATCAAACCATGAACACTGAGCCAGGGGAATCACGCAGAGCATGAGGATTGACAGCATTCCTGCTTCTGTGGGAGTAAGAAGAGCTCTCATCAGTCAGCTCCTGTTCTGCCTCTCTGTCTGACTGTCACAGGCTGCCAGTTTCACCACAAAGGACTGCTGGGATGTGCTGGATATGGTTAACAGGTGACACATCCACCTTCTTTGTGCCTGCAGGCACTTACAGAGCTTTCAGGATTACATACTCCAGCTCTTTATGGCAACTCAGCTGGACAATCCAGCAAATTAGGAAAAGACACCAAAAGCACCAGGAAGGCTGCCAAGCAACATCTTCCTGTTAATAACATGGAGATCAGCTAAGCTAGTACAGCCATGGATGCTGAATTGTGGGTGACAGAGAGTAAGATCTTCGCTTCACTAAGGCCATGTCTATGCTTAGACCTAAAGACTTGAAGCTGAGAAGCTTTTGCAGATGGTAAATGTCTCACTCAGCAACCAGTACCTCACCTTGATCATGCCATTCAGCAACTGCTTAGTTCTGAGAGCCTGATTTTACAGTGGAGCTTAACTCCTGCAAACAGTTTCTACCCTTTATAGTTGTACGAAATGGCCTAAGGCAAACCAAACATTTCAAGAATATGAAACCTGACTCATGGATTTTGAGAGCCATGTATCCCAAGTGTCTGTCATTCTGGGGTTATGGGAACACATTATTAAGTATTCCAAGAACTCTGGCAGGCTTGAAGTGTGCATGACAATGAGCTTCATAAAAGCACTCATGGCACACAGGGTGCAAGCAAAGTCAGAGAATTGAGTAATCATGACTAAAACATGATCATACAGCCAGTCCCTCTCAGGATTAGAAACACAATGAAATCTTCATAGAGAAAAAAAGTAAACAGGAACATAACTACATGATTGATGCCTTTTGCATGGCAACAGGGAAACAGTAAGTCTTTAAGCAAAAATGCTAGTTTGAAACTGAGGTATCATTAAAAAAAATAAAAGGTCTCTCAATGCCAAACAGCATTTAGACTCTGCTACAACATATTTCTAGGAAAGTCATGGATACCAGAGTATAACCTCTATTAAAAATATAACGTACAAGATGGAGAGAAGGCTCAAAGTCTTAGATGATCTTTGATCCCTTTCAGACCATGGGCATATTTCCATGATCTCTGAACTTCATATTTTTAACAGAGGAATCAAGGATATTAAAAACAAACCCACAAACAGCAGAGGCAGATACTTTGGTGACGACTACACAGCCAGGCCCTAATGTTTGGAAAATCAGCAACTCAGAATATGACTTTTGTCATTCATATATCTATGAATATCACAACTGCTGGTTGATACTGTCATTTACCCAGCAAAGAAAGGAATGCCAACAGGACCTGATACAATAGTGTGCCACTCCTCTCCTAGTTTTGTTTGCATTTGTATAAAAGTCAATCCCAGTAAAAGTTGTAAAGACACCAACACCTTTAACCTAACCCTAAGATTCTTGAAGTAACTGAGGGGGGAAAAAGTACAACTGAACTTCAACAGCAGACCATTCTTCCTTTGCTCATAAAAAAGTCACTGGAAAATTCAGGAATTGAGTTTGGTGTAACTTGCCTTGGAAGAAGCCAGTGAGACTTGTTGTTATTATCTCTGTTTATTTCTCCATTATTAGTAATTACTGAAATTTAGCTGCAAGAATGACTTTGAAAATATACCTTCTCTACTTCAATTTATTTCTACAGCTGCAGAATTACATCATTTACCTTTATTTCCTTAAGTGGATTTCCTTTGGCTTTGGCCCCTATTTAATAAAGCAAGGAGTTTACTGAAAACAGCCTTTGCAGTTTCAATGGATTAGTACAGTAAAGCCTCACTTGATTGAAAAATAACTTCACTCCACACTGCTTTACTGCCAGTCAGCTCATGCTATTGACTACAGCTGTGTCTGGCAGTCAGACCAGTTATTTCACTTTTTGTTTGTTTTCAAACGGTCACCAACAGCAATACCAATAACATGCACATGCTTCATTTTCACATTCTATGGTATGTGCAGAGTAGGTGGGAATCATCTGACTGGAGGTCGGCTGTCAGAGGAGGGCTTTTCATGCTTTGCTGGAGATCAGCAGGTGATGAAAGTAAAGAAAGCAAGTATGGACCAGAGACAGCAATATAATCGCTTATAATTCTATGACAGATGAAACATGGGGGTGGAAACTAAGTAGGAAAAGCTTGTCAGAAATCCTTAAGCACATAATTCAGTCAGGATTTGATGCTACGACACAATAACATGCACACTTTTCTGGTCTAGAGAGCCTTCATCCTCAACTCATCTTCCATCCTGGAGGTGTCTGGGCACAGCCACGTCCCACAGAGACCACCTTGACAGTACCCACAGGTAAGGATAAGCATCAGGATTTAGATCATATTTGTCTGTTAACACATTTAATCCACAGTCCATTTTATTACAACATAAATAATAGCTACTTTGCTCTTTCAAAGCTGAAAAGGTTGAATTTCATAGCTGTTTCATGGATGGTCACATTAAACCTCACACGTGCAAGTAAACAAAGACTCTTTGACATTAACAGATTAGAAGCAAGACCACGGAACTTTCAAACTCCCAAGACAAACTTTATCTGCCCTTTCCTACCTCAGATAGAAAATTAAAAATTAAGATAAAAATGCTGACTTTTACAAATGTTGGTATTGGGTCATATGTCCCTGCTGGAAAAATAATAACAAATCAATTTACTTGCATCCCCCGATAATTTTAAAGCTAATTATATAATTCCTTCCACCTATCTGCTTCCAGACCACTCTCTCCTCTAAAAAAACAAACAACCAAAAATTATTATTATACAAAATAATGGCAAAAACTACTTAGACAAGTTCATAGCATTTGCAGTTTCAGCAGAAACCTTTTTGGTATAAAGATCATAAACTCTGCTCCCTCAGTGTAGCCAACAGTCTTTTAGAGAACTTGCCTGGTTAGGAAGCTGCCAAGGGGTTAAGAGAGAAAACTGTCTGATTTCAGAAAAGATAGTTGAGGGGAAAACTTCTGGCCAGTGTAAAATGGCCCTTTTTCTCTGGATTTGTAAAAGCTGAACAAATTAATCCTCGCAGTTTTTAAGGGCAAAGGTAGGAAATTATCCCTGTAGTGATTTTACAAACAAGTTACACTTAATTGATTTGTCTAATGTCACACAAGAAGCCAAGTTATAACCTGAGCCTTGCCTCTTGAAGTCACAGTTTGTATGGCATGTAAGGATATGCTTAGAAAGTGCTAATTTTATTTCAGTTGCTATGGAAGTGATGGATCTCTACACTACAGTTTGTTTGTGCCCTTTTCTTAATGAAATCCACTGAGGTACTGGACTTCACAGTTAAAATAAGTTTTACCATGCAGGTCTAAAACATAAATCTGGAGCAGAACGTACTCACTATAAAAAAAGCGGGGGGGGGGAAAGTCTTCAAACTTACACTTGCCCCAAGAGTCACATAAAATTTCATGTGTTGAGGTTGTTTTCCAGAAAAACTAATGTTTCCCTGGAAACATGTTTCTAAATACAGTTGCTCCACTTGTATCTTGTACTAACAGTTTATTCCTCAAGTACAGAGACAGGCTCATCAGTATCCCTGAAACTTGCCTGCTCCATCAAATCTCACGACTTCTCAGGATCCATCTATTTTTAATAACTGACAGAACAACAGCAGTAACCTGTGGCCCAAGTTACTTCCAAAAGTCAGTGGCTGCAAGACCTAATGCACTTAGGAGAGGCATGAATGCATTTTTGACCTCTGGCGTGGAGTACGAGTGCTAAACATTTCAAAGCTCAGACAGAGGGTGACTGAGCAGCACCACGGGCACTCCAGGAAAGAAACTGCACCCTGACTCTGTACCACCACTCATAAGAGAAGGATACAGACATGCCCCAGCTAACTCTAACTCCTGGGAAGCAGTGATGGAAATCTGTGAAGTCATCACGGTGCTTGCTTTCAGGAGATGAGTTCTCTCTGTGCCCAAGCACTAATGCAAGCATTAGTATTAGGTTCTTCAAGGAGAAAGCATAAATGCTGGTGAATACTTCACTGTAAGAGCGCAAGAAATAGGAGCTGCATATTTCCAGAATCCATTCTGGTTACCCTGCATTGAACTTCTTGCCAATATCCACCTACTACTATGAGGGAGTGATAATCCTGGCAGGTTTCCTAACAAGATCTCATGTTGCAGTGGGTTTGGCAAAGTGTTTGCTGGTTTGTGTCTTTGCCTTGGAAGACCTGGCTTTAAAAAAAAAGTGGGGGGGTAATAACAGCCCTTTCTCCTTTATGCTTTACCAGAACAGAGGTGGCTGGAAGACATCAAGCTAATCTCTTTTGATTACCTACCTGGCAGATGGAGTTTTACAGTGACAAGTAGTTCTTTTATCTTTTGATATGAGAGGTAGCAAAAGAAAGATTATCTGATCTGAAGAAAGAAAGACTTAAGATGTGACAGAATATTGTTTTCTCTTTGTGTGAGGTCTGTTACACCATGAGTGGCACTGAAACTTATTTGTTGTTGTCTTTCCCATCAAAAGAACTAGGGAACTTCAAATGAAAACATCATGATGCAGGTTTAAAAGCAAATTAAGAGAATTGCCTTTTCACACACATCGTAGTTGTGCTGTGGAAGTTCTCACATCCAGACAGTGTGAAGTCAACACATCTAGTGAGGGCTTAGGGGCAGGCACATTCACACAAGGGAAATCCATCCCTATTTGTTAGCTACAATTAATTCTCTTTCAGCTCTGGAAGTCTCTGGTTTGCAAATGGTTGCAGACTAAATGAGGAAACTGTAAGAATTGCTTGCCCTGTTCTTACAGTGGGTGACCCCTTTTGGTCACTGTCAGAGGTACTTGGCTAGACAGATGTGGGTGTGACTACATGGCCTCCAGTACATTATCTGTCAGATATGACAGCTGACAAGTCTCAGCTGTCAGACAAGCCAGAAAGAACCTGGGCTGAAGGGACTCTGTCATATCCCTAGGCTGAAGCAAAAGATCGTTTTGGATAAAAACCCCTGGGAGGTAGAGAAGTGCGAAACCTTTATTGTTTCATATTCATATAGCAATCCATGTGCTTATGGGAAGGCAAGAGGCTTGGGTTTCATTTTCTTTTTTACTATTTCTCACTCAGTTCAATCTACAGTACAACTTCCACCTCTGCAGATAAGCAGATGACTGTGACCAAATTTGACATTAATTTACACTCCTTTGAGTGACCTTGGCTGGTCCTACCCTTAGACAAACAGAAATATTTTTTTTAAAATGGAGAAGAGGAAAGACCCAGATAAGATAAGGCTTTTGGCTACCTGCTCTAAGAGCTTTTCATTTCAGGTAAAAAGAAATGTCTCTTGTTCAAGTCAACTGCCTTAACAAATTACTTTATTAATTGAAAATGTATTACCCTGTTTATAAAACAGCTGGCCTCGTTAAACCAGCCTGACTGTTAATAAAACAGCCATGAAAAATACCAGCAGTGTGTGCCTTTCAGGGCGTAGCTATCACGGAGCCCCTGGGTGGGAGAGAAATATTGGCATCCGAAGTTGGACACACACAGAAAAACCCCTACAGTAAGCACAAGAACCAAAGTAAATAAATAGGTCTCCTGTCACACCCTAAAGGTTGCCACCACCCAGCACTTGCCAAGGAAAGCACATTCCAGATTCAGGGCCCTTCCTTGCTGAGACAGGACTGCCACAATTACTCCCAGAAGCAGGGCTAATCCATCAGACTCCAGATCTCTACGGGAAATCAAAAGCCAGAAATAGTCAGGAAAGTGATACAAAGTTATTCTCACACAGGTCACCATAGAGAGTATTTTTAGTCTAGAAACAGTCTGCTTGATGTGGACTAGAATGCAAAGAGCAGATACTTTCTCCACATAGCAAGCACTATTTCACTGGCACCAACATCCTCTGGAGATTTATTTCTCCATCCCATTGCAGATCTATTTAGTTCAGCCTGCCCCCTAATTGCATCTCAGAGATGAGAAAGTGACAGCTTTGCCTGCTTTGCCTTGGGTTGTATCCACATTCCTCTTCTTCCCTTCATCAGGAGTGATTCTTGCACCGCAGTGCAGGTTCACTGCACATCTAGGAATATGGAAAACGCTGCCATTAAAAGTTGTCTTAATAAAGTAATTTCTTGACAGACAAAGTCACCATTGTATCACTTGCTTTAAAAAGGAAACATTACAATATCAACTGTTAAAGAAGCTTCCAGCAGTGCCAGCGCCTACTGTCCAATGTATTTGCCTTTGGCCCATAAAAGCATCCTGGGACTCTGGAATAAGCTCTGAGCTGAGAAGTTATCAGTCAAATACTAAAGCAGTGACAAATTCTCTGATAAATTCTGCTGTGTGGTGCTGTATCAGAATGGTCTTTTGAGCCAAAGAATCTCATTGCTGCCTCAGTTGTTTTCTGAGGAAAAAAAAAAGGGGGGGGGGGGGGGGGAAGGGGAAGTGCTTTTTAACTTGTATTTTTTCAACTTGCACCTGGAGCAAAAGAGATGAATCCCACAGTTACCAAAAAGAACTCTGTGTTCTTACTGAGGAAGCAATTCAGACCCCAACCATTGCAATTTCCTCTCTCATGACCTACACATGAGGTGCACATCCAAGCACTTTTTTCACAAAGCCACCAGAGCTGCGTTCCCAAGGACACATCCCCTTCAGTGTATCTGTCACCACCTGCAGCTTCTGGGGACAAACTTCTTAGCTGTAGTCCTAACACATTAAGTGATTTTCATAGGCCTGGAGACATCACCAGCTTCTTATTGCTTTGAAACTATGTATCCACTTCAGACATGGAGGTGACAAGGTGGAATTGTTCCACACCAAGGAACGCTATCAGTAATCTACATATTTTGAAGAAGATATTTCTTTAACAGCTTACAGTTTCTCAGGTTGCAACATATATCAGTAAGTGTTCAATGGCCAGTATGGCACACCTGAATTTTCACCTTTAGTTTGGAAGCACCAACTCAGGCTTTTCCCTTAGATGCCTTTCTCATTCTTCCTTCAGATTATACCAAAAGATCCATGAAACCATATTAATATCTGCAGCTGTCTGTATTCAAGAGGTTCTTAAGTGATATCAGGTGAGTGCCCTGAACATAGGTGGTATAAATAGTATCAGGCATATCAGTCCTTGGAAATTGGTAATTTCTGTCCTCTGCTTTGTCATTTCACACAGAAAAACAAGTTTCTTCCTCATTATGAAGTTACAGACCCAATGAGGCCAAACTGAACTATCCTCATGTCCTTAGGGTGCCTGGTTTGTCAATGCATGCCCTTGTGCTTCACATCACTACCATCAGCGTTCCAGATCACTGCCCCAGATTTGTACCCTCTTGCCAATTCTCAGAACTGCAGAGAAACTCATTCCTAACCCAGTTCTGTCCCCACCTGTGCCATCACAGTGGCCGAGCCCTGCCAGGAGGGCCCAGGCACAGGGTGATAGGGCAGACCCCTGGCAAAACCACCACAGATAGAGGTCCACACCTGCTCAGTCAGGTTCCCTGCAGACAACCACCCAGCCTGGCTGTTCACCAGCCTGGGACATGTGGTGCTGTCCTCCCTCCCTGCCTCACCCCAACCTGCACAGAGGAATTTTACTTAATACTTTATGTGCTACTATCTGAAAAGCTCATAGTGGATAAGATGCTACTTTTTCTGTCTTTCTTTTAATCTCTTCACGCTCCTTTAATTGCAGCCTAGAAGCTTTTTTCCACACTACTGGCTGGTATTATTTTATCCTTTCCCTGAAGAGTTCAACTGCCTTTGCTATTTACAGGCATTTCTCTAGGGTTCCTCTAAGTTTCTCCTCAGATATAAAATCATATGTTCCACAGATTATCCCACCATCCATCCCTCTCCTGTTTCATGAATCAAATTAGAAAAGAAAACACCATCTTCCAGTCCATGAAGAGGGCCTACAAGAAACTGCCCTTTTATAAGGGCAAATAGTGATAGAACAAGGGAGAACAGCTTCAAACTGGAAGCAGATAGATTTAGATTACGTTATAGAAAGAAATTCTTTACTGTGAGGGTGGTGAGACAGTGGAACAGGTTGTCCAGGGAAGTTGTGGACGCCCCAGCCCTGGAAGTGTTCAAGGCCAGGCTGGATGGGGCTTTGAGCAACTTGGTCATGGGGAACATGTCCTTGCTCAGATCACAGAGCTTCAAACTAGGTGCTCCCTTTATTCTCCTTTCCAGCCCAAACCATTCTATGATTCTATGACTCTATGCATTTTTCTCCCCAAGAAGCATATTCCATCCCATTAAAAACTAATGCAACAAACAGCAGAAAACTATACTACAGACTCACCAGCTTGCAATCTCTTCCACCATTTTACTACCAGTCAATACAATTAAGTAAAGCTTTTCAATTTTTTTTTCCCATGGTTTACTCAGTATTCAGGCTCTCCTCTTGCTTCCATGCCCACATAAGCAATTTTTGCCAAGAAGCCCCCTTCTCCAGGTGGTTTGTGTGGGGTATACAGCCTTCATAGGTATTCATAAAAGATCAGAAAAGGCTGGATTAAGGAAGTCCAGCTCAAACTTGTACCGCACTAGGTGCACACAGACGGTCCCGGTGGTCAAGTTTAAGTAAATTCCTCTACCTCACGTTTTAGCAGCTCTTGTGGTTCCTCACAGACTGCTGCTTCTCTGTCCCTTTCTGCAGAGTTGATAATTTGACCTCCAGTAGGAATGTCCCTTTACCCCATCGTGACAAAAAATCATCTCCTTTTATTCAGGGACAAGGAAAAAACATGGATGCAAATCATAAGCATTTTAGGTTTCATTTTTTCTACATGCAGAAGCAAATAGAAAAGCAAGCACAGCAGATCAGCAATGTAAATAATTTAGGAGCATGAAAGTTCCTCCACAGAAGCACTCAAAGAAGCAGCATTATGTTTTAAACTGCTTTCAGTTTAAGTAGTTCCACCAATTAGGAAACAACTATGTCTGCCACTTCTTTTAAAAAGAATCACTCTCATAACTGAGTACATCATTCCTCAGCTCACTAAACACTATTTATTACAATTTTGAAAAGGACCACTGACTCCTATTTTATAATTTGTGTATGGCTCCTTAGTAAAATTAATCAGCAGAACTTCTGCCCTCAAATGAAGAAAGTGTGGAAGTGTGATGGATCAAAAGGGCCAAGCAATTGTACTGACAGAAAAGAACACTTCCCATGCCAAGAGGATTTGGATGGAAAGAAGAAACAGAGAAGAGGAAGGATTTATACATATTATTAAGTATATCTGTCTCTAGATTTTCTCTTCATATGAGTATCAGCATCTTGGATATTTTTGTAGCTTCAAAGACTGAACTGATTCAGTTCAACAAGAACTTAATGAAACATTTAGTTTCTGTAAGTTTTCATTCGACTTATACTGCATTTCCTTTTTTTTTTTTTTTTAAATACAAAGTGTACTGAGTTTTACTGAAGCATAAGTAATAAAGAGATCTGTTGAATTTTTAATTAGTTTATTCTATCAGAAGGAACTTTATTTCAAAATCCAAAATCTAACCCTGCTAGTTGCAAAATATATTTAAACTGTGAATAGGTAATAAGCCCTGCAGCCATGTTTGCAGACACACACCTCAGACTCCTCTCCTGGCACAAAAATAGGAAAAGAATGAGATAAGAAAGTTCCACAGAGAGACTGGTACTGTTCATGGGAAAGAACAGATATCCTGGTAGCATTATTCAGAGATTTCAGGTAACCTACATATTAGGAGCCCAATGTACCTGTTGTTTAACAAACTTTTGACTCACTGGATATTTCTTTAATAGTTCTAGTTATTTGTTTAGTATTTTCTTTAGTATCCAGTGTTTTCTGGATATCGGGGTTTTTTGTTTCGTTGGTTGTTTTTGTTGTTTTTTTTAAACAGGATAGTTTCAGTCATCTTTATTCCAGCTCAGTTTTTATGCTACATTCTGAAAATACTATTTACTACATGTTGAAAATATCCTACGTTCTGAAAAAAAGTATTTGCTTCATGCCTTCAGAAAAAATGCACCCCTACTCATAAAAATGTCATTTATTTTAACATTTACTAATATTCCAAGACACAAGACAAGAAAAGCAATCACAAGTAATGTGATTTTGACCCACATGCATTCAATGTCTCATAAATTGGGTCCCAAATGTAGATTTTAGAATTTCTCCAGAAAATAATTCAAAAAGGTATTCTTACAGCTGGGTTGAGGCTGGTTTCTCTAGCCAAGAGAAACCTTGAAGTTTTCTTAAAGTTTTGCAAAACAAAGCCAATTTTTAATTATTTTTCATTATCTTCAGATATAAACATTGTGCTTAATAGCATAAGCAGCAAACAAAAACATTGTAGTTCAACAGTACAGTAAACCCAACCTAAAGCTTGTAGAATCAGATTTTTTTTAAAACTTACATCATACAAAAACTAATATAAACTTCATCTAGTAGCTTTATTATTTATAATAAGATGCGAGTTAAGTTAGGGCCACCAATTTGCTAAGACTTGGTATTATCTGATTATAAGGCATCAGTTCTTATCTGATCTTTTCCAGCTGGCATATAAGTGTAGTGCTGCAAAACTCTTCATTGAACATTGTGGTGACTTCTGAACCTGAGCTTCGAAGTGAGCCCACATGTCACTTCGATCACCTCCATGCTTTTTTTAATGGTACAGTAATAACATATTCACTATTAACAGCTATGTGCTAGCTAATGTTAAAATAATCCCTAGTTTTAATGATCTGAGGCATTAGGAAACACTTCCTTCATGAGTGAGGCTGTCACCTGTTAGCCTGTGTACCTTGTCCTGGCATCAGAGGGAGGGAAAAATTTTCCTTCATCCTGGGACACAATCAAAAGCAGAAATGGAAAAATAAATAAATAACTGCCTACAAGAGGCTTTATCAGACACATAAAACATATCCCATTTCACAACTGCAAGTCTGCAATACTAGTCAGGTATTTCATCAGGAAAAAAGGACCCATAGAATGATGACTTGCTTTCTTTTTCGTCCTTTAGTGCTACATGACTAAACTTGATGTGCAGTGTCACATCTGTTTTCCCCCAGCTTTATCACAGACTCACAGTTTACATACCCGGTGAGGACATGCAGATAGCCCTTGTGCAAAGATTTGCTTAGTGTACTCCAGAAGTTCACAAACTTGAATGACCTGCACAAATTGGGAGATAGGGGAGAACAGTCCAAATCCCCCTGTGATTCTATGGGAAACCAGATGCAGGATTTGATGCCAGCTAAAATTAACCTGGTGGAGAAAAGGGTTTATTTTAACTTGGTCACTCGATCCAATTCACTGCACAGTCACACAAACACTTGTGCCTGTACGAGCCAAGGGGGAAAAGGGTGTGTTATAGCTCTGCCTGTCTTGGCAGCAGCACTGGCTTATTTCCATTTAAACTGCATGTAAAAGTATGTCTTAATAGCCCCAGAGCCATTTTATTTAGTCTCCTGAGTCACATACACAACACACAGACTTCTACTGCTGTCCAGACTGGAGACACTTCATAAACAAAGTATGAGTCCTCACACAGGATGGAAAATTACAATATGTTTAATCAAATATCCAGTGACTGGATAGCTGTATCTAATGGTTTTATTTTCAGAAATATTCGTAGTCCAATAGTTAAGAGCAGAGCATTGCTAAATTATGCCATTTACCATGAGAGAAGCAATCCAATTAATTTATCAATGTGCCCCAGTGTCACCACTTTTCATAAGCACTTTGTAGGGTCTCAGGATGAGAGCAAATCTTTTGATTGCATGTGTAAAAAAAAAAAAACAAAACTGACAAAAACTTGAGATTTTTAAGATTTTTAAAAGCATTAAGAAATGTTTGAAGGGCTATAGAGAGAAACCGCCTGCACTACAAGAGAAGTCCTTATCTTATGAGTCCATTCATTCTCTCTCTTCTGTCCTTAATCCTTACCTCTACATAACCTGTAATAAATCACAGAATAAAGTGAACGTACTGTTGACTTAGAACAGTTAAATTACACATTTTGTTAGCTGCTCATCTGGATCCTGCTCCCAATAATGTAAACAGCAGAACTTGTTTTTCACAAGTGGATGAAGATACGAGGATCAAGAACCACTTTCCTCCTTGCCTTCTTTGCATTTATATCCCTGCCCTTGTTTTTCTGGTGCAGATTTCCCCATGTGGTCTTTGATCTTGTCTGTAATGTTGGTACACAGTTATCTGTTCCTCCTCCCTTCTCCATTTGTTTTTTCTGTCTCACAGCAGATAAAGCGGCACAGATCTAATGAAGCAGCTCCTCTCCTTAACAGAAAGCAACTTAGAAAATCAGAAGATGCATAACCCCTTTCTGATGCTGCTCTGAGACAGATGTGGTTAGAGCAGCATTACATACACCGAGGCACTCCAGCTATAACATTTCGGGTCAGAACAAAAATGAACAAAATGCCTCTCATGCATCTATGGGTTATGCTGCCCAGAGGCAGCAGCTGATGCACCATCTCAGGAGGCCCAGTAGCAGGAATCAGTTCCTACTCATGCATCAAATAACAGAATCACAAGGGACTGCTGACTTTTACATCCAGCTAACCATAAAAGGATCCTCTACATTGATTATTTCATATCTGAAAGCATTAATAATTAAAAGGCATTAGGTATTCTGTAAAAGAATTAAATCTTTAGTAAGGAGTAGAACATCTAAGAGATTGAGACTAAAATATAAGAAAAAATTCTGGAAGAGTCAAAGATCCATCATTCAGAAGCATGCAGAGCAGGCTGGCAGCAGAGGTCTGACGTGCAAAGTGCTCTCTCAGCGTGTTCAAGCAGATGTATCCCTGCCTTGCTCAGGATTTGCACAACTATCCTGGCAGCACATTACAGGAAGATTAAGATTCCTTCTTTTTCACTTTTTGTTAAACAAGATCTGTGCTCAAGCTGTAGGACTGCTTAGTCCTACATTAGCTTCAAGATGCCCCATCGGCGGAAATGAAGCAAACTTATCTTGTTGTAATGGGTTAATGCTGCAGCAACAAACAGAAGTTGGCTAAACATAGACCACGCCTCGAAAATTACTTTCCATAGCTGAAAACTACTAAAATCTCTGCTCTCACTAAATCTGCAAGCTTGCTGTGGTCCCTGGCAGCCCCTCCATGGGAGCTCCATGCTGCCAGCTCTGCTGGGACTCAAGGAGACCCACTGGGCACACAGCATGAGCTACAGGAAATCCCTGCTGGAGAGGGACTTTGGACAAGGGCATGTAGTGATAGGACAAGGGGAGACAGTTTTAGGTTAGAGGATAGATTTAGATTAGGTTATAGGAAGAAATTTTTTTACTGTGAGGGTGGTGAGACTGGTGAGACACTGGGACAGGTTGTCTGGGGAAGTTGTGGATAACCCATCCCTGGAAGCGTTTATGGCCAGGCTGGATGGGGTTTGGAGCAACCTGGTCTAGTGGAAGGGGGTTTGGAACTAGATGATCTTTAAAATCCCTTCCAATGCAAACCATTCTATGATTCTGTGACTCTATATGTTTTTCTATCTAAGCAAGATGAGAGATGGAACAAATGCTGCTCCAGTCCAGAAATCTTCATGTTACAGGCTGGTGATGGAGGCTGGCCCTGCTGCCCATAGATATGTGCAAGGTCTGCAGTAGAGCTGGCAGCTGCACCTTCCTCCTTAACAGCCTGGCAACTCTGAAATGCCACTGGCACATTCAGAAGTCCTCTTGTCCTTCTTAGAGGGAGGAGAAGTACTACAGATATACCTCAGGCTTAGAGGTGGATCTAATCTCTGAGGTAAGAATGCAAAAGTAAGAAAAATCAGAGAATAGCTCTTGAACGTAAAGTCCCTTTGAATGCTCAGCTTCCTAAACTGAATTAATACACCTCAAGAAAAATTATGGAAAAGTCCTCCTTCTGCCTCCGCTTATGAATGGGTCCTCACTATCATAGGATGAAGTGTTTCAGCGCCAGTCACAACCAACTTTTTCCAAGGAGCAATCAATTGCAGTTGGCATTTGCTGGCTGTGGGAACAGCAGCCTGAAGGCCACCAGGCAGAGTGGGCACTGAGCTCAGGTGCAGTTCCTGTGCTCTGGAAAGAAATTCCTGAGCACTTGCAACACTGCATTTCTTCTCAACAGGGCAAGTGGTTCTTTAACATCACTTAGACTTGGTGGCCTAAAAATCGCTGGTATTTCCTCCTTCAATTCTTTTTAAAACCTAGGCTATTTTAGACAAGGAAAAAACATTGATTTAACAATTGGTAATTAACCGTTTATATTCCTGCCTTATAATATTAATATTTTTCATGTCTCCTTTGGAACTGCAAACAGGCAGAATTCAAGAAGAACAGCATGAAACCACTGACCATACAAATACATATTCAGTCCCTCCTCATGCAGTCACATGCATGCTGGATAGAAAGGACCTCTGAAAGCCTGTATCCTACTATATATTATCCTGGGACATGCTCTGGTCACCTTACCTCCACTGGACCCTTTCCACCTCCCTCTTGTCCTGGGCTAGGAGGCAAAAACTGCACAGAGCACTCCGGCTGCAGCCTCTTCAGTAACCAAGTAGAGAGACACGGTAACTTCACACAGTCTGCTGGCCATGGTCTTCTCAATGTAGCTTCATAGAGGGTTTGCTCTATTTGCTACCAGAGTGCACTGATGGGTTGTTTGCAGCAACTGGGAACTTTTGGCATCCAAGGTAATACCCACAGCTGAAACAACTGGGCTACAACTCATACAGTCACTTCTCAGCCTATACCAATGCAAGTGGTTGTTCCGGCAGAGGCACAAACCATTTTGCTTTTTCTTACTGAACTCCACGAGCTTCACATTGGCCTTATCCCCAGGTTTTTCCCTTTGGATTTAGGTTCTCCCATTTGTCATGTGCCCTGCTCCTCCTAATTTAATGCCATCAGTACACTGGGGCACAGTCTGTGTCTTCACCAGCCTGCTAATGCAAATGTCAAGCAACCTGGACCCCAGCATTGAGCCCTAACTACTCTGTTCACTACTTGGTGCCTGCTGGACAACAGCCCTTTGATCCCCTGGAGTGCAGCCAAAGGTGATCCCAACAGTTTTCAACCCACCTAACAATCTGTTCAACTAGATCGTGTCTACAGTATTAGAAAGGCCATTTCCCACTGGCAGAATTTGTCAGCTTTGAGTCTTTCCTACACTGGCAAGGAGGAAAATACCCAGATGGAAAGAGAAGCCATGATATCACAGAATTAAATTTCTGAAGTTCAAAAATATCTGAGACCTAGCATTGCAGAGGTCAACATTGAACTGTACCATGAATTTATCAGCAAAGAACAGTAGTATGTGTGGCTTACTGAAAAGGCATGATATGTTTTTCACAGATGGAATTGAGATAATTCAGAAATTCAGGTGCATTTTAGGCACAACTTCCAAATTAAGTTGAATAATTTCCAGAGTCAATGACTGCCCTTTAAGCCTTACTTCCAAAACCAAAGGCCAACATCTCTTTACTGTGGACTCATTAACAGTCAATAAGGTCATGTTTTCAAGAAAATCACAGCACTTGTAGGAAGAGATTTTGTAGCTTCCACAGAAGCCAACAGAAAGAAAAATTATCATATGACAGAAAATTGAAGAGTAAAAATGGCAGCAAAAACACATTGACTCCAGTGAGAGCTGGATATTGAGATGAAGAGATTACCATTTTGGGTGTACATACACAAATTAGCAATTAGGAGCAATTGCTTTCAGCTGCATTTTGCTGTTTAAAAAAATAAATTATGACTTGTAATTAACACTAATTTAAGGACTGATGAAAGCCCATGTTGGTACTGCGAAAAGAGATGCCTGACAGAAAACACCCAATTCAAATGCAGCTCTGGTGATGTCAGCCAGAATATTTCTGCCATGTTCCCAAACCAAAATTACAACATCTTTAATCTGTCTTCCCAGGCACTTCCTACCCATTAATCTTTCTCTTTACACATGCTCAGATCCTCATCAAAGGTACAAGAAAGGAAGAAACTCACTGGGCTTCCTATTGCTTTACTCATGCTGCCAGATACCAGCCAGACATTATTTCTTGGTATCTAGAGTAGCCTCATGTAATGGCACAGGAGCTGCCAGGCTGATGAGCAGCTACACTACTGAATTTGAAGCAGAAGCCTGTGAACCACAGGACCCCATGATGCACGCTCTTCTACGGCTGCATGGTAACAGATAACAGACTCAAGATTAAAATGAGTTTGCTGGAAGATTTCCTGTCAATTTCAGATAATCTATCCTGACAGCATTTCCTGCCATAAAATAAAAACCATCCAGCTCTGGGCAGCCCTGGTTGTGTTACTCCATGTATCCCAGTGCAAGGTGAGCCATGCATGAGCTGGTCAGGCAGTCAGGTCCTAGCTTAACCCTCAGTTGCATTAAAAGTTGGCAAACTAGTGAAGGCCAGGGTGACAGGGGGAGAAGAAGCTACTTGTCAATTCTGGAAACATGGCTCTGTGGCTTTACCGGGGTCAGTGAGTGGGTACATGGGATGAGGAATTGTGCCTGGTCAACACTTCAGCCAAAGGCATATCCACCCCATGAGTACCCTCCCTGCAGGTTACAACTCAAAATACAAAGCATTGCAAAGCAATGTTGTCAAAAGTTTGCCTACTCCAGTACTTCACCCTGTAAAAGCACATACCTGTTTCAGGTTTAAATGCATCAGGCTTGTAGACTTATACTGAAGAAATGTGCTCCTAACATCTGGTTAACCAAGCTGCAAAACCCTCATGCAGTGTGGCTTACTATGCATTCTTCTGAACACTGATAAGGATGGATCAGAACTAAATGTCCATCTGACCTGGAATCTCATGTGCTGATAGCATGTATTTGTCAATACACAGGACAAAAGACAAAAGCAACCAGTTCTCAGTTGAATTTCAAATTATCAAACACCAGGAAAATCAAAAAGTCCCAATTCCATGTCAGTGATGCACCTGCCCTGCAAAGCCCAGGCATCCCCATTTCTCTTAACCACACTCCCTCTTGCTGCCATTGTATTCCTTGCTTGGTTTTTTCCCCACAGTCTAATCTGCATTTATATTTGATCAAACAGGCAACCTTCTGCAAGAGAGAAACATGTCCCTTGACCCACAGGAGCTTTTCTCAAGTTCTCCAGCTCTGCTTCACTGAGCAGGCACTGAGGTTCCCCACTGGGGCTGGAACTGGGACTCAAGTTAATCACCCAGTTTCCCACGCCATTCCAGCACACCTCTGGGTTCACCATATATCACCTTTACTAGTGGGGCTGAGTAGATTTAGATCCCTGCATTATAACTTCTTGTGTATGGTTCACGTGGCTTCCCTCAAAAGAAAAAAGTCTAACAATTATTATTCTGAAGCCCAAACCAGGCATTCACATTCTTAGGATGGTGGAGAAGCTTAGACATCTTATTTTATCTCTGTTTCCTCTAAACTCTTGTTTCCACAATCCCAAGTTCAGGAGTCTTTTATTAGGAAAAGACTAGTCCCTTACAGTCATCCTGAGAGGCTCAAACAGACTCAAAACAGAATTCAGTTACTTTTGTCACCAACATTTCACAGCAAACAGAAGTTTCATTACACACAGGATTTGCAATACATTATTCAGACATTTTGATGCTTTTGCAACAGAGGAAGCCCCTAACTGTGACTTAGATTTTCAGTGTAGCCCTGGGTAAAACATTTAAACTTTTTACACTCCCTCTATTCTGCTGATATTGCAATGAACATCCTTTACCTGTTACTTGCACCATGTGGAAAACATCAACAAAGCTCCCTTTTTGTACTTCTTTCCCATCCCCCATGACACTTATGGAAATTCTGAAAACCCATAACAGTCCTTGGACTTCACTGTCCCAGGAGCTGGAGAAGGCTGAGAGGAAAGCGTCCTCCAGGGTGCAGGAAATCAGGAATTTCCCTTTAGGGTTCGGCTGCAGAGAATTACCTGGTTGCTTAGAAACATAAGATTAACTACAGCTCAGTTTTCCCCTTCCTTCACACATGCACTTCAGGAGGGGCCACAAATTGCCTACTGGGGAGGCTCAGGACCGAGCATCTGCGGGGCCAGACGTGGGGTCAGTGCTTCGGGTCAGGCAGGGTGCAGGGGGGAGGATGATTTCTCTGCTCTGCCTCCTCCTGCCCGGGCTGCCTCACCTCCCTTCAGTTTGCAATGAAAAGTTTCCCCTCGCAGAGTTTCAGCCGCCAGAACAAGAGTCAGTGTGGCAGCTCCACAACCCAAGCACCTGTGCCAGGATTTCAGCTGGGATGTCAGTCAGTTGAGGAAATGCACCTGGGGCAAAGGAAGCAAGATTCTGAAAAGAACAAGCAGCTGGTATTTAAAGCAGATGATATTTTAAGCAAAAATTACATTATTTTTTGCATCTCTCAGTACCGTGAACTGCCAAAATGTCAGCGATCAGCAGCAATAAACACTGCTACAACTACCTGGTTATATCACCTGTACTGGGTCCAAGAGAAAGATAGATGAGAAAGAGACCAAACTACTGCTTTGCTTACCCACCTTCATATAACACGGAAGCAGGAAAAAACGATCGAGATAAAAACAGATGTGGACTTAATCTCACACAGTTCACTACCAAACCAGTTTAACACGAAAAAGCACCATCACTACTGCAAACATGAGAGCATTGCTGCATTATGTATGCTCATGAGCTTTGATGAAGTGCCTGCAAAAAGAATGCCCCCTAAGCCTGATGTAACAGGTCAAAGGGCAGATGAACCCAGACCTGCCTCTAAAGTTAAAAAGAGTTGAATAAGATGCCAGAAAGTGTCCCTAATTTAGATTATTTTATATTTCACTCTGAAACATGGATTGGAAGGGATATGTTGTATAGTACATCCTTAATAACCTTGTGGACAAGAGCCAGCAGTGTGGTTATCATTATGCTGGATAGTTACTAGATGCTGAAAGTTAATTATTAGCAGAGCTTAAAATCAAAGAGAGTTTGATCCAGACTGCACAGGTATACATACACACACATAGCTACTACCCTGAAGCACTTCCAGTCTCTTTCCAGACAAGTTCACCTTAGTTCAGACATGGACGAGGTGGTACATCATGCTAAGGTAGAAATGACAGGGAGACCATGGCCAGGTGGCTCTTGAAAAGAATTAGCACCTATATTATAGGTGTTGTGGGGCTTTCAACTGTTGTTTTGCACTTGGGTTGTTTGGCATTTTTTTGTAATAGCACTTCAATTGTTGTTTAAACATAGTTAACCTCACTGTAACAAGGTTACATTTTGAGTACTGTTTAAGTTCTTACACTCAAAAATTCCCTCTTTGACCTGGGAAAGTTGCTTTTTTTCCAGACAGGAAAGATTCAAGTTGCCTTTTGTGCCACACTGCAAGGATATGTTTGCAGCCATCAGAGCTCTAATTGTTAGGAGTCTTTTACTGATATTTGACTATTTCAGGCTGCTGAGATAGGGAAAAGGAGGACAAGAGAAAAAGGTAAGAACACAGAAAGAAGACCAAAAACTGAAATCACCTAACAACTTTTTTTAGATTGAGAGAGACTGGGATTTGGTTGATTTATTTGTTCTTTTCATCAAAATGAACACCCCAGACATACCCAGGTTTTTGGGTTTTTTCAGTTATCCCATGAATTCAGCATTAAATTGACTGACTCAGTTCTAACAAACAGTTTTACCTGGGCATAAGCACTTGATATTCAATCTGCATTAGGACAGAAAACAAGGAGTGTGGTAAGAATATAAAGCTGAACTCAGAATATGCAGTTGCAGGGGGAAATCGACTCTTGTAGGTAACATTACAATCTTCACCCAGGGCACGGCAGATGTGCAAAGCTGGAGGTTTCCAAGGCAGGCTCGGTGAGCAAAGACCACATACGATTAATAGATGGACCACACTCTTCTATAAACACCACAGAAAAACAAGGCAAGGAGTTTGCGCCGGCAAAACGCAATAAAAACGACCGGCCAAGCTGCCTCAACAAGGCAGCATTTATGTGGGACAGGGGGGCCCAGCTGAGAACACTCTGCTCTTTTATTTGCTCTCATAATGTGTGTGGTGCATAAACACCGTCTGACGTGACCAAAGGCTCCCTGCGAGCCAGCAGGGCAACTTTCCTTTGGCAGAGAAGGATTAGTGTTTGCTGACTCTGTCAAAAGGAAATCGGGGCGACCTCCAACTCCCCCCTGTGTTTCTGCCATCCCGGTAGCAGCAGGGCTTAATACTTTAGCATGCAGTGTTTACATTGCTGGTCCCAAATCTTTTTCTGTGTCTGCAGAGTTAGAGTGGGAGCAGAAACTGAGCCTAATTCTCTCAAAGCAAATGAAAGTCTTTTCCTCTTCCAGGCATTTAGCATTTCACATTCTCACGTACTGCAAACAACCATCAAAGATAGGGGGAAAAAAAAAAATAAAAATCACAGCTCCGGAGGAAGTCTGCACGATTAGCTGGGGGGAACCTGCTTCCAGACAGCTAGGGCTTAAGAGTGAAAAATGCCACCCATTAAGCTAAAATTGTTAAGAGAGTCCAGGAGGTCTTAAGAGACAAGGCAGCTATGTTCAGGAATTGTATCCAACCACTGAAAAGAGCCACAACTCAAGGTGTTTGTCATTAAGAGTCGCAGCTATGAGAAAGGCACACTTTAATGAGGACTAAGTCAACACAAAGGACCCTCCAGGGGTATAATACCAGCAGTCACAGAGACTGCAGATAGGACTAGACTGCATTTTCATCAAGGAAACATTTGCCAAAATAGTTTTGAAGTGAGAAGGCCAAACAACCTCCCTACTGTTTACACCAACACTCTCCCAAACCTGTCCCTTTCATTAGTAAATTGCATCTTGCTTCACTAAATTAAAACACATTTCCACTTTGCTCTGCTAGCCATCATAAGGACAGAAAAGGTGAATTCAACACCGTGGCTGCTCCTGGGAACATCTGATCCTGGCACAATGTTGGGAGCCTGGAGAGGGCTTGGGAAACACCCGGGCATCTCCCAGCCATCACTGGTGTCCCCTCCCTGGAGTTTTTCTCAAGTGCTTTCCATACATAAATAAACTAAGGTAGGATGAACTTCAAATAGGCCTTGCCCTACACAGTCAAATAAGCTAGGGAAAATATATGTATGATTTGTAATATTTACATTTCAAGCACTGAAACTTCTTGTTTTGGTGCATTATATATGCTGGGATTACTAATAAGCCTGCAAACTGGATCGGCACATTTTATACACTGCTTTTTATCATGAGAGCTTCTGGGTGACTGTTCAGGGACCAAGCAGACCATGGAAAAAATCAGATTATAGCAGCATAGCTAAACAACATTCCCCTACCTTCTAATTTAGTTTGATACATTCATTTGCTATCTATGAAGACCAAAATTTCACATTTTACAACTGCAGTAAAGTTAGGTCACAGCTGTGTTTTTTGGTTATTTGTCATTCTCAGTCAGTCTCTACCGTAATGCTATTTACATTATTTTACATTTACATTATTTACAGTCAAGCTATTGGAACAATGATACATTTTCAAGGCATTACTCTGTACATATGAAAGAACATATTTTTTTCTCACAAATCAGAGAACAAAAGCAACTTATATAAGGCAATAATCTGAATTCATTGAAACTAACCTTGAATTTGTTTGTTTCATAGTTTGCAATCTGAAAGTAGGACCACTCATACTAGGCTAACTTTGCTGATTTCTGTTACACAGATAAGTACACCACACAAAAAAAAGTCTGAGGTGAGGTAGTAGCTTTTATTAGGCTAACAGACACGAGCTGGAAAAACAACAAAGCAATTTATCAGCCAGCCTAATAAAAGACATTACCTCTCCCTACAAACTTTGCCTTGCTTGCATCATGGCAGCCACGTTGCTACCAAAGTTTTTCCCATCTTAACATTTAAATTTACATTTACTGGAAGTGAGTGATTTGTGTATCTAAACAAGATTTTTGGTGCAGAAGAGCAAATAAAGCCCAGGAACACTGGTACTGGAAACAAAGCTTGTATAATTTTATCAGGTTGGTTAGATCTGCAAGTTCCTCCACCCCCACATGCTGCAATCCCCAGCATCCATGGAGAATCCCCAGCAGCAAAATCAGGGACTTTGGGACCAAATTACTTCCCCGCTGGCACTGTCCAAAATTACCATCGCTAGCGTGGGTGGGTCTGCATCCCAAATAACTGATCTGAGACAAGCTGGCTCTCCTGCAGGATTCCTCAGGGACCCATGAGAGGTGGCAGCAGCAGCAAGCTCCTGAAGTGGTTGAAAGCCACTTCTCATTCCATGTTCACTGTCACAGCACTGAATTAGGAAAGCATTTTCCCTGAGTATGGAGGAGTAATTGTACCCCATGATCAGCAGATGAACAGGTAATGTATAGCCATGGGGCAGCGTAGGGATGCCCAGGAGAGTTTAGGAAAGCAGAGATTTCCCTAGAGAAACCTTATGTCTGGAGCTGCTTCCAGGAACCAAGCACAGTAAAGGTACAGAGCCCTGCCTCATCAACTGTACTGTAAACATACACTACCCCCTCCCCAGCCATGTGGCCTTTTTAAAACACCCTTGTTATTAAGAAGAGCTCAGGCATCCCTGGTGTGCTTCTCATTGGGACAAAAATGCAGGGAAATACTCATTAATTTCCTCCCTACCCTACTTTTGTCTAAAGTAGCCAGAGAACTCCTCACTGCCTCAAGGTGATGACAAAAGCAAAAGCCAGAATTGCACACAAATCAGCCTCAGCACCCCCACTCTGGTAGCACAGGGCTCTGCATTCAGCCTTGCTGGCTGAACTGCTCCTCTGCCTGCCTCACCTGGCACAGCCTTCAGTGCCCGTGGCTGTCAGAAGCCCAGCTCCAGCAGCATTGATCCTGGGACACTGAAGGTCAGGGTCCTCTCCTGTGCCACCCTCACCACTTGTCCTGCATCCACCTCTGCTGAGGGGACTTTGGTCAACTTCAAATGAGCACCCATGGACTCACCCCACTAATAGCTTGTCTCAAGGAGAACACTAGCAGAGGTAATTCACCTCTGGTAAAAAGCATCCCTAATTCAGTTTACACTTAACTATAAACAGCTGAGGTACAGTCACCTTGTTTCTGCAGAGGGACCACCACACCAGAGTAGTTTAGTTAATCAAATTCCAGGAAAGTTAATCCAAATTAACTTTTGAGTGTACTCACATAGACACACTCTACATTATTCCTTAGCTACTACCAAAATGCAGTGGCCAGGTTCATTGCTCTATGATACTGCAAATAAATGCTGAATCTGTGTTTTAATAGTATCAGGCAGACAACAGCTGTTGCTGCTGAATGCCCAGCAGATTGCTATTGCTCTCAGGACTCTCATCAAGGAATGCACTGAACAGCTTAAAGATATTATTGTCTGGCATCAAGCATTTTCTTTCACAAACACCACTTAAAAAAAAAAAAAGCAAAGGGAAGTTGTTATGTTGCAAAGAGATGAGGAAAAGGCTGTCTTATTCCCCTGCTCTGGGGACGAGGATGTTGAATTTTTGCATGAAGGGAAAATAAGACATTACACCATCTTCTAAAAGAGCATGTTACAGAAATGGAAGGCCAGATACAGAATTAAATGCATAATTCATGGTTTGTGAGAGCCTTGAGGCAAGACCTTTCAGACTTGCTAATTGCTTTACTGAAAACTAGGCAAGAAGCCATAATAATGCCTCCTACACCTAGGCAAATACACGCATGAAGTTGTTGTAACATACACCCAGGGGCTTCCACATCACCCCTGTTGCATACATGTGCTGCTGGCCAGCATGACAGCATGCCTGTCAAGGACAAGTACACAGGGTATCAGGCTGATCTGAGGATCTGGATCTAATTGTGGTATGTATTCGTGTATATTCATGTTTTTGGATTACAGGCAGATGCAAACTGACCTGTGGAGGACACTCACTGAGTGCCCAGAACCTTAGCATACAGCTCTGTTCACATAAGACTGGTGGAGATGAGCAGCTCCTCCACTGCAGCAGCCTGATTTAGCCCCACTGAGCTCAATGGCAAAAAATGCAGTGGGTGCAATGTCCCAGCTGCAGGCAAAGATATTCATATGACAAGAAGGGAGGATGAAGGCAAGCTCAACAGCTTAAAGAGGCTTCAGCATGTGCATAATTTGGTAGATCTAAGTCATGAAAACCTTTGTCATTCCAGCAGGCAAAATCATAGGCTTTTATCTACCTACATGTTCACGTCTCTCCTATTCACATTCTCTGGTTTCAGGAAACACTATTCCAGCCAATTCTCTGATAATATCCAGCAGACCGCCGCCAGCCACTGCTGCTTCTACTTTGTTAGACCCCACCACAAGTTAGCCTCAAGGAGCTAAGAAAGCCTTCTCTATTGCTGTTACCAATTTGTTACTGCACGCAGTTGGGTCATTCACTGTGTCTTAAGAGAGATGGAATTGCCTATAAAGCACCTATAAAGGAAAGGGATCAGCCACCTTCCTGCTCTGCCAGCTTCTCTGGCTCCAGCCCCTTTGGAGCAGTCTTCTTCTTGTTGTCCTGTTGTAACCACCTTCCCCAGCAGTGTCCTTAGAGAAGTCTAACCCCTCAACTGATACTCTGCATCTCTTACCACAACACAGCAGAAAGAAGCCTTTTTAAGCCCTTACCTTCCCTTTTGGTATTATTTAGTGATATATCAAAATTGCACTAAAGCCTCATTAAGAAAATGTAGATCAGCATCTTTCACAAAGCAGTTTCTCTCCACAAGCTTGCGTATGAAAAACAACTGGAAGTGAAAGCAACAGAATTTGTCCCTTAATTGTGCTGTGCTACATCATACTATGTTCATGAATTTACTGAAACATATTACATTTTTACTACTAATGCACTTATTTATTTAGAGATATTCTGTCTCTTTCTCAGGGTCAAGAATATGAAAAAGTAGACGGACTCAAGAGAGATGAAGCAAAAATAAGAAGGTTAAAGAGCTCTAGGTCTGATGGGTTTCATCTGGAAAGCATCAGTACTGGCTGAATGAAACTTTGTAATATGAATGAAGCTTCCAATTATATGACAGTGGAATAATGTTTCAGAGCATGTCATATAATTCAATTCTTCTTTGTGGTATCTTAAATCACATGATGGTGAAGAGACACACTGCTTTCTAACACCTCCTCTGTAAGAAATTTAACTACTTTCTGAAAACACAAAAAGTTTCACAATGAAGGCAGAAGAATTTTAAGAGCCACTCAAAAACCACTGAAGTACAATGAAGCTGAGGATGCCTAGACTCAGACCTAACTCAAAATGCCAACTTCTGTCTCTGAAGATAAATAACCTTTAGGCTACTTTACAACTTCAGGGTAACACAACTCAAACCACGCTATGACTGACTCAATGGGCAACTCACACCTACACCATTTTAAATCCACCTATACCATTTAACTCTAGCAATGTTACTGTCTTTTTTCACGATCTCTGTTTTAGGTTTTGATATCTACAATGGGCATACAAGGAATTCACAGTTTCCCGAAGACTAGGGGCTTGCAGCTGAAAAAAAAAACAAATTAAAGCCAAAGCTTGGGGAAGGGAAAGTGAGAACATCAGAAAATATCACTTAATCTTGTGAGTTCCACCTTAATAAATTTTGATAGCTCCCACATTGGAAGCAAGGTAAATAACCATTAGCAGAAAGTACTATTTCGTGTAGTTTTATTTTGTTCTGTGACCTACCCATTTGGTCCAAGAGAGAGAAGTCATTAAAAGCAGAATGAGTCCATTGCAATCGCGACACAAAGGGCAGTCTTTCACTCCATACAGAGAAAACTAGCACAGATGGTGAATCAACATTTTGCAGGAAAATCCATGTGCTTCCACATTAATGAGACACGGGTTAGAAGAACACAGTATTATACACTGTCGTCATTATGTCAGAAGTGATTTGTTGTCCAAGCTTACGTATCCAGATGGTACCGAAAATACACTGAACTTTCTATAAGCACAAAGCTTTCACTATAATTCAAAAATGGTTTCAGAAAATATTCTGGTTTCTCTGAGTATTCCCAGTTTGCTTTTAACTGCTGAACATTTTGCTTGCAGTGGTTTAAAAAGAGGATGAACACACATTCCAAAACCTCAAAAGGCAGAGCTGGGGAGCAATAATGCAGGAGAGGGGACCTGTACAGGACCACTGGACCCTCAGAGTGTGAAGCAGAAGGAACTGGGTGCTTCCCAGTTATATGGGGAGCAGTTAAGCTATATGGTGCTTCCTTGAGGGATAAACGATCAAGGTCTTCAGAAAAGATCTTGTCTCTGGCAGTCATGTCCACAGACCTGCATGCAGGATGGCACCAAAGCAAAACTGGGAAACTACGTGAGCCATGCCCATAGAGTTAAAAATAGCTCAATCTATGAGCAGTAGCTGCTTCTGATTCACATCAGGTTTAACCCCCTCCCCCTGTGATGGGGTTTTTCCACATTGTAGCCGAAGCAATTGGGCTTTATAACTAAGTCCCATTACTAACACACTTTCATTTATGATAAGAGCCTCAGAAATCTCCATAAAAAGCTTGCAGTGAAATAATCACTTTCTTTTCACTTCATCCTAGCATACTCCCACAGGTTTTACTGTATTTTTCCCTTCAAAGTAAATTATACAGCCTCTCTGTAAAGGCTCAGCTTTGAAAAAGCAGCCTAAAAACACCAGGCTAAATCTGACATGTTTTTCCTTATGTTTCAAAGCCAGGGAAGGGTTTTTCTGGAAGAAGATGGCACCTTTTCTACTTAAGTAGACTGAAAATCTGCTGCAGAAAACAAACAAGCAAACAAAAAAAAAATCTCCAAAAAAACAACACACCAAGGAAAAAGAAAAAAGAAAGAAAGAAACTTCTGAGAGCATATGTGGGTGGCAGGATTCAGTCTTAAATCTGACATGTTTGTCAGGTCTTCTTCACAAACATACCTATAAGGAATCTAACTGTTTTCCCCTTTGCATTGCTATAGGTTTGTAGTGTTTTCTAATGATACCCCTTCCAGCCAGTCTGAGCAATGTCCAAAAACCTAACAGGCTAACAAAGCAAGAAAAGCTGGTGACTTTTTTTCATCAATACATTTGCCTTTCTAAGTGCCTCAGACAAATTAATCTTGAAATTAAAAATCGTATCATCAACCATGCAACAGACAATGTGGTGCAAAGAGAGATTAACAGCCCAGTAACTAGGGAGCAGGCAGAGGAGGCGGCTGCTCAGCTGATGGATATAAATAGTAAAATCCTAGTCAACAGGATATTATTGTTCTTTGGGGTTCCTAAAGAAGCCTTAAGCAATGGATCAGCTCCTACGTGCATGCTGATTGCAAATCAGCGCCCGTGCGCAGTGGGGAGGCTCTGCCCAGGGAAGACTCGAGGCTATTTCAGGAGCTACCAGGTTTCAGCAATGCCCATGCTCCAGCGGGAGAAAAGACTGAGAAAGTGGGAGGAAAGGGCTCAGAAAAGCACCTGTCATCTGTTCATTCCTTTACTTATTAATAACTCATCCCTACGAATCATGAGACTAATTAGCAATGTGTTCCTCTGGTCATGCCATGAAGCCAAGCCTAGATGAAAATCACCTGACAAATATGAAAGAGCTTGAGAAACTGGGAAAAGAAAACCAAGAAGAAAAAGCATCTTCCAGGAGCAGGTCAGAATGGCTTATTTATCAATCTATAATTCCACAGACACCAGCTAAAACTGGCTTCAGGTCAAGGCAGCATACACTCAGGTATCGCAGAGCTTCCATTATAAACCACATTTCAAGGTGAGGCAATTAAATGCTTCATTCCTGTATGACCTTTGCAGAAAGGAAAAATGGAATCTGATTGCTCTCCTATTTCTAATTTTGCTTCTGTTAACTCTCTCACTTCCTTCTCTTGCAGAATATATATTTATAATCATCCAGGGCAGACAGACATCTTTAGATAGATCTCTCTACATTCATGCAGGATTAAAGTGTTTCATCCATGCCCTAAGCAAACACTCCTTTGGTCTTCCTCTCTACCCTGCTGTGCTCATTCAGACCCATGCACTAGAGAGACAGGGTTTCAGGACAGTGAACACAGCTCTGCTCTCTGTTAAAATAACATCTGGATGATTCTGAGAGTAACTGAAGAGTATGCCCTGACAGCAAGTTCAGCCTGGGATAAAACTAAATCTGATTAATTTATACATGCAAATAGAAAGCTTTTATTACTATACATTCCTCCAAGAAAACAAATTACAGTTCCTGGACATATTCATCATCAATTACCCTCTTCCAGCAGTAAGCTTTCTTCCTTCCCCAGATCTACTTTGTCTCCTTTCTAGCAACATAAACTCAAACCAAAGCAAACAAAACTCCTGGAACCAACTCAGTGAACTTAAGAAGTGAAAGGATTGTAGGACAAAACAGAGGCAGCATAGCTAATTTGGATCTTGACTGAGGTAAATCCAAAGCACTTGGAGAAAAAAAAAACTATATGAAGATAATAAATGGTAACTCATAAAGATGATCAACATAACACTTCAAGAAATACAACTTAACAAATAGGGAAAAGTAGAAGAAAGCACACTGATTCCAGTCCACAAGCATTTTGTTCTTCTTGCATTAAAAAACACCCTAAGCCAAGCCAAAATGAAATCTGGTTGCACTCAGTCTTCACACCAACTGCTGTGCACTGTAGAGAACATCCACAAGCACAAGCAAAACCAGAAGGAAACTGCCTGCCACCAAACATGGTGACACCAAATGCTGGGAAGAAAGAAGGATTTGTAGCTTCCTACAAATTTGTGGAAGTTTATGATAGACAAGGGAGCATACACATATTCATGTGAATTGTTAAGATGACATTGTTACCTTCTGCTGTCTGATGGTGAAAGAGAAAAAAAGGAGTGGAGAATTTGGTAACAACAATGGTCACTTTGGAAAAAGAAGACCAAGGTTCAAGGCCTACTTCGCCAAACTTTTCCACATTTGCACACAGAACAGGAGGCCACTAAACTGTCTGGGTAGCTTTGAAATACTCTGTAGCTTTCATGTGCCTTTGATTTCCAGCCCTAACATGGGGGTGTCACCTAGAGAAATACATCAAGCCCATGAGACACTTAAACACTAATGAAATAAATTCCTGCTAGAATGTCTTAAGAAGAAATTTCAATTTTAGTCAAGACAAATGCAAAGCAGGGGGAAAGAAGGCCTACAGGCATCAATATTACCTGAGTAGCAAAAGTCAAGCTTGAACTCTTTCTGTAAAACCACAGCTATTAAATGCTATTTGCACATCTGTACCAGCCCCAGCCTTATGTAAGAATGTAGCGTGCAAGAACATACAGGTGTAGCAGGACTGGCAAACCCCTATACAGTGGGCAGCCCACACTGATCTTCTTGTCACATGGTTTGCACATTAAACTGTGCTTTCCATGCAGCTCCTGAGAGACAGCCTGTGTTTAGAACCCAAAACTGATCATTAGTGTGGTAAGTGAACCAAGTGGAAACTCTGGCTCATAGAGCCCAACCTGCAGCAGCTCTGCAGTCAGTCACCCTTTCTAAGTTTTGGTTCATTAGTGAAATTACAATATAGGAGGTCAAGTGAACATTTAGTTCCTAATTAAGTGCCCGAATGACAAAACTGCCTACTGGCCTGAGGGACGAAATATAAAGGTCTTAATCCGAACTTGCTGTAGGCATCCAGACCACCTCTGCAACTGGCTTTCCTCATCAGTCTCAGCAAAAAATGAAGGATTCAATATGCATTAAAAAAATTTGCTCTAGAGCCATATGAGGGATAGACAATGAAAAAATGCTTAAACCTCCCCCCTACAAATTAAAAGACATCAAGGATTTGAAAAATACCCAAGATCAGAACAAAAACTTAATATAACTGGATGTGTTAGTTGCAAACAAGGCTTGAGAGATGACTATCAGCTTTCCAGATCCCCCCCAGCTACACCTGGATCTTGCAGCACCCAGGGATGGCCCCTCTCCATGGCATCCAGGAGAGGATGGGGTGGGAAGCATGTGCTGCCTGTCTCCTGTAGACATGGGCTACCATCACCATGGCCTCAGCCCCTTCCTGACTTCAGAGCAGTCACACTGGTGTGACCTCCAAATTCTTAAATTAAACTCCATCACAAACGATACTGTCAACTGCTACATTACAGATGAAGGATTTTATGGTGTCCCTGAGCTGTATTAGCAACCAAAACATGGTGCTTCCTCCTGATACACACAGTTTTTGAAGACAATTATGTTTCTTACTTTCTTTGATCTTTCTGATAAACACAAAATGTTTTGAAGTTTTCAAAGGCCAACAATGAATACATCAAAAATAACATCTACCTTCAAAAGAAGAAGTGCAGCTTAGTCAGCAAAATTTCATACTCTGTCTTTTCTTAGCCAAAGTCAATAAATGTATTAACTTCTGGAAGAAGGCTGAGTACAAGTTCTTTTTAAATAACATTAGGTTCCTTTAAATCTTTTTTCTTAACAGGCAGAAATGGAAAAAACTAACCCAAACACCCCTGTAACTTCAAACCTTTAACCAGAGAGATCTTTTAAAAAGAGAGAGACAAAAAAACAAAGAAGAGACCAAAACTCCCCATGAGAGTAACAGAAACTAAACACTGTTCTGTGGCATTAGTCATCAGAGAAAGCCCTACCTGGAACTGAGAAAAAAGGACCAAATGCTTCTCTGCTAGGTTGAACAGTAACTACTGGAATCGCTCAGGATTTGTGACAGACACAGGCCTATGCTGTAACTTGACAAAAAAAGAAAATCAATGGGAATTTTGCCACTGAAAGTTCATCTTCTCATTTTGGCAGAACTTCAATGTTAAGCTCCACATGAGGGTGCTCACTGCAGTCCCTCCTGTGCTATCCTTAGGGCTCCCAGGACCAGGATCAGGTGCTTCCAGGAGAAGCCAGGATCAGGTGCTCCACTTTTTCATGGATTTGCCCACTTCTTTTTGCGTGGTTAGTCTCCCCAGGTAAACAGCTCAGAAAGATTTATGTTTCTTTCCTTACATACATCCAAGACAGTAAGTCTGAAGCGGACATTTCATACTATGTTATTTATAAATACTGTATTTTTATTAAGTTATAGCTGCAGTTCATGTTTATCATGAACATCAGTAAGAACAAGAAAGCTTTAATCACATGTCCAGACACAGTCATAAGAAGGATCAGTTTTTAACAAAATTATCTTTATTGGCATTGCTCTCAATTGTCACAGTGCCAGGACTCTCTTGCCCTTCCCATTTTTCCCTGAGCCAAGAGGAATATAATCAGCCCTTAGTAGTGAACTACTCTGAATGCACACACAAACACCTATTGATAGACGTTAGGGGGGCTCTTTGCAAAGATGAAAATAAAATGGCAAAGTACTTCTGGCTGTAAGTGCACAAGAGAGGGACAGCCCATGCTGCAACCAGCCCCGGTGCTGTGGCAACAACCCAGCTTCAGCCAGAGTCCCTTGCAGGGGACAGTTCAGGCTGAGCTATGGCTCCCACAGCATGTGAATAAGCAGGTGGGCACCTGATCAGCAGGAGATTTATTTGAATTTCTTTAAGAAAACATAGGAAAAACAGGCTGGAAGAACTAAAATGCATCTTACCGTAAGCACTCGAGAGTTATGAGGCACTAGCAAGATCAGTACACATGAAAGACCTTTCACAGGTTTCAGAAGTACTAACAAATGAATCACCCTCAGGGACAAGTCCAGAACAGTAAGACTTGCCATGTTACCATTGATAGGGATGGTAAGGTGTTTGGGGAAGGAAAATTGCATCTAGGCAGTTTATCTGAAAGTCACTTCTCTCCTGTAAATACTTTCTTCCTAGTACAACATACAAAATGTGTTCTTTTAAGGGTTCTTATTTTCTTAATCTGGTGACTGCAACTGCTGTGCCACTGTGGACAACTGCTTGAAAGAGTTTCAGATCCTTGAAGGGTTAATTCCACATGCAACACTAAAATCTGGGCATGTAGGTCTGGCTAAAGCATGTAGAAACTGACCTGGGGGTCCCGGAATAAGAACAGGAGCATCATGGCATAAACCATGATGGAGGCTAATTAGACGTTTGTGACTTCACAACCAGGAAATTACAACAGTCTCTAACACAAGCCAAACATGAAACAGAAAACTGGTAAGTCCAGATTCTGAAAAAGCCATAAAACCAGCAGTATAGACAAGAGGAATATGATTTACTGCCTTTAGACAGGAATTGCTCTTCTACTTAAAATCCCTACACATGGAGGCTCTGGTGGCACAACCTGATCTAGCTGGGCCTTTGGTTGGGTATGTGTAGAGCATCCCCTACTTCATCAGGGATTTAGATGGACTCAGGTGTATGGAACATCACCCGAATGAACAAGGCAGCCCTGCAGGATCTGCATTGCAGCACTGGAGTCTGGATGGTGTGTAAATCCAACTATACCACTAAATGGCCACATTTTCCTGGTCATGGACACTGTGAAAGAGCAGAGGCTTCCTTGCCCAGCTTGGGACACTACAAAAGTTGTGCCATCCCCAGTCTTAGTTAACAGGATGAAGCTCCAAAGGGATACATGCATTAAAAGACAACAAGGACTACAGTATAATTGCTTCTATTTGAAATTATTCCAGTGACACATATTTTGGAGAGCATTTATTTTGTAAACAGACAGGATAATACTACTAAAACAGACATGCATTAAAGTTTCTATAATGAAGCAATAAAAAAACACTGGTCTAGAAAAGGTCTCACTTCTGACTAGAAACAGCAAAAGATGCTAACATTTAAAAAGTATAAAAAATACAATGTCATTATTAATAGATTCACTGGATCTGAATTACACTGGTATATACTGAGAAGTAACTTTCAAGATACTACAGCATAAAAGATGTTTTTATGTCTGAATTTATGGAAAATAAATAATAGAATCCCTCGAAGTACCACACTATTTCAACAAATAGGTCCTGATTAATTCAATTAAGTAACAAGCATACGGATGAGTGTTATCTTTTAAGTTTTTTTGATAATATCTTTTCATATTCAGTGAGATCTCTGGTTTTAGAAAGATATCCTCTCTGCTTGCAGGTTACATGTCCATAGGCATTCACTCTATAGACATCCAGGCTACTAGGAGTCTCCTACTTAAAAGATGATGAATTAAACTTGTTTGTGGCTACAAAACCTCTAATGACAGCTGAAACACAACTCAGCTCTTTGCACAGAAATATGCAGCAATTATAATGAAGCAAAATCCATCTTGCAATCCTCCACCTACATTCCCTGTATTTAACTGGCTGGGGAAAGAAAAATAGAATAGCAGTTAAAGAGACATGTAGAAAAAGACACTAAAAGATGCTGTGTTGCCTTTTACCACCCCAGCAGTGACACAGATGTGACTGCTTATCTGGTAATTTCTTCTCCTCAGTACAGAAGTTTGAGAATCCTTTTGACTCCTACATGACAAAACAGATAACATTTGCCTCTTCCTATTTAAACATATGCCCTTAACAAACAATCTGCAATAACAGCCAGTTTAAACAGCACAGGACATAAACAAATAATGTTTAAATAGACAATGACAAGCCAAAATGCCCAAGGTTGCTTCTTCTAGCCTAACAGAAAGCTGTTTTTAAAACAGAAAAAGGAAACAGTCATTCCTTTGTAATATTTTCAAAGTGAATGCTACAAATATTTCAGTATGCAAGTGACATAACCTTGAAATTGTCTTTAGGAGAAAGAAATTTGTTTAAATTTCTGTCCAAGCTGAGTGAACAAGAAAAAAAACAAATAGAAGAAACTATGAGAAGCACATTATATTTCTAAATAGACATTAGTTTTGACACAGTGCTTTGAAGACTGTAATTTTTAAACTAATGCTATTCAACTACAGGCACACAATACAGTCTGAGATGTCAACAACTCTCCTAACACCAGGGCTGCTCAGTGCTTGCACAGCTCACCAAAGGAAGGAAAGAGCTGATGCTGGCAACTGACAGCAGATCATCCCCATGCCTCAACTCAGGTCTCTGTTTGGATGCCAAACATAAACAGTATCTTAGGACAAAGTGTTAATACATGGGTGTAAGAATTCATTTGCCTACAAAGCTACTGGGCATGATTTGAATTTGGTGCAATTTCATCCATGCAATGGGACGGAGAGACCAGACTTCTAATTTGTTAGAGAAATTAGGCACTGACCTTGTTAAAACTGCATGCTGAAACACGCAGTCTGTGCTTTGTCTTACCTCTGCCTGCTCCTTTATTTCACTGCCAGAGTTTCTTACACCTGGAGCAGGAAATTCCTCCTTCCAGTGCTGACCAATAACGTCAGATAGGAGAGTGCCCTTACACAGACCATTCCCACCAAAGACTTATGTTGGAAGCTTTATCTTTGCTTTCCCATACCTGGATGTGATTCTTTAATTTGAGGATTCACGCTTGTAACTCTCAGGCTTATTTTACTTCACTTTTACATAGAATAGCATAACTCTGTGGTTCTACAGGGCTTTGTCTAAGGATCTCCAGGCAATTTAATCTTTCCATATGTCATCTTAACCTACAAGGAGCTTCAATGAAATCAGCATGTCTACAGGCAGAGGGAAATCCTGATGAATATGGGGACAAGTTATGGAAGAGTTACAGTAATGAATAGTTACAGCAGCTTACCCTTGTCAGAATGTCTGATTACATTAAAAAGAGGTTCCCTTCCATTTATAAAATTTCCATGTGTTTGAAAGGCATATCAAACCATAGCAAATCAGCTGAATGCTGCTGTACCTTGTAATTAATATAAAATAACTGTAGTTCAGTTCAACAATCATAAAAATTATGCTTCATGTGTAAACCTTCATACATAAATGGATAAATAAAAATACAAAGAGAAAAATTTTCAAGAGTTCTTGACTGACTCTGTCTTTGGACATCCATCTGAGATAAGTAAGCCTCCCAAGGTAAAGATATGTAGACACTCACACTGATAGAGAGTTAACTATTACTAGTTAAAGATCTGTTACCTTTTAAGACATAGACTTTAGGACCTTTTATCTCAAAAATAGCTGAGGTTCATATAAGTTACAACTACAGTTGCCACTGTCTAAAGTTTACAGAAGTCTAGACCTGAAGCACCCAACTGGGAAGGCAAGGAAAATCGGAGCACAGTGGGAGTTCATGACAAAGTGATTCAACAATAAGTTCAAACTAGGGCAAGGATAGAGAGCATGTGGAGCTGGTATTTTCCAGTTTCTTTCAACCTGACATCAGTTTTTCACATTATTTTGAACATCACTACAGGATATTCCTGTGCAGCCCTCCAAATATGTTTGAAGGCCATACAACTCTTAGAAGTGAAGGCCTGAGACTCAGAAAAATATTTAAATCTACTGAAATAAAGGAATCTATGGTTTTCTTTTGGTTCTGGGTCAAACCTTGCGTGAGCATCAAGATGACAAGAAGCAGGACTTTGGGCTCCTTCTCTAGTCCTCTGATACAAAGATGGTAGACTTCCAACATCCTAACCCTTGTATTCTATTATATAAGTATATATACATATATGTGTGTGTGTGTGTATATATGTATGTATATATATATATGTATAAAATTACTCATACCTTGAGTACTGTGTTCAGTTCTGGGCCCCCCACTACAAGAAGGACATGGGAGTTGCTGGAGCATGTCCAGAGAAGAGCAACCAAGCTGGTGAAGGGAGAACAAGTCCTATGAGGAGAGGCTGAGGAAACTCCAATAGTTTAGTTTGGAAAAGAGTCTGAGACGAGACCTTATTGCTCTCTACATTTACCTAAAAGGAAGTAGTAAGGGAGATGGGTGCTGGCCTCTTCCAAGTAAATAACCACAGGACTAGAGGAAATGACCTGAAGTTGCACCAGGGAGGTTTAGGCTAGATATTAGGAAGAATTTCTTTACTGAAAGAGTAGTTAGGCACCGGAAAGTGCTGCTCAGAGAGGTGGTTCAATCACCATCCCTGCAACCATGTAGATGTGGCACTTCAGGATGTGCTCTAGTGGGCATGGTGGTTTTTTCTGGCTTAATGGTTGGACTCTGTGATCTTAGAAGTCTTTTCCAACCATGACAATTCTGTGATTCTGTGAGATATATTTATATGTACATAAATGAACATTCAAACCATAATTATTTTTACATGGTAGTAGTAGCACTTGTTTGCCAGAGGTGGACAAAACATCTGACTGCACATTCATCTCCACATATTTCATCCCAAAGAATTTCAGGAAAGATGCATATTCCTAAATATACACTCAGACTATTGCAAACCACAGGACAAAAATGTCATCTAGAAGTGACTAATTCCCACTGAGGATGTTGCTTCTTTCTAGTGAGTGCAATTCACCACAGAAGGAAGCATATTTTTGACGATCCTAAAAACCAAGCTTCCAGTAAGGAAGATTTAAAAATATTCTTGTGTTGAACAAAATGTTCCTGCTGGTGGTGTAACGAAGGAAAGAAAGAGAAAAAAAAAAAAAACAGCTCCCGGCAGGAAATTAATTATTGAGTATTCCACGGCTTGGTGAAGTGCTCCTACATTCTGCACAGGCTTTCCATTTTTCTCTTTCAGTATGTGGAGAATATACAAACAAAACAAAGAGGACAAGAATATCCATTTATTAAATGCATTTAAAAAATTAACAGATCTGAAGTGAGGAACTCTGCATCACCACACCTGGCACTTTTTCCCTCTTTACATTTTCCACTCCTCTACCAGACAGTCACTTTTGTTACCGTTCTCCAAATGTCATGTGTCAAGAATGGAAGCAGTGCACCAGGCTTTTAGCACCACTTTCTTGCAATAGCCTTGAACTATCACTCTTTCACTGAAAAAATACAGTGGAAAAACTCAGATCTTGATGGAAAGAGAAAAATAAAAGCCCATTGCGAGAGGTCTATGCCTGAATATTCAGATGTAATTCCATTTTTTTAAAAATCCTCTTTTTTTTTAACCTATGTCCAGTTAGTTTAGAAAATTTCACCCCTGGCCGTCAGTTTTAGTATCTTTGTGAAAAAGCTGAAAATCCCACAATTGCCATAATTTCACTCATGAGTTACATGACAGAATATACAGTTCCTGGGGCTACTTCTGCACCCAGCACATGCAGCTAGAATTCCTGGATTTGGTCAGATAATACCACTGCAAAGCATCCCCATGAAAGCAAGCGATTCCCAGTAACTGGTATCCTGGATCCTTCCTGAAGGTGGAAATACCAATTTAGAGAGGCAAGATCCAACAGACTGCAACAGCATGTGCCATCATCAAATAGTATTTTACATCAGCAGTGCTCTGATGCTTAGCTAAGACATAGGAAGCACTTTTCAAGAGAAATGAATAATTTTAGCTTTTAAAAAAGAAGAGAGAAAGGGTACAAAGAACTGCTACAGCAGATGGTTGTATGATGCCTGCAGCAGGCTGCTCAGGTGCTAGTGGTACCGTTTCTCATGGTCACACTTGGGATCTTCCATCAGCTGTTCAGCAGGATGGCTCAGAGACAGCGTGACAGTAATAACTCTATCAGCCTTCCATACCCCAAAGACTTCATATTTGGCTGGCTTTGTGCCTCATGCAATAGAAGGTGAGCAGTCTCCGTCTCTACTTACAGACATGCCAGTGTTGTTCTTACCTGTGAATATTTAGCTGCTGACTCCCATCCTTTCCTTAAAACATGCTCCCTCTTGGATCCATATTCAAATAGAGACCAGGAAGCACCTTCACATATGCAAAACATGCCATAGGAAAGAAGCAGTCTGGAATAGGCAAATTGACAGCTTCATAGCCCCTACCCCTAAACACAGCTGTCTTGCAAGAGAGCACTGCAGGACCAGAGCCCACATCAGCAGACAGGGACCCTCACCACCCAAAGTCCTTCCCGTGGCCCTGAGCAGGAGCTCTGCTGGGGCTGCTAGAACCTCTGCATCATCCTCAACTGGGTTTTCATCCTACACTCATGAATTCCTAGCAAATCAAAACTGCTATTGATTCTGCAACCAACAGATGATACAAGTGGTGATTCACATCACATTGTTTTGATGGGAGAACATGAATTTTGAATTATAAAGCTGTAGCAAGCTTAATTAATACACATGAACACAGAGCATATGCTGCCACTTTACAAGAAACTATCCTGAAGAGAAGCAACATGTTTTGCTGATTAGTTCCTCAGTGACAAAAATCACACTCTTCCAAGTATCAGACTCACCATCTGTAAAATGTTTTTCATCTCCAGAAGATAATGTGAGAACTATGTATTACAAATCATATATACAGTAAGTGATAGATATCTTGTTTTACCACCTTAAAACAAATGCCTTTCTTCCCCTACAGTGGCCAACACCAGCCAAAAAACTTCTTAAGATCCTATTTAGTAGTGCAAGTAAGATGACAACTAATATATTTCTCAAAGTTTGTATTGTATAGGAAGAAGAGAACAGACTGGTTTTTTTTTTATGAACATAATGTTATTCAAAGGAATTTGCAGTGTAGGATGACATTCTCCTACAGGACTACAGGAATTTTAGAGAAGGCTGCATGCATCTGTATAAATGCATTTTAAGTTCTAAAAAGGGAAAAGAGTTTAACTCCTTCTTATGCAGATGATTGGAGGCAAAAAGAAAAATATGTTATTCTGTCAAAAATTGATTTCTTTTCTATTCCTTCTCAAAAAATGCCCAAGAATTAACAATTAAAATTGGTTTAATCACTAGAGTGTTGAACAAGAGATGAGAGGCAGGCCATCTGTGCTAGCACACAGAATCAAAAAAGACAGCCAGGAGTCAGAAATGTAGAAGTACACTGTAATGAGAGACTGTCAAAACCCAAGGGGATTTCAACTTGGAACCAACAGCCCTGGCTGTAATCATTGTCTGAATTTCAGAGGCTATGATGATGTAGGTGAAAACGCTGTAAAGTGACCCCATCAGCAGCTAACCACATTAATATAGATCAGAGCTGAAAGAATTACTAATTTGGGTGCCTTTTCTAATAAATTATACATCTCCTATAATGAAGCCAAACCAAAACTAATTTCCAGCAACTGCTCTGCCTCTGCCAGTAGACAGTGCTTTAATATAATTATGCAGAAACAGGAAGAGATAATGACCTACAATTCAAGTCTATCATTTTTGTGGAACATGAAGATACATTGCAGTATAATGTGAGCTGTTGATTAAGACTGGTAAATTACATTCAAAGAATCGTGCTCCCATAAACCACCACTTCTTTTTCTGATATCATCAATTCTTGTTATCCTTGCCAATCACACAAAGTTAGCCGGTGAGGAGCAAACACAACTTTGGAGGAACTACTACACTCAGACCAAACTGCATTCAAACCTAGATATTTGCATCCTTTCCGCCTGCACAGCCTGTGGCAGGAGAGCATCTCGCAGATGATTTATCCAAAAGCTCTGCCCATGTTTATTCAACAGTAGCTTATGAGAAGGAACATTTAAATTGGGTACTCAGATAGCCATCGGCTTTCCTTCAGATTGCGGCGATACGGACGAAGACTGCGGCCGAGCACCTCCAAACCTGCAGATCCGAGTGGCCGGGTGGGTGCTGCCCCCCAAACCCGCGGGGCGGCTCTGCTAGGATGCGGGGGGATCGCCAGGCAAAGCTCCGGTATCCGCCGAGCAAGGAGAGCTCCGGCACGGCTCGCTCTGCACCGCCCAGGAGGGAGCGAGGTGAGCCGGAGCCTCCAGCCCCCTCTCCTACGGCCCTCAGGAGGCGGCTGTAGGTGGCAGTGTCCCCCGGGGAGAGGACACCGCCCGTGCCGGCCCCCCGCAGCATCCTCCGCACTTGGGGAACCCCCGTGCCCCATCCCTCCCGCAGGGCCCGCCGCTGCCCGCCCCAGCGCCGGGGCTCTCCGTGGGCAGGGCGAGCCAGGCAATGCGCTCGGCGGAAACTTTGGCCCCGTTCTACCCCTCGCCTGCTCCGGCCCCGGCCCCGCACCGCCCCCGCCGTGGGGAGCCCGCCGCGGGTGGCCCGAGGGGCGGTCTGGGAAGTCCGCAGCAGCCTTGTACCGGGACATTGGGAGAGGCGGGGGAGGAAGGACCGGCAGAGGGGGAAGGCTCGGGGGCGGAGGGAGGGGTTTCTCCGGGGGTGTTGGTTTACCTTGGAGGTTCTGCACACGGATGTCGCTGATGTGCCCGATGAGCTCCTCGCGCTGGAACCAGTCCCACTCCTGCCCAGCCATGGGAACGCGGGGCCGGGGTAAGGGGGCGGGCGGCGGGAGCCGGTGGCACCGGCACCGCCACCGCCGCCTGCACCGGCACCGACGGCGGGCGCGGAGCAGGCAGGGGGGCGGCCCCTCTTTGCGCCGCGCCCCGCCCCACGGCCCTCCCTCCTCCCCCGCCCCCCAGCCCCCCCCCTCGGCTCCCTTTGCCCGGCTGGGGGCGGCGGAGCGCTGGCGCGCAGCGGGGCGGAGCGGGACGTGGGTGCGGTCGTTCCTCACCCCGCGGGAAGCTCTCAGTCCGACGCCCCCCCCCCCCCTGGTCGGCCGCCGCTCTCTTCCCCTGCCAGCGGCGGCGGGGCTCCCAAGTCCCGGCGTGGGCGGCAGCGCGACCCCCGCTCCAGCCGCCCCCTCGGAGGTCGACGACAGCGCCTGCCCCGCCGCTCCTCGCCCCATCCCGCTGGGGAGCGGCCTGTCGGCACTCCAAATAAGTAGGTTTTTATTGCTGAGGCAGCAGGGGTGCTGCAAACAATACCCAGGTCTTGCCCGCTGTCTCTTACTGGGCCTAGGGACGGGAGCATTGTTGGAATAGGTGGAATAGATGTCACACAAGCCCAGCAGTACGAATGGGAGAGGGTTCTTCCTCGTGGAGATCAAATAAACTCTACTATACATGAGAAGTGCTAATCGGCCGTTTGCATACTCATTTAGCCTTCTCTCGCTGGTCTGTTCAGGCTCTCAAATGTCCTTTGTGGTGATTTTATCCATCAAGTATCTTCATTTACACCATTTTTCATCAAAATTGGACAGTAATTGTTATCAAGTCTTCTCTGCACACTTGGTGAACAGCATGAGCCATTTACATATAAGCCATTTCATTATAATATACCACTACTTGTACTTCAGTGCCTGTTTTCAAGCCATGAAGACTTTATAATGTAAACAGCAAATTTTGGCATGATCCAGTCAGACTAGTATAGCATCAGTAGTTAGACTAGCAAAACACACAAGCTAAGATCTACAAAGTTAAATATAAACTCTCTGGGATCTAGAGATTCTGTCTTTCAAGTTGGCAGTGTTTATGTGATCCCAAGAAAAAGCTTACTCCACACAGCCAGTTGTTTCACCCGGCTCAGGAATGCAGTGCTTTTCCCACAGCCCACTCGAGTGATTTCTCTGTTGCAACTCAAAATGCGACGAAGATGGTGACAAGGTAAAGTCATCCATAAAGCACCTAATAGGTAAACTATGGCTCACCACTGTAATACAGAGCAGTCAACCATCCCAAAATGTGGTCTCCAGGAGTGTTGAGCAGTCTTCATCTGTTTACATATCAAGGCTCAAAAGTTTCACACAAATGATGAGCTGATGAATGCTATGCTGAAGAGTTTATAAACCTGAATGCAAGTAGCAGAAGAAACAGTTTGTGTAAAGGAAAACACATCTGAACTCAGCCAACTTGCACAAATTGCAGTGCTGAGCTTTGACTTCATTTTGCACTAGGAGGACCTGTTTTTTCCAGGAGTTACTGGAGTGGGATGAATGCATCAGCATCGCATTCAGAGGTGGAGCTGGAAATGGAGCCAGTGTGGCTGTGGGAAAAGCAGGTGAATGAATTCACAGTGTCTGTGAAGTACTGTCTGCAAGGGACATCCACCTCTAGTCTTAGTCTAGTGCTGCTCAAAGCAGAACTAATGCCATCACCAGATGGGGATGGCTGAGGCTTTGTCTCATCATTTGTGCACACCCTTCAGGAGCTGGGGTTTCATGAGCTCTCTGCGTAGCTGATCCCTGTCTGAACTGCCCTGCTTGTGAGATCTGCCCATAGCTGCTCACCGTGGTCAGTATGCCAGCTGGAGGCAGGGAGCTGGCATGAGATGCAGCTAAATGAATGTGGAAGTGGAACAGTCCACAACCTTCATCAGCAGAATCGCAGAATCATAGAATGACTTAGTTTGGAAAAGACATTTAAGATGTAAACCTAGAACTGCCAAGTGTACCGCTAAACCACATCCCTTAGCACCACATAAAAACATCTTTTAAATACCTCCAGGGATGGTGATTCAACTACTTCCCTGGGCAGCCCATTCCAGTTCCTGACTACTCTTTCAGTAAAGAAATTCTTCCTTATAACCAATCTAAACCTCCCCTGGCACAACTAGAGGACATTTCCTCTCATCCTGTCACTTGTAACATGGGAGAAAAGAACAGCACTCACCTCACTACAACCTCCTTGTAAGTAGTTGTAGAGAGAGCGATAAGGTTTCCCTTCAGACTTCTTTTCTCCAGGCTAAAGAATCCAGATTTCCTCAGCCACTCCTTGTAAATCTTGTGCTCTGCACCCTTCACCAGCTTTGTTGCCCCTCTCCAGACACATTCCAGATCTTCAATGTCCTTCTTGTAATGAGAGGTCCAAAGCTGGATGCAGATTCCAGGTGGGGCCTCATCAGTGCAAAGTACAAGGGAACAATCATTTCCTTACTTTCCCTGCTGGCCACACTATTTCTGATACAGAGGGTGGTCAATGAGGTGCAGCAGAAGGAACAAAGGGCAGAGGAAGCAACTCAGTAACTCCTCTCTGCCAACCCCACCTGATGTGTGATGTTACGCCTGTGAACTTTGTTGTTCTCTGAATATTTTTCTGGAGTTAGTTGCTGCCTTCACATTACTCCCTGCCCCTGTGGGAGAGATGCCCATCTCCACTATCGGAGTGTCTGAAGATGCAGCCCTGGTGCCTGACATTTTCAGGCATATATCTGCTGGGCATCTGCATTTGATCTCCACTGTCTGGGCCTCAGGGACAGGTTGGGTTTAAAATGTTATAAAAAATTAGCATTATGGGCACAGGGAAGTTAAAGCTTCCTCACAGGGAGACGAGAAGGGCATTAAACTTTTCTTACCTGGGAAAGCATTTGCACAGCTCAGCCAATGGCAAAATGGTGCTGGGTAGTGTGGTCCAGCAGGCAGCACAAGCTGAGACTGCCCCTCTCCCTGCACTGATGGGAGGTGAGAGCAGCAACATTGCAGCCTGCACTCCTGCCAGTGAGTCAGGAAGGACTTCAACTTGTCCTGGGGTCTAGGCCCATCTGGCAGTTTTTCCACTCTTCTTTCTGTCCCAGCATATCGATATAGGCTGTATCAACCTCATCTTTCATTAGCATGCTGGGCCATGAACTGCTGTGAATGGAAATTCTGGTCCAGTTTCATGTAGCAGGTATGTGGTTCTGCCCAGGGAGGCAGCAGTTGTGTCACCTGCATTTGTCCATCTGAGACTTTCAGAAAGAGCTCCTCAGCACCTTCCCCAAAACACCTCTGCTGTTAGCAGAAGCTTTCACAGGTAAAACCTCCTCTGAGATGGCTGTAAAAACAAAAATTGCAATATATGTAGAACTAAGTGCTCCAAAATGAAAAGCTAAGCCTCTAAAGCTGTAAAGACGCTAAAAAATTTTGAGATCAAAAGGGTCATCCTTTATAAATACTTATCTTTAAGACTTTATGTTCTTCCCTGCAGCCACATGATCTATGAATCAGCTCAAGAAGAAAATATGAAATCTGAGAGTCTCACATAAAGACAGAACTCCAAACATTGTTTCTTGTCAATAAAATCAGTAAATGCATGTGTGAAATTATCTGTGAAAATGCTATATGCCTGAAGAGCTTATCTTAAAAAGTGATTTTGGATTTTGTTATTACATTTCACTTGTGTTTTGATATTTAAGGACAATTCTATAACTGGAAAAGCAGGCTACATTTAATTAAGTCCCTTGGCTCGGACTTGTTACTTAGGGCAACACTGTAAACACTTGGCAGAGACTGAACTGTGATAACAGGTTTATTTAAAAATATTTTGGTCACAAATGAGAAGGCAGGTAGTCTAATAGAGAGTTCATGGGGAACTTACCACTGGTCCACACCACCTTCATCTTTTTTCTTTTTAGAAATAAGTTATTTAGGCTACCATCCTTTGTGTATCTACCTGTGAGTGATTTAATGAGTTGAAATCTCGGTTTGAGAAGAAAATTTATACTCAAAGATTGTCTGATAGTGGCAACAAAACTGTCAAATCCTACAGCTGGGCTTTTTGCCTGTCCAGATGCCTTGAGGCTTCTGCTAAAACAGCAAGGGAAGGTGTCTAACACAAAGGAAGCTATTTAGGGAAATAAGATATTTATGCCATGGTAGCTAAATTGCTTTGGCTTTATAAATTGAGTTTCCCATATGGATTGTCATTCCAGGAATGGATTCTGTTCTGGCTTTGTTCATTCCAGTTCCAGACCAATGGTAACCAGAAAAAAGCTGTCTCTCTTGCAATAGCTGTGTCCATGTGAGGACATCATGTATATTCAACCCAAACCTCAGACAACTGCAACTTCCTATCCAGGCATGCCTTAGCCATCTAGCCAAAGAGCTACAAAAATAATGCCACACTGATCCCCCCTAGACCTCTCTGCTCATATGCACAAAATATCCTTGTTGAACCCCACAGGCCATCAAGGTTCTCCTCCACCCACAACAAATATTGTTTCTAGAAAGGTGGTGGGCATTTGGGACCTGCCCTCAAGTCCTTGCGTGGTCTTCTGGTTCATTAAAGGGGCTACAGAGAAGGTGAGGATCTCACTCAACTTTTAATACTTTAGTTTTTCTGAAGTCTTCCTGGAAGACAACTGAAAATGGAAGATTTCTTGTCTTACAGCTGAATGAGAAGGGAGGAAAGTTGAAGTCTGTAACACAGGAAAGTAATCCAAATTCTAATTTAGATCTCGTATTTTGCAGATACAGTGCAACCTGACCTGAATGGTGACTCCATTTCAAGGCAATAATCACAGTAGGTTTCATCAGCACTTAATTTTCCTTTTTTAGCCCAAATCTGAAACACCAAGGAGTGCTAACCATGAGAAAAGACTCATTAGCTGTTCCAGATGAATAGCTAAGCAAAGATTTAATTTCTATTACCCTGTCTGACAGCAGCCACCCCTTAGTCTGGCTCCTCTGCCCACACACATGTAAACAATAGGAGGGGTACCATGTAAAATAGATTTTCAAAGCAAAACACCAGAAAAATCATGAGCAAAATGGCAGTCTAATTCAACCAAGTAAACAGAAGACAATCTGTAAAAAGTGCAAAAGGAACAAGAGGTATTGTACTAAGAGCATTAAGCAACTGGAGGAAATTAGGATATGTGAAAAAAACCCCAAATAAGATATGAAATATAAGTGCTTTATGACTTTTTCTTTAGAGACAAGGGGCAGTACAGTAAAATATGTTCTACTTCTCCAGCCAAAGTTTGATAACAAGCAATGAATTAATTTATAAAATTGAAATCATCAATAAAATTAATACCATCTTAGAAACACTGAACCAATACTCTTCTTGGTCCACTTCAGATGCTCATGGAGGAAGAGGTGTGGTGACTCTTGGTCCTGTCTCAATATACTGCTGAGTGTATCTACAAACTCTGGGTGTTGACCAGCCCCCCTTCTCTTACCCTTTTTGTCTCCTGTTTCCTTGATTCCCAGAAGTCCACTTCTGATGAGTCAGACTGATTCATGACAACAGTTGCCGCACAATGGCAATTAGACTGTGGGACTTGCTAGAAGGTCTCTTTGTGCTGTAAATAAGTTTCATCACACGGTCTCCGAATAATGCTGGGAGTTACAGTGGCTTCTAACCCGGACAAATTCAGCTGAATTTGTTTCATATGCTTGCTGCCAAGGTGAAGTTATTGGTACCAGCTTGGTAGCAAGCTGCACTTTCCAGTGAGCAGTGCCATTTTCAAGACTGGGTCTTTTGAGGTGGTGGTGTCACATCAGGGAGAGCTTTCATGTGCAAGAGCTGTGTAGTTGAGGTCCTTCAGATTCTTCACTGGCACAGCTGGTATGGTGGGAGTAGAGCTGTGTGGGTCACTCCCAGTCCTTCCTCTGTGTTTTTTCATTTGCTTTGGTGAGCATGGTTTATTTTAGGTGTTATTTATTGAGAACACACATACTTTATTTAAGAGAGCTAATGGGAAAGGTCCTTCCCTGGCCTGCAGACTGGTTTTCTTGAATTCAGTTTGGGTTTCTGCTGTTCTTTCATGCAGTCTGAAGGTTGGAATAAAAGGAGAGTAGTTATGTAAAACTCATTTAAATATTATGCACTTGCGGAGCTGATTTGTTTCTGTTGCTATGGGCTTTTCATTCAAAACCTCCCCCTTTACTAGGGCAAAACCACCCTCAATTTGAGAGGTGTGTGACAGAGTAAAAACTCCATCTAGTTTTTGGAAAATTGTTTGTTATTTTTCCCTTTTTTCCCTTTTCAATTTTTCCTCTGTTTCTGATGGTTCCAGGACACAGTTGGTCTCATCCATGTGACAGTATTGTGTAATTCTGCTCCTTTGAGCCTGGCTTGCTCTCAGTCAGCTGTGGCCAACTGAATTCAGGACCTTCTGATTCCCTTCTGTACTCTGTACAGCACGCGATGAAGATTTGTTGCCCCAGAACAAGGGCTGCAATGTGAAGCAGTAAGGGGATCATTTTTCCAGCTGTAGGTGTTGTCTAGCACCCAAAGGCCAGGCTGAGTGTCCCCTGGGAGTTTCCGTCTCTTCATAACCCACTCCGATAACGTGAGTTTTATTGCTTCATTCAATCTGATCTCCATGCAGAGGTAAAAATGCCAGCCTGGTGCTAGCAGCTGCTTAAACAATGACTGAAGAAATGGAGGAGCCTGTGCCATGTAGGGGCTTGGAAGGAGACAGGGACAACAGACAAGTGATTTGGTATGGTGGATAAGGTGATGCCTGAGGGTAAGATTGTGTAGAACTATATAAGATGGTGAAGTTGTGCAAGAAAAGCAATCCAGCCCCAGCTGAGCCTTGCTCTGGGCAGGCCAACTCAGTCTGCTGCACAATGTTCTGCTTTGGGTGACCCTACCTAGTCAGGTTACCTTCTTATGCCTCAATTATCTTGATTTGAGGAACATGGAGTACTTTTGCTGTATATCCAATAGATGCCAGTCAAAGCCTCTGCAATAATGTTCACCAGCAAAGACTATTTTTGGACATCACTACAAATATTTAACACATTGTAAATTATAAATTAGCTGCCTCCGACACCAACCAGAAGTGAATGCTTCAAGTAGAAAATGGAGATTGCATGGTCTGTTTTTTATTCTATGAATACTAGGACTGGAATTAAGACAGCAGATAGTTATTACAGTGTTTAAGCACTGCAGTTGCAGATGCTATGAAACTAATGATAACTTCCCTAGCTTTTATACACAGCTTTGCAGCTACAGATCTCAAATCTCTTTTATAGTGCAATTTTCTATAGTTTCCTGTCTTAACCCACATGTAACAAACTCTGCAAGCCCTGAAATAATGTTTTACATTATATAAAACAACCTGAACATTTTTACAATAAAATCTTTGTGGAACAATGAATTATGTGTGAACTATTCTGTATGCTTCATCATAATAACAAAATGAATTAGTCTCTTAGAAGCAAGCAAGGAAGAAGGCTTCTTTTGAATCGTCTGACCTCTTTTGCAGCACTGGAGACGTCAGATATTCTCTAAATGCAACATTCAGCTAAACTGCCTGCCGATGCAGTTCCCTTTGGAAGTGCAACCTTTCTCCTAAATTGCTTGTTTCTATCCAAAGAAGTGGTTTCAATTTTACATCCAGTGTCAGGTCATCTTGGCTCTGAAAGAAATGCAAGAAGGGTTTCCTCTCCTGGCCTTCTCAAAGAACCATAGCTTCACAAGTAATAGAAATATAGGCTTTTGCAGTATAAGATGTACTGATAGTTCCAAGCTTTGGAGCAGACATTTTCATACCTTACTTGTGTTTCATCGAATATTTAATGTCACAGTTCTGCCAGAAGCCTCAGAAAATCAGCAGTCATTCTTAGTAGAAGGAGGTTGATGATTCTCAAAATTTCTCTTTACTGTGTTTCAAAATGTGACATTCAGGAGCATGACCACTGTCAAGCATGTCCTTGTGGCTGCTGTGGATGGCAATTTAGAAGTCATGGCTGGTGGTACTTCACTTGACCACTGCTAACTTTGAGCATCTACCAGGGTTTATAAAGCTCTAACCAACACTCCATTGAAGACTAGTCACTTTACACGTCGTGTTAGAGAATACACAGTGGAGCTTTTGCTTAAGCAAATTTTGACATCTCTGCTTTGCTGAGGCCAGCAGGGCCCTCAGTGCTGTGTTGGAGTGCAGCACCTCAGTGAAGATGTGTTTCTCATGTGAGGTGGCTGCCTGCTTCCTGTCACCGTGCATTTAGTAAAGGGTGGAAAGAATAGATAGGAATCAAGCTCTGGGTTTCAAATACATCCTTTAAACAGAAAAATCTGGAGACAAAGCAAGCAGTGGTATCTGTGGGGTGTGGGGTACCAGAAAGAACTTCCTGCACTCATTTTGTAGGTATTTGTATGTGCATGAGCAGAGAAATTCAGGCTGAAGCAGTAACTTGCCAGTGGTGCAGGAGGGGATTCATTAAAGTTGCCCCTCCCCATGTCCAGCCTCCCCCTGCATCACCCAGTAACACCTGGACTGAAGAGTGTTGAGGAGCTAAGAAATTGATGGGTTTGTATGTATTTACATATTGTTTTCCCTGGTTTAATAACTTATTTGCAAAAATAAGTTGCAGTTAAGGAAGAAGACAAGAGTATAAGGCATTATCACTTGGCAAATATTCTTAAGTCAGCTTTGACAGAAGTGTTTGTACTTTGCTTCTGATAAAGGCTCAAGAATATATCAATTTATATTATAGCTCCCTTGATTTCAAATGGCAGAAAATATAGTACAAAATTCAACTGGTGTAATTTCAAAAGACCGTCTGTAAGTGTGCTTTCCATAGAATAACTGATTTAAAAAAAAAAAAAAAAAGAACAAGACATTTTGTGCAATCTCCTACCTGTCCCAAAACCAACACAGTAGCAAGTGATGAGTTTGAATGGAAGTCCCAACAGCAATAACTGTTTCCAAGACTGTAGAATCACCAATTAAAAAACCTGCCAAATCCCCAACTTTGATAAGATCTGGTAAGGCTGCCCAATTGCCCAGAGCTTGAACATTTGTTACATCTCTTGTGTTTTTATACAAGACAATAGCCTATCCCATTTGATTCAAACATATCTTTATGGGAGCTCTTTGAGATTTCAAATGAAGTGAAAGTATGACCACATGTCATCATGCTGGAGAGTTCTGCCTTTTGTATTCAGTGGTGTTTACCTGCTTCTATACATCCTGCTGCATTTTATTGCACAACTGATTAAAGAAATATGTAGCTGTCCAGGAGCTCTTTCTTATGATGATTGGTGAAATACCATTGAAGTGTCTCGTGAACAGTCAAAGTGTTGAGGGCTGCTCTCACATATAGTTAATTTTCTTCCTAAGAAAACAGCAGGCATCGAGGGATTTTTAAATGCACTGGAGACAAGAAAGACAAAAACCAGTGTCCAGAAGCTGAAGCCAAGATGAATCCAAATGAGGAGAATTTAATAGTGAGTCAGTCATCCAGAGAAATGATGATTTGCCAGCTCTTACTGTCTTCAGAGAGAGCACATGTCTTTTTAGAAGATGTGCCATACTCAAACACAGTAAATTTTATTCAAAAGTGGGTTAATTGTGGGAAGTGTAATAGTCTGTAACATAAAAGCCATATCAGGGGATCTGTCTAATGGTCCTTTGCCTTTAGGATTGTGAGGTTTGTCTTAAAAAGATATTGCTTTTCATTTTTCTAGCTCTTGCACAGATTAAGTCAAAAAGTTTTAATTACATTCCATATGAATCGAATTATGGAAAATGAAGCCATGAAGCCAGTGAGTAAAGGAAAAGTAGTAGCAGCAACTGTGAAGTGATAACAATTTGCAGTTAGTGCTCAGCCAGTGGGAACTAATTCACTCATTCAGGAAGCTACAAAACTGCCGTCAGATGGCATTTTTTGTCACTACCACACAGATTGCAATTAGATCCTTTGACAAAGGTGAATGGTTTGATAGTCATAATTTAATCCTCTGATATCAATCCAGCAAGACAATCACTAAAACACATGGGCCATTTTTTGTGAGGTTATCCTGCATTTTTAGACAAAACGATTGCCACAACATTTGAAAACAGATGTTGCTAGACAGTTCATACCTGCAGACATACGGACACTGCGTGGCATCTCTGCCGTGCATGGGTATGAAATTATCCATGTATGTACATAAACATACACATAGATATAGGATTAATGAATGCTGGAGTAAACAGAAGAGTGTCAGTGGTGGGAAGTGAACATGTGAAGAAAGATGTCTGCATATGTTCAGTGCCATGTCTAACAGCTGTACACATCTGTGCTCTCCTCATACTCCTGTCATTTGACTTCCCAAAGACTCACAGCATTCATATGACACCTGCAGAGAGAGGTTCAGGTAGTCAGTAGGTGCCCTGCTACTGGGTGACACTTTTTGAGAGTTCCTTTTTCCCTTTTAGGTATGTTCTGAGAGTTAAAACACAAATAGCTACACACCTGCAGGAAGTTATCATCATCATCATCATCATCTACTGAATTCAGAGTACCTGTATCTGGAACACTGGACATCAGTTTGGCTTTGGCTCTGGCTTACGGCATATGCAATCATATGTAAGCCATTTAACTTACCTGAATTCATGTTACCTTATTTTCAGGACTGGATGCTGTTTGCCTACCATGCCCCGCTTCTCCCACCTTTTGTGATCTGCTACATCCATGTACCTTCACATGGAGGAAGTTTCAGGAAAGACTTGTGGTTTCAGTATTACCTGTGTAAACAGCATGCAATGGCTGTATTTTAGTGAAAATGAAGCAACACTGATCAGACTGTTTATTTATGCACATCTTAAGGTAGGATGATCTATACACCTGTGTTCAACACTTCTTTATATCCTCTTTTAGACCAATCCAGTTAGTACTGCATGTGCCTATGCTCACCAGGAGTGGTTCAAAAGGTCCTAACCTAAGGGCCTCGGTGCTAGGAAATGATGTAACCTCCCCAGTTCCTCACCCAGTGCCAGAAATTCTCACTGCTTTCTTCTCCCTGTTGTTGCAAATGATGTTCCCTTACAAGTCCATTTTCCTGCCAGGTAGAGAATTCTTTTGGGGGACAACATGTCTTTGGCTTCAGCAGTAGTGGAAGAAAGCTAAGCAAACATGCTTCAGTTAAATGCTAAAGGTGAAAGGGCAAAATTGGAGGGGATTTATTTATTTATTTATTTACTTGTTTGCTTATTTTAAAGAGAAAAGTAGGAAGTGCTTATTGGTTGAGAAATCTCATTATTTCTGAGCTGATTTCAATGATCTTTGAGCATCTGTAAGCACAGGTATACTTTGCCTTTCCTGCACAGCTGAACAGACAATGTACCCGTTTAAATCAGTTCTCAGCTGATAGGGAAAGGATTACAAGCTGTTTAATAGAGCCTTTATCACAAAGAAGTAGACGTTGTTTCTGAAGGAAGAACCTTGGGTACACAGCTAATTTCCTGAGACTGAAGGAGACAGGCCTGCAGCCATCAGTGACATTTGGGAGCACCATGTCCTCTGTGCATTTTCCACCCCACAGCAATGGCCTGAAGTGCACAGCCACATCCAGTGTTGAGTCTCACCTAATGCATTTTGTGCCACAGCTTTATTCCCACCCTAGTCCTCAGATTCTGACAGCTCTGTCTTTCTCAGAGAGCCCGAGCATCAGCACACAATGCACAATATAACCCCTCTCTCCCTGTTTCTTCCCACAAACCAGCCATTGAGCATTGGTCAGGAGCCATTAGCACCCAGTTCAAACACAGCATCAGTTCTATGAGAACTCATTGTTTTTATAAAGATCACATGCAATTTGTTGCCAAGCAGCCTACAAAAATATTTAAAGCCTGCCCCTCTCTCCACACAATTTCTTTTAAAAAAACACAACAAAAATAACAAGAGCTTTTACTTTGTGCCTTAAAGGCTGAGAGGGAATTAACCTCTTCCTGCACAGGTCCCATTCAGTGGGATGATGGAGCTGTTGCCACATGCATGTGTTTCATGGGGATGATGCTGGAGAGGACTTAAGCTGGAATTCTGGCTACGCATTTATTGGCTTGGTTTTAGACTGTCATACATTTTGTGAATGCCATGTGGGTCTTCACAATTCTTTCTCCTCTTTAGACGTAATATTTGCTGGCTAACTCTGATGTAAATATGTGATTTGTAAGGGTTACCTCCTCATCCCAAGGTGTGCAGGGTCCAAGCCCACCTAGGAAGAACTGCTACATTTGATTACATTTTTTCTCCCTCCATCCATCCCTGCAATCGTTTACATCTAAGCACATGTTTAGCTGCTTTGCTGAACTGTCAGACAGAAACAATGTCCTGTCTGTTAAAAAAGAGTTCCAGCTCTAGATTTTTGAGTAAAAACTTGGAAGTAGATAATTTTTTTAAAAAACAGCTCATTATTTTTTCTCCTGCTAGACTTCAGTTTCACCAAATAAGTTTTCAGGCTAGGTTTTTCTGTCTGTGCAGTTTCCAGGGCTGGGGATATCTTCTAGTCACCCAAATCTTAACATCAGTATAACACAGGATAGGCTTCTAATGAAAAAACAGACCAAGCATATATACAAGAATTGCCTCGAATACCAGCTGCATTTTCTATAGGAACCAGCCTCCACACAGGCTGTACCTTTGTGTGTGCAACTGCAATACTCAGTAAGATTCAATTGCCAGTCAGATGTAGGCTTGAAGCTCTGGATCAGAGGCATCTCTGATCTTTGAGGAGTGAGGATTATGAAGGTAATGGGGATGGCTCTAAAAGATGCATCATTTTTTTTTTTTTGCCATTCATACCAGTTATGTAAAAGAAAGACTGTTCTCAGGACATTTTCTGGCCACCTCTCATTCACATTTGATTTCTTAGGCTCAGGTACTATTCTGCTTTTTGAAACCACAGTTTCAGGCTCACAGCAGAATCACATAAATACGATCTATGTTCCCTAAAGCTGTAATTTGTGTAATACACCACATATCAGTTTAAAATCAGCTCCTCCAAATTGATTTCATAACTGCAAACAGCATTTAGAGTGACTTGACCTATTTTTGCCACACAAATTTTAAAACTGGTTGGAAAGTATCCCCATTTGAGCACTGACCTTGTTATTAATAGTCAGGTCTTGCTCTTATAGTATCTATTAATTATAATAATATTCCTCAAAATGTCATTTATCCACACATTCATAAGGACATAATATTCTGCAAGTTGCATAACTGAGGTAAGTTCTTATCATGGCTTTTGGTTCTATAAAAATGCAAATACCAACAGCAAATGTGCCATGCTGTGATTATCATAGTGGTAACATTAATCCTGTGCATAATTGTTTTCTGCATGAAGACATTAGTGGGTAAAAGCATAAGCAATTTTTTATATTTATCTTATTTTTAAGTGTGGTTTACTGTATTTCCTTCTGCAAGAATCAGAGATTAATAGGCTGTTTGTTTTTTTTTATTATTTTCGGTTTGCTTCACCTGTGGTTCTCATGTATTGCCAGTGAGATCTGCAGTTTACCTAAATGAAAAGGATAATTTAAACTCAAAAGAAGCAACTGAAAGTAACCAATAAATATTATTTGAGGAAATCATACATGGCAGTTCTTCCTTCGGTGGAAAATGGGAGCACAAGGTTGGTCGTCCAGAGTCATCCAGGAGGGGCATCTGGTCCAGTGTCTTCTCCTGCAATTGAAACTTGCACTGGGAGAATTAAAAGGCACAAGAACCTCTTTCTGAGCACACATGATTTAGTCTGTCCTCCATGCTGGAGTCCCTTGTGGTTGCTTAAAAAAAGCAACCCCATCTTCACTTTAAAGGCAAGGCTCTCTTCTGATGTAACAAGATGGGGAAAACCAGAGCTCTAGCAGCAGTCCTGATCTGTAGATGTCACTGGTAAGTCCACCCTCCAACTCTTTGGCTGTTAGCCTGGGAGCTTTTCTAGGAGGGTGGTCTCCATCATGCCTAAGCCTGTTTTTTTCTCCTTCCCTTAAATCAATTATAAAAGCATAAAATAATATAATTTAAAAATTATTACCATGCAAAGACACTAAAATATGTATAGGTAAGTTATAATGAAGCATTTGCCAGATTGAATACAGCACTACTCCAGGGCTAATCCTTGAGGGGAAGGAAAAGAAGTAGAGTGAAAAAATAATTAGGAAATCAGATGCTATCAGATAGCAAACAGTTAACAGGTATTTTAACATTTTCTAAAGACAATCTAGTCAAGATATCTGCATCTCAAGAAGCTGTTCTTTGCAAGCTCATTGAACGGTTTGGGTTGTAAGGAACCACTTAGTTCTAACCCTCGTGTCATGGGCAGGGACACTTCCCACTAGACCAGATTGCCCAAAGCACCACCCAGCCTGGCCTGTGCATCCCTACGGCTGAAGCCGAAACTTCTGTCTGCCCATGTGCACCCTCCCTTCTTGGGGAGCAGGCGGGGTACAGCCCCCCCACCCCCCCCACCCCCCGCCCCTTCCCTGCGCATCCCGCGGCGCTGAGCGCTGGGCGCCGCTGCCCTCTCCTGGCGCCGTCCCGCATCTCGGCCGGTGGCGGGGGGGCCGCGGGGTTGTAGCTGTGGTGCTGAGGCATGGGGTGTTCAAACTGCACCGAGGGCATACAGGAGGCACGATACAAACTAAAAAAAATTTAAAAAAAAAAAATTAAAATAATGTTATAACCCAACTGAAAAGGAGTAGGAGAGGGGTTAAAGGTTACTGGACAAGGACTACTGTAATTCTTAGAAAGCAGCTTTTCAGTGTTTCCCTGCTTTTAGGGAGACCAGTGCTCCCCTCTCCATCTTCCCGCATCCCCCAGCGCGGCAGTGGGCCAGGCCATGCCATGGTGCCCGGTGTCTGCTGTCCTGCACCAAGGAAGGCAGCTCATGGGGGAGCTTCTCTACTTGTCAGAACCCCTCATTCGGGGTTGTGTGAAACATTGTTCCCATTCCTGTAGCTAAAGCGAAACCTCTAGCCCATGTGCTGACAGTCTCAGTGGAAAACAAATCGTATGTTGAGCGTTGCTGAGACCCTGGGGAGAATTTGTCATCCCAGAACCATAGAGATAGACAGGGCCTTTTCCTTATCTCAATTTTGAGCAGTCATTTGTGACAATGTTGAGAGCATAAAGCTCTGCTGCCTATGGTACCCAGGCACATGGCATGAGGACCTTTGCCTGTACAAGGTGTGGGGAACTATCGAGCAGAGCACTGCAGATCTGTCCCCACTGCTGATCTTCTGAAGAGCAGAACTTTGATTTTGGCCACATCTCTCCCTTTTCTCATCAATCTCCATTTTTGGGGAACTCCCAAGCATGCAAGAATTTCACACACCTGCAAGATACTCAGAAATAACTTCTCTCCAGCAGAGGACATTTTCAGGGCTCCTGCCCAGGGCACCTTTGCCTTGCAATGCAGGGAATAAAAACAGAGGAAAGTCCTTGGTGCATGGGTCTGACCAGAGGTAGAATCACAGAACAGGAGCAGCCAGTGCAGTTGAGTGAGATCAGAGGAGAGAGGAAGAATATCCCATAGCATGGTAATACTGCTCTCTCAGAGCACCTCAAAGCCCTTACCTGTCTAGTGATGAAAGACATGTGCTCTGTTCCCTTTGTTTTTATTTTCCTTTCTAAGGAACTTCACATAGCTGAAGGGGGAAGAGAAAAATAACCTTCTTAAATATTATTTCAGTGCTTTAATTTCTATTTCAAAGAATCAAATTTATTAAGCAGCAGTACTTGAGATTACACTCACTGAGCAAATTCTCAAAGGAAGCCTCACCATCTAGGTGTATTTTTCATTATACAATAAACTCTGAAATCCACCAAAGGTGTTTTCTCATAATGCTAAGCTCGGTGTCTGACAATTATTGTCCAGCTCCATTTGGTGCCAGAAGTGAATTCAATGGAGAAGTAATAAATCCTTTCATGCTGCTTAATAAAACAAGAAAATGTGTTGCTCACACTTGGATGCTAGACTTTATTAAACAAACACAGCTAAAAAAATAAATTGAGTATTTCCTGTTTAGAAGTGCCTTCAAGTCACATGATGTTGATTTTCTCCAGGTGTTGCAAATCTAAATGAAATTTTCACTTAAGTTATTCTAAAAGAAGTGAGTTGTGTCAAAATTCAATAATCAACATGTTGTTAAAGGTGCAAAAAACATTGTAAAAACCCCAAACATTAATGTCCTGTAATGAAATTAGATGTGGAACATGATGGTTGCCAAATTATATGAGATATTTGTGTGACACAAGATATTTGTGTGACACTTTGCCATACTCTTTAGTGCTTTTCTGAGTTTCCAGCAAGATAAAAGGAAAGAAAAATCCTATGAGATATGAGTAACCCTTTCAACTTGTCAGCTAATTTCATATTTGCTGGGATCTGGGGTTATTTTCTACTCTGATGGCGTGGTCTTGGTGAGAGGTGCCACCACTATGGTAAAATAAATCCCTCAGAAAAATTGATGTCTTTAGCAAGGTACTCAGCACTAACTGGAAACACATCCTTAAGTAGGATTGTCTGTCCCTCCATTTTCACTAGCTTAAATGAAGAAAAAAGTCAGCCACATATTGTCCTTTAATAGATATATCCTGCAGTTTTGGAATTACACTGCTTGTTCTTGCAGTTTATGTGAACCTCATCTGGTGATACCATGAAGGACATAATGACTATTTGTCACATATGCTTCATTCCTTCTGTCACCTTCTGCCCATTGACAGACTTGTGTGGGTGACTCTCTCTCCTTTGAGGACTTGGTGGGTACCCAATAGCCTGTATTTCTGTGGAGATGACAAGGCTGAAGAATGTCCCTAACATTTGGAGCCAGAAAAAATGAGCATTAGGATGAGTTTTAAATCTTGCTTGAGTTTCTCTCATAGCTTCTGAACCACCTGGAGGCTTCTGTCCAGAACATCTCTACCTTCACCATAAAACTTTGCACACCTGAAAAGGATGGATCTCACCTCAAAACTTCTGAAACATCTCAACAAATTTGTGGCCCCAACCACCTCTTGTCTGCATCCCTGATATGTTGCAGATATGCCATCATGAACCCAGTGTTGCCTCTTTTATATCTAATAGATGAAGCTGTATCTCTTTTCTGTGACACTCTTGTTCTGATCTTTTCTAGTTTACAATGGTTGAGCATACTTGTACCACCAGGGTTAATGACTCCTGTTGATGTTTCTTTTAGAAGAAAATAGACCTCCATCATTAGGTGGCTCACATCTGTCCTGCAGAGACTATATAGCTATAGGAGGCACCAATGCTGCAGTTCTGTGAATCTCAAAGAATATTATTTCCTTTGATATCCTCCAAAAAAACTCCTCTACCTGAAAGAATGACTTGAAGAGCCATGATTCCTTGAGCAAAAGAACTGATCAGAATTGACTGCAAAGACTTCCCAAGTGACACAAACTGTTTAACAGGCTCTCAGAGCATATGAGGTTTCCAAATCAGCTTGACCTGCTGAAGACTTGGCAGCCACCAGCAGTGGTGGGATCACCCTATTCCCTCACACCAGTGTCCTGTGGGCCAGCAGCTGCAGTCATGTGGTTGTGCAGTTACATCAGTCAGAGAACACAGCCATCTGAAAATGATTAGTATTTCTGCAGGATTTTTTTTTTTTTTCTGGATCAGTTTGATGATCCAATCAGCCAGACAACCTGGATGACTGCTGTCCTGGGGAAGCATGACAGGGAAAAGAGGTGCAACATGACTTTTTAATAAGAGTGCAATCATCAGGTGGCTGAAAGTGCTTGGAAACTATCTCTGAGGGTTTTGCAAGCCTGGAGTGGTGTGCATCTTCCTGGGTTCTTTTCTCTCAGAGGTACAAGTTGAACATTTTGTCACATTTAAATGCCTGAACTTCAAGCTCATGAATAATTTCCAAGGCATCTAATATTTAATTTCAATTTAATTATATTCTTAAATTTAATTAACTTACTAAACTTAAATTTTACAATAGGCATAGACTGACTTGCATGTGCAGAGTTAAGTGTGTGCTCATGTTCTTCACTGAACTGAGTATTTGTCATGAAGAGTATCACAGTTGCGTGTATAGAAAGGAACTGATTTTTCCTAATGAGTGAGTGGGTACAAATATCTCTTCCAGCTATGAATTTATTTGGCTCATTAGTTGAGAGGTGATTTATTCACTCTTTCTCTTTACTGACAGTAGCAGGTTTCCTTCCACCTGGGTGAAACTCCAGGACTCAGAACTTTCCAGTTAACTCCATCTGCAGATTTAGTCAAAGGCTCACTTATCAGAGTCGGTCTTACAATAGGGTTTTTGTTGCTTAAATTTTTTGAAAATCAGCAGGCTCAAATGTAGGCTTTTAAATCTGCGTTGGAGCTCCTCAGATACTCTTTGGGGGTTGTGAGCTTCCCACATAAATTCCAATGAGACAGAGGAAAGAAAATCTTGTGAGTCTCTCCCTGTGTTGCAGAGATCAGAAGGGCCATTTGGCTGCCTGCCTCTCTCCCCATTGGGCAGCAGAGACATGGCACAACATGGAGAAAAACTCCTTACCCTTGAGAGGTTAGATGAGCACAAGTGATGCAAGGAGTGGTGATAATAATAGAAGAAGAAAGGTGAAAATGCTTGGGATTTAGGAGGGATTTCAAAGACACTGCAGGAACACTAAATATTGGGTATTACGCAATTAAGTGAAACCTTCTGCTGGTATAAAACATATTAAAAAAAAATATCAATCTGCCTGAGCTGGAAGTGTGATGCCATGCTGCTTACATTATATATGAATTGTAATTGGAAACAGGACATCTGCAGAAATTAACCATTAACAGTTGAGCACTAAAATCTTTAATTGAGTTTGTAAGCCCTTAATGGCACTGTTAACCCTAGACATAGCTCAGTGCACGCACTACCTGGTTAATAACTCTAACAGCTGATAATATTTCACACCCAGGAGAGTCCCAGATTAGCAAGAGACTTGGTGGAATGAGTTCAGCTCACCACTCTTTTGGACCACAGACACAATAGCTAAACATTTTGCTTTAACTGGTCTTTTTGGGCTTTCTTCCTTCCAGACTTGCATGTGATGAGAGCACCCCTCCACGCATGGCTTTGCAAACTGCAGGCATCACCATGTCCTCCAGGTGCTCCATGGTGTAGAGGCAGATGGAAACTACTTAGTGCTGAATAAATCCACATTGGGTGGCCCAAAAAGTGGAAGAAGTGACTATAACTTTAAGTCTCCTTGGCAGAGAGTGACGCTGTGAATAATCCAAGGATGACAAAATTCCCCACAAGGTATGGAGGAGCTGGAGAGATCTAGGCTGTGGGAAAAGTTCACTACCTCCTTTGTTGATGAATTGTTCACAAACCTTAAAAACACCATTCTCTACCATTAAACTACGTACCCAGCAAACCCTTGGACCGTTGGAGCCCAGAAAGCCCAATTCAGAAAGGACTGGTGCCAGCATCAGCATTGACAACCACGTGGAAGGAGAGCTGCTGAAAAAGCACATGCTTCTTTGCCAGCATAAAACTTGACAAGTGGGTCCATGGGTCTAATTTAGCACACTCATTGTTAGGTGTCCTAGTTCAGAGGCTTGTAAACAACAAAAAAAATATCTTGTTACTGCCAACTCCTAACACATTTCTAAGCAAATCAACTCTCTGATTCTTCCAGAAGAAGTATATATATATTTAAAAAAAAAAAACGAAAAGCAAAACTTCTGGACATGGGTTGAGTGAATTTTTGAAGATATTCAAAGATCCCAACTGCAGAGCTGTGTGATTTGTAGCATGAGTGTGTGCCAAGGCTGACATGCACCTGGAGAAAATCAGGTGACATCTGCAACTTGGGCTGACCTGAGGGCATCTTTGCCCAAACCCAGGCAGAACTGTCACACACTGTCCTCACTCACTGATGGTAAGACCAGGAGCAGTGGAGAGAAAAGCCTATGGCAAACCTACCTGTATGGAAACATCTCTCTGCAGCAAGGCACAAAAAATTGCCTTCAGCCAGGAGAATGTACTGCCAAGATGCCAGTCTAGAAATGTCCTGTCTGTACACACTTTGTTTTAGCAGGACAAGGGTGCAGGGAGCAGCTCGATCCAAGAATATTGGTCCTTGCCTTGTGACAGGCAGCCACTCTTTTATAACCATGACCTGCAATGTGGGACTGGAGCTAGGAAATGAAAATCACCTTCTTTTTCAATTTACTCATTTGCCTTAATAATAAAAAAAATCTTACTTTTCCCTACGAACCCTTATTTTATGTCATTTTCATTAACAGCATTTAACATGACAATGACTTTGACAATAATTGCCCGTATTTATGGATGCTTTTATAAACTCACTGAGCCAATAGTCTCCTCTGCAACCAATTTTTCCTGTGCACTTTTATTAAAAATTTTCTAGTATCTTTCCAGCTTTCTAGCACCTACTGAAAAGTTTTTCTGATCAAGATAAATAAGACAAAAATCACAGCTCCGTGCAATGTGGGTGTTTGCACTGAATGTAACTCTCTCCAGTGCAGAGATTTAGCTCCTCTGAGGCCACTCTTTTGTCACCTTTTACAGGTTTGTCTCCTAGGCACCCTCAGAGTTTACTACAGCTGACGTGGCTTCCTGTGGACTCTTGCCTACATGCAGCCTTTAGGTACCTGGAGGAGTTGATCACTTTGCAGCCGTTATTCCTTTCTTATTTTCCCATGTGTTTTATGGCAACTTGTGCTGATTTTCTAGACTAGCTGGGGTATCTGGGGCTTCTTTGTGCCTTTGTTAGATGTTTTGTTTTTCTTTCTTTTTCCCAAATGGCACTTATTTTATTACATCCCTGCCTGTGTCTCCAGGCCTTGTGCTCTGGGATTCTTGTTTGGTTTTCTCATGGAGCAGCTCTTTTCCCTTACCATTTCCCTGATGCCTTGTATTGCATTTTTATTACAGCAGGGGCTGTGTGTACAGGTCCTTCAGGCTATTTGTTCTAAGACTTTTATTGGATTCGCAATAAATATGTTTGCCATTGGGGGTCCTTAGCTGGTTTCCTTACCTATTTTATTGAAGCTGTGCTTCCAGACAAATGATACCCAGCTATTTCAACAGCAATCTGGTTTCTCTTCTGAGCCCTTGCACAGTTTCTTACATGTTTGTGTTACTTTTTTAAATTATTATTCTTTATGTTTCACTCACATTCAGGACCTTTTGTTGAGTCATTTTGGGTGTTTTTCTGCAGCCACCTCCGTTATGTGTGGCAGCACAACTGCATCTTTGTGGCAAGTGGCAGGTGGAATGGAAATGGTTCTCCACAAAACCATAAAATCTTAGGCAAAGAAGATCACATACCAGCAAAAATTTATTCTTTGATAAAATGAACTGATGCTTTTGCTTGGGGTAGGCTGTGCTCCATCAGGGTACATCATCTTCATTAATAGATATGGATTCAGTTTCTTCCAAGTTGGTGGATTTGTTGTCCTGAGGAAAGTCCTATGGGGAAAGAGTGGTGCACCCTCACAGGCATTTCAGCCAAGTACTGATGCTGGAGGTTCCCAGGAGTTTGATCCAAATTTCAGCAGAAATTTGCATCTGATTCCTGGTTTAATCCCACTTCCATGGTTATTAGTGATATCAAAATATGTAAGTACAGGGGACTGGCAATCCCTGCAGAGGCTTGTGCAGCAGAGATTATTTGGCAACCCAGCTCTGTAGAACAGGCCCAGAAGCTTTTCTGCCCCAAATAAGACAATTGCACCTGTGTGCTGGTCCTTCAGGTAATGAATACAGGTATGATACAACTGCCCAGTGTTCACATAACAGAATTCACAGCTGGGGCCTGTGGGTTACCCCACATCCCATTGGCATGCTGAGGACAGACAGCAAAATACTGATGATTATCGCTGGAGATGGAAAAAAAGTTTCTTCAGCCCAGAATTAATTTATTTTAAAAGTAATTCTTGGTAATTTCCTTGGCTTTCTATTTTTAGCTTGGCTAAAAAGGCATAGGTAATCATATGCTGTGTTTGTGCATCTCTATCTGCTGTTGTAGTAATAATTTTTGAAGTCATGGAACAGTTTCAACCAGATTTGATTGAGGAGTAGAAATCACAAAGGTAGGATGTTCCTGCAACTGAATGTTAAATAAGTAGCCAGGTAGAGGAGAGAGATATCAGAGAACCCACACAGGAAAGAGCCATTCCAAGTACTTTAGCTGCAGGAAAATTTTAGATCATGGATAATCCTTTATTAGACATAAAAATCCACTCATCACTCAAATTGTCTTTCCCAGATGAAATACATATCCTGTGTGTAATAAAAGGTACTTCTTGTTGAGCTCTTTCTGGTGCTATCGGCATTCATAAAGTCTTCTCTCACAAACACATGCTGCGGGTTTAGCCTAACCCAATTAAAAAAACAAAAAAAACCAACCCCAACAACTTATAAAATGCAAACTCACTTGAAACAAGGATCTGTTTCTTCTGATTCTAACTGATGTGAATATTTGCTGAAAGCTAGTTATAAAGCTGTTCTATGGCATTTGTTTTATTAAGTCTCAAAAGATATCACTATATATTTCTATTTAACCTGCCGTACATCTTAATATGTTTATTAAAAAGGAAACCTGTATTTCAGGACCAGATCACATAAGCAATCAGTAATAGAACAAAGAAGCTAGTTCATATCAAACAAGCCCACTGCCTTTCCTGAAAGACCATTTCTCCTTCATCATGAAGCTGTTTTCCAGGGATAAAGGTGGAATTGTCTAATACTACACTGTATTTTAGCTCATAAAGGGAAAACTAGAATAGAGGGAGACTGATAGCCTAGACTTGCCTGGAGTTTACAGGTGGTCTGACTGAATCATTACCAGGTCAGCAGCAAGACTGGAAGGATCCCAGGAGTCACATCCTCCCACATGAAACTAATGGGACACTACCAGTAGGGGTAGAAGCTCATTTAAAAAGCATTTATTTAGCTGTTTTGCAAACAAGAAGAAAATTTTCAATTGATGAGCAGAAATGAAAATAGAAGCTCTAACAACCGTATTTTTAACCACCCTATTCAGATCAACATAGAGGACTAGAGGCTGCCTGGACTGATAAACCAGTGGCTCTTCAGCATTTTGCCAGAAGCCCTGTCCCTGAAGAAGTGATGAAGGCTGCCATTTGCTTCCTGCAAGCAAACCAGAAACCGGGTTCATTTTCCCCTCAGTCGGGGGAGCCACAGAGAGCAGGAGGATTTGGCATCCAGGTGCAATCCCAGGCATCTGTCCTCCTAGAGCATGACCTGCACAGCTCTCTTTATAGCTGTGCCAAAGCCAATTTGCTGCTAAAGCATCCACAGCAGGTTCAGTGGTCTAGCCTGTTGAGCAATTGACAGAATTGTGAGAAGGTGTTGTCTTCTTTTCATGAGCCAACAAGATGGATGGGAGGTGAGACTGGAGTTCAGAAGAGCCATGAACCTCAGCCCAGTGGTGATACTGGGCATCTTATTATGAGAAAGCCTAAAATATCTAACATGTGTACCTGCAAAAGAGAGCATATTCATGTTGCTTCAGATCAGAATTTAGGGTAACCACAAAGTGAGAGAGAGAACGTGCCCTCTCTGGGTGCACAGAGGGTGTGGGACAGCTGCTAATGACCTTGGTGTGAATGTCCCACATTCAGTACATGCGTGACTCCATCCTGTATTTCAGCATGGCTGAGGAGGATGGCATAACTGACAGGTACTAACAAGAAGAAACATTTTATGCATTTCTGGGACTCTTTAATGCAAACCCTTTGTTGTTTGTTTTTATTTTATTTTGTTGCAAGCCTGCAGTTTGACAATGTATCACACATGGATTGTTGGTGTTTCATCCCCCGTGGGACGGAAATACCTGAATGCTTTGCAGGAACAAGAAACCCAGTTGTTATTATTATTGACTACAATGTGGGACACAGTAACACAGAAATATTATTTTTTTTTAAATGAAAGTGAGCAGCTAGTTTCTTAAGGGCACAACCCCTATTTATGAGTCATTTTGAGCGAACAAAAGGCTCACTCTCTATGACAAAAATAAGGGACATTTTTTCCCTCTTAATAAAACCATAAAATTTCATTATTATGTCACTTAATGTATCACAAAGTAAAGCATGCAAATTCAGGTTTTGGCATCAGAAGCCAATGTAGTTGCCTGAACTTGAGACCCTAAATTACATTTATATTGCTGCTTTTCACAGTGACCATTCCTACTGTGGTCATCTCTGTGGTGAACCTGTTGGGATGATCCATGGCTGGGTTGCAGTCAGTGCCAACTAACATGGTCCTGAGCTTCTGCTGCAAGTAGCTGAGTAGGAAAGACTGGTCAGGACTGTCCCCTGAAAACACTGGGGTGCAGCTGCCCCATTTCAGGTGGTGCCTATCATTTGGGGTTGTTTTTATAAAGAATTATTCTTGGCTATCTTCAGTTATTCCTTATCAGAGACCCAGGCTTCATGATATACAGATTGTACAGCAAACACAGCAGTCAGGATGACTTAAACTATGATGCATTTTAAAATTCTGCAGAACTCACTTACATGGTAATCTCTACCTTTGAAGTGCTTGTCCCAGACACTGATTTTCTTGTTGCTGCTGATTTCTCTCAAAAAGACACTTCAGATGGTGTGAATTAGAATAGCTCCAAAGACACTTGCCCTCAAGAAGTGTCATTTTGTGCCTTCATGGGCTCCATGAAATCAATAGCAAACCTCAAAAGTATTTTAGTGAGAGTAGGAGCAAGCAAAACACTTCCCTCACTAGGGAACAGGAAAGCAGCTCTCAAAGAACTTTAAGTTTTGCTTACTGAAGTACATTTGACATGAACTACTGAATAAGCGGAGTCCCATGACTAAAGGCATCCTGAAATGTGATAAGGGAGTCAGAAGAGAACTTACTGCTTTTCTAAAGAGCACACTGGTGCTACACAAGCAGAAAATGTATTACTTGATAATGGATACGCTTTTTGGCAGGAATATCTAGTGAGTCTAGAAGGTCATTTATGTTCTGCAATACTTGTTTTATAATGAAGAGGGGGGAAAAAAGAGTAATTAGATCCCCATGCTTCAGGAAGGCCACAGATCCCTCTTTACTGGCAGATTTCAGATTCTTTTATCCTCTTGTGAGTCTCTAAAATCCTCACATTTCTTTTACATTAAGGTTCTTCTCCTCATCCCTTCCTCTTTTTTTTCTTACAGGAAAATGCACACAGAGCTTTTATCTGCTTTTGTCTGAGCTGAGTAACTTGAATTCATTTTTTCTACAACTGACAGCTGTGCGTGACACTCGATGGTTTCAGAGTGCATGGAAAACGAGGACTCCATCCCACAGATTATCTGTGACACTCTCCAGAATTAAAGTAAACACTGTTTTGGTTTGCTATTTCAAACAAAAGAAGAAATAGCAGCTGGTTTTGGCCAGCTGAAACAGAAGAGGTTTTGCATGATGTGATGGAATTTAAGCACAAATGTTTCAGGCCGTGGTATGAAAGGGGCAGAGGAAATGGAGCCTGTCCCCTTCCCTTGAGGAGCAGGCACAGCCCCCCGTGTGCAGGCACACACATGTGCCCTCAAAAGAGGTTCCCATAGCAACAGTGCAAACTGGAGACACAAAAGTGATTGCATCCAAAGTCAGCACATGGGGTCTCCAAGGAGGGTCTTATAAGTCCAGTCCTCAAAAGAAAAAAAAAATTAGTCAGATATATCTGAGCTTAGTTCAGTCTCAGCTGCTCTCATCTGACATCTTTCTACTTGTCCAGCACTATGGGAATACTCCTCTCTGTGAGGATCCTGGGCTCCTGGGTGGTGGCCCTGGCCTGCAGACCTTGTGGAGTTCTCTGCTTGTGGAACTGCTCAGCTCTCAGTTTTCTGACTGCTATGTGAGTGCCTGGGCTCCTTACAGCTAAGATGCTGACATAAATGGGTTTAAAAGAGAAGTGTCCCTTCTGCAGCCAGGTGCTGGCCTTTCTGCCTGCACTCATCTGAGCAGAGAATGAGCAGCACAGCACACATGTCTGGGTGTGATTTTTATTAGATGTTAGATTCTTGTTATGTGCCAGTAGAAATGTTCTGGCTTTCTTCTCCTTCCAAATCAATGGATTTACACAAATGCAAGCAAGAGCTTCCTGTGCCTTAACCAAGTAGTGTCAATTTTTACTGAACCCAAGTTTTTCCTCAAGTTTAAGCAAAGACATCCAGAGCCATGTGACATCCAGCTCCAGATACTGACAGTGTGAGACTTGAGTTTACAGTACTGTGGTGCTGCCTTGGATTGCCAACTTGACCCAACACAGCTTTCCAAGATATTGGCTTCCATTTTCAGAGATTGGGAAGACGGAAATGCTTAGGTTTCTCCTTCTCCTGCTTAACATGAGTCTTCTTCTCATGACCTTATTTTCTCTTGTAAGTAATTAAACACCTTTTTGCTGTCCTGAAGGAATCACTCAGTAATCCCATCTGCCTTACTCCTGCTGTCTCACAGGGGAAGGCACTCTGCCATGTCAGGCAGGAAGGGGACAAAGCCACCAAACACACTCCAAAATGGTGTGGCACTGGGCCAGTTCTTGCCAGTTGATGCATTTAGCTCTTCCCACAGCAAAACCCAAGTGGATGACTAGTGGTTTAAATACCACAAAAATAACTCATGCAAAGCAAGGCTTCTATCAAGGACGAACATGAACCTCTCATCTTCATTAGAAAGGGCACTGTGTACAAGAGCAGGAACAGCTCTTCTCAGAATTTGGCCCCAGGAAGACAAAAGAAGCCAAGCTTGCTCATCCTGGGATGAAAACTCAGTTTCAGGACTGATCTGATGTGAAAAGAGATACCCAGACTCTCTAGCTGCCCTTCCAGCACAGCAGACAGGCACTAGCAGAGTGCAGAATTTTAAACTTAGCCTCCAAAACCCCTTTCCCTCTAGCTCTTCTCAAGCTTTGCTAGCTGCCCTCTGGAGAGGACTGTGCTGCTCCTCACCACCACCCCATGGCAGGGGCTGAAGGAAGGACTGGGACATCCAAGAAGCCTGGAGACAGCCCAGGAGGCAAAGACACAGCACGTGGGTGCCATCTGGCAGCAGGCATGGTCAGAAGCCAATTTCTTTTGGCATTAGCCTTGCAGGACAACACTGCTGAAGATGATTTTGGAGGGAGAATTGAGTCATTGGAAAACTGCTGGTTATAAAGATCCTGTGGATATGGGTTAGATCTGCCTAATGTCTGATGGAGACCAACCTCCTTGGTGCCCTGCCAGCAGCAACCAGGGCCAGGACTGTCTGATGTGAGGTCTCCAGCTCCCCTGTGGGGTATTGGGCATCCCCTTGAACCAGGAGCACTCTTCCCCCAGCTAGCTGCTGCAGGAGAGATGGACATCCAAACACAACAAGACAGTGATCATAGAATCATAGAATCATAGAACTGTCTGGGTTGGAAGGGACCTCTGAGATCATCAAGTCCAACCCTTGATCCACTACCACTGCAGTTACCAGCCCATGGCACTGAGTGCCACATCCAGTCTCTTTTTAAATATCTCCAGGGACGGAGAATCCACTACTTCCCTGGGCAGCCCATTCCAATGTCTGATCACCCTCTCCGTAAAGAAATTCTTTCTAATATCCAACCTAAACCTCCCCTGGCACAACTTGAGACCATGCCCTCTTGTCTTGTTGAAAGTTGCCTGGCAAAAGAGACCAACCCCCCCTGGCTCCAGCCTCCTTTCAGGGAGTTGTAGAGAGCGATGAGGTCTCCCCTGAGCCTCCTCTTCTCCAGGCTGAACACCCCCAGCTCCCTCAGCCTCTCCTCACAGGACTTGTGCTGGAGTCCCTTCACCAGCCTGGTTGCCCTCCTTTGGACCTGCTCCAGGACTTCAATCTCCTTCCTGAACTGAGGGGCCCAGAACTGGACACAGGACTCGAGCTGTGGCCTCACCAGGGCTGAGTACAGGGGCAGAATCATTTCCTTGGACCTGCTGGCCACGCTGTTCCTGCTACAGGCCAGGATGCCATTGGCCTTCTTGGCCACCTGGGCACACTGCTGGCTCCTGTTCAGCTTCCTGTCAATCCAGACTCCCAGGTCCCTCTCTGCCTGGCTGCTCTCAGCCACTCTGTGCCCAGCCTGGAGCTCCCCATGGGGTTGTTGTGGCCAAAGTGCAGGACCCGGCACTTGGCCGTGTTGAACCTCATCCCATTGGAATCAGCCCAACTCTCCAGTCTGTCCAGGTCCCTCTGCAGAGCCCTCCTGCCTTCCAGCTGATCCACACTCCCCCCCATATTAGTGTCATCTGTGAATTTGCTGATGATGGACTCAATCCCCTCATCTAAATCATCAGTAAAGATATTAAACAGAACCGGGCCCAACACTGATCCCTGGGGCACACCACTGATGACCAGTCGCCAACTGGATCAGCACCATTCAGCACCACTCTCTAGCACTCTCCTAACCCAGCACAGAGTGCCCCTGTCCAAGCTGTGGGCTGACAGCTTTTCCAGGAGAATGCTGTGGGAGACGATGTCAAAGGCCTTGCTGAAGTCCAGGTAGACCACATCCACAGCCTTCCCCTCATCCCTCATCTTCTTTTGCATTATCCTTTGATAATACAGAAGAAGATAGTTTGGAATTTCTTATCAGAAGCAATGTGACTCCTGATTGGAAATGTTATTAAAAAGTATCTCTGGATATTATTTTTAGCAGAAGGTGTATTTCTTTTCTGTTGAGCTCTGAGGAAACAGGCTGAAGTGAGGGCAGTAGATCCCCAGCATGGCCATAGATCTCCACGCTGAGGACTCTGCCCAGGCTGGAGCCCGACCACCTGGGGAAACCCAGCACTGCTTCAGGGCATGTAGATGGGACCCAAATTTCATCAGACCTGTCAGAAACACTATAGACCCTGGTTCTGGCTCCTGGATCTCTCACCACAGCTCAGTTGCCAGGGTTAGATGTTAGGCAGCACCAGCATCCCATGGCAGATGCAGGATGCAGCTCCCATGCCCAGAAGGGCAAGTGGTTGTGCCCCAGACTGTGCCTTTGCTCCAATCCCAAGTCCTGCCTCTCATAGACCTCCTGCAAGTCAGCTCCCCATGACCAGCTGGATGTGGAAAACATCAAGCCTGTCTTGTTTCCTCTCCACTTTTGTGGGCCATATTGCCCAAGTGTGAAATCCCTGTTGCACTATGAAATCAGTGAAAGCCAAGGGAACTTTGGGCTGTGATTTCCCAGGGACAGCAGCATTCACCCAAATGCCCCGTTGACTGGAGGACACCCATAACCCAGCCAGGGACATGCCAGAGATCTCAGCCCTATCTGGTACCTCCAGCAAAGGCCCATTGTGGCATTAAGCTCTGTGTCACTCTCCCACTGGGCCATTCCTGTGCTCAGTGTTGTGCAAAGCCCCCTGAGCACTCCCGCTCCCTGCTGGGTTCCTCCTCTTCCCACCACTGTAGTGTTTCCATCTGAAGCTCACCCTGCTTCCCTCTTCCCTTTTTCAGAAAGCTGTTGCTTCATTTGTCAGCTACACATTTTATTTTCTATATCTAAATGCTATTTTTCCTTTCTTTTTTAAAAGTTTTTAAATTTAATTTTATGTTTGTTTAGTTGGGTTTTTTGTTTGGTTGGCAGTTTTTTTGCCACACCTTTCCCTTATTTACATTTCCTTGGTTTTGCCTTGGACAGCTCAGGTTTTGAATGATTTCTGTTTTTCTTTCTATTTAGTTTTAGTTTTCTGGAGCCAAATTGCCACCCTGTGTAAATTAACTGATCATGCCACAGAGGTCACATTTCTCATCATCTTCCCCAGTTTTTTTCAAGTAGCAAGCAGAGCTGAGACAGGGAGGAGCCTAGGCTGCTTTTCCTTACTAACCTCTTGCTTAGTGTCTGCATTCACTAAGACAAGCCAAACTATACAAATATTGTTGATCATGATATATTGTGATATATATGTGTGTGTGTATGTATATATAAACATATACATATGTGTATAGGCATGTACATAAAAACTTGTTGCATAGAAATAATTGTGGCAGTAAAAGCATATTTCTGCCAATGTGTGTCAGTTCATCACTAGAAAAATAAATAATGTGGTTAAAAAGATGCAGTTTTGCTGGTGCAAGCCGTATTCTGTCACTGAATGTTTTGCCATTGTTGTATAATTCCAGTCTCAAAGCACTCAGCACGACAGGCACTCTGTATTCTATCTGTTATGGATGTGAAGGCATGAACAAAAAAAGAAAAATAATCTTCAGCTACTTCATCCTTAATGGGCTGTGATGGTCATGTTGAAAGCAGTAATGTAGCAGCATTAACAGCATTAGGCTACAATCAGCCCTCAAGCAAGCACACTTGGCTTGATTTCCCAAACTGAAGAGCTACAAATCCTTCTCCAGAGGCTCAGCTCTGCCTGATCTTCCCAGCCCCTGCTCAGGTCATGCCCCACTGGCACCTGTGCCACTTGGCTGAGATGAGTGTGACTCCAGTCCTTTGAAGAAAGAGAACAAAATGGTTGTGTGTGTCATTTTCATGTCTGCACTGGCTCAGAAGAAAGGTTTTCAGGGCCTGGGGCATTAGGAGGAAAGATTTGATGCTGAGAAGGCTTGACGCAGCACCTTTCATTGATCTCTGACTGACAGCAAGCTAAATTGCTCCTCCTGGCTGTTGCTCCTTCTCTTGCCTTCCTTTCCACCTCTCTTCTCAGATACAGACCCCTAATTACTGTCTGGAAGTGAACATTTTCCTCCTTCAGCCATGACTCTTGGTCAAATGTCTACAGAAAATAAGTTTTAGAAGTTAGCACCATTTCCCTCTTCTGCATGGTATCACTTTGTGAAGAAATACAAGATATGCTGCAGAAGTTAAAAACCTTCAATGGTACCAACATGACACGCAGCATAAACAGTAACCCTGCCAGACACTTTGGGCTGAATTAATTCCTGCTGTAACTTTGGTGACATCCTTGGAATTTCTCAGGGAGGAAATCTGATGCTTACAGCCACAAAACGGATTGGTTGCCCATGAGGATGTGTTACTAATTACAATTACTAAATGGTAACAGCACCAGAGAAGTATCGAGAGCGCCCTACATATAAAAATATTTTTGTAGCAGCTAAGGTTGTAAATGTACCTACTAATTTCAATTTAAAAGCTCAAGCCAAGAGTCTGTAAGTTTGCCGAGGGGCCTCGTGTGGTCTAACACAAATCAGGTAGGGGCTGCTGGCACTTGGAAAATCACAGATGGAGGAGAAAGGTAATTGCTAGACCTGACCTGTCAGAGCTGCTCCTTTGTGCACCAAGGCCAACTTCCTCTTACACTTCTAAGTTATCTACAGCAAAATTTCTTCCAAGCTAAACAAAATCAGAGGCTTTTAGGAACTTAGAAATGTCTGCTTAATTTCAGTGTCGATAAGCCCCTACTCCAGCTCATTCTTAATGTATCAAAATTAAACATTTTAAGCATATTTATCTAGTTGCTATGACTTCACCTGGTGCGTCAGACACTTTATCCATCAAATATGACAATTGAATAACATTTTTATTTTTAGATATGGGTCACAGATCCTTCTCTTCATACTATTCCCTTCCCCCCTTTCCTGAGTTTTGAACTCACTGGAAAATCTGTTCCATAATACGGTGGGTAAATGAATTACAGTCACAGATGGGCTCTGGAGATTTCATACATGCTGCAATTCATTTGTTAAGGAATGAAAAAAAAAAGAAAAAAAAGAGACCCTTGACTTGTGAGGGTATTATCAGAGACAGCAGATCAGACTCTGTAATACCGCACTTGCACTTATGACTCGGCGTTTACTATTCCTGGATTTGAAATTTTTTTAAGTGGAACATCAAAATCCACAAGGAAAATGATTGAATGCAAGGAGTTCTGGCAGTTACAAGTTATAATTTATTTTTACAATTCTGAGTGAAAGTATCCTGTGTTTTTGTAGAGAGAAGCTCAAGAAGCTCTGGCAATAGTACTTTAGTTGTAATTAACAAGAAGAACTTTATTCACACATGACTGTTGGGAAGTAGAAACATAGAATGGTTTGGATTGGAAGGGACCTTAAAGATCACCTAGCTCCATCCCCCCTGCCTGGTCAGGGACACCTTCCACTAGACCAGGTTGCTCACTCAAGGCCCCATCCAACCTGGCCTTGAACACTGCCAGGGAGGGGGCAGCCACAACTTCCTTGGGCAACCTGTACTGGTGTCTCATCACTCCCACAGGAAAGAATTTTTTCCTAATGTCTAGCCTCTTCAATTTTGAAACCATTTCCCTCTATCCTCTCACTATATTTATCAGTAAATTAGAATTAGTTAAATTAATTAGAATTAGCTAAGCCTTGTAGTGGACCTTGAGATCCTCAGGAGGAAAATAGGAAACAAAATATAGAGAGCAGTATATAACTTTACTGCTTGGGTGTCTTGTGCAGTGTAAGTCATAAAGCCTATTTGCAGGCAATCATTAGGGTCAGTGCCTGACACTCACTTTTGTCTCTCAGATCAGACCAGAGATTACAGGAAGAAGGGATGGAATGATAGATGCATCGGCCATTAGGGAAAATTTCATCCTGAAATAACTCCAGAGAAATTGTCTCCAGAGTGAATTGGACAAACCTGTTTCTGTTTGTGCAATGGTTGAAAAAATATTACCATGTGATCAAACTTATGGTGGTGATTTAACTCTCCGCAACAGCACTCCATCACCAGCATGCCAAGCTGCAACAGGCTGAGACAGTGAATATGGACCTTTTCTCTTTATTTAGCCCCTTCTGCACGACATTTCACAAGCTTCCACCCCACCCCATGTTTAGTCCTCACAGCTCACACAGGGCAATGGGCTCCCTGTGTTTTCCAAACACCAGACAAACCAGCGGACCCAGACCTTTGAGCCATGAAGTATCAGCCAAGAGGCCCTGCTCTGCTGGGATTTGCTTTGGATTAGGAGGAAAACACACAAAAACTTTGGCATTTCCACAGGCGGACACACAAGGGAAGGCTGTGCACCCCAGGGGGAATCATGAACCCCCCACAACCTCTGCCCCAGACTGAAGGTCCCTGCATGGAGCTTGGTTGCCCACAGCTGCCTCTGCCAGAAAGGCTGAGTGCCTTTGCTCATCCACTTCATTAGGAGTTGATGACCTTAAAGGTCTTTTCCAAACAAAACAATTCCATGGTTCTCTAATTCTATGAGCTGAGGGAACGGAGAAGTTAAAATGCCAGCTGAATCCTCCCAGGGCTGCTGTCCCCATTCCCCTCCCTGTAAAGCCAGGGTGATTAAAGAGACTCTGCTCTGTGGCGTAATGGATGGCTCTGGCTGCAGTGCTTGGGGACCCTCTGACAGGGCACTGAAAAAGGGCAAAGGGGTACTAATAGCTGCTGTGTTTTCCAGCAGCTCCAGCCAGAGATAGTTCTGTATGTAGCTGACAAGCAGTCAACGTCTGCTCCCTGTCTCTGTTTGCACTTCATCGAGTTATCTCCTCACAAGCAAAGAAATCCCAGATGATTGAACAGCACATTCATCATCTGGATTTCCCCTGTATCTTTTCCTGTATCAATGGTGCCATAAAAGACCCACCAGAAAAGTCAACGGTGATCTGCTCTATCTTCCATTAAAAGCTTTTGCAGAGCCACAGTAAGATCTAAAGTAAAGAAAAAAAATCAAAACAAACCCCAAGCTTTTTTTTCCCCCACTCAAATGTCAATTAAGGAACACTAAAAAAAAAAAAAAAAAAAAAAAAAGATTAGTTCTGCTTTTATTTGTTTGTAAAACAAAAAAGCATGAAATATTTAGCAGCATTGTAATGCAGACCAGATGGGAATAATGCTGGCTTTCAAGGTTGTTGGTAACCACCTCCCTTTCATGCTGCTGCAGCAGTGGGACGAGGCAGGCAGCCCATTAGGACAATTTATGAACTGGACTTCCACAGAGGGAGTTCTAGCAAGAGGTCCACAGCTCGTACAGAGCAACCCTGATAACATCTGTTAGGGTTATTCATTGAAGAGGATTATATTACAATCCCTCTTAATACCACAAGTGCTACAGTAAAACCGGATGAGCCTTCAGTTTCATTTGCTCCAGCAATATGTGTTTATCAGAGTGCTTTTCTGCAGTTGGAAACCAAAGCTGCATTCATGGTATATCAGAGAATAAAATTTAGAAAGCTTGAAATATTAACCTTGAAAAAACCTCATTCCTCCTTATAATCACTCATGGCTGTAGCGCTGAGCTTCTCTGTGCAGGATCAGCACAGCATCAGCCCTTTTCTAGAGAAAGCTGCTCCCCATAAAATCTTCAGGGCTGAGATTGATTTTATTTAAATAGTTCTCACTCAGTAACCTTGCTGCATCCTTTTTTATTTAAGACTTTGCTAACGATGTGGGTTTTTTTCTCTTAATTTACCTAAGAATATACTTAACACTCACATCCAAAATGACCTCACTGTACTGGTGAGGACTTTTGTGTGGATAAAATTTAGTTCACAGGCAATTAAGGCAGAGGAGAAATCTCTAAATGAAGAGGTTTTAAGCATTCTGTAAAATCCCTGTTGACTACAAGCCAGATTCTCACTGCTGTAAACTGACCTAGTTCAAACAGTTTCAATGCAGCTACACTTGTTTACTCCACCTGAGCATCTCACTCTATTATTATTTATTGAACTTGCCAACTTTTGCTGTGAAAACCTAAACAGATACTTCCATCCTCTAGCAGCAGGCTTGCTATCTAAAACATGTGTTTCTCTACTAATGTATGACTTAAGAGATTTATAACTGCCCAGGGTATTTCATTGTCCTCTAAAGTGTTTATAATAATTCTCATTGACTGTCTCAACTTCCACCCATCAGCTGTTGTTTGCAGCCTGAACCTGGTCAACAAAATATTTATTCACCATACATGTGTCAGCTGTTTCACTTATTCTTAGGAACTTTTCTCTCCTTCCTGCTGTATGTCAGTCTTTTCTAGTCTATGTACAATGTTGGGGGCAAAATCAAATCCCAAGTCTGTTTGCTCATTCCAGAAGAAAAGGCCTGATATACACAAAGAAGTTTACTGTCTGGCTCCACAAAAAATAAACTTCAAGTTGGAAAGTCACATTACAAAGGAAAAAATAAATAAATTAGTAAGAACAGAAGTTTCTTTTGTGCACCGACTGTAGCCTTTAGGGGAATGTAACTGTCCCACTACCATAGTCTGCATTTCCTACAGCCCTGCACTTGTCTTACCCCTTTATCTTCTGGGAGGGATTCCAGCTGCTGATCTTGACACAGCTATGATGAGTTGAAGTGTTTGCATTCATACTTTTGGGGGCTTAACAGGAGACAGGTCAGAGGAAGGCACAGGACCATCCAGTCCCAATACCTGAGAGAAGCCAAAGTCCTGATAAAACTCAGCGTAGTCATAAAAGCAATTGGTAATTTAGCCCACAGGTTCACCAAAAAGTTGTAGTGGTTTTCCCCTCCTCTAGAAGTAACCATCTGTGGAGTCCTTTAATCTTAGAGAACCTGGAAGACTCTGTCTCTTAAAGATTCAGCAATTACCTGGATGCTAATGAGAGCTGTGCATCGCAGTGATTGCCCTTCAGAGGAATCAGCAGTGGTTAAACTAACACACTGCTCACTCACTGCACGTGATTGCTGTTCACTTAAAACCTGAGGTTCTCCAAAAACTCTTTCATTTTAGCAGGTTTGGGGTTGAGGGGAACCCCCCAGAGATTGTGAAAGGCCAACACTGTAAAAATCAGCAATGAACAGACATATGATTTAGCAAATTCACGTTTTCTTTGGGTCCGTCGAATTCTATTCAAACAACTGCACAATCTTACAGAAAAACTGACATTTACTATTGAATCTTACAGGGCCAGAGTGAAGCAGGTAGATTCAGCACAATTTTCTTCCAGTGGCACATGAGCAGAGAAGCAGACAGCGACAAATTTTATCCTTGCTTCATAGGTCATAGGTGGTCTTACCACCACACTCTGGTAGTAAGAAACAAGCACAGCAAAAATGTGAAACCACCCCCCAGAATAATTTAAAAGTTCTTAAAAAGAAATATGTATGTGTTTATTTACCACATTAGGACTGTAAAATGAAATACAACTATTGTTTTCTTTACAAAAAAATGACACATGCAATAAAATAATCTGATTTTATAAGCCAGTTCAACATAGCTCATGGGTAACAGTGGAACATCACAAACCATCTACAGGCCTGGGGCTTGGGATTATGAATTTCATCTTCTTACCTACTTGCAAACATTGTATTTTGTCACTGAAGAATAAAGTTTCTGAATAATGTGGCCCAGTGAGAGAAGGTCCCAGCTGCCTTTGGCTCACAGGTAAGTCTTGCAGAAACAGATTTTTTTCCTGTTTTAACTTGAGAAAATGCTATGCTCCTGACAAAGCTGAGGAATAGACAGTATTTTTCAGGCAGAGAGCAGAAATCTTTCCATGTTCTACCACACCCAAGGTGTAAACCAAGGGCCTCTGCTCTACAGGTGAGCAGCAGACAAGGCTGTGAGTTACTTTAACTATTGCTCTGAGAAATTAAATCAGGCCATTTTTTGCAATATTTCCCTGCAGCTGTCTACTGTTTTCATATGTGCACGGGGCTTCAATAGATTTAATGTGGCATATCAGCTATGGAATAAATCCAGAATATACAGGAGGACTCCACAGCGCAGAAAAGAGCACAAAAATTGCTCCTGAAATACTCAAAATACTGCTTCTTAGTTAAGGCCCTGTTCTTCATTGAAAAAGGCCTTATTCTGTTATTGGTATACACACATCATAGGCTCTTATTTTAATATTTCCAGTGAAATTTCATGGGAGTACTTGTGAAATAAGGTCCTAAACAGTGCAAAAAAATTATAGAATCAAGATCCCAAATGGCACTATTTCTAGGATAAGTTCTCCTGACTCTCAGCTGAGACCTTTTAGAAAGTGTCATGTAACAGTGAAACAAGGACCTGAGTTCTTTCTGTACATCTTGTGTGGAATACCACTACGGGTGACTTAGCTCTAACAATTTAAATAAAAAATAAAGTCAATCTTTTTCTCCAGCTGCATTTTCATACAATTTCATAGAATCAGTATACAGACACTTACAGCTTTTTGAGATAAGTCTAGTGAGTAGGAGGATATATATGAAAACAAAGAGTTACAAAACGACAGACATGGAAATCTGTAGAATAAAATATATATATATATATATATAATTTCCCAACACAAGCAAATGGCAGTTTAGAAAAATATGATTGTTACAGTCTTTCTGACTCAATAATTGTAAAAAAAAGAATTAAAAAATAAGTTCAACTTTCCCAAAAACCTGTTCTTCAATAAGAAAATAGACTGATCCACATTTCCCTGAATAATACAGAAAGGTTAAGGAAAGGTACAAGCAAGACACAGAGTCTGACTTGGACTTGACATCAGCTGTGATAACATGCACATGTACAGAGACAGCTGCTTGGCTCCAGTATTGTTTACCTTAGAAACAAGCCTAATTTATCACACAGTATTTAAAAATCATAAATAACATGACAAAAGTGGAACTGGTCCCTGCAAGGCAAGTAATTATATTCATACAAGCAAAAAGTGACATCAGTCCAGTTATTTTCTTGTGACAGTGAGAAGGTATTTTGTACCCAAATGTTACATTGACCAGCACATGTATAAACAAAGATTATTATTACAGGCTCTGCTATCAGCTACTTTACATAAACAAGAAGAGATGTTCATGCTGTAATTGCCTCTAACATTATTGTTCTGCTCGAATATTAACATTTACAAGAAGCTGAGGTGGAGACTTGAATCCAAGCCAGAATTTCAACATGCAAAATGCACAGGGTTCACGGGAAGGTTTCTGATCCTCCCTGTTACTGATGCCTGGAAGTGGATAGGAGCTCTGAAGAATTTTAAAACCACTTACAATATGATTTTCTCTCGCAAACAGTCTTAAGTCTCCCGTCTGGGGAGGTCACCCTCCTAGCGGAGGGTGATCCAACATGGGGCATGCTGGTGAAATTTAGATCATTAAATAAACCCTCTATTTGGGAGGATTCACATATTAATTCCAGGTTGCTTCTAACAGAAGGTGGCAAAATGTCCCTCAGTATTTGCAGATTTTTAAATTAAAAGCAGAGAATAGTTTGACTGCAGAAACTTCACTACAGAATGCTCTTAGTAACTGTTTAAGAAATCAGAATTTTTTATTAATTCTGTTCAATGTGAAAGTAAAACCCTTCATTTTGTTATAATTTTTGTGAAATATATGGGATATTTATTCACCCTATATGGGAGTCCTAGTACATTTGTTTGAACTTTCGTCTAGTTGGAAACTAAACAAATGCACAAAAACTGATGGAAGCAAGACTAATAGAGTGCTAGTGAAGGAATCCAAGATTTTTTATAATAATAATAATAATAGTTAATGAAATTGGGCACAAGACAGACAGATGCTTTGAGAAGTGAGGACAGTTTCCCTGTAAAAGCACTGTACATTGGTTTTATTGCTAGTAAACAACTATGCAGCTTCTGGGTCTCCTACCAGTTTTCAGTGCCAATAGATCGATACGTCTTTAAAAAGGCAATGACAGAAAAATGCAACACCCACATTATTGCTGTGTAATTGCTCCACAGTGGTCCAGCACACCCAGGTAAAAAAATGAGTAGAAGGTATGTTGCTAGAAACAAAGCTCCAAGGTTGGGCAGGTGGAGTGTGCCCTCCCAGAATCACTCAATAAACTCAATTACCACAAATTTAAAGGAAAAAATAATGGCAAGAATGACATTGATTAAAAAGAATACATCTTCTGAGACAAAAATGACAGTTAAGATCTTGGAGTAAGACAAAGAACTATCTTTTGGCTTCCAGTCAAGCACATGTACAAAACAGAGATTGGCATTTGAGAACAGACACACATTCAGTAGATGCAGCATCCAAATACCTTCAGGAATAACTGTGGCTCCCAGGTTAAACTCTTACAGGGTCTGATCTGGGAAGGTGATGGGAAAATCTTCGGTGCTTTTTGCCTTACAAACTGAAGCCCTAACTCCAAGTTTATTAAAGCTCATTAAAGGTTGTTAAAACACATACCACTAAACTCTTCCAGCTTCCTTTTAAGACAAAATTTTAAGACACAATTTCAAGACACAATTTCTTTTAAAAGCTGCACTTGGAAGTTACTTTGAAGTGGAATGTCACCTTTCTTTAAGTAGAACAATAATTACACTCCCCATTACATATATATATATACATATACACATACATATATTTCATGTCAATGGGAAGTACTGTTACAGAGGTGTTCATTTATATCTGTAGTGAAACCAAGTCTGTGGTGTTCAATGCTTATTGGACTTGACAAAAGAAATAATTTGATTTTGAAGGTGGGCGTCACTTCAGGAAAAAAAATAGCTCCTACTGCTGAATTCCAGCTGGAGGCCTCCTGGCAAAGTGCTGGTGAGGGTGGGTGGTACTGCAGCCTGCCTCCTTCCCAGCCTCTCCAAACTCACCTCTCCCTTTTCACATACAGCTTTTGATGGAGCAAAAAGGAGCTAAAATAAATGGGTTGCTAGAGGGCTTGGCAAATGAGTTGTGAAATCAGTTCATTAAAAATGAACTTTTTTTTTTTTAATTTATTTTTTCTTTTCCTAGCTCAAAAAACTAGGGTCCTGGCTTATTAGGGTGCACAACAGCAACATTCAAACACTCCCAGCAGTTCAATCCATGCACCCAGGAGCGCAGCACCCTGGGCCCTGCAGCACACTCAGCCACTTGCATGGGCAGTGACAATGCCAGGATAATAGAGCTGAAACTGAAACACTAGCCCTCCTCCCTGATTAAGGAGCAATCTTCTGCATGCATTAATTGGATTACATGTTTAAAGAGAAGAAAAGGGTATGGAAAGGCTATGGACAATGCTAATGGCAAAGGTTTTCATTTTTAATAATTGTCAAAGGACACCCTTGCACCCCTACCCACAGATCTGAATATTAAGGGCAGTCCCTGAGCCAACATGGAAAGTAGCTGAGGGCAGAACATGGCCAGAAGACTTGGAAGAGATGGCTGGCAAGAACCATAGTCCCCTCAGACAGTGACGAAGGCTGTTTTGACAGAGGAATCAGCAGAAACAAGCAGAGCAGTTGCAGGAGGAACTGCAATGGAGGGAAATTTGCTGAATTTTAATTTTGTTGAAACAGGACCAGATTTTTTTCTCAATGTATGGAGAAAGAACTGGCACTGGAAACAGTTAAGAGAAAGGTGACAGGAATGATCAAGGGTGTGGAAGAACTGTAACATGAAAAGAAGCAGAAAAGATTGGGATCATTTACTTTAGAAAGTAGTCAAAGCCAAATCTCTGCTCTGATAAAAGAAGGGAAGACAAAGCATGGTCTGGGGGGGGTAGTCCTGGTCTTTTTCCTTGAGTTCAACACACAAGGGCCAAAGAAGGAAAGTCAACAACATCCTGCTCCAGGAATGATGTGGAATTCACTGCCACAAATCGCTCTGAAGCCAGAAATCCATTAGTATTCAGTAAGGCACTGGAAAGACTCTGCCCCCAGATCCAGAAGACTAAAGGCAACACCTGGCATTTACTTGCAAAGGAACAGAAAACCTCCTGTTTCAGTGCTATACTATCTCTAATTCCTGAAGAGACACCCTCATGACTACCGTTCTATCTAGAACAGCATTTCCTGCACCTTTTCTTGGAGCATCAGCGCCTACCACCTACCATTAATCTGTCACTGAAGGTTTGATTTAGCTGTTTCTCCTGTATTTAGTGAAAAGAAAAAAACCACTCTCAAGGCTAAAGTCTTAGCTGAGATCAGTCATCCAGAGGAGAGCCTCCTTCCACAGTCAGGAATATGAAACTGAACAGTGCTGACAACTGCTACCAAAATTTTGTCTGTCAGAGCAGGAGGTCAAACCCTTGTTCCTGTGTCATTAGTCCTGGGTTGCTCTCATTATAACAAACCTACATTTTCATCTCTTGCATCAAGATATCAGGCTGCCTTTTGAAGAGCTAGTGTCTCCTGCAGCTCCCACTGGGATATGATACCTTCACCTGTGCAGTTTCATCTCACCCACGATTTATCAGGAGGAGGGTGGTTAGCTCAGAGGGACAATGAGATAAATCTGGCAATTGCTGAAGTAGGTTAAGTAACAAGTGCTATTTAGGCTACTGCTTATATTGGCATAGTCCTGATAGATATTCCTTTTCTTTACAGATCTACAGATACCTCTCTGGTAGACACATGTACATATCTGAAATTCAATAGAGAAGAGATAATAAAAACCCAACAGTAAGGAAGATTATTGCATCCTGCTTTATGTTTTGGGGTTTGTTTGGTTTTTTTTTTTATGTGTGTGGTTTTTTTTTTGTTTTTGTTTTTTTTAATGCTACACTCAAGAATCTTTGCTTTATCATTGAGCAAGTGCAAAATGAACTCACTTGTGCAAGTCAAAAAGCCTTGTGCCTAAAACATTCCACAGTTACCCAGTACTAATCTGTCTATAACCCCATGTAACCAATAGCTAATTAAATATGGCAAAATTAGTAGGACTGGTTTCTGAATGAACTGTGATGACTGTACTAACAATGTTATCTTTAGTATTCTAATCAACTGGTTTCTGAGTTACCATTAATCTGGCAGATTATGCAATAGCCTTGTAATGGCTCAGAGCAGGTCAGTGATCTGAGAACTACCAAGAGGGTCCCCGACACCCCCAGCAACTCTGGAAGAAGACGATATAGTTCATTGAGTTACTGTGTTAGCTGCAGAATAACAACTGAGACTGTCCAGTGGATAGCAAAGTCTCCAAAAGAAGTTCTTATAGCCAGCTGGCAACACAACCCAGCTGTGACTTGAAAGAAATCTAATGATGCCAGGCAAAGGTATGTTTATTGGGGTATTTATACTGGCATTTTTTGAAAACCATTTTACCAGGGTGGATAATTTAATTTCAGTCTGTAATCTTCAGTTATCCCAAAAGGTTTTGTTTGCTTTGGGAATCTCTACCATACAGTGTTTTTTTACTTTAGTTTTGGGTTTGGGTTTGGGTTTGTTTGTTTGTGTTTTGTAGTTTTTTTGTTGTTTGGTTTGGTTTGGTTGGGTTGTTCCTGCAGAAAAGAAGGCAATGTACTCTCTTGTTGACACAAGTTGAAAGAGCTCCTGTGTATGATCTCACTCTTCAAATCTCTTTAGTGCTAAGGAGGTGTATATGCACACACATCAGAGTAAAACATTCCTTATTTAATACTGAAGAGGAGATCAGAGCAAACTCCCAAGGTACTGGAACAACTAAAGAGAACTTACTATTTCTTCTGACGTACAGAGATTACTATCTGCCTATCTAGTGATGGCCATGTTTGGAGACATTTTTTTCTCTCTGATGTCTTCAACTATCCAATGAAAAAAGATGAAGAAAAAGCACAAAGCCATTCTAAATACTTCCCAAATTATTCAGTGATCATCAGGTTGTTTTATTGTTTAGTAGTAGTTTTAGGCTCCAAATGTTTCAGTTTAGTAAGCAGCTCAGTCAAGGCAAATAAATCAGTACTTCACAGAAATCATGGCTGCTCTGGAGATTCTGTGCTGAACATGTTTGTCACACAGAGATTTATGGAGAGGGCATATATAAATAACACTAAATACAACCTGAACTGAATCAGAGAAAGGGCTATTAGTAGACATGATGCAAAGCAATTTTCTACCTCACTGTATTGCAATCGTAGAAAATTCTGTTAAAAGCACCTGGCTACAAAATCAGCTACAATTTAAAAATCAGGCTTGCTTGCACTCCCAAGGCTAAATTTGAAACGTGCCTTTTGGGCTGGGCAGAGTTCTGGCTCTAATTCATGGGTGCTGGAGTGAAGGATTTTGCCTTCAACACTGAAGTCATTAATGTGGTCAAGCAAACAGTGTGACCAATAGTGCTGGCAGAAGAGCTTGAAGAGATGCACAAGAGCTCTGCTCTGTGAACAGGCTGCAGTATAGGCTACGTGGCCTGAGGCAGATGCACGATTTACAAGCTCAAACATATTAAATCTGTTTTATGGGTTTTAGCACCCTTCGAGAGTGGTTGCATTTGGATTAAAGTAGTGACAGCTCTCAGTTGTAGATACATGTGTGTTTTGTGAATCTTAGGGTTTTGGCAAGGGATGTCTTGAGGCAACAAAGCTGAGCTATAACACATCTCAGTTATGTATGGATGTCAGAGGTGCATGAACTGGAGATTTTATAGGCACAAAAGTGAAGGTCTAACCCTTAAATCATGTGTGAGCAAAGATTCAGGCATGAAGGATGGTGCTAAAGATTTTAAGGACTGATTTGGAAATGGCATGATTCAGCTTGTGTCTTGAGGAATCTGAGCTTAGCTCAGTTTCCTGGAAGTTGAACTGGGCAATTTGCTTTCATTTCAGCTACTGACTTAATTAACATTAACACATGCTCATGGATTAGTATTACAAACTTTTCAGAAAAACACCAAGAGAATAAAAAAGGAAGTGAAGTTTGGATTTACATTTCAGTCTTACTTCTATGATTTCTTTTTTTAATTCTTAGAAAAATCTCACACCTGCATTGGATAGGTGTGGGTAATGACATTATGGAAGAGTGAAATTGCTTTGAGTGAGATGAACACCAAACTCTTGTGCCTTGGATAGTTTCTATTCCAAAGAAGTAAAAAGACTCATCACTTATGTGAGATCTTTAGATTATTTAAATTAATGAGAATGGATTTGATAAAATTCAAAGCAAAAAATCCAAGATTACAGACAGAATTTATAGAATGGGAACCCAGCAGCAAAAAGTGTGTTCCTAATTTAGTGGTGGTTTTAAACCTGCCATAACACTGAAAAATCAAGGTGACAATGCAGTTGATGTGCTATGGTCGTCTGTGTAGAATTTTTTTCCCCCGCAGTTGCATACTCCTGTGGTGTCAAATGCATTTGTGAACTCATAAAAATCATCCAGATCAGAAAGGCTGGGCAGAAAGAAATCTGATGTGAGATTTTGTGCTTTGTAGAAAAAAATCCATCTCCCTACTGATTTTCTCTTGCAGCTATGCTATTCCTCATTATTTTTACTTTCTGATTGGCATTTTACTTTCACCATCTGGACTGGCTCAGTAAAACTTAGTAAGAAGTTAGCAAAACTTTTCTAACTGCAACGTAGCTATGGCACAGAAAAGCACACGCACAAGTACAAATCTATGCTACCACATACAGCAGGCTTTGTTACTGCCTCTCTCCTCCCCAAGGACCCCTCCCCTGTCTTTTCTGCTGGAGCACTGAATGTGACATGGAGATGTGTGTGATGATGAGCTGCTCCTTGCTGCACAGCCACAGGATTCTTCCCTCAGGGCTGGTAGCAATTTTTAGAGGAGCACTGGAGGAATGTGCAGGGCTCTTGAACAGCTAATCTGGGGAGAGAGGGAGGATCATCTTCCCCTGCCAGAAAGAACTATTGCAAAGAAGGAATTAAAGTGTCCCATTCTCTCATGAATTATAGCTCTTCTCCACCTGGCTTGTTCACAAAAGTAATCACTGGCCTTACCTTCCTTCACTTCTCATTTAGAGATGAATGTGTTAGTACCTAGCATACATCCTCTCTCTTCACCCTTCCTCTTTCAGCCCCCCCCGCCTGCTTTCTAGGGTTTGTCTGCTGCCTCCTGACAGTCAGGTTTTAATCTGATACAGTTCAGCTCCTCCTCACACTCACCTTGTGCTCCACCTCAATACCTTCAACATCCTTTCTCCCTATTCTCCAATTTCCACCCTTCTTTTTGGTGGGTGACAGAAGTTTGACAATTTTAGTCAACTCTAACAAACCCAGTGTAGTCAGAAGCATTACTACAAACAGTGACAGAGTCCTGATGGTGGAAGGGTCTCCTCAGTACACTGGTACAGTCCCTGCTACTTGCCCCATTTTAGACCTTGCTGAAGAAAAGTTGTTTAATATGCACAGTACCAATTCTGCACCTGGGAGAAGAAATTAAAAAGATTCAGAAATTTTTTTTTCCTTATAGCCTCTCTGTTCATCATAACTTCATTCATTATGCTTTATAAACTATTGGATACCTCTGTTCTCTCTCATATATGCCTATTCTCCACAGATCTGTGACTATAAAGAGCTCCCTGATGCTACATCTCCCTATTCTACCCAAGCTTGTGTCTATAGCAAAACTTTCATGGTTTTGTTAAAGTATGACTTTTTCCTTCAGTCTCTCAGCTACTAAATAGTGCATCTGCAAAACAGATTAAATTTTTGTTTTTTTCATTATTATTACTGTGGCTAAAACTGGGGGACAATAAGGGATAGCTCTCAGAAATGGCACAGAACTTTAGAAATTACCTTTTTGATCAGAAGTCCATTAGATAAAACACCACTAAGAATGGTTTCATCACAGTAAAGTACAAATTGGTTTTACATTAAAACGCAGTGTTAAAATGTACATAATTTGATCAATCAGGCATAAGGTTAGGTAAAGAAGATGTGATTATCTTAGAATTTAGAGTATAGAGAAATCAAGGTTTGACTGGTTTTGATACAATCAGTTCACATCAGTTCAACAAACCATTAATATAGAAATATCCTAGGAAGGAATCTTGTTTCCAGGGTGGTATTACTAAAGTACCCCCAACTTTTGCTTTTCTGAGACTGAGCCAGGCTACATCCCACTTTTCAGGCTTTATGATCCATAACCAAATCTTTATTTATAAGTAAAAAATTCTACAAAAAAGACACAAAATCCCAGAAACAAAAAAACCCACCACTACTGCTTTTTCTAGAAAAGATCACTGAAACAAGGTTCAGACAATTATGACCTGATTTTAAAAGTTCTTCTGCTAAAGTGATGCTAAAAAAAATGTATATACTCTTTTTTTCCCCCAGCTTTCTTCCTACTGCTTTCTACTTCTCCTGATTCAAGTGGGCTGGAGAACATAGTAATTGCAAAAGAAATCTGGTAAAAAATGAGAACAAAAGGAGGCCCACTCCTCCTGAAGTCAGTAGAAAATTTTCCATTACCTTCTGCAATTCCTGCATTCAAATACTGAAAAAAAGTAGGAAAAAAAAACCCCAAAAACTCAAGATTTCAAACAGAATCATCTCAATTTTCTATGGGCAGAATGTCACCGACTGTATTCAAACACAATTCTACTCTATTTGCTCTCTGATTTGCACTTTGGTGCGTGCCCATATCATCACCTACATGCTCTGACTTCAGTTGTAAACAAGAATCTGATTTTAGAAATCACCCACCACACCCCAAAACAAAACCAGCATTCAGTATTCCTTGCTGAAAGATGGTAGAAACAGAAATATTGGAGGATTATCCTTAAATAGTGGATGAGTGAATGGTAGATGTGAGTTTGATCACAGATATGCATTTATATATATATATGTACATACATACACATACATCATCTCTATATACACATTATAAATATAAGAAAATATTGTAAAAAATATTAATCTTGCTCTAGTACATGATTAAAGTGGACTAATCTTATGTTGCATTTATTTGACTTATCTAGTTGATATGTCGGTCTTGTTAGAAGCCATAAAATCTGTAATGCTTGCAATTGTTAAAAACAAAGAGTCTTTATTTCTGAGAGTCACCTCATGCTAAGAAGTTAGGTTGGAGGTGGGCCCTCATATCTCAGCATCAGCTTGAAGGACCGAGCAAAGTTGTTGGCCAGTGTGCAGCTATGGGTCTCTTCAGCCAGAGGCATGAGGACAGCCAGGAGCAGCAGGAGCAAGAGGAGTAGCTGCAAAGGCAGTGCTGCCCAGCACACTCGACGCAGGAAGGAGCACACACGTCCAGAGCGCTTCTGAAAGGCACAAATCAAAGAACAACTTAGAAAAATACTGACCAGGGCAAGTGCATTTCAATTACACCAAACCTCCAGGTACTGGGGCAGAAGCTGGATGCTTGGTATGCTGCAGATGACTGAATCGCACTTAAACAATATCTTTTAGGACTCTATTTCACTCTCCTGAAGAACTGACTGCTGAAAACTCTTTTCTTCTAGCACGAATCTAATCAGAAGTAGTAAAACCAGAAGAAAAGATTTCTGGGGCTACTCTATTCAGGAAAGATTAATTTAGAAGTGAGATTTCCACTGGTAAGATTTCTGGATATCTCCCATCCATGAGACAAACAATGTGTATTTTACAAAAAAAAAAAAAAAGACCAAGTCAACTACTTTTAGGGGAGTCCTGAGAAAGAGAGCTCAATAATTAATTCATTTCATCCAAAGTGGATTTACATTCAAAACAGAAATAACACGTAATGCTGCTAAGGCATTAAGTACCAAACTACAGCACAAACATCAACGTGAAACACTCACTGAAGTGTGACCCCCCTTTTCCATGAGGTGAAGTTAATTTGTTTTGTTCAAACCACAAGCAATGTCAGTACTGCAACAAAATTAGTGCTTCTGGCCTCTACTGGATGCTTAACTCAACAGGCAATGCCTTTGGCCCACTAGAGCACCACATGAGTAGTCTGTGGGAAACACCAGCAAAGAAGATAAGGGACAGAATGATTATAAAGTAATTATAATTTTCTGATTTTTAATGGTCTCTCTCTTCCACTGCTTTCTAAATTTTTCTGTCACTTGCAGCTCTATATAAATGCTTTCAGAACTATGAAGGCAAATATATAGCTGCAGCTACAGATCATGAGACAGCTGTGTTGTGAGATCCTTCCTCTGTTTTCATTGGTTCTCTTCCATGATATCAAATAGCTGAGATTTCTCTATTGTGTCAGGCAGATGCAGGGGCAGCAGAGCAAGACAGATGCTTGCTCTGTCATTCCTGGCCCACAGTATCTGAGCTGTAACTTGTTTGCTGAGGCCAATGAAAACTCAGGCCTTTGGTAAGTGGAACTGTCAGTAGTTAGTGGGCAATCAGCAAACACTGGGGAGAAAGAAGGACTCTTACTTCAGGCACCACTGAGCAACTTCCCTGGGTGCAGCTACTACCCTCCAAATATTGGCTGCATCACAGGAGTCAACTGCTCCTACTGTGATCTGTTCTCAAACACTAGCAAAAGTACTACAAGGTGTAAGCAGCTGTACTAATGGGACTCTCCCTTCTCTAGTTCTGTAGCCCAGACATGAAATCCTTCATCTCCCCTAGGCTTCATCAGTCTATGGACTGAACAAAACCTGCAAGACTTCTGTGTTTATGGTCAGTGCTAGAAGTGTTACATGGAAAAGCAGCAGCTGCAACTCTTGGCCAGAGCTTTCTGGGCTTGGCTCTGTAATGCCATGAAAAAGCCACTCCTTGGTGCCAGCAATATAAACCAACATAGTGTCTCTGAAAGCTTCTGTTTTCATCAACCATTTATCATTGTTAATTCTCCATTGCATCCATAAAATGCAGCAATAGAAAAATACATTTGTTATAGTGTCCCATTTATAAAGAAAAAAAATCCTTTCCAGGTTCCAGAAGCAAAGGCAAGTTCATTTGTATTAACAAGTGTAGTTCTGATGGTGGAAGATCAGATTAGAGTTACCTCTGCCTTGGGACAATTCAAATCACACTCTTTCTTCTCCCAGTAAGATGTAATAAGATTTCATGCCAATGCTGTTAGATGGAAGGATCCTGTGACTAACTGCTCAAAAGTTCATTAGGGCTGAAGTCTCAAAAATATCCTCACAAACTTAAACTGTTAATTAGAAGCCCAGATGTCACTTACAGTTATGTGGACTTCTAGTCTTCCCAGCAGCACCTAAAATTTATACTTTACAACTGTCAATCCTACCTGTTCCTACCTCAATTCTTTTTTGACCCCGTATCTGACTCAGAACAGGGCACTAAAGTAAAGTACTTTTTTAGTAAAGACTGTTAACTTAACTCTAAGAAATGGAATGAGATTGAAATCTTATTTGTTAAGTGCGTTGCTTTTAGATCTACTGTCAGGGGCAGTAAAATAGTATTGATTTTCAAAGAAGCAAATTCTTTCTCCAGATAGGATTAATGTGAAATGGACTTACAAGCTATCATTTACTCTCCTCAGAGCCTTCTGGAGGGTTAGATACTCAGACTATGCATAGCAGATTCTAGCATAAGAAAAATCTGTGGAGGGACATCTGCCTGTCGGGAGAACTTCAGAGAAGGAGAAATATTTTGTCTTTTTCTGCTGCTTCCCTTCCACCTGCTTCTGGGGTTTATAGGCAGTTGTGTTTCATGAACTTTAATCTTTGCTGCCCAGCTTCTCTATTTTGTTTGATCACACAGCAAGGTCAGAATCTTGCATTTCTGACTCTATGTGTTGCTATGGGAATGACTCTGTTATCACAAACATGGTATGATGTCTCTGCAGGACTGAAGATGAGGCACAAAGGAGTTCTGAGGGTTTGGTGCTTTCAACAAATTTGCGATGATAAATCCTTAATGTATGAGAGCCCCAACATGCACACACTGAAATCCATGGGAGATTTACCATTAACTTCAGTATCTGCAGCAGGATTATGCACAAAGACAACTAAATAAAAGTCAGCATTGTGGACTAATTACTCAAAGAGTTCAGCAGATACCCTTACAAATGGATTCATTACTTACATGCCCCAAGTTCTGGTGTTCTTGTGCACATGAATCATACATTAGTTCTGTTGCTTTGTGATTGCTGGGACAATTGGTGGTATTTTGTCTTTTGGTTTTTGGGGTTTTTTGGGTTTTTTTTTTGGTGGTAGTACTACTAGAGGTGATATAGTTTAGGGACAGAGAATTTTGGTGGAGACACAGTAACTTTTAATAGGAGAGATGACACAGTTGGGAAAAGCAGGGAATCTTTTGGGCACTGACTCCTTCTGAGTGTGAAAAAAGCAGCATTTCAATTTCTCTAAGACTAGGTCAGGGTATTTTTTTAGACCTGTGCTGAGAGATAGAGATGGTTTCAGGCTGTTGTGACCTGAGACTGGCATCAACAGGGAATCCAGGAGGACAAGGTGCAAACCATTGCTCTGATGAACTCAGAGTGGTCAAGTATGAGTCTGCTTGGAGCCAGGAGCACACTCCAACCCTTTTGCACATTACTCTGGGTTAAAAAGGGACAGTATGACACAGTTCCACTTTTGAAAAAAAATGTTTGAACACTTCATTTCTGTATGAGATCAAAGGTGGTATTCACAGCCCTTGTTACGCAGTAGAATTCCCTTTTCCCAGTCACTCCAGCTACTAGCATCAGTACAGCTGCTGCCCAGCACCCACAGTGCCTGCAGTGTGCGTGTCAGATCTAGGCTCCACAAAATATTCTGAAATCAAATCTTCCTGTGAGGAAAACTGGCAAAGCTCCAGCGAAGTCAACAGAATTTTAATTTCCACCATCTTAGAATAACAGCTGGAATATCTGGGTATCGAGCCAAAGTGTCAGATATTTTTGAACTACACGTAGAAAAGGAATAGGTTGACATTTAAAAAGAAAATATACTTTTAAAGTTCACCATCAAGGATAAATGCCCCCCCCTTTCTCCTTCAAAATACCAGGACAAGCAAGGACTGTCAAAGGTTAGATGGCCGTGTTTGGTGTAATGCTAAATGCATGCTTGTTACCAAATGAACTGCACTGGCTGTGAACATTCACTTTTGTACTTGATTCATGTTGGGGTGTTTGAATGACAAGCATTGGTTCAGATCTGGGGAGTCCTCAGCACTTAAATCTGTTTGCAGTTAATAACTCCTTACCAAGTGCACCATGAAAAATCACTTGGATGGGAAACAGCAGAAAAACACTTTAGAACTTGCTACATAATATTCCTGTGTAAGTTGCTGAAGTGTTTTACTAAAAATCAGCGCAGTCCCTGCTTTGCTATTAACCACATTCCAAAATATGTAAAAACACACAGTTAATCTAACTATTTGAGGGAGAAGAAGAATATAGCATCTTATACCATGCTCATTAGTGGGCTTTTGCCATTGCTTTTATGTCACCAAAATGCCTGACAAAATTCATGCCTGTATCACTAAATCAGAGGAAAAAGACATAGCCTGAATTCATTTCTCTTACCTTGGCGCATTTCACTGACAGACTATCCAGGGAAATTTACTGGTGTCCAAAAACTCCTGCTCTCCTCATGGATAAAGGGATCAGTGCCCTCGTGTCCCACGGACACTATACAGGGACATCAACAGCCATGCTGCTTCTTGCCAGTACAGTACCCAGCCCACCTATCTCAGAGTCTACAGAATATATTCTTCAGTATCCTGTATTTGTTGCAGATGTATAGACACTAAAGCAAGAATAAATAATTCCTCCTTAATATTCTTAGTCTCCAACTGCTTTCAGATCAGGCATTTTCTTCAGCCTGATGCAGCTCATTTATCTATTTAACACTCAGTGAATCTTACAGAGACTTCCAGTTTCCCATTGAACTTACATAAACTTTAAAATCCTCAGTATAGAGGAAAGGAGTTCCACGGGTCAACCAATTGGCAAAAAGAACCAGCCTCTTCTACTAGCTTTGAATTTGGTTCTTTCTTGCAGAAGAGGTGGAGAGTCAACTCTCATCTACACTTTCTGCACTATGGATAATTTTGGAAACCCCTCAGTTAACTGCTCAGACAGGATGAATCCAGGCCTCCTTCCATGGTGGGCAGATCACAACATAATGGGCTTAAACTATAGCAACAGATATAGAAGAAATGCATCCTAAAAGGAAGGACAGGGTCACCTACATAGGTATGAAGTCTACCACTTCATTATTCCTCTGAGAATAATCAGAGCTGTCAGGAAGGCCTTAACAGCACCTTACCTTATGTCCTTTTTATTCAAAATAGAAGCCTGCCATCATCGTGCACTATCACTTTTTCTGGTAAAGCAGTTGCCTTACCAGTGATATTTTGCCTCTGAAAGGCCCTGGGTTTTTCTCATTTGAGATTCCCCTGGGTACAAATGCAATTGCCATTAAATTTGGCAGTTTATTGCGAAATTGCCAGTTATTGCCAGTTGGCAGTCTATTGCTGACAAAAAGAGATCAGTTCCAGGTGAAGCACAGGCTGCTCTCAAACCACAGAAAACTGGACTTTTACTTCAATTTGAGACAGTTTGGAGCTGGGGTCCTCAGTAGTTCTCAGCTCAGAGCCATGAATATCCCTCTCTAAAGAAGCAACATATTGCAAATCACAGCTGTTTTTTTCAAGAGGGAAATAATTTGGGGGAGTTGAATACTACTGTTGCCATAGAACTGAGCATCCAGTGTGCTCTTGGGCAAAGCTCTGGTTTATTCCCATACACCACCACAGGAAATAAGAGCTGGATACTGTCAATCAGACTTATGTGGCCTCTGAAAAAGGACAGTGACACACCGGGTGCAGAACTGTACTTTCTGAAATGCAATCACTGCCCTGGTTAGGCACCCAGCAGTAAGGAATGAGTAAGAATGGTCTGGAATCCTTTGAGTCCTATGCTTATCATTCTCCGTCTCATAAGATGGAATGAATGTGCTGAAGGGAGGTTAACTGAGGTCACATAAGCAATTTTATCTGACATTTTCTACCTTCATATTGCTTGATTTTGCAGCCTTAATTTCCTTTCTATTCTGAAGTGTATGTACAAAAATAACTAAGCATACAGGCAAACTATACGCTTTGTTTTCTCCCTTAGGGTTTATTCTGGAGTACCTCAACATGGATAGATGATGAACTAGAATCTTTGATGAAAGCTTAGTTTAAAGAGAAACAGAAAACAATTAAAGGGAGCAGGTTTCATGTGAGGTTTCATCAGTCACACAGGCAGATATTTCAGAATTTCTGCTGAAAAGCCATTTAGGACTTTAAGTACTGTGCCATATGCTACTGTGACACAAATGGATTTATAAAGGTTAGCTTCAGTGTGTATATACAACAGGACGTGCTTTTAGGAGAAGTGTACCACAGGACAAGGGCTACAGCCTTATCTGTTAAATAGCACTGATTTCCATAATTCTCCAGGCTAAACCAGCAGAAAAAGTCTCTAGTTTGGTCCTATCTTCAATGCACAAGCAGTGGAAATTAATTTCTTTTTATCTGGAAAGTGTTTCACATTTGATAGAAGCTTGGAAGCTCTGGGGAAGATTAGTAAAGTGGTAGGATGGATCACTAAAAATATTTTAGTTCCATGTTACAAGGAAAGTCAAACTTTTGGTGAGGTAACTTTGAAGCACATTTTCATATCCAGCAACAGGCACTTAGTTACACTCAGTTTCTTAAATATCACAAGCAAAGTATTTGCAATAAGATCAGAATGGCAAAAGAGGTTTTGAAAGCAGTTGTATTAATTCTGGTTGGCATAGTGTTAATTTTCTTCAGAGCATGGGGCTATGTTTTGGATTTGTGATTAAAATAGTGCTGATAACACACCCATGTTTTAGTTCTTGCTGAGCAGTGGTTACACACCATCAAGGCCTTTTCTGCTCCTTACACTGCCTCACCAGCAAGCAGCTTAGGGCTGCACAAGAAGCTGGGAGGGGACACAGCCAGGACAGCTGACCCAAACCTACTAAGGAGGCATTTCCTATTCTATGAAAACCTGCTAGCAATAAAAACTAGGTAAGTGGGAGAGTTTTGCCAGGGATGCTGATGCTGTTGCCTGGGGACTTGTCGGGCATCAGCTTGCTGATGAGGAGCCCTTGAGTTTTTCTGAATTACTTTTTTTCTTTTATTTTTTTCCATTTGTTTTCTTTTTTTCCCCAGTTATTAAACAGCCTTTATCTCAACCCATAAGTTTTTTCACCTTTTACCCCTTTGATTCTCCCTCACAATCCACTGTGAGGGGAATAAGTGAGCAGCTGTGAGCAGCTGAACTACTCATTGACCTTAATTGAATCCAACTAAAAACACAGGAATACTCCACCAGCTTTAAATGCATTCATAAGTAATACAATTTATCCTAATAAATATATTTGGATTTCAGAGCAATCCTGTACTGCTTTTAGAAAGCGAGTTGTTGGCAGCTGGTAGCTGGATGACTTTTCAGTCACTGTATCTGAAATTTAGTAGGATGCATTAGTGTTGCACGTTTAAGCAGGAAGCCAGAGAAATAAAGCAACTTTTCCTAATTTCCAACTTCCACTCAGCCTAGCAATTTGAAATAAATTACTTGAACTGAGCATAGAAGAATGAAAACTGAACTAAAGATAGCATGTTCTAGAACCTGTAGAAGCAGCTTCTGACATCACAGGGCTGGTTTATCATGTCAACAATGTATGTTTCCAGCTGCTTTGAGAGTGCCTTTTCTCAAGATTAAACCTTTCTTAAACTTCAGCAGTCACTATCATATTTGAATAATATTTGCATTTTATTTAAATAATTTGAAAATGTGATGGGTTACTTTAAAAAACACCTAACACCTATACAGTTTGAGTTATAGATTACAAAATCCTTTTTTTTTTCCTACCCAGCATTTTACAGTAGTGTTAAAAAGATTTTTCAAGTATATCCTGAAAATTGGTTTCATTCTGCTACTAGGCAACAGATCTCTCTCAGTGCCTTTCAGTTAGGAGGTAAAATCATATCTGCTGAGAAAATATTCTAATGTGTCTCCTTGGTGAACATCTGCAAATATTTTGCAACATGGTAGGCTACAAAGGGACACATCTTTTCACCACAGAAAGCAGCAACTGCCAACCACATACCTAGCTAATAGCACATCATCAGAAAGTAAGAACCAGGTGTCTTGGGAAGCAAGATGTCTTCTCCATCTTGTACCAGCACTGCTGTAGAGGGAGAGCATCAGCCAGCCACAGAATTGGCAGAACCAGGTAACTGACAAAGAGTCCCTGTTTTCTGGAATTTTTGAAAACTGTAATGCAGATTGGTAAACAACAGAAAATATACAGAAATAAGACCAGACAGGTAGGCAGTCTCACAAGCACTGGAACATGAAGCTTGTTAGCCTGCTGGAGAAGGAAGGGGTGATGCTGTCTGGCACAGCATACTTAAATGGGTCAGAATTAGGAAGAGGCAGACAGGATTTTTCAGCTTTTGGGTTTTTTTGCCTGAGTTTCCTTTCTAAGACAATATCACTTCTGAGGGAAAATAAGTTTATCTGCTAATTTTGAAGGGTAAGATGCCCTTCTTCCTGTTTTTGGGCCATGACATAATTCCTAAAGCCAGTAGGCACAGACTTACAGACACAGTGATGAAAAAATACAGATATTATCTATATCTATAAAAGAGATATGAAAAACTGTGTGAAAGATACTACCTTTTAAAGACTCTTTTCCATATTTCTAAGGATGTACTTGTACAGAAGCTTTCAACTAGCTAACACAGAGCAGGACTTCAGGAAAACAAATGGGCCAGGTACTTTCAACAGAGGCACTAATGCAGGAGTGTACACACAATGCTGTGTATTTCTGTGATGTGACTTTCTGCCATGAAGAATTCCTGCCATATCTACACTTGTGCAGAGCAGAGTGCATTACTGTTTTCTTCCTGGCAAGCTGTGGCATGTCTTGCTTTGCACAGTTTCCTGAATGACTGCATTAATTTGATTGACTCCAGATCAATGGTGTCTCTAAATAAGATTAAATTACACATTCCTTCTGTCTGTGCGTTACAGGATATTTCTCTTAGCAGAATCTCAAAGGAAGCAATTACCTGACCACTGATGTAATGAATCCTAATTATTTTGTTTGTACAAACAATAAAGCCAGAATCATTTGTGTAGTGAGGAAGTGTAATTACTCTGAACACTCAAGAAAATAAATCAAATAGTGCTACCTAGACCTGTAAATAATGAGCCTTTGACTTCCTATTTATGCTAAGAATGCTCATGGAATATTTTCAGGTAGCTAGGAGCCAACCTTTGAAAGTAACATTTATCATGGTTGTTATTGAGTATTTACTTGATTATGTTGTTGGGTGTGCTAGGTGCCCTGCAGAAATATCCATCTACATTGCCCTGTCACTGGCACCTGCTAAAAATTCAGTGCAGCCAGTGCAATTTCCTGCAACTGCTTTTTGTTAATCAACAAGAACTCGCTCACATTGCAGTCATTAGCCCATACTGCTCCTTAGGGCACCAGTGACTAGGGGCATGTCCTCTAGGATGAATGATCAGGAAAAAAGCATGTTAATATACATGGAACAAGCTTTATTCTGCCCAACATTTGGTCATGCAGGCTAGGAATAGAATAAAACCAGAAGGCAGTGGAATGAGACTAGCCACAGCTGCCTCTTCCCCTTCTCCGGGTTGATCTGCTGCTGCTGCAAAACGCTCAGAGCTCAAACAGGAGAGAAAAGCAGAGTCACTGGGGACATTGTATTTCAGAAAGCAGAGATGAGGCCAAAAATAGCTGAAATTCTGCCACCTCCTCTGATTTTGTGTAACCCAAAAGCATAAGGAAGCTGACAAATCAGAGATAATTGAATCCCATTGCATGCAGACTCACTGGATGTTGCAAGCACAGTGATGCAGCACTTAACTGTGTGCTTTCTGCATATACTCACTGCTCAGATCAGCCATATTCCTTTGGTAGTTGGTTTACTTCACTATGGTTTTGAAAAGATATTCAAAACCTACCAAAAATGTTCTCCTAATCTTTCTTTCATTTCTAGTCACCCTTCAGGTTTTTAAAATTAACTGCAAAGTGATGAACTCTGCAGATGACTTGTTTTTCCTTGTTTCTCAGCCTGAACAGTGCTTCACCCAAAAGGGATCTACATTATATTCTGGTTTTCTTAAGTGGTACTCAAAAATCTTATTGCAATATAGGCTCCCAACCTGATAAAAACTGTATCCTGAATGAAAACAACACCTCTGCTTACAACACTTGGATACACATTGCAGTGACACTGTTTAAATACAGAATGAATGCCCTGAAGCCAGCAAAATTACACTGAGGTGAGCAAGGTGTAAGCTACTGCAACTTTTGTATTGGCTGAAGGGAAACTACCTTCAGGAAAATCACCTGATGGTGCAATGGGAGCCATTTCCTTCATGCTTGTGAGGTTCAGTTCTTCATTTCTTCCCACTCCAAGCTGTTTCTCTTTGTGTTCAGTAAAAACTCATGGAATATTTTAATTTTTTTGTTCTCTTTCTGTAGGCCAGTAAATGTTTGCTATGTCACTATGTCACCCCAGTAACACTGGAGTAACTATGTCACTATGTTATTCCAGTATCCTTAAAAATTAAGAGAAGACTTTAGTCTCCTTCAGAGAAGTTAAGAAGGAATAAATGCTACCTACCCTGAGGATGGTGGGATATCTGAACTACAACATTATATCTGATTGTGCAGTGAAGATGGGCTTATGCCTAAAGATGTTGCTTTGTTTTGTTTTCCCCTACAAACAACTTGACCAAGAAGCAGAGAATTCCTGGGTCAGTTTTCTGGAATATCTCTTTAAGGAAAAGCAGCACTACTAAATGTTTGGTTGCCTCTACATTTACCATTAAAAACCCCCAAACTCTTTGTGGGTTTTCAGGAAGGCTGAAGTGAGGCCACAACTATTCAGGGAATGTGTAAGAACTACCTTAAATTGGTCAGTATTTCACTGGTGAAAAATATTGTAGAGGCTCCTCCACAACTGAGTACCAGATGAATGCCTCATCTGAATGAGGAAGTCTTGAATTCTGCCCATACTAGAAGTGCAATCTACTGCACCTTTGGAATGTAGATGTCTTGAAAAGAGATGGAGTAACAGGAAAAATCAAAGGTTTGATTTAGCTTAAGATGATTATGTGATTATGTTCCTGCAGCACATCATTCATCCAGTCTGTGTTGTGTTGGGCAAATAAAGCCTTATTGTAATTCCTTGTGAAAACAATTTTCTGCAAACGAAATGACTGCACAAAGCAGAAGCTAACAGTGTCTATAGAGAAGGGAAATTGTGACAGAGAGGAAAGACTCAGTTAAACACTGCTCAGCTCAAACTGTGCTGACTTCATGCAAATGGGATGAGAAATGCTGCTTGGGTTTAATAAGAAACTGGCAGCATTTTGTCTCCTTTAAACTTCTTATCTTCTCCTGTATGGCTTCTGTTCTATTATCATCGCTTCCAAAAGAAAATCCTCAACAGGAGGAATTCCACTGCTTCGAATAAGGATTTAGTCTAATAGCATTAGACAAATCTCTTGACTTTCTGTTTTCCTGTATCACAGAAAAAGAAGTGAATGGCCCAAAGTAATTTTTTCAGAGGGTCAAAAGAATTAAAAGTCACATTTTCAAAATTATCTGTTAATTATCTAAGATAATTAACAATTATCTTAGGCACTTGGCCCCTAAAACTTTAGTGAGGGATTTAGGCTGTGTAACATTTGTAACATTTTTCCTTTTAAAATCTGGATAAAATAAACTTTTTTTTTTTTTTTTTTTTTTTTTTTTTTTGAGAAACATAGCAAAGTAATCTCAAGAATCTTTAGAAAAGTTTGATTTAAAATAATTATCTGCAAAATATCAATCAGAGACTTGTTTTAGCTTAATGATAGGAAATTGTCATACCTTTCTGAATCTGACTGGTTCTTCCAATGATCCAGAACTTTGCTTAAAAGAGAAGAGAAAGAAAAAATAAAAAACATCAAGCATGAACTTAAGATCCTGCTGAAGTCTATAAATGCGTATTCACCTCAAAGGGGATGTTTCTTTCAAATTCATGATCACTTAAACTAGCAGGAGATATTTTATCAATGAGATTTTTAATACACATTAGGGAGAAAGCCAAAATGTTTTCAGATTCTTGACCATTTGAATCAGTTGAGTTCTCCAAGCAATAGCTTTGACTTTACTGACACCTACTGCCCATATTTATGATTACACACGGTTTCGTAAAGCATAACTCCCTACAGTCAATGGCAAACAGGTCTTATAAATATTCTCTTTTTTAATAGAGGTCATGCTTACCTTCCATGCCCTTTAAAGGATTTGGATTCTAAGTAATCTTTGGATTTGAAGACAGGGCTTCCTAAAGCTGAAAATTTTCAGGTGTCTCAAATTTTAGGTATTCAAGTTCAGATACCTTCAAAAGAACTTGCATAGAACTACCAAATGCACACCTGTAGTCTAATCCTCTGATTAAGGTATCTTGAAGTTGAAGACATAATGTACTTAATTAAGCTAGAAAAATATTAATTATACATGTTTACACTATATATCTTGATATCTATATCTATAGATATCTTTATATCTATCTACATATATTTTTGTATCTATAGATATATATATCTTTATATCTATATATCTTTAGCATGCCCTGGAATATCTCATATATGGGAACACATTCTGCAATCCTTATCATGTCTTATATATAACAACTTGGTAACTTCGATCATGTGGTTCTCACATTAAAATAATTTGGTTTTACTCCATTCAAAAATCCTATGCCTGTAAAGACAGTTTCAAAAAGGAATAGATCCTTCTGTGCACATTTACTTTCTGAGTTCATTCAGTCAGTGGCTGTTCTGATCATTCTATCTCACAGTAAGAGACACAAATAATAAACAGCAAATCTATTCTTACTGAAGGAACTGGTGAAAAAAATATAATTGAATTGAGACTGGTGTATGAAGACAGGGCAAAAAACTAGAAATACATGTGCCCAGAATTAGGTCTATTTCCACAACAGTCACACACACAAACCATCTCACAGTACACAAATGTGTGCATCTTTGACAACAGCCAGCTGTCATTTTGTTCTGAACCTTCCTTTTTAGAAGTATTCTGAGCATTGCTTACAAAGTGAGCAAGACAGCACACAACTCTTATTTTAATACAAGAATATTCATGCCTATATTTATAAATATATGGCTATTTTTTTCTGTCTTAGATGGGACTTACTATGGGAGGTTTTAATTAACACCAGTACAGTTAAATTATGACTAGCAATGTGAAGCAACCTAAAAGAGCAATGGCAGAGATCACCAGCTGTGAACTGACTGCTGCTGCCTACCAGTGAACTCATGGACTCTTTCAGTTTAGATTTGTAGAGCATCCATCGGTAACGCAGGTCCTCCATGTCCTCAGAATTTCCAAAAACAGCATGAAGATGAAGAAGATCCTCAAAGATACGCTGACCATGAGGCACATGAGACTGCAGTTCCTGCAGGCAAATACAAGGTCAGCAGCAACTCAGAACTGAAGAAAGCCCCACTTTTTAAATCTAGCAGTCAAAAGAACGGTGGTAATAAATCAAACTACTGGGTACTCTGGAATAGTGCTCTATTTTTGTTAACACTTTTTTGGTCTAAAATGTTACACTTATTTGTAGGACTCCTGGAGCCTTGGATACTTCTGTTTAATTTCTTACAATATCCATTGTCATTGTGTCTGGCTATAACCAAGAAAAAGAGTGAGACCAAGTATCAGATACTGGTTTTTATCAGTTTATTTTTATGGACACTTTTGCCATACCATACTGGAGATGTCCAGTCCTTGTTGATGCCAGGCTTCTCCCTTCCCTTCTATCACTCTGGCTCTGGCAGACTGTTTTTATAAAAGGAGAGAAATACCTGTCCTGAATTCCTGAGCTTCATCTAAAATTGAGTCTCCTAAAGCAGAAACTGTAGTGTTTGAAGGGTATTTTGTGTGGATTTTTCAGTGTGTGTTGTTTTGTGTGGATTTTTTGTTTGTTTTGAGGGGGTTTCTTTTTTTTTTTTTTCCTTGGGAATGTGTGCAGGTTTTTTTTGTTTGGTTGGTTTGTGTGTGTGTGTGGGGCGTTGTTTGGGTTTTTTTAATTCTTCCAGAACTTGCACTAATTGCAATCTTTGTCTCCATCTTCATCCCCTGGAAACTAACCTCCAGTTTGCTCTCGCGTTCCTTAATTTCATCTGTGGAAGGTGATGTCACAGCAAGAATTTTGGTCAGTTTGGTGTTTTCGCCTTGTAACCACTCTTCAAAGTTGTGTAGAAGCTTCAAGCGGCTGCTCATATTTTGCCCTTCTATCCCCTCCTAGGTTACAAAATGACAGGAACAAAATAGCCCTTACTGTTTGTCAGATGTTTCCTCTGGAGGCCTGATTGCAAGATCTTAACCTCCAACTTTGTAACCCATAATAACACATGAATCCAATAAAACTGTTCTCGTGAATCTGATATGAAGACAGATACAGAGTTCTCCTCTCACCTGCTTATGGTTGGGATCTGCATCTAAAAGGTGGAAACCAGGTCCAGACATCCATCTGCTGTCCACAGATTCTATTTTCTTCTTCTTATCAGCCACTGGTTCATTTAACTGCCACTGTTTGAGAAGACTTAAAACACAAAACCAGAGACATCAGTGCAGTGAAACACTGAATGAAGAGACATTCACATTTTGGGGGCTATGGGGGATACCTCTGACAAGGACTGGCAGTACAAGGGTGAGCCAGGTCCCAAGGACACATTGCCTACTCCAAGCATGAGCTAAAAACACCTTCGTAGATTGATATAGTCTCTGAATTCTTTAAAACAGTATTCTTGAAAGTAATTTTTTCCAGTTTACAAATGACAAAATAAAATCTCATCTTGCTCCTTGAATTGTAACAGAGTATAAAGCATGAAGTGTGTCTGGTCAAATAGCAGCAAAGAGAATTCCCTTGAAGGAATACAAGTAAGATGTACATGAGCACTTACCCTCTTGCCATCTCCTTCAGTGATGTCCATGACTTCTTCAGCTGATCCAGCTCTGCTTGGACATGGGCAGTCTCCTCTGGGGAAGAATTCTCCATGACCAGCTGGCCATGAGCTTCCACAAGGTGCAGCTGGATCTCCTTATCTGGAAACTCAGCTATCCATCTCTGAAACGTACAGCCCTTACAGTTACTTCTAGGTATCCTGGGTAAAGCAGAGGCTATGTCAGACTGAAGGCCATGTTCAGTCCAGGACTATGCTGGTTCTGTTGGCACTAGCTAGAACATACCTAGCGGGAAAAAAAATATACTGTGGATTCTTGCAAAGAGCCAACATAGGTCAAAGAGCTGATGGCAAAACTTAAAGGGCACAAGCTGTCAATGCACACCTTCTATAGCCTTCCCACGTGATATCTTGGTTTCCCATATGAAGGTGAAAGCTGCCAGGTGAAGTAACCTGCCAGAGTGAATCTAGCATGCAAAATACTCCTATAATGGGAAAAGCTAGCAGCCGTGGAACAGTTCAGTTCAGCACAGTATAAGTTTAGCTAACAGGGTAATAATGTTCAATGTATCAGTGAGTACATGCAGGCAAAGGTAGGTATTGGCCAGAGAGATCACCCTGGCAGGAAGAGCTATTTTTAAAACCAACTACTTTGGTAATACTTTATCCATCTCATTCTTTGCCACTTTTCACTGTTCTTCTCTTTTACCTAGCTCTGCATCTCAGAGCACATTACATAGCAGGGAGGCAACAGCAACCAACAGTTATTGCAGGAAGAACAAATCATCATTAACCTCCCCAGTCAGGAAACCCTTGCTATTAAAACCCTGCCATTAATATCTGAATGATGCAAAGTGAATAATTAACATTTTACACTAAGATGCTTCTCTCACCTCAAGGTCTGTCATCCTGCCCTTGGTGTTCTGGTCTTCATCAGCACCCTGGCAGGACTCAATCTTCTCTGTGGTTACCGTGATCCACTGCTGGAGGTCGGAGAGTTTGTCATTATATGCCCAATGCTTCTGAACATGCTCTTCGCTCTGTTGAATCATCATCTACAAATGATAAAAATGTCAGAAATACAGCAAAACCCCCATTTTCATTACTGTGACTACTGGAACAGAATCTCATGGACCAAAAGGAAAAAAACAGCTGTTAAGAAGACACAAAAAACTGTCCTTCAGCATCAGTGGTAAACACCTACAAGTTCCTGCAGGCCTGAATTCAACCACACGGGGGGGGCATTAAGCACCATAATAGCTCTTCAGTTTCAGCTGAAACAGAATAAAGAGTTATGTTTGGGCTTTTTACACACCAGTCAGTATTTAATACATCTTACTCTTCCTTAATCAGAAATGACTGCATAGACTCTTTCTGGCAAAAGTCCAGTTCAGTGCTAAATGGGATTACTGAAAATGAAACTAGAATTCCATATTGCATATTAGGATAATACTTTATCATATGTATTTTTACAGTGACCTGCATAACACAAGTAATTTTATAAGCTCTTCTTCTGAGACTGCTTTGGAAGCTCCTTTTATAGCAATGCTTACAAGTTACAAAATGCCTCATGTTGAAAGAAATACTTATGCAATGGCAACATTTTTCTCTGATTAACTTTTAGGTGACAAAGCTATAAAACCCAAAGCAGTTTAGTACCAAAACACTATGCAGGCATCTGTGAAGTAGTAAAAGCATCTCCATGATAATACAACTGTGAGGAATTTTTGTCAGGAGCCTTAGGCCTGTTCCAGAAATAATTCATACTGAATCTGTATCAATGCTATCCTATCATGAAGGGAAATCACATTACAGATAATCAGAGAACCCTGGGAGAGTTAGCAAAGTCATAAGAATTCAGTGCTTTTTTCTCCTGAAATGAAACTATCTGTCAACCAAAGCATATTATCTGATAAACTCAAAGATTTTGCAAAAAGCTTAAATAGTGGAAACTGACAACTGCTCAACTAAAAATTCTTCCTTACATTACCTCTAATGTTCTCTTCAGGGCCTGGGAATCAGATGAAAGTTGGTTCATTTCATGTCTGTGTGTGGTATTGGACTGGACAAGCTTCTCTACCTCCTCCATTTGAATCACAAGCTCTGCCAACTCATCTTGGATCATCTGCAGAGAAAAAGATAGATTCCATATGGGTAATGTGCTAGAAATGGCATGGACCTCCACAAAACCCACACTACATATAGTTTCATTTGGCAGTGTGAGGACAAAAAATATCAGGAAAAATCACTGTCATTAAGAATATTAATTGTCTTGATACCTAGAAGTAAATTTTTCCAAAAGAAGTGTCTGGATGTCTTTATATGTGACTGACTGTTTACAAAAGTAAGTTGCTGAGAAGCTGCTAGAGGAGAAATGGTATAATCAGCTAAGTATTACAAAGAATTATGGTGGTAACACTGCTGTGGGTCACCCAAGGTGAAGTGACACTGTAGAGCTGAATCACTGTAGCTCACCATGGCAAAAAGGAATAGTCCCACCCCCCTGTCTCTCTTCCCCTCATTCTATCTCCAAGCAATATAGTCCCACTGCATGCCTTGAGCAGGCTCTGCTACTGCATGTTGGACCCCTTGCTGAATCAGCAAGTGGAAAAGGCTCATATTTTTCTGTTGATATTTTTTTTCTTGTCCAGTTGAATCAGCCCATGGAGTAAATCCAGCAAGTGTCAGAACTGTGACTAAGAAAAGAATAGGAAGGGAGGGATGCAGAAGGAAGTGAGACAAAGGGAACTCCCTGCTTTTGAAGGGCGTTAGATTGGTTAAGGTTATCTTACGCAGTTTCACTCCCAGTGGGAAGAATCAGGATACATTTTCTTTAGCTATAAAAGTAGCCCAAGAAGGTGTGGCACTAACAGCTTCCAGCTGCTCCTTCCTGCGGGCCCTATTTATCAATTCTTCAGCTGCACTGCTTGTGTTTCATTTACTCCGTGCTAAAAACTGGACAAAATTAAATTATCTAATACACAAGCAATTGATGGAACAAGGTACCAACTTCCTACTGTTAGTTAAATATCAACAAACAGGACCACTATTAACTGAGGATCTCATGGTCAAACATTACTGTGATGTACCTGGAGTCTCTGGAGTTGTGTCTTTTTACCCAAAAGATCAGGCCGTGGTTCCTTCTCTAGCTCTAATTTGGCTTTGATGGCAGATAATTTCTTCTGCAAAGGTGCAAAGCCAGCATCAAAGTCCCTATGTTGTGATATCAAATTCTAGATGGAGAAAGAAAAGGGAAAAAATCCAGCATTTGATGTATATCCCTTGGTATTATCACAGAATCACAGAATTGTCACAGTTGGAAAAGACCTCTAAGTTTGTTGCATCCGACTGTCAAGCCCTCCCACCCCCAATAAAATATATATATTTGTAGCTGTATCACCAACTAGTGAATTTCCTGAAGTGCCTCATCTGCAGGTTTTTTAAATATTTCCAGTGATAGTGATTCCTCCACCTCCCTGGGCAGCCCGTTCCAGTGCCTAACTACTCTCAGTAAAGAAATTCTTCCTCATATTTAGTCTAAACCTCCCCTGGTGCAACTTCAGACCACTTCCTCTAGTCATATCATTGTTCACTCTAGAGAAGAGGCCAGCATCCACCTCCCTAAACCTCCTTTCAGGTAGTTGTAGAGAATAATAAAGTCTCTCTCAGACTCTTCTTCTCCAAATTAAACACTCCCAATTTCCTCAACAGCCCTCACAGACCCTTCACCAGCTTGGCTGCTCTTCTCTGAACTTGCTCCAGCATCTCAATGGCTTTCTTGTAGTGAGGGACACAGAACTGAACACAGTACTTGAGGTGAGGTCTCACCAGTGCCAAGTACATGTGCACAATCACTTCCCTTCTCCTGCTGGCCTCACTATTCCTGGTACAAGCAAGGATGCTGCTGGCATTCTTGGCCATGTGGGCACACTGCTGGCTCATATTCAGCTGGATGTCACTCAGCACGTCCAGTACCTTTTCTGCCAGGCAGCTTTCCAGCCTCCTGCCCAAGCCTGTAGCATCACATGGGGTTGTTGTGACCAAAACACAGGATCCAGCACTTGGGTTTGTTAAATCTAATCTTACTGACCTTGGCCCACTGGTCCAGACTATCCAGGTCCCTTTTGTCAATGTCTGTTTCATACTCAGAATACCAAGCTACACTATGCAACAGACCACAACTTTATTAGTATATTATATCAACCTTGAAAAATGGATTAAACACAGCTGGTTAGTACTAAATTTGTATCTGTAAAACTGGCTTACTGAAAGATCGACAATTGTCTCTGTCACAGGAAAAGACTCTGTATGGTCTTTGAAGCCCACCTGGAGTTTGCTCTTGCTTTGCAGCAGCCTTTTATGTAGAATTTCTCTTTCCTTTGAAGCTTCAGTTACTTCTTGCAGGAAAGACTTTGCTTTTTCCTCACCAAGGATATTGTGTAGCAAATCTTTCTTCAGTTGTAATGTCATCAACTTCTCTTTGAATTGGGAGCTTTCAGCTAGAGCAGCCTAAAGGAGAAAAATTCTTCAAGTGAAATCATATCAAAATACTAAAAACCATATAACCATATTAATCTCACACAAGTCACACAACTAAAGCAGTATGACAAAGTCAGGTAAAAACAGCATGCTGGGCTGACAAGGGGTAACAGAAGGTACCTGGACAGTGCCCAGTTAAAGGAAAAGTCTTCCTGATAATGTTAGAAGCACCAGGACTGCATCCATTTTGTGAACAGAAATAGAGGAAAGCTGTACTATGGAAAGAGTTGTCTGTGCAGAGGAGAGGCCTAAACAACCAACAGAAAGGACAGCTTGAATGCTCATCCCGAGGAGAAACTCCATCCCTGTTCACAGACACATTCATCCTGGAAATCACAGGGATGACAAAGTAACAGACACCTTCCTGGGCACATGCAGATATCATGCATTTCCCACAACTATATTTCTACACAGTTCTTAACAAATTCCCTAGATTTCCTCAGCAGGGAGATTGGGATATGCTAAACAACATTATCATCATGACATCTAGCACTTTAATTCAGCCTGCTCCATTAACAACTCCAGTTGACCATACAAAGGGCAGAAAATAAGGCATTCTTCTACAGCTAGAGTTAAGTATCAACTTCTGTACTCTGGGGTTTCCTGACTTACTGGAAAAGCCCTTCCAGCTGCTGTCTGGCAGCTGCATGCAGGCAGCAGTTGGCATAGTTTGGGAAAACAGAAACCAAGTATCAGTTTCTGAACTTAGTAACAGGTTTGCTACCTCAATGTGAGCCAGCACTGGCTCCGGAGCCTCCAGGTACATCTGGACTGATGGCTTCCATTGTTCAAACTCTTGCAGGGGGGTTTGGAAGAGTCTTCTCAGTTGGGTTTCTATATCAGTGCTCATTTTAGATGTCTTGCCTCTAACACTGCAAGGATAAAGGACAGCCGAGAGAAAGATTATGAAGAAATCCAAGTCCAAACATCCTATTCATCAAGGCATGAATTGACACAACACTCATGTGTAAACTGTATCCAACACAAAAGCCTCAGCCTTTTTTACTGTCTGAGCCTGGTAGTGCATACTGACAGCTGCTCTGCCAGTCAGAGACATCCAACCAAGCTTTATTTAGATAGCATAAGACACATTTGTCTCTTGTGCAACTGTGTATCTGGTATTACTTTGACTTTCCAGCGGCCAGCAGTCTCCCCTTGTATGTGATCTTTCTTGGCTGCTATCACCAGCATTATTTAACAAATTTTATTATCAGGGGAGCCTCCGTGGCTGATGGCAGGAACAAGACATGACTGTCTAGAATTCAACTGTAGTAGTACTTATTACTGAGTCTTTGTTCCTTTAAAATTACATTAAAAAAATCTTTGATCACCTATGCTACCTATTATGAGAAGACATATTTTATTCAGATACATTTTTTAAAAATTTTGTTGAACCATTAATATATCTAGGTGATTCTGATAAAAGCTTTGTATTAATAAATCTATATCCACATACATGCAAGAAGTATGTGTGTGTATGTACATTTTGGAAAAAAAACAATAAAAAATTAGCACACAATTATTAAATAATCAGGCTTCTCTTTAAAGGCTTATCCAAAATACAGCTGAGTTAACAAGGCCTAGCAGTGACACACCCCAGGCAGCTGCCTCCTGTTTTTCTTAGCCTTCCTGGTTTCCAAATTTGCAGAATCCTCTTTGATATGGCAGATTGCAGCCTAAACTGTATGTTCATATGGGAACAGTACCTTGCAACTTCAAGACACAAGGGCAAAAGCAATACCAGTCAAAATTAATACTGCCTTTCTATAAAAACAGAACCCATATTCTTACCTGTGTCACTGCGACATTACGGACCTAAACAAAGGCAAGCTTGCAAAGGCCAAAAGTTCCACAAATAGAAAGTTCTGACATTACATATCCTTTGCCATTTGCTCTGCTGCCCCTGCCAGGCTCAGCAGAAGCTGCCAGACTTTGTAAAGAAGCTTTGGAGAGAAGCTGGCAAAAGAGCAGCTTCCATTTTCTACTCAGAGGGCAGTCCCCTGCTTTATCTGCTTCTCTTTCAACATCGTTTACTTGGTAGCTTTTGAACTGAAAACTTTTCCCATAATGACCTGTAACCCTTCCAGCAGAGCAGCATACTGTGCACTGGACAGAGGAAAATAAGCTTGCATATGGTAAAAAAACTGACCTTTATTTTCCTTCAAAAAAAGAGATCTTCTAGTTTGCAAAATTTGCTGCAGCTTCTTTACTTCCTGATTCCAGACAGCCTGGAAACGGAAACACTGAAGTGTGGGGAGAGGCTAAACTTTCAGAGTTTCCAACCCTAGGCAAGTTGAAAACAGGAATCATGCATAAATGCTGCCAGGAGAAGGGGAGGAAAGCCTGCCAAGTAATTCCTAAGGCTGATGAGTCACCACAACACACTCAACAAGGGAGGGCCATAATTCTTTGGAACTGTTTACTACTACAACTTCTGTCCTGATTTTCTAGTTGCTGTCATGAAAGGCAAGCAAAATACATAAATTGCTATTATAAAATGCTAAGAAGATCAAATTAGCTGCCAACAATCTAATTTTCTTCAAACCATACACAATATTAATGATGCAAGATCATTGCTTGAAAATGGCCAGCAGCCTACAGCTCCTAGCAAATGGCTAAAATTACAGGCTTACTGAAATGTGGAGGCAGATGTAATTAGCAAAAGCTTTCTTTCTTTTCCCTTCACCTACAATCAAATGACATATAACTTTTTTCTTAGGCTCTTGTCAATCTCTTCAGTGTCTGAGGGAAGATTCCCCCCCCCCCAGTATAGTCAGATTTCCCATTACCTTTGATACTGCTGTATTGCAGAAACAACACTCTCAGCATGTGGCTGCACATCTTGAGAAAACCGTAGTAGTTCCTTAAGCTGAGCCTTCAGCCTCTCAACCTTGGACTCTTCTGCAGCCAGAGCTGCTCTCGTTGCCTTGATTATAAAAATAATGAACAGATCACACCTTATGCACTGTTGCACATGTCTAGGACATGAAATTAAGAGATAAGGCTGTCTCTCAGCTCAAGTCCCCTTTCTGATGCCTTTTTTCCTGGTTGTAAGGAATATGGGTTTGCAAAGTCAGAAATCATTCTCAGAACTGTTCCTGCAGGCTTTCTCTCATCTCTCCTCACACTGCCCAACCTCTGCATCTGATCTGCAGGGTTCAGTTTGAACAGCGTGAAACACAAACAGGTTCCAGTTTCTTTTCACTGCTTACAGTATATAACAAGAGATGCATTTCTGAAGCAGTCTTAACTGTCTATTTGCATGAACAGATCTTTCTCAAAGACTCATATATACAGAATTCTAGGGTCACAAAAATAAACATAATTCTAGGGAAACAAACCCAACAAAAATCCCTTGCAAATGTAGTAGGATTGAACCAGTCTGTATTTTGTGGATCCTTTTTGCATATAATTTTCCCAGCTAGTCCTGCTAAGTTCTAGACATACAAATAGCAATGAAAGGCATTTTGAAAAGAGCTAATAAATGTAAAAAACAACTCTCAAGGAGAAGTGGTAAAAGTTCTTATCTACTCTATGTATGAGAAACTTTTTTCACTCATTTTTGCAACAGATTGATAGTGGTATAGATACTGAATTGCTACAAACTTGAAATTTCCTAGGAATGAAGATGTGTTTGATTGTAGATTGGTAACCATCCTACAGGGATTAAGGATATAGCATAGAAATGGTCTCACCAAATACACGAGAAATATATTTGTGTGTACATGCATGTATTTGTACATACAGCAAAGCATTATTTTTTCTGCTTCTTTTTAAGTAGAGCAAACTGTGCTATTTTTTCTGTATTGTGCTCTTTTTGTACATGGTCTCTTTGAAAGACACAAACTCCAACACATCCTCCAATCTTGCTCCCTCTGCTCAGAGTGAGATACAGATTAGAATAGTTGGTTCCATTCTTATTATTTAGATATTCCTCAGTTTTCTCCATATATACTCATATTCTCCTTATCAACTTTAAACAATAGGACAGACACCCACTGGATGTGACTATGTGCATTCAATATATGACTGAACTTGATCCTGACGATTTTAGGCATACAAGGGGGAACAACTTACACTGCATTTTCTCCATAGAGTTACAAATCCATCTTCAGTGTTTTCCCCTTTCCCAGGGTCCAGGTCATTTTCCAGTCTCTCTAGATCATTTCTCAACTCCTGGACTTCTGCTTTTAATTGTCTGGCTTGGGACTTGTAGGCACTTTCTGACTGTTGGATCTTGAGCAATCTGTCCTCCTCCTCACTACCTAGCAATTTCAGCTTCTCCAAGGCTTTTCTTAGTGCTTCAAGTTCATCCTTCATTCTGTCAGCTCCAAGTGGGGAGGTATTCTGAATCACCTCTGCACACTGAGTTTCAAGGTGCTTCCATTTCTTTCCACCACTCCTAATGGTTTTGGCAATTTCCTGCAGAAAGATGTTAAATACAGTTTAGCTGTGGGAGTGGTAAGTTCAGGAAAAAGCTGAAAGCAGTAGGAAAAAAAAAGACCACCTTTCCTGGCTGTACATATTTTGTTCTTCACTTCCTTCCAAAGTATGTTTTTTTAATTTTTTAAAATTTTTTTTTAGAAAACCAGAAGCAAAGATTGGTTATTTGACTGCCTTCTGAGTAATATTTACTGTGATGATTCTGAAAATATTGGATTGATTGTCATAGATGCTTGTGACCTGAGATCCCCAAGAAAGAAAACAGGAGCTGCAGGCACTGAGAAATATGGAAGTCAGATCTCTGAGAGATTTAAAACTAAAAAGTGGCACCAAAATACTGAATTCTGTTCTCAAAACTGGTATTTTTATCAACAGCTCTAAACTCTTGAAACCTGTGAGACTTCAGGCTGCTTTTGAATCATAATTACCATAATTGCCATTTAAACAAATTTAAAGGGCAAGATTCTCAAAGAATCACATAACTGTGGGAGATCAGGCTTTAAGAAAAACAAGAGACCAGCCTGTGACTGCTGCTACAGTTGGGAGAACCAACTAAAACTAACAGTTTTAGGACTTGATAAAACTGTTCTCCTCTAGCCTATGGTAGAATCATGACTTTATTTTGTTGCTTATTTTTGTTTTTTGTTTTTTTTCCTAGTACAGCCTTGAGTGGTTTGAGAAACAGATAAGGGCATGAAGTACACACAATCCTGGTTCCTTTGTAGAATTATATTGTGTCAGGACCTTTAGTGCCTTTAACTTGTCCTCTGCTGAAGTCTTCGTTGCTTCTCCAAGGCAAGAGTTTAATCTTTGTGTCACACCATTCAGCCACAATTGAAACTGGTTGACGTTAGTGCTGTACTGCTCGTGTTCCTTGGTTATCTTTTCAAGCAGTTTCACTCTGCGCTGTAACAAGAAACATCAGAAGCCATGAGGACAGTGCTTATCTGGCTCTTTTTTCTTTACACTAACCCAGAATTTATAAACATGAGTCACTTTCCACAAGCTCTGATAGCAGCTGGCCTCCACAGGAATTCACAGTTGACCTCAAGAAACAGGACACAAAAGGCTGTAAAGGCTTTTCTCTGCCTGGGTTGTGCTGCATGCTCTCAGTGGCTGCTCTCTGAGGAAAGCAGACAAACTGCAAAGTCCTCTCAGGTGAATTTCTAGCCTCCTCTTTCCAAAACTTTCTATACTCTCATTAGAAAAAGAGACAGAATAATGTTTTTGGGTTTGACACTAGAAGACAAGCAACTGTGTTCCTCACACTGGTTTAAAAGGAAGATGAGCATGCAACAGATTGAATTTGCCTGTGAAAAAAAAAAACGAGAGTATGAAGGTCTGTGCTTTGGGCATGCAAGTTGTTTCAAAGTGTTCATTACTTCAACAGGCTGTATAAAAAGTGACCCTCAACTTCAAGGTACCTTAGAAATCATGTAGCCCAGGAACTTTCATACTTATTCATCTAGCAGATAATAAATTATCCTTTCGTGGTATTGCAGACTCTGGATGCACATTTAAATCTATGGGGAGCAGACTTCATTTTCTGAGTTACTGCATGTGATCTCAATCAACAGCCCCTGATGCTACAAAGCCTGCACATCATGAATTGCTCCTCACTGATCCAGTCTGGCACCCCTCACAACAAAGCAGAGTCACATTTTCTTCGACTATCCTTATTTGTCAGCTAAAGTTTAGACCTGCTGAAGAAAATTTTACATGAATCACAAGGAATCTTGTTTTTGTTGTTTCACTAATATAATGTCCAATCTAAGTATTATCTCCTACAAAATCAGACTCTTCTTTTCTTTCTCTTCAATAGTTGGCACGGAGAGCAATTGAGGTTCACTCCAGTTACATTAGAAAAACCAGTTCCTTGCACATTCCATCTAGTGCCTGCAGCACCCTTGAAAGGCTTTGCTGTCAGACAAATTGAGTTTCATTTTGAATAATATGGGACACATATGCTTTTGAGCAGAGCTTGATCCCAGCTACCTCCAGCAAAGAGCAGGGTGATAACTGCAATGCTAGGCAGAGTTTCAAAGTGCCCTCTGCATTTCCCTTGTCACTTTGAGGCTCTGGGTATGTCACCACATCTCTAACCTGCTTGAGCTAACAGTGTCCCATTGCCACCCCTGTCAGCCTTTCTGCACAGCAGCAGAAGGGTGGCATGAGCATCAGTCATCATGGGATCTCCCAGACAGTGTGAGGTGATGGTGCCTCTGAGACTTTGCCCTTCACTTTTGGAGAAGGGACCCAAGGTGCTGTACAAAGCCACCACTGTCCTGATATCCACTGGTGATATCACACCAGTCACTGTTTTCCACACTACCACCCCACTCTCTGCTGACTTGTGCAAATCAGGAGTGACTCCCCTAAGGCTAGTTGACTTGCTTTGGGACAGAAGAGGGACATCTAAGGGACAACTGCTTCCCATGGAGGATAAAATGCTGCTCATTTATAAGGGCAGGACTTTTAACAGCATCACCTATGCACACACGGGTTTGGACGAGACTAAAAAGAAGAATTATGACTGCATACTTCTGTGATGAAGGTGTATCCAGCAGAACACCTCACTTGCTTCCTAAATCCCCTTGCCTTGATTCTCAAATCTGCAGAGGTGCATACAGGTTCCATGATTCTCACCTTGATCTCAAGTTAGGGACTTGAAGAATGCAATCTTATAGTGGTGTAAAAGAGCCAAACACTGAAGTGAAACAACCCCAGCTTATTGGTTTCAGGGAATTAGGCTAATTTGTTGGACTGACAGAAGCTTCAAAGGGAGCAACTCAAAATAACAAAGCAGAGCTATTATTAAATTGAAAAGTCTTATGCTAATATATAGCGAGTTAAAAAGGGAAGTTGAAATGACCCACCCCTAGCCAGGCTATTCAGCCAAAACAAAGGAGCACACAGTTTGGACACTCCTGTTGTTCTGTGAGGTTAAGGAAGAGATGCTATGGATCTGCACAGACCGTGCTAGCTTTCAAATAAAAGGTTTAGACTGGGCTGGCTGAGGCCCCTGTCGTCCCCCCCAGAGGTTAGGCAGGGAAACTTTCTGGTCATGGAAAATATGGTATCACTTGTTTCTGTTAAGTTAGCTGTTCAGAGAGCAGGACAGTGTTAAACTCCATCTCCATATGCACTTGGTTAATGTGAGGAGGCATTAAATAAGGACACGGCCGTGGAGAGAGTGAGAGCACCAAGAGGAAAACAATGGGTTTGCCACCGGCCACAGAGGAAGAAATGTGTCTGGGCAGGATAGGAGCAGCCCTGGGTACCCAAGCGGAGTGGATGAAGGCATAGGAAACCCTCAGCTCCCCCTACAGTCAGGAAAGGCAAACAAGCCTCCTCTGGAAGGCAATCTGGAGCACATAAAGGAAATTCCTTCTTTAAAGCCTTCTGTGACATCTCAAGGGGAATCCAAAAAGCTCCTGTAGTCCTTTCTGGTGCTTTTAGTCTTAGGTTTAGGGTACATAAGGATTTGCATTGTAAATATTTAGGTTTCACTTAATAGAGACAACATGGACTGAAATTCATTTGATGTGCTCAGACACTGTATATCATACAATCTCTTAAAATTTTCAGTCATCATTTTGTGCTAAAACCAACAACCATCTGCCTCTGTATATTATTATTCTACTAGGCAAGGGAAAGCACATGGCAAAGGGCTGCAACATATAAAAAATATCCCTGTTGATGTAATAAAAAGAAAATGTGTTTTAAAAAAATTGGGAATAAGGACACATGCTAGCACCAAGAAAGAAAAAAAACCCCAAACACCTCCACCATTTGCTCATACCAGAGAAGCAGTGTCACAGACAAGCTATTTAAGAAATGCTGTTCAAGAGCTTGCCTTCTGATAGAGGTGAACAACTGCATGGGAGCTAAAAATGGTTTTCAAACAGAAGTGTAATCTACAAACACCAGTGAGTCTCCTCTGGCAGGCAGCTCAGACATTCAGCTGGCATGTGCAAGTCACATTTAGCTTGGCTTCTTATCATGTGAGGGGCTGGAGCAACCCTCTTACAACTCCTGTGTCTCTTTCATTCATTCCTCCCTCCCACTGGAAGAGGTGGCAGGATTTCTCTAACTGGCTTTATACTTTCCAGCATGATTTCCAAGATGCTTGTAACCTTGGCATTAGTTAATAAGCTCTGCATTTACTTCATCTACACAATCCAAGGCTTCCCAAATCCCTTCTTTGTTCCATACCCCCTGAAAGAGATGGATTTTCTCATCCCATCCCTCTATGAAATGTGGTATTTGTAACCAATGCCAAAGAAAAGCTTTTTCTAGTTTCTCAGTTGGCTGGAGACATAAAGACATATGTTATCTAAGTATTATGAGCCACTTCCTGATCTCATTTATGCCAGCAAGTATCCAAGTTAGTTAGAAAAATTACACTATGTAAAAGCAGTCTCAAAGAGGTCACATTCTGGCTTTGAGTATGTAAATGAGTATTCAAATTTCAAATTTGAGAGAACTGTTTTATTAAAATAGCTAATGACTGCCTCCTGCTTCAAAACCAAAGACAAATCATGGTTAGAAAGGAGTGAATGAGAATCTTAATGGTAATTTAGATAGACAACACCTGAATTCCCAGGAACATTCTTATTCATAAATATAGTTGCCTTGTAATGAGATCTACCTTTAAAAATAAATAATCAATGTTGAGGCACAAGTCTGTTGGTGGCTTACAGACTCTCAGCAGCAGCTACTGTCACAGAATTGCCAAATATGCTGGGTTTTGGTGAGATTTATTAGCACCAGTGGCATCCTCATGGCTAAAAAAATTTTTCAACAGAGAAAGTATCTGTAGAGCCAGCAGAACAATGGTATGAGCATTCCAATCATATTGTTTTTCTAGTGGGATTTGAAGTTAACTTTGTACCTGGAGGGGGCAAGCATATATCCCTGTCAGGATAGAGTTCTGGGCTGGGGTTTAGGTGTGGGAACAGAAAGCAACATTGTGACAGAAGTAGATAGCAGACCCAGTGTAAGGAAAATTGTTAGGTTGTGCACCAGGTAATTCCTGCCTGTGGGATTTCTGGAAGCCACTGTTGAGACAAAGACTAAATTTTCATTTTTATATACTTGGGGTAGATGTGTCTATAAGCATACCAAATATCCCTTTGGTTATCTCTATTGATACAGGCTAGGAACAAACTGACTCTCCTGCATACCTGCAGAAGTCTGCCCCTCAGTCATGCAACATGATCCAATCTTGCCCTTACCTGAATTTTAGAAGTGAAAAGTATGAACCTTAACTGAAATCTTTACCCAGGAATAGGGTAAAGGAAATCACTGGCACTGAAGGATGAACTAGGATGTTTTAGACCAGCCTATCTGACAACTGTTCCAGCTAGAAGATTAGCATCAGGGAAGAATTGCTGTCTGTGTGCAGTGAAAAATCTTTTAGATACTGGAACTGGCTAGTTAAGCTGGCTCCCACCTCCACATTTCCCAGTTCTGCAGACAGGGAGTAAAGCTCTGGCTCTGGACTAATGCCAGTTCCTTCAACAAGGACTCATGCATGTAATATTCCCTGGCTCCAAGAATGGGTACTTTGCATCTGGTTATACAAGAACCACTAATATGCTGAAAGATGAGGAAAATTCAAACTTTATGCAGAGATGACCTGAACCAATATTCACCATGTTACAGCAAGCAGCTTGCAATTACTTTACAACATACGATTAAGTGCAGCATAAGAGCATCTCAACTGCTTATCTTGGGCTGAGATGACTGCTTCAAACAGTCCACTGACTGAAGGAACAGGGATCCACAGCTCTGAGTTTGGGGTTTTTTTTGTTTTTTTGGGGTTTTTTTGGTTGGTGGGTTTGGTTTTTTTTTTTCAGTCCTATCAGCTAAGCCCCATAGCAAAAAACACAGTATACTGGTGAAATCTGAACACCTCCCACTTTTTACAGGCATACCTGAGCTTCTTCTCTGATTCCTTCATATTCCAGCTTCATTTTCTTCTGAACATCTTCATCAACACTGGGGTCACCTATCCTGCTGAACAAGGAAGCAGCTTCCTCTAGCAGCCTTTCTAGTAGGACTGACTGATTTAAGACATCATTTAGCAGAACCTGAGCATGGCTTAGCTGCCACTTCTTCTCCTTTAAGCCAAGCTGCAACTCAATGTCAGGCTCCAAGGTCACCTTCATGTTGTGAATCCATTCATAAAACTCATCTTGGGCTTTCAGGTACTCACTCCAGTGCAGCCAAACCCACTCAATACGACTGTTGGGTAGAGCATGAGAGAGAAGTTAGATTAAACTGTGACAGGAGCAGTTGAGACTGGCAAGATCAAAAGGCCTTGGAAGCAAAAGACAAGGTTCTCAGTAATTTAAAGATGCTCTGACTTCAGAGGATCCAGATTTACTTCCCATGTCCTCTCTGCTCTGGGGAGGAAATACCCTGTACAAGGACCCTGCCCCTAGCCAAATTCATCATTCAAGCCCATGAGGTGGGATGATTGTGAAGGCAGAGATCAGTGTTCTGCATGCTCATGGGACTGGGGTTAGCAGCTCAGATTGCTATCTACAATCCATGCAGCAGAGAAAGGCAAGCAGCACTTTATAGAAGCACTGGATGAGACAGCTTCCTCAACACATCAAATAGCAGTCTTGTGCCAAATTGGTTTGTCTTACCTGTGACAGTGAGTAATGTATATGGCTGTCTCTTCCCACAAGGCTTTAATGTCTCTCAGTTTAGATAGTACCTCATGCTTCTTATCCTCACCAATGCTCCGAAGAGCAGCGTCTGCCTTCACAAGTATCAAGTCAATTTTCAAGCTGCCTTCTGGTTCCAGTGCACGTATTTTCTATGAGAAAAACAAATGAGACTGAAAGCATGAAAAGAAGGCAAGCCTAACTGTGCCATTTAAACTTTGGTTTTTCCCAAGAATCATGATGTCCTTCCTGTAAGGCCTCTCTTGAACAGAAAAAATGAACTTGTCTTCAGATTTGCTTATTATTAAACAACCTGAAGACTGAATGGAAAACCAGGTAGCAATTGAAAAACATTTTAAGTAAGGTATGAAACCCAGATCATCTTCTATCAAATACCTGCAGCTGTGTTTCAATTGCAGTTATAAAGTTCTAGCACTATGTTGCCAGTTGTTCTCTCCCACCTGCCAAAAAGCGTAGAAGCAGATCTCCACCGGGTATGCTGCAACATCTCAGTTTTAAACTCTACTTTAAGAAATCAGGAAACATATTCAAAAGGCTTCCCATTGCAAATCAAAGTTGGCTCAGAACACAAGCCAAGAGAAATTAACCAGTGGTATTTTCTGCCTGCTCCCAACTCTTGCTTTGATCCTAAATTTCTAAGCTATGAATTAGTGAAAATGTGTATCTTACACAAACTGTAAGGCCAGGGACTAAAAGCTAAGCCATTCAATTTAAAGTAAACTCTCTTCCTCTACCACAAAATGGAAAATCAGCAAAACTTCTGTAAAATGTAACAGATTAATTATGTCCTGATTTGGATGTCAGCTTTCAGCATCACTTTATCTAAATTTCTGACATCATCAGATTAGCTTTACATGCTGTTCTTCCACAAACCCCTGGCAAACTGCAGGTTCTCAAGTTTAAAAGAAAAGGCTTATGTAAAGAAAACACTGAGAGGTTCAAAATCAGCAATTGCCTTTGGAAAGATTTAGCCCATGTGATTTATTCCCCAAAATCATGTCAGTTGTTGGAAAGTTGAGACTAAATCACAAGCCTTTGGATTTCCAGTCTCACATTCTGAGAAAGGACTGTTCTTTTGGCAAGGACACAGTCATCTGCATGTGATGTACAAACTGGTGTTTGGATGCACTACCTACTATGAAAAATGAGATTAAAAGAATCCAGGAAAGAAGTGACAAAGGTAGGGCACAGAAAGAAAATAAAAGCCATAGATATCCCCCCAGCAGGAAAAAGTTAAGATGTATTCTCAGCTTCACATTTTCCCAACAAATGAAACAGTCAGAGAGAAAGAAGTGACTGTACAGGAATTTTTTCATTTTCAAATCTGTTTTTTAAATTATTGCTATATTTAGATGGCATTTTCATTTACAAATTAACAGAAAATAATCCACAGGAAGGAAGCATGAAAAAAAGGCAAGCCAGATGCAAAATGGAACTGAAAAATGATCACTGGATTTGAAAACAGACAATAGGTGAAGCAGTGAGCACAACATGAGGAAATGCAAGCTGGACAGGGAAGCCAGGCCCAGAAAGGAGGATGAGGGAGGAGAAGATGGATAAGGTATACATAGGAAGAGAGAACAGGAACTTTTTATTCTTTACAATTATGCATTCCCAAAGTCAGAATTGGAAAAATCCTTCTAACATTATCCATGTTAAAGACCTCTTCCAAAGCCTACAGAAGTCAACAGGTTTCGGTTCAGCCTGTATTAAGTCACCACAATCCTCTATACCTCATATATTGTTACCACTACCATGAATGAACCCCTTTGCCAAACTTACACTCCCCCTACTCAAGTTTCTGTGTTTCGTGCATGTTTTTCTGAGACTTTACATATCATAGTTTTCCTGAAAAAAGCAAAAGGTGAAAAAAATTAAAGGGCAGAAATAAATCTATAGACCAAGGGGAAATGCTTCAGATTTTTATGACTGACATGCAAGTCTAGCCATCAGCCATCACTCCATGAACAGTCTCTATATTATGCCAGAGGCAAGATTCAGACTCCAACGAGACTCAGTTAAGGAAAAGGATGAAGACATTGCTGTACTACTGTGTAGATTACCTCATCCTCTATGTAAGCCCGCAGTGTGTCTTTGGAGTTAAAACTTATTAAAAGGCAGTTCAAACGTGAGTAGACACACAAAAAGAAAGACTTCTGGGTAAATAATTATAAGAAAGATTTGGCCATTTAATGTAAAGAAGAGAATAGTTGGAATTCAATGTAACACAATTATAAAAATAGTTTCACTGTTCATTATAGGAATACCATCGCTCCCTTTAATTAAGGATGGTAGAGATGGGACAAACAGGAGTGTTTCATTCTCTGAGATTACAAGAACAAGATACCATCTAATGAAACTGAAGTTAACAAACGTGAAATCCTAGTAAGAGTGCAAACACAATGCAGAAGAATCTCTGTGAGATGAGTTATGTAAAAGATTAAGTAAGACTGGAAAAAAAATGAAAGCATTTACCTTTTCATTAGACAGATAAAGGGGAGCTGTAAACCTACTTCTCATTGGGGTTTATGGAAAAGGACAAAAGGATTAATTTAGAATAGCACATTACTACATCTCTGCAATCTTTATCAGTGCAAGGGTCCTAGAGAAGATGGAACACTGATGTGATCTGATTCTCTCATACTGTACGCTGGACTTCTGCAAATAACTATCTGGTAATTGCAAACAGCAACTCAATTGTTTCAGGTTGGAGCATGCTCATAGGAGAGTGTAAACATTTTTAACCTGCCAAACCTGCTGCTAGTCTTCCAAATAAATCTGAAAAGCTTGGCAGTCTGTGATATCAAATTGCCATTCTCTTTTTCTACAATGTCTGTAAACATTGTGCAGATGGAAAAATTAGAAAGAATACTGATGTAACTCATCCACTCAGGACCAATATTCCACTAAGCAGGGGCAGCTGACAGCTTCATTAATGGAAAACTCCAGAGCTCACAGAAATAACTGCAGCAACAATGGCACCAGTGACATCTACCTCTGAACCACTAGATCACTCTTCCCTTACCTCAGTCTCTCTTAGTCTGGCTTCTAGGGCAGATCGAGGTCCCTGGGTGTTGTCATTGATTCTCAGTCTCTCTTGGATAGCTTTCATCCAAGCTTCTGCATTCTCCACGCTACTGTCAAATTCATCCTGTAGCTGCTGAGTCATTGCATTAGAAGAATCTGAAAGAATTAGAAACAGGGAATTAAGAAGGTTTTGGTTAAGACCTGAGCAGGAATTCACTGAAGGCATCTAAAGGAACAAGAAAGAAAAGCTAATGATGTTGTGGCTTTCTTTCTTGACAATAACATCGAAAAATGTGGCAGTATTGGGATTCAGCCAAGCACAGAGAACACATTCACGCTGCAGCTTTCCCAAATGAAAATACACCAGGAAACAAAAAGAAGGTGGGGAACTGTGGGAGGCTCCATTACAGTAAACAGATTTAATTCAAAGCTTTCAAATGAGATTAATCTGGTGTTTGTGGTGTATTCCAGATTTGCTACACCAATCACAAAGACTTTCTGTCTCTTCCCAGAGCCAAGTCAGTACAAACAACTTCCAGGCTACAATGCCCTTCCCGGTTCACATACCGAGTACCTGACACCAAACTAGCAGAGCACTTCAGCACATACTTAACCTAGAGGTATATAAACCCTTTAAAGCTGGTGAGATCAGAATCAGATGTTTAGACCATTAGTTAACTTGTTCTGCTGAGACCATAGTGGGGTTATTTGAATGCACACATAGTAAGTCTGGGATACACAGACAACAGGAACTGGCCAGCAACTGCCCAGACAAACCACTCACGAGCCATCAAATGGGAGTGTCAACAACAATGGGTTTCCTATTTGCCAGCTCTCTATTTCTTTACCAAGCTCCAAGCTTTTAATTTTCCCCTCCCTCTCTCTTGTTGCCCCTTTCCAGTCAGCAGGTGGGTAGTTGGTTGCTCTGTTAATCTGTTCCTGGGTCTTCTCTGCTGAGAGTGTCAGCTGCTGACAAGATGGCCTCTTTTGTGTCTGTACCACAGAGGAGACACATCCTACACGTGCCCTTAGGCACTGCCCTACTAAACTTGACTAATAAGTATGAATCATAACAAAGCTCCCTGTAGGCCAGCACTGCTGAACTGAGCAGAAAGATAGCCATTGACATTAAATGGGTTTGGAATGCATCCTACAACTACTGCCAGCCAAGCAGTCAATGTCTCTTGTAAATTAAAAGATTCTTCCTCTTTATTATTCATCACTGAAATATTTTTGCAGCGCAAAATTTGAGGCTTAATTACTGAACCCAAGTTTATTGTGCAGAATTCAGTTCCAAAGCAGTTCCCTCAGTTTCCATGAGATGATTCATGTGGAAGAAAGTGCTTGGTGTGAGAGGTCAACCATGTCTCTTGGTGAAGCTGGACCTCTGGTGTTTTGTTACTCTAACTCTCAGCAGCTTAGCCTTTTTAAGGGAGAGCCATCCCTTCTTCTGCCCGCTGGCAAAAAGCTTCCCAAAATCCTACACATGTTGCTGTTCATGAGGTAAAAGGATTCATGCAATATTAGATGTCCTCCCTTGTAGCTCCCCACACATTTTCTTCCACATTAGATCAGAGGAAACAAGATGTTAGTGTTCACAACACTAATGTCTGGCAAGAGAAACAGTCTAAATTGTTGCTTCCCAGCTCTCATCAAGCTTTAGGCTCAACAGGCCCCAGAACAAAGCAAGAGAACTGCACCTACAGAGCAGCTACTGCCCTGCCCAGCGGGACTGCTGGAGCAGAGGATGGCTCAGACCTCTACACACAGACAAGCAGAACTGCATGTGTATGGAGGAGGGAATTCCTCCCTAAGTGAAAGATGTCAGATGGGCCAGAATCCAAAACTGTAACTCCCAGATCTAGACAGCAGTTTTAAAAAGTGTGACCTCACCTTGAAAATTAAAGAATAGAACAGGATGTACTGGATTCAGTGAGGGTGGTGTGGCATGGGGCAGCTACTCTCTCTCTCAAATATAAAAAAAAAATGACAGGATACACAATTGGAGCTAACCTCGTTGACTTACACAACAAGAGTCCTAAAGATGAAGCCAGGTGAAGGAGTAATGTTATTCTCAGTAGATTCATAGAATCATAGAATTGGCTGGGTTGGAAGGGACCTCAGAGATCATCAGGTCCAACCCTTGACCACTACCGCTGCGGTTACCAGCCCATGGCACTGAGTGCCACATCCAGTCTCTTTTTAAATATCTCCAGGGACAGGGAATCCACTACTTCCCTGGGCAGCCCATTCCAATGTCTGATCACCCTCTCCGTAAAGAAATTCTTTCTAATATCCAACCTAAACTTCCCCTGGCACAACTTAAGTCCATGTCCTCTCGTCTTGTTGAAAGTTGCCTGAGAAAAGAGACCAACTTCCCCCTGGCTCCCCAGATTCCTACATAGCTACGGCCTTCTCCAACTATGAGTGGTCCAGAACTGACATTTCTGAACTATAATCATCCAACCCTCAGAAAAAAAGCACACATTTCTTCATAGCTGACTGATCAACTCAGTTTCACATTAACATTTTTCATTATATCATGCAGCTGTAGTTGGACTATCCCCCTAACTTTTTGTTAAATACATGTATTTTTAAGCAAATAGTTTCTGATTATTTGAGTTGTGCTGATTCTAGTTACACTGCTGTGAAACAAAAACTCCCAGTACATTTCCTGAATCAACCTTTGATGAGGATTGGCATTCATTTCCTAGGAGAGGTTTCTATTCCTGGCAACATCCATATCATATTTAAAACTGGCTTCATAACTCTAGTCATGGAGTAGCCAATATAGAACATGTTATCCTAGTCGCATTTCTTATGAAAAGTAGAGGGCAATCATACATAGTTAGGAAACACTGGAAAACTTACTTTCATCTAACATGAAGAAAACCACACTCTGCCCTTATGCTCCTCTCCTCTGACCACAAAGATTTTTTTGTCCAAAACCCACAGATACCCAGCCCCCCCATCCCACACACAGGCATTCCACATAAGCAGACAATGAAGGAAACCATGAAAAATGTTCCTTCACTATTAAGATCACCTGTTTGCAAAGGAAGAGAAAGACTTTGCTGCTCTAGCTGCCTGCATGACATTTTTGACTGATTTTGTTCAAGGAATTCCTACACCTAGCACTACAAAAATAATTAAATTTAGCATGGACTTTGACCCCATGGCCAGGCAGATTTCACAGTAGTTATGCCCTGCAATATCTGGCATGACTTGGGCTGCCTCTTGAGACAAGCTGGGTCCTGTCCTCCCTCCTTCCTCATGACCATCTGCCAGATCTTGGCTGAAGCATTCAACTACCTTGTCCCCACTCAGCAGGCATTAAAGGCATGGATTGGTATCTGCAAGGAGAAATTACGTTTCTGACATATTGCCTGCCTGGGAGGAAGAACAGCTGCTGGCTATCTGGAATCTGGCAATATCTGCAATTTCTTTGTTAACAGTCTTAAAGCTGGGATAAATTATTACTTGTTAAGTGTTAATGAATTGATGGCATTTAACCCATTTCTGCTGCATCAATGGGACTAAATGATTGAGCAATACTTCTGGACATCCAAATCAGAGCCCTCATCAGTAAAAGAACACAAAGGAGGGATAGCAGCACCTGGAATGGACCTGAGCTGTTCAGCTGTGTCAGTTTTCACAGACCAACCTGCAACAGCAACAGACCACTAGGGCCACCTCTACTGCGGTGTGGCAACCCCTGTCACAGGCTTCAAGCTCAGTCACCAGGACCCAGTTGCCAGGGAAAGCCTCCCCTAATCACAGGAGTGATCCTCTGACCAATTGGTGCAAAATTATTTTCACCACTGTAATTTTCAAATGCATGTAGCTGTTCAAACACATTTTCATTTTAATGTCACTGGAATCAGCATATTAAGTCATACCATGGAAGCTGTATTTATACTGCAGAAAGCATTTAGCATCTCTATATGTATGTCACTAAATTAGGGTAATAACTGCATTAAGAAATGTGGGCATAGATAATGAGAAGCTGAGCAAAACCAAATTTTGTTTGTCCAAATGCAGTAACACAGTTACTCAGGAGAGGTAAGAAAGAATCATATTTTGGGGTGTTGAGCCTTAGTGACCCAGGACAGCTGCTGTAGCATGTCTAGAGGTTACAAAAAGCATGTTTCAAGACCAGGAAAACGTAAAGACACAAAACTGTAAAGACATTAGCTCCAGAACCCTTTAGCTGAACCTCTCCTACAACACTAGTCATTCTATCTTTGCATCACCCTCCATGGCCCCCCAGACCAGTTAGCAGTGTCTGGGTGGGCACACGTTTTAGTGCCACAGAGGGCAAGATGTCTCAGCCCTCACCCAGTTGCTCTGTCAGACCCACTGCACGCTCACAGCACAAGCAGGGTTTGTACAGGGCTGCCTGCAGCTCTGTTACCCCTGTTGGGTATCCACAGCTTTGGAAAAGGGAAAGATGAACTGTGACAGTATCACTCCTCTCCCCCTCTCTCTTTAAGGCACAAAAGCACTTAGTAAGTAGGAAAGTCAGAGGACTGTAACCCACCACATGTTCCCAAACTCCCTAAGGAGAAGAGGCAGCTGGCACAGCACTGGGGGCACAGCTGCTGTCCCCCTAGCCTGACTATGAGCTACATACTGAGTTCCCCAACATGAATGTATAAGATCCAAAGCAAGAGCAAGATGGGTTTTGTTTATAAAATCTGCACAGCCCCTGAGTTGTGCCCCATTTGTGCTGGGCTAGACTGAAGAGATACAGAAGCATCCCTGTATCAACTGTGGTTTTGGAGCCCTCTTGATGAGAGGGCAGATTTTAGATGACTGCTCTGCTTTCTAGCTCTCAGAGCCACTACGTTGAAGCAACACCATTGAAGCAAGAGGAGATGCTTGGGTATCCACAGCAGATCCTGACAGACCATCAGCCACCTGAATCACCCTGACTCACACGGCCAAATTTCTCTGAGCACTTCTCCCTTAAATACAGTTCTTTCAGCAATCTTTCTAGTGCATCTAATAAATCTTGGTATGGTCTTGCAATATTTACTTATTCTATGCACTACTGAGATATTTTCATGTTCCTTTGTGAGTGCAGTATTACTTTGTTAGGACTTTCCTATTTTGCGATGTTTCCTAACATACTATTTTCTCTCTGCCAAGTCATGCTGTATTTTTTTTAAAAAAACCCATTTCTTAAAATGTTTCCCACAAGCACTCCCATTTTACACATTCTTTTAAACCCTACATTTATTGAACACAGGCCTCAAAATGGTTTCAGTATGTCGTGGGTTCTTATATTCATGTACTACTTGACTAGTTTCCAGAACACAGTTTTTACAAAAACAGAAGTACAAAAAAGGTCCAGGAAGTTCAAAACACTCACCATTAGGGAGACTGTTTTCCATTTACACAAATACTTCAAACTTATCATAACCCCCTCCATTTTGTTCTAGGACTGAATGTTGGGAAAAAAAACAACCAACCAAACAAAACAAACAAAAAAAGCTCAAATCACTGGGCTGTGTCAAATTTTATACATATGCATGAGTATGGAAGCAATTTTTGTTCTGAGAACTGTATCTAGGATGATTTAGTAACTTTTCAGCTTCACTGGATCCTTCAAAGAGAGCTCTGAGAAGCAGCAAAGCTGAGATCTCTGATCTGTCTGCTTCAAGCTGGAGCTCAGTGAGTCATTGGCAGGGACCACAGGGAGTTTTGACTTTCCAAAGCTGAGTATTGTTGGTTTACTCCAGGAGGAGATATACTGAATCACATTACTAGTAGCTGATGCTTTACTAGCCAAGGGACTGAAAGCCTCCAGGGGAGCAGCACCCACCAAGAGATGAGTTAAACTTCCTGAGGAGGTGCAGAAGCCCTCGTGTTTTCAAATAAAAGATCTATTTATTGCCAGCATAAACTTTTAGAGGATCAAACCAGTAATTCTATCACCTTGGGCATCTTCCAACACAGCCTCTTCCTGTGTTATTTGCAAGAAATGTTTATGACAGTCAGTGGTTGTTTGGCCTAATTAATGAGCTAGAGAATAAATAGTTTTCTGGAATAAACACATACGTATCCTAGTTACAAGCATCCTACAAGGAATGCTAACACACGTACATACACCTTCATGCATACTGTAACTATTTCCTTTCCCTTACAAAACAGTCTATAGGTAGCCTATGGCTAATGCAAGATATTCCACCACAGCATGATCACACCATACAATTTCCTATCTATTTGATACAGAAAAATGAAAAGAAGAGACACATTCTGCACAGGCTAAGTCTCAAAAAAAGCTGTTTGTTTTTTTACCCAACCATTTATTTAAAGAGTGATTTCAGACTTTGGTGAGAGCCAGTGCAAATAAGATAACTTTTTGCTTTCTAAGATTGCTGTGAAAATTGCAGTTCCCAGGTCTAAGAAACCATTTCCCAAAAAGAGAGACTACAGTTTTAAAATAGTCCTATATCTGAATAGAACCATCATGTGCAACTAAGACAGAGCTGGCTCCTGGGGTATCTTCCCTTTCAGTACCAGGAATGAAAATCAGTGGATCTAACCACTAGCATTTTTAATTTTTATATTTCAGTCTCAAGTCATTTAGAAATAAAAGGTATAGGTTAGTTCTTGAACCTACTAATTACAAATCTCTTCTCACTCCATAGACACCACTCACACACTTCTGCATTTTTAGGTCACTCTAGGAGATGGGCTGGTCTGCTCTGAATCAATTAAGTAAGTAAAACGCAGGCTTTAGTACTGGTCTAAAGGTTTAGATTTTGATCTTCTATCCCCACATTACTGAGGTATTAAACAATCTTTAGAGCATTTATTCTCTCAGATCCCTGGGGAGTAAGGCTGTCTCTATGCCCTTTCTACATAATACCTTAGGTTCAAAGGCACTTTCATTCCTGCCTCTAGGTAATAAGGAAATACTTGAAAGGACAAGAACTAAATTGACAATTCGGTTAAAAAACACTGCAAAGAGTGATTTTCAACCTTTTCTAATATGTACCCTTTCAAGTGTCTCTATAGAGATGCAGATCTCCGTTTAGTGACTTTAAACAAGAGGCTTCCTTTTCCTAGTTACCATTCCCAGACTCCTGTGTCTTGAAAATCACAGGTTAAACACCTCTGCTCCATAATTTCTGCAGAAATTCTTCAGATCCAGTGACACTGCTTCAGAAGTTGCCCCTGAGAGGTACCTGTAGGCTCACCAGCAATCTACATCTCATCCCCAGCTGCTGAGGTAGGCTAGGCTTTGCTCATGCTGCCTTGAGCAGTTTTGCCATCAGTCAGACAGAAAAAAAAAAGCACTGCAAGCCAACAGCATTAGTGTCCTGGTCTCTGGAGGCTAGAATTTATGTGTTTCATTATCTCTCACTTGTCCTCTACAGACTGTATGATCCCTCAGTACTGGCTGCCAGTCACAGCACTGATTTACTGACTAATAAAACCTCTGTGGTATCTGCCTCTTGGCTAGAGATGAGGGAACAATTCAGAGTAAATAATTTCTCTGACAAATCATTGCTCTTTTGTTGGTCATATATTGTCTACAGACAATCTCATTTTCTCAAAGGTGTGGTTATTTCTAACTATTTGCCACATATAGTCTGCAAATTAGTTTTCCTCTGTAGACTGTTCCTAAGTAATTCTTCCATGCGATTCTTAATACCCCAGCTGTGCTGCTTAATTTTGTTTTGGCATCACAACTCTAGTAAGAAACTGTCTGTCTTCCCCTGATGGCTGGCAGCAGCTCTTCTCCTTTCTGTGCTGTTTGTCACAGGGGATCTCCCCAGGGCCATTTTCATAATCATGACCCCAATGTGTTAAGTCATGTACAGAGTGTGCTTTCAGAGGTCCCTGCAGTGAGAAGAAATGCCCCACAGTTAAAAGGATAATACCCTTGTCCTGAAGAAATTACAGATGGCATGTCTGTCAGAAGGGGTTCAGCAATGAAAGGAAGGTGGCAATGTACTCAGGGACACATCTGGGTGGAGGGAAGAAAGGGTTATTAAAGGCTGCAGCTGCACTTCCAGTGCTCTGTGCAAGCTCTTGTGGTTCCACCACCCATGTCCTCTGCCCACCCCTTGAAGCCATAGATACTCAAAAAGATATCCCTGCTAGATGCAGGTCTCTGCACAAGGCCTGCAAAGAATACTCGGACTCAGAAGTGTGTCTCACACAAGGAGAGAGGATCCATGGCACTGAAACTCAGGCTGTTGATGGGACACTTCAAGCACTGCAGTTCCCTGGGGAGTCAGTGCAAGAGAGGAGCACTTCCAGGCAAGGATGCACACCAGTGGGGGGGCAGCTTGCCTTCTGCAGGAATCCTGTGTCCTTCCTGAAGAGGCCTAAGATTGTAACGTGGACACCACTTACAGCCTGATGTCAACCTGTCTCCCAGTCTGAATGTCAACCTGTCTCCCAGTCTGAATCTCTCCCTCTTGAACATCATTGTTTCCACGTTTGGAACTGGAGTTTTTTACACATACATTTCTTTTCCTTTTACAAAACCATCTTATTTGTCCATCAGCCAAATGCCTCTACCTCAGACTGAGCAATAATGTGTAACCTGGGAGCACTAAGCACACAGCTCTTAAAATAACAGACCTTTTAAATCAAGTATTTACTAAAATATTTGTGAGAAAGTCACTTGCAAGTACTTAACAAGCACACTCTAAGGGCATTGTATCTTACATTTCTCAGATATACGTTCAGAACATTATCATTAGGATGAGACTAATAAGATGCTTATACTAAAAAATTAAGACTCACTGGAATTATTTATTTAAAAAAGGTAGTCAACAACTAGGACATTACTGATTTTAAATACTGGAGTTGTTGATTAAAACAAATGAGAGATTTTCATGGGATGAAACTACATGAATATGGAAAAATCAGCAGATTTTATTCATGTTGAATGGGAATAACTATTTATATGAAGAAAAATGACCACTGTAAGTGCTAAATACTTGTAATGCTGTCAAATATATACAGCAGAATAAGTAAAGCTAGACCGAAACAGCCAACATTCTGGACATAATTTAAAGCAGTATTTGCATTAAGGAGATAATGCCACGTTTTATATTGCCAAGTGGCACTCTTTTGTGTTCAAACTCATGGGTGAACAAGGACTGCTTGTCTCCCAAGCAAAATACATTGTCAGAACTGCCAGCAACCTCATCCCCAAGCTCAGAAACAAAGTAGACCACTGCAAAATGGTTGATATTTAAATTAATTTCGAATGGCTGAGAATATTCCTGGAACTGAATAAAACTGCTGCCTTTTGGTGACTCATTTTTGCCAGAACTGTTGCAGTTTCCATGTCTTCGTCACCCTCCCCCTGTGTGTGCTGGCCCGGCGCTGTGGGTTAGAGAGAGAGATCACATCTCTGCTTCCAGCCCCACAGACCCCTCCCAGCAGCTGCTGGAGCCAGCACGCTTTCCGTTCTGTGAAAAAACCAGCATCACCCCAACTCCAGCACTCTGATAGCCCAGGACTTCACAACAGGGGTGAAGAAAGCCTCCGAGATGAAGCATCACTGCCTTTTTTTTGTAGCCTTTTTAGTCTGACTGAGGACTGAAATCCTATAGTTTATAAAATTAAAGGGGATTAGAACCTTCTCATAATGAGATTAATCAAAACTAAAATGAAAGAGTAAAGTGGCAGCAGGACACAGCAGTAAGCCACATTTCTCAGCAGTCTTGTCTCCAGTGAGGACCAGAAGGTTATTTAAAGCTGTGATCACAGATAATTGCTGTGCTGAGCAGCAAGAGTAGTCGATGATTATTCTTCTTACTTTTATATCATCCACTTTTAATTACCTTTCAGAAATAGAGTACCATAGGGAACCAAAGCTCTTTTTTTCTTGCAAAAGATCAGGTGGCTCAGCTCTATTTAGACCATAGTGGGAGTTCAGGGTCTACTTCTCAGCAAAAATCCCAACCTAAATATTAAGGGATCTATCTCTGGGGCTGCCAGCTGCCAGAGAGCTAACACAGACATACATTCAGAGCAAAGGGTTTTATGTCAGCTGAGGATTTGCACGCACATGCTAGCATATTTGACAAGCATTGCCTGACAGATGTATCGTTCTCAAACACTTGAAAGAAGAAAAACATGTAAAGATATAGATTCTTATAACCCAAGAAATATATAATTATTCTACAAGGCATAACATATGCCATGGAACAAACTTAACTTTGATCTAAAAGAAATAATCTTCCATCAGTAGTCTCCAAAGCCCTCTTTTAAAGATACTACAAACGGTTGTTATGTTTTGAAGGCATTTCATATCACTGAAATTTTCCTCCCCCTCAAATTCATAGGGCTCAGCAGGTACCTTGCTAAAGGTTGATTCAAAAAACAGAAGCAGGTTATCACCATCCCAGAGGAAAATGCATCTGAATCTGACAGGGGATCACTGCTGAACACAGCACAACAGAGTCTCCAATGGCTACATTTGTGCTCAAGGAGTGCAACACAATCATAAATATAGAACTATAGAATGGTTTATGTTGGAAGGGAACTATGAAGGTCATCTAGTCCAATCCTCCTGCAGTTAACAGCAATTAGATCAGGTTGCTCAGAGCCCTCTCCAGCCTGACTTTGAGTGTTTCCAGGGATGGGACATCTACCACCTCTTGGGGCAACCTGTTGCAGTGTTTCACCATCCTCATTGTAAAAAATTCCTTCCTGATATACACAATAATACCCAAGACATTCCCAACAGGGCTGCTCTCAATCCCTTCATCCCCTAACCTGTACAAATACCAGAGATTGCCCTGACCCGTATGCAGGACCTTGCAGTTGGCTTTGTTTAACTTAATGAAGTTCACACAGCCCCACATCTCAAGCTTGTCCAGGTCCCTCTGGATTGCATCCTGTCCCTCAGGCATGTCAGCTGCACCAGTCAGCTTAATGTTGTCTGCAAACTTTCTTGATCCCACTGTGAAGACATTAAACAGTGCTGGTCCTGATATGGTCCTCTGAGGTACACCACATGTCACTGGTCTCCATCTGGACATCGAGCTATTGACCACCACCTTCTAGATGCCACCATCCAACCATTCCTTACCCAATGAACAGTCTACTCATCAAATCTGTATCTTTCTAGTTTACAGAGAAGGAGGTAGTGGGGGACTATGTTAAAGGTTTTACAGAAGTCTAGATAAACAACATCCTTTTGTACAAGCGACAGTGCTTGTGCAAACTATATTCCATATTTAAAAAAAAATAATATTTCTTTTATCTCTCTTTAATTACTGCAAACACCCTGGTAATGTGTCAACAGCCATATATGAGACCTTAAACCCACACTATTTAACAAACCTCAGGGAAAGGATCTCAGCAGAACCTGTTTGGTTAACATTTGGGGGCTGTAAAAGTTGATATCATGTCTTGAGTACTAGCACCACTCCCAACACTCTTAACTCTTAACTAGCTCCCCCTTATCTCCAGCCTTTGTAGTGAGCACCATAGTAGGTATATTTTCGCTTCTCTTTTCCTGCCTTAAATGAAAGAGTTCCACATCCTGGCCCGTTGCTCACAAAACAGTTTATTGGGCCTTGTTTTACTGCACAGGGCCCTCACCCTTGGATCCTTCCACCCTCTCCACCAGACTGCTGAAGCACTGGCAGCAAGCAGCGGGTGAGGTGTGAGCTTACCTGGTGTGAGCTTACTCTGCAGTCGTGCACACAAATGGGCTGCTCTTGTGCATGGCACCAGCTGGGTGCTGCTGGAGCCTTTGGTCATTGCTCACCCTCAGATGGCCACTAATTTGTATCTTCTTTTCATTATAATGTAAATCTTTGACATTTCAAGGAACTTAGTATCTTAGACACTTCTATCTCTCTAGGAAATAGGAAGAGGAGTTCAAAAGCTATTAGGAGCCAAAAGATCCTGACATGCTGCGTGGCCATGACTATCTTGCTTCCTTATGAAATAAAAGTAACAAACCTTGCAAAAACCTTACCAAAATCCTGGGAATTCTGGAAAAAATGGTAGATAAAAGTCTGTGGTGATTTCATCAAAGTCCCCTGAGAGGTTTCCAGCACAGCATGAGCAGTCCTGCACTAGGGCAGCGGTTTGGCGTGGCTGGAAGCACGAGCAAGTCTGGCATGAAGAGAAACTGTCAGCTTCCTCCTTACTCTGAGGCAGCACAGGATTTCCTCTCTGCCTCCTATCGTGTGGTAGGAGTGAAAGAGAGGATGACAATTTAAAGATATGTCAGTGCACAAAAAAAAAAAAACCCCAAACAAAAAAACAAAAAACACCAAAAAACCCCCACAAACCCAGCCCAACAAAAACAAGCAAAAAAGAAAACCAGCTCAGCATGCTACCGCTGGTTGAAAGGTAAGTAAGATTTAAATAGAAATAATCCCCAGAAACTATCTAGTTCAGGTTATCAACTAACAAGCTGGTTAATTCCTGTAAGGATTAATCCTTTAAATTATTATGCCTGACAGATGTTTGCTGAAGAGGAATTAGTCCAAAATTTGCAGCACAAAAAAAGCAAGAAATAAAAATGCAAATGGGCACATTTAGCTCACCCTCTAATATAATTAAAATTGTCCTTTATATGCACTTATCTTCCACTCTTTTTCAGTCTCAGGTCTCTAGCAGGAGATTCCCTTCACAGACTGACACACCAATCTAGATTCTGCTCTGTTGCAATCATGCAATGCAAAAAAGAGGTTAGCCACTATTTTCAGGCATTACCACTGCTGCACAACTTGGCTGAATGAACTACACTTTGCAGATGTTAGATGTCTGTTGTGATGGAACACATTATGAACTCTCCAACTCTGATTTCCCCAAACTATTGGAAAATATAAAGCAGCATTCCCTGTCAGTTAAGTAGGATCTCACTGGATACATCTGTTGTCAGACGTTCAGTGAAACCCACTGGTTTGGTCTAACCACCCACTATCTGAATCATCCCAATGGTGTAAATATACTTAATGGAGTTGAGGACCAAACTAGATCTCACACTCTAGCTAATGTGAATTCAAAGCAAGTCCAGATGACCAACAATCTTTCTAGTTTTACAGTTGCTGTGTATCCTAATTTGTCACTGAGTAGCATTTCTGGGCTTAAAATAAAATTAAGGGGAAAGGTGGAGAAATCAGTGAAAACAAAAAGAAGGGAAAAAAGTTGGTGCATATTTTGTTTCTTAATTAGAAGTTACAGATACAAACAGGGATAAAACTACAATCTTGTCATCCCATTTCAGACTTGGGCAGTAAAAGTGAACAGCACAAGTTAAAAATGAAGACAGGAACAAAGATGATATGAAAATGTAGGTGGAAAAACTGCAATGGAATAGAAACTTTCAATCAAGCTAACCCTGTGGAGTTGCTGATACAGAGGATTGGCTCAAGACCGGTAATTTTATTAGACTGGGACTCCAATGCAGCCAACCTGAGACTTTTGCCACCAATGGTGAAAAAATACTGAGACAGAATAGGAGGAACATCTTGATTTAGGATTGTGTTGCTCTTTGACTGGTGGAATTTTAAATGGCCATAAATTAACTCCTTTACATACTTTTCCCCTGTTCTCACTCTTCCATGCTAAATTCCATAGTCAGCATAAATTTGCCATGGTCCTGCTTAAAAAAAAAAAAAAAAAAAAAAAAAAAAAAAAAAAGAGAGAGAGAAAAAAAAAATTGAAAAAAAAGGACTGAAATTACTAGTACTGAGGAAGCAGTGTATTTATGGCCAAAATCAACTATACACAGAAGCTTCTGAAACACAGTAAGAAGCCAGTCTCTTTGGCTGACTGACCTAGAAAGCAAAGGAGCCAAGCAGCTACCCTGGTGAAAAGACAGCTGCAACCTGGAGGCAGCAATAAAAGGATCAAACTGACAGTCAGAAATGCAGTATTCCCCATTAAGCTTTCAGGTAAGTTAACAATACAACATATTTTAAATATATAAATTCTAGATTACCACTTAAACATAATTCCTTTTAGATCACATTTGATGTTACATTTTCCCATATTTTAAAAGGAAACTGTAGTTTCATCAAAATATTTCAAAAGTTCCCACAACATCTGACATGCCATTCCCTTCTTTCACATACAAAGAACATAATTTTCAGTTTCAGCAAGGGATAGAACAGTGTTTTTGCTACTGTTCAGAACAACAATAATTTCTGTTGTAGTAGAATAGCATTTGAATGGCCCCTGTATTTGGATGGCCTTACATCTTTATATTCAAGTATGGATTCAATTACATCTGTAAGGAAACCAGCTGGATCATTTTAGATTACCTGTAAGACTATAGGCACTGAAAAGAAAACTTATTTCTAAAAACCCATGGAGTTAAATGACTGGATTGTTCCACCAACTAAACTACTGTACTTCAGTGATACTCAGGACAGACTGGGCTCACTGCCCATGTCTGCACCTCTGAACAGCCAGTGATGTTCTGATCACTAACTGTTTAGGAGGCAGAAATTGTCACCCCAGTAGGGTTACAAGGGTTATAAAGTGCTGCCTGAGCTCTGACAAGGAGCTATGAAACCCCTCAGGTAGGAAAGAGAGAAGCAGTAAAAAACTTTTTGGTCCAAGACCACTGTAACTTATATATTCTTCCTTCCTTGCATAGGCTCAGCTCCTGTCTGTGAACCAGCACTCCACCATGCTGCAGGGAGCACATGGAGAGGAGCAGTGGCATCCCCAGTTTGCAGAGATTACTGCTGAGACAGAAGAGAAGAGGCAGAATATGGATACAGAGCTACAGAACACACACAGGAGCAACAAGGCAGTATCAGCATGAAAAGCCAGAGGCACAGAAGCAGCTCCCTGTCCACAGTCAAATTTCCACAGATGTTGCAGCAAAGAGTTTTAAGGAGGAATCTGAGAGATGGTCATGACGTGGATTACATGGGAGGACAAAACTGGGAGAAAAAGCATGAAAGCACTCCAGGGAAAGTGTATCAAGCATAAGCAGAGGCTGGTATTGTAGGCTGGCCAAAGGTTGAAGCTGCTCTCTTAATAACCAGTGAAATGCAGCTTGGGGCTATATGGGAATCAAAATTTCCATATTGTGGGAAAGATCAGATTTCTAACTATATTTTAATTCTGAATAGCACTGGTATAAAGTAACTGTCTATGCAATTGTTACACCCCAGAGAATCTGGTTTGGAATTGCTACAAGAAAACATTTCAGAAAAGGAACACCCACATCAAGCATTCAGGTTGTCCTGAGTACTGGGTTTGGACATACTGGCAGGGCACTGAGTGCTTGGTCTCTCTTTCTGGTACAATTTCACTCTGTGTAAATAATGAATCATTATACAGAACCTAATCATTAGGCACAGCTTTATGATTCAGCTGTCCCACCTGCATGCTGAGCATCTGAAAGATTGAGCTGAGGTAGTCATTATGTTCCGTCCCATTCAGCAAGAAAGAAGGTATTTTAATAGACAGCATTAAAAGAAAACAAACAAACAAACCCACAAAAAAACACAACTCCCTCCCCCCCTGCAAAAACAATCCCTCAAAACACTAAAAGCCCACAAACAAAAACAAACAAAAAAACACCAAAAAACAAACCAAAAAACCACAACCTCCGCCACAAAACCAAACTCTGAAAAATGTCAGATCTGATTTAAGCAAGATTAAAAGAACCAAGATGTAGGTTAGCTGCTGGTGTCTTAACTGAAAACATCTATTTGCAGATCTACAAATTAAGGTGTAAGCTGCTAGTAGCAATAACCTAAAAACACTCTACAAATACCAGAGCAATAGACCACATAGGTCTACCCTGTAGTAAACAATTGCATGTGGAGCACAGAAGCAGTCTTAACATCCAGGTACATTCCTCAGCACTGACTAACTACAACTTTTCAACACTAGCAAGGCTTTAAAAAAAAAAAAAAAGGATGTGACACTTAAAGTACTGGGATTAAATGTGTTCATGTAATTACTTACAAAAATGTTTTGATATTTTGGTATCTTCAGCTCTTTTACCAGACAGCAAATACTACTTAGCTCTGCAGACCAGAATGACAGTGCTATCATTACTTATTCTCTCAATACAAGATAGCTGGACATGCAAACAGTTGAGAAAAAATAAAGTAACACTGAAGGTAAGAATACCTTTAGGGTTGCTGGTAGCCCTGTCCTAAGCACCCCCCAGGTAGCTGCCATCAGGTGGTTATGGGATAAAAGCATCATGACAAGAGATGTCTCTGAGGGAGTGTCTGAAGAAGGGGTATTTTGCAAATGGACAGATGTTTCCTCCTCGTCTTCTACAAGGCTGGAGAAGGTTCTGGGCAACACAGGGATGTGGGCCTTGAAATCTAGGCTGCTGGCCATATAGCTCAGACACCGAAGCTATGATGGCCTCACACAACCAGGGGTGCAGGCAGCTGCCAAGCAATGCCAGGGACACGCTCCTGTTATCTCCACCTCCTTGCAGTAACTTCCTCTCACTACTTTACCATCATTCTCCTTTGTCTCCCTAATTTTTAATTTATTGATTCTATACTTATCCAGAAGCTTCTTTCAATGCAGGGAAAAATCACAAACAGGGCTGTTTTTCTGACAAGGACCTTTAGTTCTAGACCAAGGCACTGCCTTCCAAATTAAGTCCCTCAGAGGAGAAGCAGCCATACCTGGGGATGGATTTGAGAAAATCTGGGTGAATAAATTAATTATACTTTAAAAGCATCTTAAAAAATTGAGTAGTAACTAGAGAACAAGGATACAGGGAAAGGGGGAAAAGTACTACAAGACAAGATTTGAAGCTTGCATATTAAAAAATAGAAGAAAAACAAAACAAAGAAGCTTGAAATTTTGTCCTTTCTTTTATACTGAAAACATTTTTTGTAGATAGGTTTCTCACACCAGCTCCATGCACTCACAGACAGAACAACTAATGGAGGTGGTAGGTCTATAATTTGAGAATACAAGAGAAAATCCCAGGCTCTGGTGAAGCCAAGGGCAATATTCACTGAGCCAAGGTTTCTACCCTGGCTCCTGTGGACTTAGACACACGTTAACGAGAAAATTTTTCCTTGGGTGATCACTTTATCTGGAGATCTAAATTAACTCAAGCACTCTTCTGGTGTTTACTGAACTGGTATTATTAACTATGTACTTCACACAAAGCCTGTGCTTAACCCACTGCAGCTACAGGCCATTTCTGATGACTTACATAAGAAATATCATCTCCCATCACCATCAGCCATTGTCATCTGCCATTCATTTAATCATTACCACGTTCCCACAGAGACTCAAGGGTGTTTATGCAAAGAGATTTTTGCATGAAGAAAAATCAGACATATGAGTTAAAGGGGAAAAACTGATAGCTCCAAAGATTAGTTTCTTTAATTTACACAAAGAATCTTTAAGGCAGGGGCATATTTCTTCACATGACCCTGCCTTTGCATCTAACTGACTTGAAAACACAGTGGATATGTCAGTGTTTATATTCTTTCCACCTTCTGCTTCCCTCAGCTTCTTCAGGTGGTACCCACATCAGGGTACAAATCCTGGATACGGACCAGCTGTTACATCTCTTAAATTACACCTCAGTCAGAAGCAACACAGGGTTTTCTGCTAGGATTGCCTCATTATAATGGCATCTAAACAATCATGCAATGCTGTAAATCACACATGACTTCTACGTAAGGTGGAGACAAAACAGACAAAAGTAATCCCTACACTTTTATCACAGCTTAATTTTTAAAATGCAGTTCTGTCAGTCCATCTGAGTAGGTGAGTCATTGTGTGAGATAATCTTGCAGGGTAAAAGCTCCAATCTTGTTGGTTTTTAAATAAACCCAAGCAGCCAGATCCACTCGGGGTGGTTTATGCTGTCTCACCCTCACACTCTCCAGCCTAGAACCTACAAACAAAGATGCCACATACATCAAGTGTACCCTATGGGATGAGATGTCAGTGTCATTACAGATGGAGACACCGATGGTTTCAGTAGCATCTGTCTTTCAAACATAGCTTCCAACAGACAGTGACAGACTCAAAACCACGAGGTACCTGACATCACTAATTCCATTTTATACCTCTGATTATACATGCTCCTTCAGCACCATGGAGCAAACCTGTGGCACAGAACACAGCTCTTCTGAATCAGCCCAGTGCAGAAAGAGAAGGATGACCATGTGCTCAACAATACATCTCAACTTGTGTGTTGTTTGGGAGTGAAGGTTTAAGGGCTTGACAACTATGTTGTTTATTCAGCACAACTATGCAAACAGTTTCAAGAGAATAATGAGAACACTGGTTGTATATGCCAGCCTAGATCAAAACAATACTTAGGAATCACTTGATCTTGAAAATCAAGTATTTTCAAGGAGCCTTGAAGAACATTTCTCACTCTTATCAAAGATTACAGCTTCCTGAATATTCGGTTCTTTAGACCCAGAAGAAACAACACCCAAAGAGGTTATAAGGTGCCGATACTTTCCAACAGTGGGAAGAACCTGCTTGTGACAGGAAGCCTGCACATCAGGCTACAAGTCAGACTTCTGTCACTGATACTGACACTCCCAATGAATTCCTGCATCACCTGAGCAAACACCACAGTCTCACATGCCTCACTTGGCTCAGCTATCCCAGACAGAGTAATATCTACTGGCCTCAAAGCAATCCAAAGGTTTTTGTGGGTGTCATTGCTCTAAAACATGGTGCAGTCTCAGGCTGAATAACGTGTGCAGCTCTAGTTCCCACAATTTAAAAAGGATGCTAAGGTACTCAAATGCCTCTAGAGAAAGACAACAAAGCTGGAAGGCATCTCCTATGGGGAGCACTTGAGGACTCTGGGTTTGTCTAATCTGGAGAAAAGGAGGCTGACATGCGACCTCATTGCTCTCTACAGCTTCCTTAGGGGAACTGGAAAGGGAGGTGCTGAGCAGTTCTCCCTGGCATCCAGAGACAGAACATGTGGGAATCATCCAAAGCTGCACCAGAGGAGGTTTGGCTGGACATCAAGGAGCTCTTCTTTACTGAGAGGGTGGTCAAACACTCTAACAGGTTTCCAAGAGAGGTGGTCGATGCCCTGAGCCTGTCAGTGTTTAGGAGGCATTAGGACAATGCCCTTAATACCATGCATTAACTTTTGGTCAGCCCTGAGGGGGTTAGGCAGGTGGACTACAGGACCATTGCAGGTCCCCTCCAACCGAAACAGAATATTTTAAAATTATTATTATTATTACCACCATCATAATCAACAGCAAGGAAAGAAGTATGTAGCCTAATGTAAAGTGTTTCTAGGATTCCCTGATGACAGGCACTGTATCTACTAAGTATAACAGTAAGTTGCTCAGCACAAGCTTTCCCATGTGCTTCTCATTCACCTTGAGCTCCCAATATTACTGTCACATTTCTGAAAAAGGTTTTCTGCATAGCACAGATGTAAAAAGCTATTTCACCTTTTAATACCACTAAATAAATACTAACCAAGAACAAACCAAGCAAGCCAGAGCTTGATATCTGAATTCCAAGAAAATTACAATCTCACAGTTCTCCTTGTTTCTTCTGGTATGTTATTTCATGTATCTGTTCAGCAAGACCCAAAGCAACTTAATCCTCAGCCTGTTAAAAAGGAGAAATTCTCCTGAAATCCCTTGTTATGAAGAGCTCCGTATCAAGCCCATGTCTGCTGTTTAAGTGTAACATAGAGAAGATGTCTGTACCAAGAGACATGAAAAGTCAGTTCTGCCAAAGGAAAAACCAATGAACCCATGTCATCTTTAAAATCACTGCATTTTTTCTTGGAATACAATTAAACTGTGTGCACAGACAGAGAGAGTGACAGCAACGATTGCTCATTAACCTGATACTTTGTCAGTGAGAATGTCCTTCCCTGTCAGATAACCATCCTTATCTCAATATTGAGGTGGGGCCTCTTCAGGTCGCTCAAGTTAAATACCCCAGGGCTCACCATTCCTTGAGTAATATTTTGTAATACAGGCAGTACCACACTGTGATTCAATTTATTAACAATACAGGGACATACCATGATAAGCAACAGTTCATGATGCTTTGAGTCTACACAGCAGTGACCAAAACTTTAGTAAAATTTAGTAAAATAGTGATAGTGTGTAGTTATCACTAATCAGTCTGAGTTTTGATGTTTAAACTGAATTTTAGACACTTTTCATTTTTTCTCATGTCATTGCAGGGTATTTTTATTTAATCAGTATTAACTACAAGCACAAATCCTACCATTCCATTGCTTGCAGAGCAGACCTGCATGATCAAAAAAGACCCTGAGCACCTGCTTTGCATTTTTTAGTTTCACAGAACTGAAGGCTGAGAAAGCCGAGACATTCCTGACCATCAGGAAGAACTACCTTTAAGAGATATTTTCCTTGAAGAATAAAAGTATTCCACTGCCTGCACTCCAAAGGCAGAGGGGAAACTTTTGACAGATTCAAAGATGTATTTAGGAACCTGATATTTTTTAATGTTGGTTTCAGGTGCCTGAACGTTTATCTTCATACAGTTGTGTCAACTAAAAAAATTGCCTGACAGTTACACCCTCTATTAACATCCCTGCAGCTCAAGAATTTTTACCATGTGGCTTTTTCCTTTCATGTACCCAACTGCCAGGATTCACTGTTAGCTCACAACCCTGAAGTGGACATGTACAATACAGTTTTAAGGGACCCTTTCTAAGGATATCATTCAACTTGTGTCTATGGTAGAACAAATTTGCCAGGACAGGTCATAGCTGTGTCATGAAATCTTGTCTACAGCTGACAAGGACCAACAGTTAAAAAAACCCAACCTAAAAATCAAATATCTCATCATTGCTACAAATGATCTGAGATTTGCCCTACCAGCTCCATGAAGGAATACATTAACACAGTATTCTGCATCAGGATAAGTAATCATCACTATTGCTTGATTTCATGGGAACTGTGTTTATATGATCACATTCAATAAGTCTTGACAATTATAACAATAAATGTTGGCCAATATTGTCCAAATAAAATAAATCCAGAGATACTAGCTGAGATCACAGTCCTCCTTTTCTTGATGTTTTGCATAAATGTGTGCCTGGCAGAACAAAGACAGGAGCTGTGGCCTGGAGAAACAGAGATGTAACAACAAAGTGCTTTGTGACCAGCACAACTTGAAATCAGATCTCCTCCAGAACTGTGTTCCTTGGTTGATTCAATGTTTACACTGAACTGTACCACAATTTTCTGTTTCCATGTTCAAAATGCAATGTATCAATTCAGAGTTAATCTTTGAAGTTTTAAGGCAGTTCAGGGGCATTCACACAGAAAAACCTCCTTTTCTTCTTTAACTTTCTTCTCCTTCAACTTCATTTACACCAAATATCTGTCAAATGGAATCAGTGACATATCACCCAGTCACTACACTAAAAACTAGAGAAAACTGGCGAGTGCCTGACACTAGACTTGCTTATCCCTGTTGGCCTGTTTCTACAAAATGTGCAAGTACTTAATTACCATGGAGCAGTTCTTACGTCGCACTAGTTGAAACAGGAAAATGGCACTAAAATATTATTCAAGGGACAAATACCAAGATGCACATGCATATGCATATTAAGGGATGGCATAAACCTTCTTTCCAATGCAAGCTATGCAAAAAGATGAAGGGTAGTTATCTTTTTGAAGCTGTGATGCATCAGTTGGAATTGCTTTTGAAAGTCATGGAGATGCAAGTACAGCCAAATCTTGAGGCCAAGCATCCACAAGTGTATAAACAGGTTTTGAGGATAATTCGAGAAACAGAAATAACTAAAGGGGAACAGAAAAATGTCTTACATGAGAGGAGAGCTAGACACTCTTTTAAATGAGATCAGTGCATGAAGACAAACCACAAATGGAATTAAAAGCATGGTAAATGTCTTGACCAAGATACTAGGGAAAGGAAGACAAGTGAAATACATGTCTGAAGGGAAAAACTGGAACTATCAGAAGATGGAATGCAAGAAAAGATGCAAGCACCACAGTACCACAATCTGAATTGTAGCTAATTCTGAGTCCCTTATCTGATGATCATAGTCCAGATCTGATAATTCATAGTGAACACGAAAACAGCACTAGGTGTAGGGGAAAGCTTTCTTATACAGAGCCCATCAGCTTTGTCAGACTCCACTTCCTGACAGATAGTTTGTAAGGAACAATGTCCCTGTGACTCACCAAGAGATATTTTCTTCTCACTGAAACAAAAGTCGCCATGGGACTGATTGAAGAAAGTTACATTTCCCTGAGATCCAACTGGCTCACACTCTTGGCAATCACAGAGACTGGGCCAAGCTGATCTGTGTTTCAACAACCCACAGATTTGAGACACTTTGAAAAAGAAGGAAACCACTTGTAGGCAACCAATCAGCTTTTAAAGTTTTGTTGCATTTTTTAAATTCTTTCCCCAGAAAACAACCACTGTGTACAAAGATTTTGAAATAGCATGCAACATGCCAAGGGCTTAAAAGTATCATCCAAAAAGCAGCAAGGAGCTGATAGTAGTACCATAGAGATATTGTTTTTCACTAATAGTAGTAGCATAGTGACATTATATTTAACTAACGATTTATGATAGCCAGACTTATATTTGAAGCAAAAGAGAAGGCAGGCATCCTACGCAAAATAATGCAGTGTCTTGCAAGCATAATTTTCACAATTATTCATCATATATATCCGTAATTCCTGCAAGTTTCAGTCTACCTATTTGAGTAGAACTTTTTCTACTATCATAAAATAGATGGCAGGAAGAAGCTTAAGAGAAACCAAAGTCTTACTGTACCTTGGAGTGGAAGGTGTTGACATACAGAAGGTGCACAGAATCAATAAATGAGGGTATAAACTCTTATCACAGAAAGACTGGGATAAGGACTTGTAACAGTTTAGGAAGAAAAAGGGAGACAAGGTCAGACCTGCTTAAGGGGAATCAAAGCCAAACTAGAATACATTTAATAGATTTGAAGGGGAGAAAGGTGGGAAAGGAGAAGAGAAACAAGGAACTTGCAAACTGTAATAGAGCCCTAACAGTGGGGACTTACAGATGAAGAAACTTGACAGTAACGCTGAGCAACCGGCTTTGGCAAGAGCCTGTCATCTGGGAAGGAAAAGTTGGAGAACGCAGCCGAACGCTTCACCAAATGAAAGGTTTTCCGCGTTTATCTTGCATTACCCAGGGAGACACGCTGCAAGGACTGCAGCGACTGGATTACCTCTCTTAGTAGCACCCAGGGAGCTCTCGCAGTGGCCGGGGAGCTGCTTTGCCTTGTGCTCAGCGCTGCCTCCGCTCCGCTCCGCGGCTGCAGCTCTGCCCGGCGCTACCGCTACCGTTACCCCGTGCGGCGGCACAAACCTGCGCGGCGGGGCCGGCACCGGGGCGCACAGCTCGGGCGGGGGAACGGCCGAGGCGCAGCGGTTGCCAGGCGGGCTGCGGCACCGGGGCCGAGCGCCCGCTGCCGTTTCACTCCGCCTCGCCGCTCTCGGGGACGGAGGAGCGCGGGCCGGGACCGGTGGGCAGCGCCGAGCAACAGGAGGCGGGTCTGGGGGCCGGGCGGGCTGTCAGTGAGCCCAGCCCAGCCTCCCTGCTAGTCGGGACGGGACGCCGCAGTCCCAGGGCGCCGCCGTTTCCTCGCCGTTACTCCCCCCGCGCAGCTCCCCGAACACCGGTAACAGGCCCCGAGCACCGCCCCCGGCAGCACCGCAGGCCCCGGGGCTCCCGCGGGACAGGGCCCCACTCACCGTCGCGGCACCCGACGCCGCCGTTTCCCCCGCGGGCAGCCCGAGGGGCCGCGGTGCCTCTTCCCCTTCACTCGGCCGCTTCTGGGTCTCTGGGCCGCCCGCCACCGGCCCCGCCGCTCCGGGAGCTGCGGGGCGGCTCGGAGGGTCCGCCCTCACCGCAGCAGCCCGGGCCGGCGGGCGGTGTTATGTAACGCGGGCCGCAGCCGGCCGCCGTCCCGCCCTGCGAGCAGCCGCCGTGAGGAGAAACCCGTGCGGGGCGGCAGCGGCGGGGACGGGCACCCCGGCTGGCTCCCCTTCCCTGTCCGGGCACCGGGATCAGGCTGTCCCGGCCGGCGGGCGGACTGTCCTTGTGCGGCGGCAGGCGGGTGGCCCTGGCCACAGGCACCAGGTGAGCAGCAGGATTCGGCTATTTTTAGCCGAGTAAAGCGCACTAAAGGAAAAAGCTGTTTCACACAGTATCATGCTCTGAGGGGCTCGGAGCTGTGAAAGTCATCAGACAGGAGGAGAACGGGCAGCAAACCACAGACGATCTTTCCAGGTGCCGGTAGCCCCGGTGATCTGTGCCAACGCGTGAGCGAATTTATTAATGTTTCTTTTGAATGCCTGGAAAGCAGGGCGGTGTCCTGCGTTTCGGCACTTGTACAGAAATTAAACCACCCCAGCTCATCGCAGTTAGTATGGAGAGGAGGAATTCGTTTGAATGCGAGGAGTGTTATAACAAACCGAGATCTTGGAAAAAAAAAAAACCTGTTTCCACCCGGGTCTGATTCAGGCAGTTCTGTGCTCTGTAACCTATCTCAGCAGAAATCTGCAGCATATGCTTGGGTTATTATGGGAAAATCAGAAACAAAAGGAGCAGGAGGAATGGTGTGTGGCCAGCCACAGCGTCAGTTCTGTTGCCCAGCAAGAGAAGCAAGAAAGTTGTCAACATCTCCATCTGCAGCATCAGAAAGTTACAGTCACACGAAAGCCCCTGCAGTGAGCCATGGGGAAGGAAGGAGGAAAGAACGAACAGATTATTTATATGTGAACAATAATATAACGTAAACAAATTGAACGAGCACGTGAAGAAGTTTGTATTTCACGAAGCATAAAAATGCACTCTTTGGCGGAGGTTACATTCTGCCCTCTGCTGCTGGGAACTTGTACGGTTCAGCTCCCTAATGAGCAGAAAAAACAGACTATTTGCCATAAAAGTCTCAGACCACACATAAGAGAACTGAGGCCGAGAGCCTTGAGACACCGGCAAAAGTGGAGAGAGGGTGAGCTCCCAGAGTCTGTGAGAGCTCTCCACCCCCTGATGCCGGACAGGGTAGGCTGCCTGACAGCAGTAATGTCATCTGCCTGCATCAGACTGCTGGATCTCCATGGGTTCACTTCTGCCCATAGCCAGGTATTCGAGATGATCACCCATCCCTGTGCCAACACAGATTTAACTGAGATATCAAAGTATTTAAATTGCTTCCAAACCATTAGGGATCACTCTCATCGGCAGTGGTAAGTGGAAATTTTATCATTTGGAGTAAAACTTACATCACTGGTGTGTAAAATTTCATCTGCCTGTGCGGTTAGTCTTGTCCCATATTAATTCAGATCTTATCTTTTAATGACCTTTGGAATACTGTGAGGAACCGGATAGAGCCCAAAAGGGTTGGCAAAGGAATGTGTCTATAATAGGTAGATGACAGAGAAAAGAAAAATCTTATCTGTGAATTTGCATTGGGAAAACTGGCTTGGTCACCACGGTGAGTATATGAGGAACTTGCTCACTGACAGCAAATAATTTCTTATGAAACTACCCCTAAGAAATTACCTGACATACCTAAACCTTTTAAGTCCAAAGTAAAAACAGCCCCTTGTTTTGACCAGAAAGTTTGCTGGTGTTGGACAATGCATCACTATATCTAAAAAATGCTTGTGTTAAGTTCCTCTTCTGCATTTCCCTGTGTGGAGGCTTTTATGGCTCTGATTTTACTACCACAAACAGCTTTATAAATGCTGAGCTAGAAAAACCAATATCACAGGCAAACAGCAGGCATTAAGTAAATGAGCATTCAGTGCAGTACCCAAACAATATAAAGCTGCCCACATACCACACCTAAACAACAAAGGAGATGATGGAATGGCTGCTAGCAGTGTGGAAGGGTGGAGGTGCTTCTGAAAAGGAGAAAGCAGCAGCTCTAGCTCTCTTTCCTTGGAAGAAAGGAATATATTTTTAGAAGCAGTTGGCTCAGACTCCAAACCAAACCACGAGTGTTTGTCAGTGAATATACAGCATTTTCAGACACTTCATGTGATGACCAGAATACACAAGAGACTGGGTGTAAAGTACCAAATACTGCAAAAGTAACAATGGTGTTGGCATGGTTTACTCCACAGAAGAACCTGTGTGACATCTCTGGGGCAACCAGGCAGCACTTAAAATGCTGCAGGGCAGCTGCTCTCTCTTTATTAGCATAACACACCCATTTATTCATGCTCATAACCGATGACAAACAAACCTTACACAGTATTAAGATGTATCCCTTTATGTTTGCTTGGGTACAGCAGTGTAAATTGTTATTCAAATAATGAGTCACATGGCAGTGTTGAGGGAGGAACAGTATTTGTTGGCAGAGTAGCACTTGTGCACAGCATACTAGTAACATATCTTTGGCATGACAGGTATCAACATTGGGGCTTCTCAGGGCTTTTTTTTTTTATGTTGTTTTATAGGTACTAAAATTTGCACATAGCTTGACTGAGAGTTTCCATGGGTGGTGGTAAGAGCTGCTACAGAAGAACTCTCTCCTTTGTAGTTAAGGAATGAAGACACATAAACTCTGAATGCTCATGTCAGAACAGCATATCTTGAGGAGCACTAGGACAAGGATCACACCAGTAAACCAGGTTAACTTCCTGCCCTGTATGCATGTGGAGGTCATCCAGGCTGAACCTTTTGTCTAGTTTGGCTCCACATCTTGGGCACAGACTGACTGCCTCCCCAGGGAAGTGGTGCTTTGTGCTAAGGTATCAGTACTGACACCAGTGGCCCAAATACTCTCCAGTAATTACACCTTTCCTGTTCACCGAGGCTCAAACTCGTGGGCAGACTTGGGTATTTAACACCCCAAGGCCACTTACATTTTAAGCATAGATTCTCAAAAACAGATTCTGAATTAATTGATTTTTTAATTTTTTTTTTTTGTGCCAGCATGTTTCCATGCAAACAGAAGAAAAGTGACAGTAGTGCCCCTTAGCTTTTACATTTGAATTGCATCTTGAACTGAAAGATAGCAACCACAGAAGTCTGCAAGCCTAACAGTGAAAACAATGTAGGAAGAAGCTTAGCAGACAACAAGTGACATAAGTCCACTGAAATCAAAGAGAATTAAGCCAGTACATATCAACTGAGGTACAGCTCCATGTATTCATGTGGAAAACAGACTGTTTGCATCACATGCACTAGACATCAAGATTCTTTGTGTGAACACTTGATTGAATCACACCATGTTGTCTGGAACATACACTCTAAAGGAACAGTTGTCACTGATGATGTTGGAGTCCAACACTATCAAAACATTCATAAATAACATTCACCCTCCGCATTGATATCAAAGAATTTTTGTTTCAAGAGCAAAGCAACAGCTCTTCTAAGCATAATTATTTCTTGCACCCTCTTTGCAGGTTCTCACAGGCTTAGATTTTTTTCTCACTCTGGTGCCTACACATCTTTAACAGTCTGAAGGCACTCAGAAAGCTAATTTTTTTTTCTCCCTAAATGTAAGAAGAAACAGTAAATGCCCAAAATACACTAGGTCTGTTAGAAGTTGGTAAGGGAAGAAAGCTCAAACTTTGGAGACAGTATCACTTCACAACTAGTGGACACAAAAACAACATAAAAAGGTTGTTGTACACTTAACTACACTGGTGGAGTTTTGCTGATGCATCTGCAGTAGTGAAAGTCTTTACATCAGCTTCCATTTTAAAAGGAAGCTTTAAAAATACTGCTTCTACATGGAAAAAAATTAAGACTGTGTATCTGAGTACTAATAGAATTATTTTGTTTTTTAAAATGTTCTTCAAGCAGGAGTGTCAAGCAAAGAACAACTGAACATAGACTAAGTTAAGGGTTGAAACAAAACCCCAAGATGCAACTCTCCTTAACCCAAGAAGCATCTTCACCATCAGGCTATGAAGTGCCACACTGTTTGCTCTCTGTGCCTCCCATCCCTCAGGGTGACTTGAGATTTTTTTTAAAGACATCACCAAGGCAGCAGCTATGCAGGAAATGCAAGATGTAGACAAGTTAGAAACTGTAACTAGAACGAAAGATTGAATTTACTTTGTTCCTTTGAGACATCTGCCCTGCTTTCAGCTACCTTTTTCACACTATTTTTGAAGATCACTGTTCTGCATAGCTCTCTTTTCTCAAGTCCTCGGTGGCCTATTTAATTGAGTAAGATAAGTTAACATGGAAATAAAAGGAGGCTCCAAGTTGAAGCAGATAGTAGAAGTATCTTGGAGAAAAGAGAGGGGGTGGGGGAAAGAAGATAATTGTTTATCCACTTGTAAGTAGAAATAGAGAAGCTTGCTCATACCACATGCCTCCCTCCAAATAACAAAGAAAAGAGCTGAAATACAAAGTTACTTTTTACTATTAAAATAAATCTCATGTGACTACTTGTGACTGTTCCTGGTTCCCTTCTCACCACAAATGCAGTTCTGCTGTTCTGATTTCCTTGAGACTCCACAGTCTGGAGCTATGCTTTAATCTATATGTCTCCTTGCTTCTAGGTTTGCCAGCTGTGGGAAACTATTTGTTTGTACCTAGTTTTTTAAGGCATGGGAAACACATGCTACACAGAATTTTCTCATGTCACTTTTAAAAAGACTGTAGTACTAGGAGAAGTCGTTACTTCTGTCTCCCTCATTCCATGGCACATGGACTGTAAATCCACAATAATCTAGCACAAAACTGCAGCAGAGCATACAACTTCCTCTGATCGAGTGTCTCAAAGTACAGTGACAGAAAGCAGTTTCTACCTTTTGTCTCCTCACATCTCCTAGGTCTAGCAACAACTGAAAACTAGGATCTGAATAAATCTCTGGACAAAGAGCAAAGGGCTACTGATAAGGAAGGGAGTCAAAGGATGATTCAGTGATCTGCACCCCACCATCACAAGAAAAATGGTTGTTCTAAAACTCAGGCTTTTCCACAGGCTTTTGTTCAGAATGCAAATGCTTTTTTTTTGTTTGTTTTGTTTTAAATGAAGGCAAGCTGATTATAAAACAGGCCTTTGTACAAGCCAGACAACAGCTACAACTAAACAGCACACAACTTTACAGTACAAGTTCTTTGTCCTGTGAGTTTCTAGCTATATGCAAGGGGGCTGCTGAGCAATCTCAGCTGCCAGGGACATCAGGAAGGAAGGAAGGCTACTATGAACTTCAGAGGAACAACTTTGAGCACTGCAGCATTGAAACTCTGATCACTGAATTGTTAGAAGCTAACCTAAAGGTAAGCGTTAAAATTAGAGCTTCCATGCAATAATTTTAATGCAAATTTAGGAAAGGTGCATAAATTTGTGGAGAACCTGCCTGTTCCTGCCCTCTAAAAGCATATGGTTAGTAGCCACCACCAAACAAACCTGTATGTGTTGTGCGGTTATAAGCATTTAAAACAATGCGTGTGGTCAGGATCAAGACAATCACAGAGCACCTATGTGGGGCATTTGGAACTGCTCTCTGTTAGTTCACTTGTTCTTAGAACATTCAGATTTTCAAGAGATACAGGTTTTCATGCCTAAAAGGGGAGTGAAAAGCACTTAGAATATGAAAAGACACCAAACTTTTCTTATCTTTATATTGACATTTCTGAATTTAGAAGTGGTGGATTTTGTTTGCTTTAATAAGCAAAATGTAGAGATCTAAAACTTAAGTTTTTGCCCTCTCCTTTAAAAAATTGTGTTTTTTCCTCCAAGAGATATTAAGAGTATGGACTAAAAGCTCAAGAACAGACATTACAAATGCAAGTACACCAACACACAATCCTCTTTTCCTATTTAAAGTTTTTGTTAGAACTTTGGGTATAATTTTCACACCAGATACAAACTACTCTGAAAAACAAAACCATCACCACAAGATAGTCACTTAGGTGACCAGTGGCTCAGGAGGCTGTGGCATGCCACCACTAGATTCTCACCCAAACCTGAGGTTTAATTTCTTTGTTCTTGGTAATGCCTATTTTGCACACACCACTCAGCTTTACCCCTTTCAGTCCTACTCCCTAAATATTTTTAAAGGCAGATTTTCTTTTTACACAGAAAATTCTTCTAATCTTAATTTTATACAACACCACCCTATCAGTTTCTGCTGTCTGCACAATCAGATGTAGTTGCTACAGCTTACCCATGTTCCTAATCAGTCCAATTCCTCCTCCCCTCCCCTTGTTAGGTTACACATTTGAGGTCTAAGAACCTCCCTGCTCTGAAGAGAGAGAAAATGACTGGCATAAACTCAGAAAGAAGACACTGCCCCATCCATCTCCAGGAACAACCAACAATCAGCATAGCTGTCTGCTTTAGATGAGATGCACAGTTCCCCTCTGCCTGAGTTCCAGCTTCCCATACTTTTGTAAACCCTCTCCTTAATATTCTACTGGAAACACTCTAGTCCAACCTATGAAAAAAATCAGAAATCCAGGGGGAGCATAGCAGTGGGTGGGAGGGAAACCCAATGGGTTTTTAGCTCAATTTAGTTCATATATTTATGTGTGTGTGTATATATATATATATGTGTGTGTGTGTGTGTATGTAGATATATATATAAAAGACTCTATGGCTCATACTGCATCCAAACATGGGCAGATTTCCATCTACATTCCTGCCAAAGATGAGTTTTCCATAAAGTTTTAAGCCTTGAAATTCCACACTACAGCTGTCTTCTGATCACATCGTACATCTGCCTCATACAAATTAGAATTCTCTTTAGCAGAACATAAACCACTGCACAACTCCATTGGGAAACTATAGTAAAATAAAAAATTTCCAATTTGCATAAAAAGTTGAAAGCTTTAACCCATATGAAAAGATGTAAGCAGATGAAATGAGGGTCACTTTATTCTGCCTAACACTTTGTATAATAGTGGGACTCTTAACAAGTTTTTACAACTATTTATTGCAATAACTAATTGTAGCTACTCACTTAAGCTTTTCTTCATCCCTGCTTTAAAATATCACTTCCGCACTTCCACAAGCATGTGCTATGTAGCCAAGAGTTACCCTCAATATTTTTACAGTAATGACAGCTTACTTATACTATATCTAAAAGAAAATTAGATTGGTAACACTAGCAACTGAAGATCAATGTTTCAACAAAAAACTTACAGGCTCCCCAGAATTACTTTATTGCAGATTTGACTGCAAATATTAAGCAACTGCAATCCAAGTGATTTAGGGTCCCAGCACTGGCTAGACTATGCTTCCTTTACAAAGTAATGTTATGAGAACTTAAGAATGTGTTAAAATGTGTACACGCATTCCTAGAAAAAAAACGAAAGACTAAAGGGTGCATGATGAAACAAAGAAAAACTTTATTGAAATTTTAAGAAAGATTTTAAAAACGTGTAATTTAGAATCTCCCTAGGTATTCCATCTGCCTTACAAATACGCTGATGTATGCAAAAATTCTTGAATTTTCACCTGTATGAAATACTTCTGGAAGTGAGAACCTCACGTATTATGAAACATGCTTGGTACCATCAAGTCTTCTGCAGAGGAGATCAAAGAGACAGCGCTGTTTACTGACACTAAGGCAAGTTTTTGAAACACAACATACATTCTCAAAATAACACAGAAAAGTACCTTGCTGTTTTTTTGTAGACTTTATACAGAAGATATGGGAATTAAAAAAACCTGAACAAGAACAGATGTAATTGCTTGCAGATGCAACAAGCACTGAATTACTATAGCCTGCCAGTTCAGTGATGTGCCTAACTCCAGGATCAACAGCCACCAGACTGGAGCTGTCTGAGCCTCCTCAAGGACAAGAAATGCATACTCAGAGCTTTTCTTGTCTCATTTCAACTGCATGTTCTGAAAATGAACAAAGCCAACACAAGCACTCACGTCACCGTAGCTACACCCAGCCTGTGCCAGCAGAACTTCACTGAAGCATGAGAATCTTAGAGGCAGAGAGTGTTCTGGAGTTTTCCCACAATTATGAGTGACCAGAAGACATATCTGGCATTTTATGTAAATCACCATTTGTTAAATCAGAAATGCAAAGCCCAGGACCCTGTTTCCACAATACTGGTGAAATGTGAATGCACAGGAAGCAAAGAACAGGACATGCATACAGTTACAATCCCAGGCTCTAGCTTTTTATGGCACAAGATTTGATCCAATAATGGTATCTTTATTTAGCAGATCAATTTCACTTTTGTGAGTTTGTTAAGTCTTTTTCAAGTCCATGAACAATTTTGGCATTAATAACTCCTGGGTGAAAAGAATCAAGAGGTGTTGTCATTGGAGGTAACATTTTCCAGCACTGCATATAAGTTAAATGTAATAAAATTATACATAAAATTATATATAAATGTATATAAAATTATATATAAATGTATATAAAATTATGTGTCCTCTGTAATACTGAAACATTCAACCATCACTACCATCTGCAAGGAAGCAAGAAGGGTCTAAGAGAGTCTGGTCAGGTACAACAGTTGCAACAAGCTTGTTTCTCCCAAAGAACTCTATTACAATAAAATCGCCTAAGTAGGTAGGGAGCATTTCCTAAGGCATAATAAAGGACTTCATTTCTAGGCACTATCACCAGTCAGAAAGACACAGAGGTATCTAACTTGGCCATGAAGAGGTGTCCTGTTGTGATAAGCTAAAATGAGACTTTTCTTTTGAGCTTTCTCACTTCTCCTTTTTCAAAACAAAACAAATGCAAAAAAATTCTGCTGCATGTATCACTGTTAGATGTCTGTCTTCTCATGCACTGTTTAAGAACCTTAACCCATCAATTCATAACTAATGATTCCATTCAGGAGAAGGATGCCTGGAAGCAACCTAATTTGTGTCAGGCATTTAAGCTGTTTGAATATTTGTGCTTTTATTACTGTTTTCAAAATGAAGTTATAGGTCTTCTAACAGGAACATCAGCAAAACGTCAGGAGTTCTATGGGAGTTCCGTTAACACTTCTTCTGAACAGAAGATTATCTGTTAATTATCTGGAAAATATAAAAAGTTTCACTTAGACTGGTATGAGACTGGCAACAAATAACTACATCTTTGTTTCTAGAGTGTGCCTGGGGTAATTGTTCTGCAGCTGCTGCCTCAGGTGAGGGGCGGGAAGAGGATGATGGGGAATGTGCCCGGAAGGCCGCGGCCCCCACCAGGGGGCACAACGCCTCAGAGGCGTATATATATGCGGATAGGCCGCGGCGCCCCGCGGAAGGCCGCGGCCTTCTATATATATACGCCTCTGAGGCGTTGTGCCCCCTGGTGGGGGCCGCGGCCTTCCGGCAAAGTGTTTATCCCTTAAGAGAGCACTGTATATTGCACAATAAAAAAACATTTCAGCATACTAAATACTGCATTAAAAAGCCATTCTGTTATGCTTATTATTTCGCAGGCCAGCCTCACAAAGCTACAGTGAGTAACTGTACATTCAGGTACTTTTATTTAACCCAGTATACAATGTATATATATATTTCTGAGGTTTCTAAGGTATAGCAGTTTTTCAGTGTCCAGCAGATGTTACTCTGTTTGCTGAACAATATCAGACTGCAGAATTGCTCTTCCTGTTGATGGATCAATAATGACATGGGATAAGTCATTACCTCCGTGGCAACAGCATCATTATGTGTAGGAGGAATATTGCGCATGTGGCTGCTGCAGCTCCTCCAGGCATGCCTCGGCTTCCTCCCATCACTGCTCTCTCTGCAGGCCGGGTATGCCCAGAGTACCAACAACCATGGGCACCTCTTCGACTACAGAGGATTCACCTACAACCACAGTTATGTTATTCCAGAAGGAGCATATCCTCACGAGGGTTTATTACACTTCGGTTTGATGTCCTATTTCACTTAGAATTTCTAATGAAACATCTGCTTGTAGAAATAGCTAGAATAAATTCAGAATGTCAAATACTACAAAGTGCTGCTCATAATCCAACATCTTTTTAGAAGATGACATTTGGTTGCCTTTAAGAGCAGAAAGTTCTCGTCTTACTTATTTTTCATTTAATTCCCTTCTGACTTTCCGGGACCTTCAAGTGCCAGAACTATTTCTGTTAGATTACAAAGGTGAACTGGACAACTTGAGCTATTACATTTAACACTTGTTAAGCCTGTTTCTGTTTGCACCAGTTCAACAAATAGAAAAACATTTTTTTTTTACTTCCCAGAATTTACTTAATTTTATCTAGCATGAACTGGATACTATTTTTTTGTTTTCATATTTTACTTCCCAGAATTTACTTAATTTTATCTAGCATGAACTGGATACTATTTTTTTGTTTTCATATTGCACAACCTTGTACCATGTTGATCACAACAGATACACCACAGAAAGCAGTAACTTCTTTATGTCTTGGTCAGCATGACCATGCCGGGCTCCTGATGTTCAGTTGAAACTAAAACATGACACACAAAATGCACCAAATTCATCAGCAATAGGTAAACTTTCCCTTTGGATTCGTATCAGAAAGTATTTCTTCATAAATACATAATACTTCCAAATACTGCAGCAACACTTTTTAAAAATTTATTTATTCATAAGCTACTCACATGGGATGACACACTGCAAGTTTGTCACAATTCTCTTTGAAATGTGTTCTAATTAAATTTAAATATAAGGCAACAGAAGTAATGCCTGAAGGTAGTGTCACAGAAAATGACAAGTATCTGAAGGTAGTTTCATAGAAAATTACTCAAGTATCAGCTGGATTCCACCAAAATTAAGAACTAGCAAACAGCCTTCCAAATGCTGAAGCTGGTCTTGTTTGGAAAGTTCTCAAATGAGCAGAGATGGACTGAAAAAAATTATTTTCCCTACAAATGCGAGTAATGCAAATGGGCATTAATACAATGAAAGTCTAGATGCCAGAGCTGCAATGTACGTTCTAACTCAGAAATACACTTTGATTCATTATTTGTGAGAGTTTGTGCCTTAGTACAGAAGAGAAATTTTTAACATTTTATTCTACTTACAGGATGGACCTGGATGCTGAAGGTGAACTCCATGTTCTGCTCCAAGTTCTGGGAAAGACTACGGGATGCACCCAGTACCTCAAACGAACCTGGTTGCACAGAAGGCTGTTTCCAGGTCATGTTCCAAATTCAATGCTTCTCTGGCTGGCGCTGGGCATTCTGTGCATTGTCCAGGCCCCAATCAACCAACCCTTTGGCACACACAACCAGCCGCCTCCATCTTGCCGCTGGGGCCACAGGACGGAGCAGGGCAGGGCACCCATCCCCTCACCGCCGCTCAGGTACACAGTGTCTGAGGCGCGCCAGGCCTCAGGACCGTGAGCGCGGTCGCTACCCAGGCTCAGAAGCAGCTGCCCGGTAACCACACCCCCCGGGCCTTCCCCAGCACCACACGGCACCGGAGCAGCCCGACCAATCGCCTTCGCTGAATGGGCGGGGATTAAAAGCAGCGGGTAGATTGACAGGCGCTCCCCCCAATGGAGCTGCGGCGTCGTAGTGCCCTCCGCAAATAGAAACGCGCGGTAGCCTCGCCGTGCTGGGAGGGACGAACAGAGCTTCCTGCCTCTCCACGCTATTGGCTGGCTGTGATGATTGGCGGGTGGACAGGCCTATGCAGAGGAGAGGCTCTCCCGGTAACCTTTTCTCTCTCCGCCAATCGGTGGCCGGCGCAGGCTCGGGGCCGGCGGAGCGCGGCGGGGCCCGGCAGTGGGCAGGGTTGGGCGGTGGGAGCAGCATGAGCCGGGTGCTGCGCGCGGCCTCCGGGTTGGGCGCTGCCGCCGCGCGGTGCCGGGTCGGGCGGGCGCTGAGCCAGGCGGCCGGGGAGGGCGGCGGGGCTGAGGGCGGCGGTGGCGGCTCGGGGTCGCGAGAGGCGGTGGAGCGGCTGGTGCGGGAGCATCCGGTGGTGGTGTTCATGAAGGGCAGCCCGGCGCAGCCCCTCTGCGGCTTCAGCAACGCCGTCGTGCAGATCCTGCGCCTGCACGGCGTGGAGGACTACCGGGCACACGACGTCCTGCAGGACCCCGACCTCCGCCAAGGTCAGCGGCGGGCGGGGGCCGGGCCGAACTGGGTCTGGGGCCGAGGCGGAGCGCGGTAGCTGCCGGGGTCACCTCTGGGCGCCGCCTCCTCCCGCTGCCGGGGCTCGCACGGAGCCTGGGCCCGTCCCGGCTCCTCTGTCTGAAACGTGGCTGTCGGGGGACAAAGCCGTAGCGCCGGTGTCCCCACCGGGAGGGCCCTCGGGAGGCTCCGGCCTGTGTGACCCTGCCGGCGGTCGGGGCTGCCTGCACGGCTCTGCCCCGCCCGGGGCTCTGGGAGCTCCGCCCGGGCTCCTCGCGTCTCCCCGCTCGCCCTCCCCAGATGGACCTTCCTCGCTTGCTTGGGTTTTTTATCGGCTTGGTTTCCTTTTAGCTTTGTGTCCTGCTGCCTGCAGGCCTGCCTGCCCACCTCCCGAGGCCGCTGGGCTTCGAAGCACATCAGAGATACCCCTCGAGGTGTCCTTGCCTGGACTTCCCCCCCTTGGTTTTCTGTAACCTCGCTGTGTCTGTGGGCGTCTCGGTTATCTGCAGAATGCAGTTATGCTCGGGGGATCATTCCTGGAGACTGGGCGGGTTTGTCCCGTGCTGCCTTGCCGAGTTAATAGATAAAAGGGTCCTTTAAGAGACCCCTAAATGCGTTATCGTCTAGCCAGATATCTTTGTTCTCTGTGAGCAGTGGGGAAACTTGATGAATGGCTTCAGTTTATACCACTGTGTTCCTTGCTGACCCTTCCTGCCTGCTGTCTTTTGATTACATATAAAATTATTCTAATCATCCCCATAAGAAATAATTAGTAATAGTTTCTACCCTTACTGCTCGAGTGGTAGGAGCTATTCTGTACAAGGCTTTTTGCTAATTGTAGATGGCTAGTATTCCTTTCTCATAATGCTGTTTTTCTTCATTCTTAAAACTCTCGATGTTTTATGTGTCTGAGACATTTTAAAACAAAAAAAAGGAGATAAAAATAAATAGTAGTTAGTCTTGCAGGTGCATGGCATTGTATGACACTAAAATGTCCTTTAAATCCACATGATCTCATGTATCAGGTGATCTCTTTCTCTGTTTTTGGGATTATTTCCCAAATGATTTTTCCAGTCCATGCTTGGTTTTTGATTCACAAGTATAATAGCTGGTATGGTACAAAAGCTTGAATACTGGAATCTGCGTGTGATTATATTTTTGTTAATGAATACTGGTTTTACTGCCTTTGACAGGTGAACAAATTGTGGTAGTTTTCTAAACTTTATTTACATACCTAAATTTAGTACAGTTATGCTTTACTAGAACAAACTCATACACTTAAAAGGAGGAAACCTTGAAATCAAACCTTCAGCGTGTCACTTTTGGTTGAGATGGCTCTTCTGAGCCCTTGATCAGGCAATGCATTTGTCAGTTATAATACCTTTGGATGTGACTGTGGATATATGGTGTTTTCTTCCTGTGTAACAGGAGCATCTCCTTTCTGACCACAGCGTCTGTCTCCTCCACATGAACTCTGGCTTGTGCCCAATGGTCTGAGGGCTTGTTGCCCTCCAGCCTACCTGAGCTTTCAATTGAAATCAGTTGTTTGATCCCAATGGTTTGGCTAAGCCATGCTGACTGCAGGAACAGACCCTATGTTTACACTTTATCCTCTTGGTTCTTGGGTGGTTGAAGAAGTTGTCTGTTCCCAACTTTGGCACTTTTCTGACTGAACCAGCCAGCTTAATTAATTGACTGGATCGCTGGTTGCTTGAGTTGAACTGTTGTGTTCTACAGCCAGAGCCAGCACCAGGGATGGAGCCTTGGAGTGAAGGGCTGGGAAATGGCACTGCTGCTTTCAAGGCCAGAGGGCTGTCATACTGCTTCAACTGTGTTACCTGCTGCACTGGCTGAAAAGCCACTGTGTGATGGCTCCTGTGATAGCAATCTCTGACAGATGAGATGAGGGCAGGGCTGCTGGAAGCTGTAGCTCTGTAAATTGCCAAGTGTGAATCAGCAGTGGCCTCCTCAAGGCCCTATTACTCTCCTCCTGAAGCTGACCTTGGGTGCTGAGAAGTTGGATATGCAGCATGTGGCAGTTTCCTAAGCCCACTCTGTGAACATAATCTTCACTGCATGCATGTGGGGTTAGTGAGGGAATCCTGAACCTTTAGCAGTGAAAGTACTGAATACATCTGTTTAACTAAAGATTGATCTGCATGGAGATTACTTTATGTGAGCTGGTCATCGACTTTGTGTTTAGCTGAAGATAGTTTAAATGTCTGTTTGCTGATGCCTATGCTTATACTATTTGTAATAAGAGCTGGCTGTCTGCAGAGATGGTGGTTCAGCCATGCTTGAAGTACGATGGTTTGGTTTCTTTCCTTTATCTATAGAAAAAACCACTTCATTTTCAGATTGTTGCTCATTGACTCTTTGATTGCTGTAATTTGCCCTGCAAGTTGGCAACTGCCCTTGCAATATGGCTAATTACAAAAACAAAACAAGTGCCCTATTTGCCTCTTCACCCAAAAGCACTCAGATCTGTGAAGCTAAATAGTTACTGGTAATTGCTGTGATTATTTTTTTTCTTTCTTTTTTTTTTTTTTTTTTTTTTTTTTTCCTGAACTTGAGCTGAGGATGTTACCCTGACACAAATCCTCCTTACTAAATCTGGTCTGAGAGATCTTGGCACTCTCTCGGACTCTGGTTCCACGGGAATTCAGGTTTCTTTAGGATGACCCTTCCAGAAGTGATCCTCCTTTCAGCTGTTGGACAGCATTAGGCTGGTTTAGATCACCAAGGTGTCAGAGAAGCTTGGTATTACTAGAAAAGTGATGGTTTAAAAGAATTTGAACTGTTGTGGTAGGTCACCCTCAGGTTATTTTAATTGCTGTTTTACATTACCTGAACATGGGATGCTGCCAAGAGCATGGTCTTGATCCTTTCTCCCACCTTTGGGCTAGGTTGCCCTCAACTCTGCTTGCACTAGTACTGGTGATCTCCATGAAGTCATGTGGTTTTTCTGTGTAAAGTGTGGTGGGAATGAGAGTGATTGCTTGAGTTGGTTCTTTTATTGAGGCCCATAATTTAATTCTCTAGATACCCCTTTTAGTAGCAGTTTACATTAATTCTGCTTTCACAGTCAACTTCGTGTGCTAGCTCAGCTGTCAGACATTACACCTGCTCTGCAGAGTCTGGTTTTACCAACAGTGTTCCAAAGTGGGAGTTGTTGCTTTTGAAGCATAGTGGGAAGTGTTAACCTGCAGGGAGTGGGAAAGTGGTCCCTTGGGGTGTCTCTACTGCCAAAGGATTCATCAGAAAAGCACATCCCAAGTGCAGCAGGCATAGACCAAGCTAACTTGCTTTAACACTACAGAAAATAGTACCTGTAACTGCTTTACAAATCCAGGAGTTGGTTAGCCAGTTGAGGAGGTGTTCAGTTTATGATGTGGTTGAGCCCTGGCATGAAGACATTTAAAGCAGCTTGTCTAATACATGAAATGCAGCATACAGAGCTACTAAACTTGAATATATTAATATTTTTATCTGAAGCTGGATGGAACCTTGAAAATACTACTAGTGCTTGTACGTATGTGCAGTTGGGTTCCTGAAGAACAGATTTCTGTGAAAGAGTAAATGGTATAAATATTACCCTGGCATGCTTATTAGCAGTAGGTATATTATACAGAGTCCTTAGTTCTCAATTCATGTTAGCATTGCAGCATGTTAACAATATTAATTACTGTTTTGTATCTGCAGTGGCTTCTTTGAGTTATCCTTAGGATGCTTTAATATTGGGACTCAGTTTTTCTTTGCAACTATTATGACATAAAAGACTTTCAGGACACTGAGCACTTTTGAGTGTTCAGAGGTTCAAGTAGTGTTTAAGAAAAGTACTGCTAAACAGAAGCTGATGCCAAAACTTAGAATTTATGCAAAGTGTATTTAAACAACTGATGTTTTAAGGAAATAAGGAGGAATTTATACAGGGTGATGCTGGAGATTAAATTAGATGGTTATGGGTTCCTTTTGGCCTTTCATATGTCTAAAGTTATTTTTGAATTTTGAAGCACTGGTTGTCCATGCACAAAATCTTGGAAGTCAAAATCACCTAGCTACTAGCAAGTTATACTTTGTCACAAAATTTCTTTTTTTTTCCCCTAGATTTTTTGGGTAGATTTTTTAAAAACAGACTAAGGGGAGCTATCATCTTTTACACATTAAAATTGTAATTCTATTACATATTTATTTTAAAAGTGTTTAAGATCCAATAAAGTAAGCATATAGTTATTATTTCTCTCAAATATTTTAGGATTTACCTCTACAGTCTTAAGAGCTTAAAAGCAAATTCCCCTGTGTTTTCTGCTATGCTGTCCTTGTACTTGCTTGACAGCCTATGTGAAGCTGGCTTAGAGGGTTGACTTCCAAGATGAATGGGCTCTGATGACCTGAAAAAGCAATTTGCTAAGTGGGCTTATTTTGTGTTTGGTAGAAAAATATCAGGCATTGCATACTGAAAAATTTTAAGAATTTTTAATTCAAGTCTTGGGATCTAAGCAAGTGCTGGTGGACTTGATGGAAGAGCATGGAGATGTAGAATTTAACTAATTTCCTCTGCTACAGAAACGATGACTTTGAAGGGCCATTTAAAAAGTGGCAAATTAGTTATAATAACTAATATTTGTGTGTGTGTGTGATGTCTTCACTATATATATATTTTTAATGCAAGTTGGGCTTCGGTTTACACCAGCTGATCAATTAATATTTTTGGATGGTCCTGCACTTGGGTACCATGAAGGGTAGTTTTAAACTTTATTTCTGTACTCCCTAATTGTGACTTGAGCTCTGTTTTGTTTGGTGAGTACTTTTAAGAAACTTCAGCCTTTGTGCCCCTCCCGTGAAGTCTGGCAATGAAAGATAAAGCAATTTGAAATTCATTAGGTTTCTAGAGGGGTGCGTGTTGAAATTGCAGTTGAAATTACAGTAGTATGTATAACTATGAATTTGGTAAGAATGTAAATATTTTTAAGTCTATCTGGGAAATATAAATGATAACTGAATGTAGACAGTTCTTAATACTTTTCAAGTCTTCTAATTTCTTTAATTGATAAAAAAGTATATCGACTTATTTCCTGGGAGGGAAAAGAGACATTAAATTTTTAAGCCTCCTGTTTTAAGTCAGAATAGGAGGTAACTCCATATCTTTCAACTCACATCTTTGAGTTGGAATGAAAACCAAACTAATGTATTTTTTCTAAAAGTGCTCTTACTGTTCAGATACATTTTTGCCTCAGTAGGGAAGAAATTAAAGTATCAGTAGCTCTGTCAGGCTGGAGCAATTTATTCTCTTAAAAAAAAACATTCTATTTATATAGGGAGTAAAAACATGTAATTTTTTTTTTCCTATGCAGGAATAAAAAACTACTCTAACTGGCCTACCATCCCCCAAGTATACCTCAATGGTGAATTCGTTGGTGGTTGTGATATACTCCTCCAGATGCATCAGAATGGAGATCTCGTAGAAGAGCTGAAGAAATTAGGTATCCGTTCAGCACTTCTGGATGCAGAAAAAGACCAAGACAAAAAGTAAAATGAGCAAAAGAGATACTGTGACAGGAAAAAAAGCAAATCTTTGAGAAGACCTTGTAACCAGTGAAGCCTTATGTACTTTTAGCTCAAAGAAGGCATCTTTTTGAACTGACACTAAGTTTTATCTGTGAATGTGTTAGCTCATGGTAAATGTAATGATCTTGATATTTTTATTTCCAGATATTGTGAAAATTTGAGTATAACCACTGTACTGTAAAGCATACATTTGTTGAATTTTTTTTTAATTCCCTTCTAAAAGCATTCACTTCTTGACGGAGGTGGGAATAAACCAAAAGGGCATGTAATACATTATAACATATTTATGGATTTTGAGTGTGTATTTCTCTGTTCTTTGGTACACAAACTTATGCAAACAGTGTTTGCATCCCTTTGCTCCTCTTGAGAAAGTGTTCTGTGCATCAGCTTTACTGCATAACTCCTGGTGATAAGACTTCCTGAGAGCCTGTAAAACTTCTGTAATCACATGTGATATAGGAGAAAAGTAGTATTCAACAATATAGAAGAAAAAAGATTATATGGAAGTGAATGAAATATACTTTTATTCCAAAGGGCAAAAATAAACAGACTTGTACAAATATGTGTATTAGGGTCATTATTTTGTAACATTGATGGCTTTTAAAAGGTTGCTAAGAATTGTGCCTAAAGATTTTATAAAATGTTTTCTACCTCTTGCAAAGCAGCTTTGCCCCCTACTTAAATACTTTGCGTATTTCAGTTCTGTGTCACTGCTAAGAAGTGAGAATTATTTAAGGCTTCAGTATTCTAGCCTGAAATAGTACAGGATAAAACTTAAGTTACTACTGTAATCTTGTATTATTTGCTGGTTTCTAAGTTATTGTCTTTCCACATATTTTTTCTGGACTTGTGTGATTCAAGGAATATAGTCTTTAAACACGGGCTTAATAGATGAAATGTTTCTTGTAGATCAGATGATGAGTGTTGCAGAGGGGCTACTGAACAGATAAATATTTCTTTGTGGAAAGTCTCTGAAGTCTTCAATACCTATCTAACTATACTTCCCTAAGCTAAAACAAATTGTATTAACTAAGTTGAAAGCTACCCACCATACTGCTAAGGTTAAAAGCTAACCAGATATTTCTAAATGCAGTTTACTTTTGTTAATATAAATAATTTTGCATGTGAATTAGACAAATGATTGGAAATAAACAGTGTTATATGTTGATTGTCAACAGTAGTTCCTCTTTATTTTAAGTGGCTCTTTTTTTATTTGAAAGCTAAAATATTTCCCACTACATAGGATAAAAAAAAATATACTTTAGAGAAAGGAAAAATACATGAGTGGTCAGTTTGAAGAGGAAGTCAGGATTGGAACTTGTCTACAAGCAAGATTTGATGCAATTTTGTTATAAATCTCCTGTCAATCTGAGCAAGCTGTCCCGTGGAGAAACTGTACTTGTACTTTCTTCACAAAATTTGCCAAGCTGGTTACAATAAGCTTAGTGTATAGTTTTAATGGGATCAGTACCACCAGGATGAAATACAATGTGTACATGCTTTATGTCTTCATGTGTTCATAACAGCTACCCAGTACCTGTAGAAGTGACTGGATGACCACTGGGTTAGTTTCAGAGGCAGTCACTTGTAGCTCTTGGGCATGAAGATCCGAGTGTGGGATTTGTTTGTTCATACCCCACATCACATTCACGAAAGGCAAAGCTTAAGGTATAGGTGAAGATTAGTTCGCACCATTTCAGTGCTACTTCTCTCTGAATTCAAATTAAAGATGATTTCCTATGGCTAATCTTTCATGTGTACTTTTTGCCATTCTGAATGTAAAATGATCTCTAGCAAATAAGTATATTGGTTATTTGTGTCAAAAGACCTATTGAAATGGATGCATGCAATAAACAAAAAAAAAGGTAAGTCGAAGAAAATTAGATTTTGTTTCTACTTCAATGGTTAACTCTTAGTCTGGATACTAAATGAATCTATTAAAAAAACCCAAAAACCAAACCACCAGCAATCCACAGTCAAATCTGCTGTTTCATAGAGCTCTATTCTATCAAAGCTGAGTATTTTTCAGTGTTGCTAGTAGGTAACTTTAGCACTGTCAGGTTTTCTTCTCCAAGCAGCATTTTTTTCCCCAGCTCAAGATCCCACTTTAGCCAAAACTATCACTAGTTTTTCTGCTTTCTTTGATTTACCTTAGACTTTTTAGTTTTGAATAATTTGGTTTAAATTTTGTGTATAATAGTATTTACATTGATTGCTTTCCTGATTGCAATGTCTTGTGACTGGGCAGTTAAGAGCAACATCGTTAGCATAAAGCGAGTACAACAAAGCCATAGGAGTGAGAGCATAGATGTGACTTCTTCCCTTATTCCTGTACAGGCCTCATCTCTCCAAGCTGTGTGTGCAAGAGCAGTTGTTTTACATATTGGACCTATATAAATGCTCACATGATTCCAACTGCAATAAAAAGCCAGCATCTATGTAAATTGTGAAATGTCGATGCTCAAGAGGAGGCTTATTTTAGGAGCTGACAGTATTTTCCCTAGAAACTCTTTCCCTTAGGCTGATTGTTTTAGGAAACAGGCCATATTCTGCACACTGCTCATCAACCTTTGTTGTCCCTCAAGCTGGAGGCAAAAAGACAGCATATGCCTTCAAATCCAAAAGGGATGTTGCTGCAGATTCACTTACTCTTTTGATATTTAAAAAAAATGATCATGCCTCTCACTGATGAGAGATTTGCTCTGTTTTTTATTGTGCTCTTTGACAGTAAGAGATGGCAACTGATAGTGTCGGAGTCTGGGGTGACAAGCAGTGTGTGTGGTGAGATAATCCTGAAGGGGCTGGTGCCAGTGGGAAAAAGGTCCTTGTTAAGTTCATGGCCAGGAAAATGGGAAGGGTTCTGAGGTGTGATTTTTCCCAGCCTGGGAAGAGCACCTTGCCACAGGAGGTGAGGGGAATGATGGGGAAAAGACACTGGGCACTGCTGCTTGTTCTTCCCTTGTTACTGTGCAATAAAACAGAAACTGAGGAGGTAATTGTGCTCAGGAACACTATTTGGGAAGGCTGGATGAAGTGGTTGAGGACAGCCAAGACCTGCCCTTGCCTTCTTTGGGGAAGACAGAAACAAAGCTGCTGCAACCTAAGTTAATCTGCTGAGGTAAGAATATGTCAGGGTTCAGGGCTGTGCTTGAGCATTGTCACCCTCTGGACTTCTACAGATCAAGGCTGGTTATATAGACCTGCCAGCTCCAAAATACCACGTAGTCCCATTCTCACTATTCATGTTTGAGTGTGCTGTACTGGGCATGTGTTCTGACCATCTGCCTCTGGTGAGATGCTTCTGGATTTATTTTGGCTGCATTACACTACTGAGGGCTTACAATAAGTTGAAGGCATGTAAACTATTTTCTATGATTGTTCTTTTTACAGGATTGTAGTATGAATATTTGCCAGAATGGAAACTATTATAATTGCATTGTGTTCTGAGGCTCTCTGGTGCTGCTGCTGTGGTGAAGGCTGAGCTGAGTGGGCCAGCCTATTCACATCACCAACTGAGCTGATCATCTGCATCTTCTAACACTTCTGATCTCTTAGACATAAGGGAAATCTGGTTTAAGCAAGTGAGATTGTTCATATTTCAAAACTAATCTGGTGTCTTAAACTTTCATCAAGGAGGAGGTAGGTCTTCTTTGCTCTTCTTGAACTAGTCCTGGCAGGGAGAAGGAGGAAGCAGGTTACAAAGGTGTTATTGTGCTGCTAGTTTTGATTTGGGAGAATTCAAATTGGTTAAATGAAAAGTTGTTTCCCTGAGAAAATGAGCTTTTAACAGCTCAGAACATCTTAATGGGTTACAGGATAAGTGTGTTTCTCAGCCCCAGTTACTTTTTCCTTGGCTTAATTTTGCTAGCAAAGGTTTGGATGTGGTCAATATTCTCCAGCGCTTGCCTAGGAGTCCCTGATAGGAATCTGTCAATGTTAACAAAGTGCACAGAAAAAACCAAATGTGGGAACATGAAATCAAAACATCATACCAAGGAAAGTCTGAGTTAGCACCAAAATCCCATCCAGAACCTGTCAGTGCCTGCACCTTAGAAGGGCGTTATTAAAAAGCAGAGCTGGCAAGGTTAGTAATAAATCCCTCTCCAGTTTGCACGTCCCTTCTGCAGAAACTACATCTTATAAACATCTGTATTACAGGTTTGTGTAAGTAAAAATGCTCTTTAGTTACAAGGTATGTGTTAGCTTCTAAAGAGTCTCCATGAGTAAAGGTGGAAAGACTAAGGTTACAGAGAGTTGGAAAGTTTTGGCTTGTTTATTATGCTGGACAGTGAGTTGAGCTTACTTTTGGGCTGAAAAGGTTAAGATGAAAACACTGTTCTGAAAGAGGCTATTGTTCACAATTTAGTTTTGAATTTTTGTTGGAATGCTGCTTCTCTGTTGAGAAGTTCTGTTTTACAGCTCTGCTGCCTCTTACGTGGCCTGACCATGGCTATAGAAACTCCTGACTCATTAAACTGCTTGAGACCTGTCCCAGAAATCTTGGAAGAAAAAAAGGTTTTAGCTACATAGAAAATAGGACTGAAGTAGCTAAGATTCTGAATTATAAACTTCCTTTAGTCATCCAGCCTCTCACACATGCCTTGTTTTCCTATAAATAAGAGAGTAGGCCAGGAGCAAAGTCAGTTTTAGTTAGAAAGACCATCACGCTGTGTAAAACTCTTAGTAGTTGTAGGGTGTGGCTTAGAGAAATCCCCAGTGCTGTATGCAGGAACAGCCTCCTCCTATCTTCACTGTGCTGCAGATCACTTCTTGTTAATCAGCCACCAGAAGTTTTTGCAGGACAGCAAACTATTGCCTTGTGCTCCCTCTCAAGAAGAAAGAAAACCTTTCAAGGGTGACTTCTGTTCTGAAATGATTTTAATGTTTTAAGACCTAAGTAAAAAAAAAATGAAACCAACACTCAGTTTTCTTAAAGGTGGAGTGAGTCACTAGAAAATTTTCTTTTGTTATTGAAATACATGCTGAAATTTCCACAGTACAGGTGGTAATGGTTTGGAAGGACCTAAGAAGAATCCAAGGGTCAGGTTGAATATTAATTTTGAAACAGCTTTGCCAAGTAAAGATATTAATTGTAACATACAACAGAGGTACAATGATTTTTATGTTTCACTGCATCTATTCTACATAAAAAGCGTTGAGTCTGCTCTTGCACATGCACTGAGATGCTTGCATGTGTCTTGTGCTTTTATAGTTACATGGTGTCCTTTTAACGTAAAGCTTGCACGAGGGGCTTATGTAGCACCTTTTAAAGGTGAGCTTCTGTAAAATTTTACTTGTCATTTAACAGCGAATTGAGTCAAAAGAGACTTTGAATGAGTGTTTAATTAGAAAGAATAATTGAATTACACTTTTCTTTGCATGTTATATAAGCACATTCTTCAGAGCCTGAAGATTTCTATGTACAATTTAGCCTCAAAACAGTGAAGTAGCCCACTCAAATCTTTATTTTGCATGCTAATGTAAATTGAAATTCAGATTTGCTACTTGTACTGTAACAGCTATAGGGAGAATAAAGTTTTGGAGCCTTTAGCCTTAAACCTATGAAATAGTTAGTGAAAAACACTTGCTTTTACAGGGGTATCTCAACAAGCATTTTCTTTACAGAGAGGGTGATCAGACATTGGAATGGGCTGCCCAGGGAAGTAGTGGATTCTCCGTCCCTGGAGATACTTAAAAAGAGACTGGATGTGGCACTCAGTGCCATGGGCTGGTAACCACAGCAGTAGTGGGTCATGGGTTGGACTTGATGATCTCTGAGGTCCCTTCCAACCCAGCCAATTCTATGATTCTATGATTCTAATGAGTATCTCTGAAATACTGCTTGTCAAAACATGATTCCTTTGTTGAATGGTAGTACTATGAAACCTAATGTTTCTGGTTTTATCCACCATTTTTCTTGTCTAAAATCTAAACAGCTCTTCAAGTAGATTTAGGGTTGTGGGTTTTTTTAGTTTTGCTTTTAATTTTTTTTTTTTTCCTTAAAGAAATTTTAGGTATTTTCTGAGGAGCAGTGCTTTTTGATTACTGCAAAGAGGATCCCATAAAGACTGGGTACATATTCAAATCTTCAAATCTAGGAAGAGACCAGTTTTAGTGCTGGCATTAAAGAATGCTTTGCACTGCTGATTTTAATATTAAAGAAAATCTAGGTTTTATCAGTATTTCTTGTACTTACTCATTGTGATGCTTCATGAGAGACAATATCATGTGGGAGGAAACATGTGCAGGAAGACTGATACCGCCCGAAATGACTAAAGCAGCAAAGCTGAAATATTAATTTAAGGTTGTGGGGGTGCCTTCGGGGAGATGCTCTCGGTGCCGGCAGCCGAGCGGAGCGGCCGAGGCCACCCAGGAGATGGTGCTGTTGAACCAGAGAAGAGGCAGAGCCCTGACCCAGAAGCATCTCTCGATGCGGTCCTCCCTGTTTTCCATCTGTGTTGCACGTTATTCTTTGGGGTGCTCGTTTCCATTTGGGAGAAGAAGGTGTCAGTGTTGAAGGCAGAAGGTAATCCCGGTTTGGTACGTAATGCCATCCCCGGGCAGACAGCCCTACGCCCTCGGTGAAGATGACGCTGAGTGGCTGAAGGTGATGTTTTTCCCTCAGGCTGCGCGGCTGGCGAGATGGTAACGCCGAGGTGGGGAGCAGCTTCACAGCTCGTTGGCCTCGTCGGAGCAGCCTCCTGAGAAGCACCGTCCCAAAGCCCAGCGTGTGCTGTGTCTCTGCGGGGGCTCCTCGGGGTCCCATCACCTGCCAGCTGCCCCCCGCCACCCCCCGAGGCTGCCTGTCCCCAGATGCACGTGTCTGGGAGAGGTAAGCGCAAGGGTGGCTCTGCTGCCCCGTGGCGAGGACTCGAGTGGGGCTGAGCGTGGGGTGCGCCAACCACCGGTTTGCCTGCTGTGCGTGGTGAGTGCAGGGTGAGGCGGAGAGCAGAGGTGCCACCGACACCCGGTGGGGTGCACAGACCTGGGGTGCTCACCCTCACCCCATGTCAGGGGGCGCGAGGTGCCCACCTTCATCCTGCACCGCATCCTGGGCCGCAGGCAGGACCTGGGGCTGCGGATGGGTCAGGATGGGAAAACTTCAGGTGGCAAAGGGGTTTCTTTCAGTCTGGAGTGTCTTGGCAGGTTGTGGGGATGTTTGGTGTTGATTTACTATTTTATTGGCATCCTTTTGTTGAGTTCAGGCCTTCAAATTTGGCCAGAGCTGGACCAGGTCAGTGGCTGCCCTGGCTGGTGGCTGTAGCAGCACGAAGTCACCAGATTGGGCATTTGTAGAATATTTAATGAAGGAGTGCAGTAAAGGCCTTTTCCCCCGTTGCAGGAGGACTTGTGTCTCTGAGCATTTCTGCATGTGTAACCAGTGACTGGGATTTTATGCGGGATAGAAATCAGCAGCTCTAATTCCCCGAGTCTTCTATATAAGCTGTTTTCTATTTGAATGGGTATTACCAAAATTAGGCCTTTCTGCATTCAGACACAGAGCCAGAAAGTAAGGCCATGACACTGCTACAGGTACTTGGGAGGGTCTGTAAGGCCTTGCAGCCCTGTAGTGCAGCTGCTGTTCTGCTGCGGAGCCGTTCTGAGTTTGTGGCACCCCTCTCCCTGTGGCTAAAGCGAGTGTGGCCAGGGCTGGCAAAGTGGCCAGGAAAGAGAGAGCCCTCCGTGGGGAGGATGGCCAAACCACACCACCAGGGAGGCTAGTATAAGGACTTGAGGATTGTGGCTGTTTTGCTGCATTTTGTCTTCTCTTTTCCTAGATCATTAAGAGCACTTCAATGTCCAGTGTTAGTTAGGCTGCTTTTAAATTTTGTTTTTTCCAACCACTTGCAAACAAGTAATTTAAAGCTCAGCTGACACTTAGTGGGGACTTTTACTGCATAAGTAAAGATTTAGCAGTGCATGAGAAGGGAGCTGTGTAGGGGAGGGGTTGAGGAATGTTGTTGTCCAGCAGTAATTTGGTGTGCCAGCAGCCAGAAACCAGAAGAAAATACTCAAGAAACTACTAATAGAACTAAAATAGCCCAAAGCAAGCTTGTTCAAATACTTTCACTTTTCATGTAAACCTGAGGTACAACTCAGCTCTGCTGAAGAACTGTCAAGTTCTAGAGCCGGGGCTGGATGTGGCTTAAACGCAGGGGCCTCAGGACTGAGTGCTGTGAGCAGATGGTTTAGAGCTCAGGCCACTGCTTTAATTTGGTCAGCGTGGTCCTGCACATCTCTCAGAAAGACAAGCTCTTCCTATGAATTAAAGGGGAGCCTCAGCAGCACCAGACATATTTTGTTTTAGGGACTGTCTTGCACTGAAGTCTTGGATAAAATAAAGTGGTAAAGTTCAGCACAATGATTCAAACATAGGAGACTTCTCTGAGACCCCAAGCCACCAACCTATAGCATCAGTCTTCCTTCCACTTCAGAAGCTTTGCAGTTCTTTCTGAGCCAGGAACCCTGCCCCAACAAGAGGAAGAGCATGTGCTCTCTTCCCTCCTGGTGCTTGGTGCCCAAGTGCTTTTTCTGGGGTGGATGTTACTGGCTTGACCTTCCTCATGTGCAGCCTTTCCATGTCCCAAAGCAGGTACTGTAATCACTATGCTGTTGCAGAAAAGCAGCTTCCATCACCAGATTGTTCCTGGTATAGATTACACAACTCCAGATTTCTATTTACTGCCCAGTTTCTGCCTTTGTCAGGTTAAAACAGGGGGCAGAGTGTTTGGGGTTTTTTTTTGTGTTTGTTTGTTTGTTTGCTTGCTTTTTACCAGCATGGTCTACGGTGATAAATATGCATGGAATTTCATATTAAAATTCCCCCCTTTTTAGGTGCATAAATACTGTTTTTCTGATCTTCTGTTCTTAATCTTAAGCAATATGCAGGAAGGAATTCAAGAGAACATTGCATCTGAAGCTGCTGACAGACACATCGGTGTAATGTGGTCCAGTAGCTTAGCATGAAATAAAGTACAGAAAAGTGACTGAAATTTGAATGTCAGAACATCCGGGTTTTGTTCATATTGCGAGGCTCCTGAGGGAAGAGTACAGAAAGAAAAATCCTTAAAGATGCCATGAATTCCACTTAAGAACAATAATTGAGTCTGGAGGGCATGTATGTTGCTAAAAAAAATAATATTGGGCAAATGAAGAGGAAACCAGTGCAACTGGGCAGTGCTGAAGGGATTTTTTGAGTCAAATGGAAATCCTTTCAAATTTGAAAATCTAACTTTAAGTTTCCAATACATTGGTTTATTAATTAGGATAAAGACTAGATAAAAGGGAAATAAAAAGGAAATATGGTGGCCTGCAAACTGCTAAAGATAAAAAATATGAATACTTCAGGTTGTCAGTCAGAAGAGTGTGAATAATTAATTGGTAGTTCAGAAGCTGGATCACTGACAATTAAAGACAGAAATTAAAGAAGATAAAGGCATTGGTGAGAATTTAAATTATTTCTTTGCATCACTTCTCAGCACAGAGAATACCAGAGCAATACCTACTGGGACTTGCTCTTTTCTGGTAATCAAGATGTGTCAGAAGAAGAGCTGGAACAAATCGATAATTTAAAAAGCAGCAAATCATCAGCTCCAGATGGTAGATTGAAAAGTTCTCAAAGAGCCTAGTATGAAATAGCTGATCTGCAGCAAAAATATGCCTTCCTTAATTAAAAACATCTATTTCATTGGGGAAGTGGAGGGTAAACATTATACCCAAAGTTTAAAACAGCATTGAGATAATTTGAAGAAGCTCTGCCTTTACCCAGACATATATCTCTGTTTTATGAACTGGTTGAAAACAGAATATAAAGTAAAAAACAAACAAAAGTAAAAAAACAAACAACCCAAAACCAAACAACAAAAACCCAAACCCAAAAAGAAATAAACAAACAAACCAACAAAAAAAGCCAACAAACCGCAAAACTACAACAAAACAAAAGAAAAAGTTGTCATGCTAGGACCTAAAAAGCAAGGTGTCTTCAAAGATAAATCATGCCTTGTCATTCATCTCCAGTCTTGTAACTCCAGTCTTGTCATGAACAAAGAAGTGAACACTGTAATTTAGATAAATCTCAAGGGACCTTTGGCCTGTGTAGGATACCTTGAATCAAAAGAGGTGGGAGTTTGCTGCGTATCTCTGGGGTGATGTGGCCGTACCAGGCTGCATATCCAAAAAACCCTGACTGTCCGTCCTTGGCATCTCCATGCTGCATCAGTCCCATGACTCTTTCCTGCTCTATGGTGATGTTGTTCCACTTACATGAGACCAAGCCCTGCTTTCAGCTTCCCTGAGAGGGACTCAAGGGGTTGAGTGATCTGTTCGTAGCCTCTGAGAGATGCTGGCTGCAGGTTGCTTCTCTGTATGTCTGTGAGGTTCACAGGTCTGAAAAGGTGAATATTGTTGAGAGAGCTGATACATGGCTTTTAAACTTTAAATCCTACAAAGGATGCAAATGAGCTACAGGAGAGAAAAATCCAGGAGTTGAGGGGCATCAGTGGCAGCTGTGGAGGGGAACTCTTCTTGCAGTCAGCACCAAGATGGCAGCTTTGTGGCAGATGCACCCATGGGAAAAAAATGTATGAAGAAAAAGGTTAAGACCTTCCAACTTGTTAGGTAAAGCCAGGGGCTGGCTTGCTGAATTGTCTTTATCAATGTCAGTTTCACTCATTAGAGGTGCATATTGTGCAATTTTTCTAAAAAAAGGTATCTTGAATTAGCTATGTAAGAGGAAGAATTTGGTACTAGGGAAATAGAAAATGAATGTGGCAAGGAATATAAATACAGAGGAAGAAAGAAGACAATGTTTCAAGATCCTCAATCCAATGTTATGCGTGAATTATTTAGATACATTTTAAATGTCAACATTTTTATACAACATTCTTTATGTATACAGTTGGTCCTCTGGGTGAGCAGAGGGGAAAATGTTTTGAGAATCCATACATTTACCCTTAACAATGTGGGTTTTTTTCTATCTTAATTTCATGCAAATTGGGATTATTTGTGGCCTCCTCATTTTCTTTTATCTCATGGACTTCTTCAAAGGTACCCACTCGCTTCCAGGCTGCCAACAAAGGCTGACAAACTGCTCACAGTAGGCTTCTGCAGAACAAAAAACAACTTTAAGAAACATTCCCTGACCATACCCTTTTTTAGTAGGCATTAGCAGTTTTCATCAACTTCAGCCAGTGGCTCTTTGCTGTTTTAGACAGACAGCTACCTCATTGTTTCTGCTTCTCCTTTATCCTTTGTTTTTGCTTGTCAATCCTCCTCCTCCTCCATAAATTTTGGTTTTCCATGTATTCTTTCCTCACTCCTAGGGGTCTCCCCTTCCTTGCATCCCTCTCCCAGCTGTATAATGCTGCTATTGCTCATCTTCCCTACACTTGCTCCTGCTTCCTCATAGCTGCCCAGGCTCACAGCTGTACTTACTCTTGTGCCCAGCCAGAGTCAATTATACCAACAAAGCTAATTAGAAGGCATAAGATCCTGTGCCTCACTCTTGAGATCAGTATATCTCAACATTGCAGTGTGCCCTGCTGATTAGGAAGTACAAATGTTTTTGTTACTGCATTAACATATAACACTATATATTATGTTACTATAGTAACATTAAATGATACAAATGAAAACCAAATAAATACATAGTTAAAGGCTTCTGGAATAACCCTACTGGTTTTCTCTCTGGTCTGTTCTGTGCACTCATTTCCATATCAGTAAGCTCCAGCATACAGCACTGCTAGTGTTGCACTGGGTATTTGGTAGGGAACAGCATCAGCTGCAAAATGCTTGGAGAAGTGCTATATTTATGGGTAATAAACTGGAGAACGGATTTTAGAAAGGCTGTGTTTCACCTTTTCCTTTAAATTTTCTATGCAGTCATAGAAGGGATGAAAGGATGGTGCAGAGGTGCGCAGGACACTTTTAAATGAGCTAATTGAGATGCAAAATCAGTTTAACTGTGGCAGCATAGAGCAGAGCAGCACCACTGATTCACTTAGCTCCCCAGCAGTCCTGGGGGTCCCTCTGCTCAGCTTTTTCAGTGCTCTTTTCTACAGGAAAAGTCTCCCTTCTCTAATGCCATGGGACACTGTGGTTTATGTCATCACACAGTAATTCATCTGCTTGACATGACAGTTTGATCATCTACAGGCTTGTGGGCTTTTCCAGGTGTAAGATCCACAGTGGAGCTGAATTACTAACACTTCAGGGAAAGCAGGTTTGGATACTTCATTTCCATTTATGAAAACACCTATAACTGTCAAAGCTCAAGAGAACTAAGACCCTACAAAAAACTTGAACCACATGGATGCCATCATCAGTGTTTCTTTAGAATAGTTTTCCATGTCTGAGTCTGGGGCCAACAGGCAGTGCTTGGTTGCTTTGGGAATCCTACCCAGGGTTTTCAAATCCAGGCAAAGGGCCTTTATGGTTTGTGTAGTAATTCTAGAGCTGAGGATGAAATAGAGGCTCCCCATTTCAGAGGGACCCTCTTACTTCAAGGACTTCAGGGACTGTAAGTACTGAAACCTTGCTGGTTTAAGTTCCTTCCACTTTGATGTAAGATGAATTCCACCAGGAAGTTCAGGACAAAATGATGCAGCCCCAAATATGACACTGTATCTGAGCCCGCTCTTCATTATTATTTGACACTTCATAAAAAGCACATGATGGAGCTCTAGAACATCTCCTCTAAAGACTATTGGGAGCTGGTATCCTGAGAAGATGACAGGAAACTAACAGTATGACTTTATTTGGTAGACAAATTCTTCTTTCAATGCATCAGTAGCTGGGTTAGTGCTTCATTCTATTCACTGTCCTGCTTTGATTGAATGGCAAATTCTGAAGCCAATCTGATCACTTTAATATAACTTTCTGGTTTTCATACTTCTGCTTCCAGCTGACTATGCTATGGTACCATCTTGCTTTCTCAGTGTGGATATCTCCATTCAGATCTTCTAAAAACAAGTTTGCCTTATTCTGGCATGCAGAACATTCCCAGCAGGGCCTGGAGACTGATTTCTGAGGACTGACTTGACTTTGAGATCACCTTCTGAAGGGTGGAGGCCTAGAACTATAATTGGTTTCTCAGAGTTGATTTTCTCCTGCTATTAGTTGACTGCAGATGAGCGATTCACTCACTTAACTTTAGATTGGTTCATGGGATTGAAGAGACCTTACTTGCACTCATATTTTAAGTGTCTCCTACTATTCCTTTATAAACAGGCAGTTGAATGATAATAAGTTTGAACCCAAAGTACCTATTTTCTTTACCACATTGAAGTGTATCTGAAAGCATCCAAAGGTTGGTGTAGCCGTTAAGCAAGTGATTTACTGTTTTTCAAAACACATGCCTCACTGGAGCTCAACAAATGTGCATTACCTCTATTACCATGAAATACAAGCCTGTATGCTTTCTGATGAAATTCAAAGAGGCACTGGAATTCTCTTCTGCTTGTAACTAGGGCAGAGCAAACAGTTCAGGAGGAGACCCTGACCTCTCACAACAGTGGGAGCGGTGATGGGCACTCCAGAGCAGGAACTGTGAGACTCTTCAGGCTTTTTTACTCATTTGTTACTCACTGCTGGACGTGCTCCCTCCAGGGTTCAGATTCTGTTTCCTGTTACATCAACAACTTAACCTTTTTTTTTATTTTTTTTTTTTAATCAACAAACTAACACTATTTAACCTACTGACTAGGGTTTGTCCTTGAGCCTGTTTCTGCAGCATCAGTGACAAGTGGCCAGTGAACCTAGTTTTGCCTGTGCTCTATCTGCATCCTCCTCAGGAAAACAGGCTGTATGTGGTGGGATACAAAGGCTAAAAACCACTTTGCTGTGGTGCTGCTCTGTCACAGCTGGTGTGTAGAACCTGGTTTTACCTACATTAATTAGGTAAACATTGACATCTGCATGGAAGCATCTACATGAGAAACAGCTGTCTGTACTCTGACCATAGTCAATGCTGGTCAGTCAGTACTGCCAGAAGGACCTAGGGAGGTGTGCAAGTACCAGGGACTCAGTTCCCTTGCTTAAACACAAGTGTCTGGTGCCCTTTGAGATGGCCTGGAGTAAGAAGGACATCGATAGAGACATGAAGATTTGTCACAGGACTTCTGCTCTTCTGGATTGGCAGCTGCAGGCCACCCTGGCCACTTCCAGCTGTCAGCTTACACAATCAAACCCAGCTGTCTGCTGAATGGCTCATAAGGGTCTGCTAACTGGATCAACAAAACCTCCCAGTGATGGCAACCTGGATACATTGCTGGCTTGGATAGAAGCATCTTCACCTCCAACTGAATGCAGTCCCTTATGATTAAAGATACAGATCCAGCTCCTGGAGATATTTAAATATTTGGGTAAGCAGGTCTAGAAGGCAATATATTCAGCCTATTTTTAGCACCTCTTTTAGGATGAAATGCTTTGCCCTCTGAAAGTGCCTTTCATTGAACAGACTAAAGAGATAGTGGGTGTATTAGTTATTTAACTTTCAGGGTAAGAAAGGGAAGTGTCCCACCTTCAGCTCAAATGCAAATCTTTTAACTGCCCTGACCTAGAAACAGCTTTCTTCAGTTACCCACAGGAAAGGCTGTGTGGGAGACCTTGTAGTGATATTGTTAACCTCAGGAGGATCTTGAATATTTCTGAATTTTGCAACATGAAATTGATATAAAGATAGTTGGAAATGAGCTAAGCATAAACTAAAAACTTACTCTTTCCCTTCTCCAGATGAAACTTTATACTTTCACAGCCCAAAAAATCTGTGGAAGTGAGAAACCTTTCTTGCTCTATTTCCTTGCACAATTCCATCCTTCATTGCTCTAGGGGGTGGTTTCTTATCTCCTCCCCCTATTTTCCTTCTTTTTGAAAGATGAAAAGACCACAACTTCATTAAAGTTTGTCTGAGATACATAGAAATTGTGATGGCTGCTGTGGGACTGATGGGGGAAGGTTAGTGTGGGAGTAATGATGTTTTCAAATTAAGGCTGGCTGACCCAGTTGCTCTTTATAGACATAGCTCATTTAGAAGATTAAGTAAAATATATGGTTAAAGTTTTAGAAGGAGTTGGGAGGGCAAAATCTGGGACAACTGAAAAAGTGCAGCAATGATGAATGCCTGAAAAGCACCACGGGGACTGCATAAATCCACAATTTCACTGATCACCCTGGGGACATAGAGAAGTGGAAGTCACTGCAGCAAGGTAAGAAGTAAATCCTCAATGGGTGTAAAATGAATTAAGTCCAGTGGGATTAATTCACTTATACCAATAAGAATCCAACTTACACCATTGTGGGCTGATGGCTTTGGTGAGAAGGTGATAGTTTTAGCTGGCTATATCATGAAATAATATTATTTTGCCTGAATGTGATGTGCTGCAGGTGCTTTGATTAAATTATCTTTTTATCTGTATATTGATGATGAGAATGACTGGAACTTTAAATGAATCCTGCTTATTTATTATTGATTTACATATTCATAAAGAAACACACATTTATTTATAAAGTAGAGTGCACAGAGCTATTGGGATGAAGGAACCAAGGAGGTCTTAGCAGCTAGGAGTTTCCTCATGGCCATTATTCTGTGGTTAGATCCATAAAGAGGCATATATAAACATATGGACTTCTAAGGCAACCAAGGCTGAAAATTTACTGCCTGCATTCCTGTGGTGTCTTGTCTATAAAGATCCTGAATGATCCTACAACGTGTAATGAAAAAGGGTCACAACAAAAACAATGCCAGGAACAGGGCCAGGCTGCTGAAGTCCAGTACTGTCAGGGAAGTTGCACAAGAGTAATTTTGCATTCTCTGGCAGAACTAAAAACAGATTCAAGATTTCTGGGTTTCAGCTCTACCACAAAGCCAAAGCTCTCTGTATCAGGGTCACCTGGGTGGTCTGGGTTTCCCTTTACATGTGACAATTATTGTAGTCAAGAATGCTGTCCACTACAGCTATTATCAAGGTTTATCAAGGTTTGCCATGCAAATAAACTGATGCCATCGCTACTTGATAGCCTGGGGACCTTCTAGGTTAGTAGGGCATGATTGCAACATGAGCCTGTAACTGAGCTCCTCTCATTTGGGGCCACTGGGCTACTGAGCCCATGTCCAGTGGAGGAACACTCCTCTGGCTGATACCTGTGGTGTTGGGAGGTACCCTGACACCCCGTGGTGAGCCAGACGTGGTGATGTGCCCGGCTGTATTCCCTGGCTCTACCTTATTGTCATGGTCTGCATAGAACATTATAGCTGAAAATGTGATACTGCTTATGAATCCATGTCAGTTGTTTCCCTTCTCCCCCTCCATGTTTGTGCCTCACTCAGCTCAGCCCTCTGTACACCTTTTTTCTTTCTTTTTTAAAACCATCTCTAATATCTCTTAGTTGCAAATTTCCGTAGGCAGGATTGGATTAAAATAGATCAGAAAAAGCACCTCTGCCTTCACATTCACTTTTACCACTTGTAATTCTCTGAGTTGCTTTCACCAAGGCTTCACTCCTCCAGGTGCTGTCACAGCTTTCATACGTCAGCACAAGGCTTAGACAACCTCATCAATCAGCCATCCAGCCGCAGGGCCTTAGCAGGCATTTGCTGTGAAAGGAGAGATTTCACTTGGTTAGGCTGGTGGGAAGAACAGTTGATGTTGGCAGTGGACCTGGAGGAAAATCATGGCCTCGTGCACATTGGGGGTGGCTAATTCTGTCACTAGAAAACATCATCCCTCTTTTGGAATGATACATCTGTCAAGTGAACCCACCTTCATTATTAGTTTGGAGCATGACAGGAAAATAAACTCTCCTATATAGAAGATACTGCTTGTCCTTCACTTATGTAAGTCAGAACTTTGGCTTCTGAGCTCTCACTGCATGCCTTCTTTTCTCTGTATTTTTCCGGCTCATTTTTGTAGCAGTTTTGTGGTTTTCGTTTTTTTTTTTTTTTTTTTTAAGATTTTTTTTTTTCCTTTAAAAAAAAAAAAAAAGAAGATAGAGGGAGAGAGAGATCTATTAATTACACAAATGCTTGGTGGAGAAAAAAGCTCATGTCAAAAGGTTTAAGCTTTGGGTTCAATTTGGATGAATGCCTGAAATTTAGCTCTGAACCAGTAGCAGTCTTTGAATTTATAAATACTAATATCCACCTGAGATTTTGGTCCAAAGTAAGAGCAAGGCTTTCATTCTGTTCAGGTTCCTCATCTCTGCTTATCATAGCAAATGAACCCTTTTCAGGCAAGCAACAAGCAGCATGACTAACAACCATGTAGTGCTTATTCTTCCTTCCCAGCAGCTTTTGGTGAGAACAGCCAAGGTCTGGCCATTCAGGCCAAGGACTTAAAAAGGGGGTTGATATGTTTGAGGACAATTACAGAATTTAATACAAATTATCTTTGGGAATTTATCTGCTCTTGGCTGTCCCAGGTTAATCAACTACAGGCTATGGGTTCAGCATCCTTTCCATTCCCCAAAGTCACAGAGTGAGTAAGAATCTGTAACAAAGTGGTTAGCAAAAAAAGCTGGTGCCCAGGAATAGAGTGATCAGATCAGATAAATTAGAGTCTGGAAACAGCTGTAGGTGTGACAACGGGATAGGAATAACACTTTAGTTATTATAAGCTTGTGGGGAAAGGCTCATGCATTTTAAAACTAGGAATTTATATTTTCTTGACATCCAAATAGAATAACATAGGGTTTAGAATTGACATTGAATGGATAAGTGGAACAGTGGATTTGGGATTAGATATGTAATAGAGTTAGGAACCTCGGAGTGTTTTTTTTCTGACTAATTGGTAGCACCCGAGATAGAAGTGTCCATGGTGTTATGTGCTGTCAGCAAGTATGTCCTTTCAGTCTGCTGTGTCCTGGATGCATGTTTTCATGTGTATTTGCCAATTTCTATTTCAAGACAGACAAATGCCCGCTGTAATCTCTTGACAAAAGTCTGTCTGTGTGGGTTTGGGAATTTTCAGTTAAGTCTGGAAATGTCAGCAAGGAAGGGCATTCTGTGATACTTTGAAATTCCTGTTTCCATTGTCAAGAAAGACAAGACAAACTACAACCTCTCTGACTCCTTTCTGACTCCCATATATGCTGGGTCTGAGCACATGTCTGAGGGTATCCAGCAATAACTTTAGTCTGAAAGAACTATTGTTTCACTTGCAAAAAGGCATGCAGAATTAGGAGCTGCTTTTTTTTTTTTTTAACCACTCATGATGGAATATTGTTACTATTTAATACTTAATCTCAGATAAAGCTGAACTGCAGTCTGAACTCAACCAGATGCAATTAATAATATTGATCAACCTACACTGACCTTGAGAGTTAATAACTGTTTTTTCCCTTAGTTTCCCTTGATGAATGATGCGTTCTACATGCCAACTTAAAATTTTGTCAATCTATCAGATCACGGGGTCTGATCCTGCAGACACTGAAAGGCAAGGAGCACTTGCTGCAATAGAAGTTTATTTGGAATCAATAGGACTTTATACATCTATGCTGAGAGCAAAAGTACTTTTTTTACAGGATTTGTCCTAAAAAAAAGTCTACACAAATGTTTGTGTATGAATCAAATGACTTGAAGGCTGGGTAGATTACATGGCTAAACTGTTGTGGGTTCAAAAGCTGTGCCTTATTTTCTTCACCTAATAATATAATGATTCTCTTTTTTCCCCAAAGTCTTTCCTGAAGTAAACCCCCTGGTTAAGACAGAAAATAGAGAGATAATTGAAACAATTTATTTGTCTCATATCATTTGAAGATACCTCTAGAGGTTATTTTGGTTTTAGGTAGTCTGCATAATATCTTGTTCCCAGCTGTCCTTGAATAAACTGATGAATTCAGTTATGGTTACCTTTTATAGACTGCCCTGCTTACCTAATCTTTATCTTACTAGTATCATCTTATAATGAATCATCTACTGCTATTGTTTTGTGTTACATTTTTCTCTTAAAATCCTATTGCACTATGCAATAATTTTCTATTGAGATCCCTGCCGGGAAGATCAGAAGTACCAACAGGGCTGGAACTGGAGACTTTAGAAAAAAAGGTCTGACATCTCTGAGATTTTTTTCCTTCTCTGCTGCAGAGGAAACCAAACAAATCTGGAATGTCTGAAGTGGCACCAGCCCAGAGCCTGGTATCACTGAGGAAATCTTTGCAGAGCTGAATTATCCAAGAGACACATAGTGAAGGAGTTTTGGGGCAGAAATACGCCTCTTCACATCGGTTTTCTCACATCAGCACTAATGCCCGTTGGAGGAGCAGTATGTGGGAATGATGTGCTGATAACTTTACTGTTCCTTTTGTAGAGCAAATGGAGCATGTTGTCCCATAACAACAACCACCCAGAACTGATTTGTTTCCCCCATGGGCACATATAACCCTCTCCTCCCCCTCCTTTGGACAACTGGCATCATCTGAAGACACCTAATCTCTGTAAAAAGCATCTTAACACACTATGCAAACACTGCTTCTTCCCTACCTTTGTACTCTTTTATCCCCTTCCCACTGCATTCTCAGCTAAAGCAGATTATTGCAAAATCCATTTAAAAAGCACAGTAGTTTTATACTGAAAGATATCTAGAGGGCAGCAAATCCAGAGGGAAATCTCATCCTTCAGTGCAAACAAAACCTCCTCTTTTATTTCATTTCTGAAAAATCAAGCACAGAGTTACATAAAGCCTTTTTCTCCCCACTACACAAAGCAGCAATAATAAGAAGATATCGCTATAAGGTTGAGATATAATCATACCTGGGAGCAAATTTTTAATTTGATTTAAGTTTACTGTAGTGGGTAATGACTCTGAAGTTCAGGTGTGAGTTAAGAAGAAACTGCTCGGCCATCCATAATCCTATCTGAAAGCAAATGTATTTCTAGAGTATTGGTGTGTGACATGGAATGCTCTTGAGTTATTTGTGCATAACTGCAGTTGATGTGGATGAATATATTTAATTCAATATTAACATTGTGCCACTGATTGCAATTCTGCCATTCTTCATATCTGGTTCAAATTATAGTTGACCAAACAGTAGACGGGATGCAATTAATTGTTGGCAATGTAAATGAAGGCTCTTGTGTCATCTAAGTTTATTGTATTGTACATTCTTCAGCAGATTTTGAAATATTCTGAGAAGCTTTTCTACAGTTACGCCTACTGAATTGCATCACCAGCAGTTAAGGAGTACAGAAGTAGGGATGTCAGAAATCTCCATCTCATCTCCCTTACATCTTGTGTTTGGTACTTCAGGTCTGGAGCTTGGCCATCGTGACATTATCAGAATGCTTAAAAAATATAAATCACAGTTTTTAAAGAATCTACGCAAATGTTTAGAGGTTTTTACTTCATTTATGAAGATTTATTGCTTCATAAATTTTGCATGGAAAACTGGCATATGTTGGATGTTGAGAGGTGCAAATAGAGGCAAATCAATGCAACTTTGTGTGGATTCTGGCAGTAACCAGGGGTAGAACTGGACAAGCTCCTTCAATCCCACTTGAGAATACTGAAAGCCACGCTGAGTGCCTTTAGGTGCAAAAGAGTCCTGATACAATTGTATTATTTGAATGTGACCTTGTGTCCAGTCTGAGTTAACAACAGCGGTTAGAAATTCCAGGGGATCATCCCTTGTTGCTGAAGCCCATCTTCTGCTTCATCCTTCTGGGAGGGACATTTCCTATTCCTCACTTTCAGAAGTTGCAAAAATTGGTTTAATCAACTGACCTCTCCTTGTTTGTTGTTTGTTTTTACATCTACTGATCAAAAATGTAGTATGAGGATTGTGGGTGTTTTTATTATCAAGGAGCAATGTATTTGCATTGAAATAGGACGTATACAGGAGAGAGGAGGATTTGTTCCGGGTGATGAGGTTTTTTGCTGGAATGCATGCCTGAAATGAGAAAGATTTATGTGGTACCTTGTCAACGTGTCTTGCAAAGGCCATACCACAGCACAGACAATTTCCTGCTAATTGCACTTCTGATGTACAAACCCCTTTTCCTGTCTCATACATATGATGAGTTTGCACGTGTCGTTACAATACTTTAAAATATCAGGGAGTTTTTGTCACTAGAGTAGTCAGTTGTTACTGAATATACAAAAAGCAGCAACCTCCTTGAATACCTTCTGTGTCTGAGCATCCATATGTTTCTTGTGCAGAAAGGGACAATTTCTTTCTTCCTCTAGCTTTACTACAGTGTTCCTTTTGTCTCAGGTAACTATTAATAATGTGATTACCCAGTGATGTTCCAAAGCAGCTGCAGGAAAAGCCTCTGGCCTGCTATTATCTAATGGCAATATGCAACTTTTTTTTTTTTTCTTTTTTTTTCCCCCTTGCTAGAAGATGCTGAACTTACATAATTCAGGCATTGGGCACCAAGAAATCCAGAAGTTTTTGGCCTCTGCAAGGTATCAGTCTTTCCTCCCTCTATAAGCAGGATCAGTCTGGCCACCCATGGGCTGGTTACTGGTCTCTGACTTTTACAGAAGAGGTTTCATGGCTATAATATCAGCTCAGAGTCTGATGGAGGCTGGAGGGGAAGCAGGTAGGGGGGAGGGCACCTCACACAGGAGTACAATGAGGCTGCTGCTGCTTCCAGGGTCATTTGGGTGGGACAAAGAAGCTTGAAAGGAGGGGGACCCCTTCCCCCAGGGCATCTGGGGTGTGGGTCAGTGGTTGCTGAAGGGAGAAGATAGTTTGCTGTCTGGGGTGGGAAGTGGTTGTAAAATGCAGAAAGGGTACTCCGGCCAGGGATCTTACATAGGAGATGTGATTTCTGCCAACAGCACTCTATAGCATCATACTCGGTTGTACTGACCTTTTCCTTGATGGTACAGAACGGGACCATTTTGTGGACAGAGCTGACTGCAAAAGGAGTATCCAGCATATTTGAATTTGTTGTTGGACTATATTGTACTCCTGCGGTTGCTCAGAAGGCTCTCACTGCCTTGACCTTCATAGATTAAATATAAACAACATTTGCATCTGCTTAAAATCTGAACTGAAGTTGAAATTCATGTTCAGTCCAGTGGTAAATGTAGCTTCTGTTAAATTGCTCCATTAACTATAAAGCAAAGTTTAATCTGCATTGGATTACTTTCATAAAGTATTTCTAGAGCACTGGTCATATTCCCTTTATTGTGAAAGGTTTGTCCTAAAAAAGAATTTAGGATTAAAGCACCCATTGAAGTAAAGCAAAGATTCAAAAAAAAAAAGCAGAGTCAGAGCAAAGCCAAAGCAACTTGCTGCTTTGCCTTTTTCTTTCCAAATATTCAGCATGGTCAAAGAGCCCTACTAAGTAGATTACCTCAAGTACTTGTGGAAAAGAGTACAAGTGCAATCCAGAAAGGCAATTACTTTCTTCATTCAAACTGAAATTTTTGGCTTGTAACATGGAGTTAATTGCCTCTTTTTTTTTTCCTTCTTTTTTCCTGTAAAGGTCCTTTGCATAGGTTTAGTCATCCTTGAGGGCAGCTGCTACATCTATACAGCAGTTGCCAGATGATTACTTCTTTAATGTTTTCACTGAGTACTTTGCTGGTTAACCTCCTTAACTGAAGGGCTGCTTATTGATATTTATGTCTTGTCAGCATAGAGGTTCATTAAGCATTAGTAAATGACATGTTTTCATATCTGCTGACCCTAGAAATGCAATATGATCAATTGCAAATTGACTTCAGTGCAGCAATAGAGTGCATTTAACACACATCAGTGGATCATTTATACAGGCAGAGCTGAATTTTTATGGCTGTTTATGTCTCTCTAATATTCAAGTATAAATTCTCTCAAGTCAAGCAATTCTTGGTAAAACAAAATGCAAATCTCAGTCTAACAAGTGATCATGTATCCAAGGCTAGCTCCTCACATGGGCAGTTTTTGGATGGCAGGATGCTGAAGGTGGTGATACAGCCCTGACTGCCTCACTTTTGTCAGGAGGCAGAGATGGGCTGAAGCATCCCTTGCAAGCATTTTCTCACCCTGCTTGGGCTGCACTCAGAGCAGCTGTCCAGGGCTTTTCTCTGCTTGGTGGCTTACCAGCACCTCCCTTCCCCTGCCTGGTCCTTCTCCATCAGGAGGGTAACAATAAGTCTTGCCTATAGCACAGACTGGTCCAGAGATGTCTTTATGTATGTGTAAGCCCCAGAAGCTGTGCTCACAGCCATTTCTTTGGCCATGTTAACAAAGGGGAGTCAAGAGTTTGCTGTCTCTCAGATGTACATGGTTTACAGCTCGGCTGCTCGCTCTTCTGGTAAAGAAGGTAAGGTCACTCTAGGTCGGATCCAAAGTGCTGGGTTTGGATATTTTCTTACTGCAGCATCAGTTCCTGAGGAAGCTACAGCTGTTTTTAATGGTTGATCTGTGTTGGTAATCTGTCAGCCTTGGGGATGGGGATGCCAGGGTTGGAGGGCAGGGCTCTGAACCTGTCCTACTGCGTGCAGTGACAGAGCATCCAATCTGATAGCACTGTCAGGCACTGGGGATCTCCTGTGGTGTGGAGGCTTGGGGTGCTGATCAGCTGTATTAGTGCCCCCATCTCCTCTTTGGGATGAGCTCTGACCCCATGCCAAAGGCAGCAAAACAGCCATCATGTCCCTGCAGGGTGCCTTGTGCCATGACTATAAACATTGAGCATTATCAGTTCTAGAAGCAGGGACTGACTGAGAAACTTGCTGTTAATTTCAGCAAGTACAGCTACTTACAAGAGACTTAACTAAAAGCAAAATTACAAGACACAAAATTAGCTCTGTCCTGGCCCAAACCAGGACAACTTTCAACCAGTGTGCTCAGGGTTGACTAGGACACCTTCTCAGTGTCACAGGGATGCAGGGTCCTCTGCAACCCTTCAGAAATATTTCTCAGTGGCAGGGGTGAAATGATAACTACAGATCCAGGAAGATTCCACGATACAGGATTGCAATTGGAACTAGGAAAAAGCATACTTCCATATTTAAAAAAAAAATAGAAAAAAATTTAAAGTAAAGGCCTTAATTAGAAAACTTCATCAGGTTTCAGTTTAAAAAACCACTGTGAACTAAAAGAAAGTGGTGAATACAGGTGGTAGCCCTGGGAATATCCAGTGATAATTTACTATGCCAGGACATATCTCTCATGGATTTAGATTATTATTCTTATGATTATATTTTTTTACTGCTTTGTCACACATTGCTGCATGTCTGTCACCAGTAGCTGAGAAAAAGTGTAGAGGACTTACTCGCATTAAATCCATTAATGTGTGTATGGAGGGAAATTAATGGCTTATTTTGAAGCCTCTTTGGGAAGAAAGTAAGATCTTTTCATTGTTTTAATGCAGTCAGCCTTGGAAATTTAAAATCTATAGGTATGTCAAAACATCCTTAATCTGAAGTACCCTGCCTCTCAGTTTATGACTTTCTTCTTCTGGAATATCTGCAGTACACTAGTTGCTTTCTATGCTGTGTTAACTTTTGTTGGTTTATCTTATGAAAAAAGCAAGAGCTTCCAATCTAATCTCTTTGGTTAGTGACCTTCCTGTAAAGAACTTTCAATAGTGTACTCTTCCTGATTATAATTATTCTCACTGAATACCCAGAATATTTGTTCATTTGCAGCTGAACTGCTGGTTGTGCTTCCTTGTTCTCTGTGGATCAAGCCATGTGAAACAGCATTGTTTCAGCACCATTGTAACAGAACACTAAATTAATATTATGGCTCCCTAAAAAATGGCTTTGATCTAAGATTCCAATATCCTTATTTTGTTACAGAGCCATAAACCTAGTTTAATGTTCTGCCGTTCAGAGTGCTGAGTTGATAATGATGGACTTATTAGGAGTACAGTTGTGGAATTCATGCTGAGGCTGAATCTGAGAGATGAAGGCAAATTTCAGTCCAAATTTATGACTCTAAGATGGAACAGATGGCAGAGCCAGTGATTTAAATTTTCATTATAAACATGCAGATTGTCCCCCCACCTTTTTCCCTAATCTACTGTTTTTTAGCACAGTGCAAATCTAGACCTTGCCCCAGGCAAACTGTCCAAGCAAGGCATATTTTAAAAAGAGGAAAAAAACCTCCCCATGCCCATTGGTCACAAAATTGTATTTTTTATTTAAAGAAGACAGTGACTGACATGCTGAAGGTTAGAATGGTGAAGAAAAAAGGGTTGTCTAGGAAGATCTGAATATCTACACAAAAGAAGTTGTGATTCCACTTAATTCCTGAAAATTTAACTAAACACAGCTTGTGTTTGCAAGTAAGTATGATCAGTATTTGGAAGGAAAGAAAGAAGTAAGAAAAATTAATCTGTGTGTTTTCAGAACACACATAAATTACTTCTAGCATTCACCAGGAGGGACAGTATGTAAAAGCATGGAGTGGGCTGAGCTAGTAATAACCAAAGAATTAGAGATCATGGGGAGTTCTTACAATTTTCCATTCATTTCTTAAAATGAATTAGAAAGCAATTTTATTTTAAGAACCAAGCTGCCTGAAAGGCAGGAAAATGGAGAAGTAGAAAATTTATAGATAACTATAACTCCGTGGTGATGCCCACTAACAATAAAATGCGATAAAAAAAGATCCCAAGGATCTTTAATCTCCTATTTTATAGTCTGCTGGAGACCTGCAGGGCCCAGGCTTTTTCAGAGGACAGCAGGCTCTATTTCTGCTCTTCTGGATGTCCAAATAGCAGAGCCACTGTCAGCCTTTGAGACAAGGAAGTCCCTTTCTTTTCAGCTGCATCTGGAACCCAGGCAGAGCTTTGGATGCTTTGCAGAGGGAGGAAACCACCTCTGAGATGCTCTGCTGAAAGCATCATGGTCCAGCTATGGGGTGGGAGCTGTGTTACTGCCTGGATTAGTGTGTGTGCTCAAGAGGCTGCTGCCCACCCCAGAGCTGTGGTCAGTCTGGAGGCAGAGCCTCTGACCCAGCCAGGGGTGAGGATGTCATGGAGCAGGAGCTGCAGGAGGCTGTGGTCCTGCTCTGCATGGGTCCTCTGGTTTTGGCAGGCAGAAATCAGAGTTTCAAAGTTGCATATAGCTGCAAGGGTGAGGAAAAAAATTGACCAGAATTTCATTAAGGAGGGTAGGTTTATTAACTGTCTAGACTAGAGTTAGTTTTGTAGTCACACTTTAAAAGTTTTAATTAAGTTTAAAGTTTACACTCATACATCTAGGCATTCCCTGGTTAGTTTTATGAAAACATTAACCTTGACATTTTGACAATTTTTTTCCTTTCATTTAGTCTCTCATTTAAAGTTGTTTTCTTTGTCTGTTGTTTAGCAATTCCCTTGGTCCACTTACACAACCCAAGCCTTTTTGAAGAGCGACAGCTCAGCGTGCTGGTGGCAGCTCCCAGCACGGTGTTTAATTTCCAGTCCAAGCTGAGCAGCAGAGCTCTACCTCTGTGATACTGCATCAGCATGACACCAGATTTTGCAGGCAGTGATGCAAAATTTGCCTCTGCACTTGTAAGACCAACATGCTGGTGCCTTCACAGCTTGCAAGGCCCAGGGACCAGGAGAGGATGTGCTCCCATCCCCTGTCTTGGTGCCCAGGGCAAGCTGCTCCTGTCATACCTCCTGTCATCATGAACACACACAAGCCCTATATCTCCAGTGCAGTCTGTCTCTCTCCAATTTGCTGCAGCTCCTGCAGAGGATGTCTTTGGTTGTTCCAGGTAGCTTCTGCCCTGTGCTGGGAGAAAGCTGTGCAGCATGCCAGGGTGCTCTGACAGTTCCATACATTGACTTGAAAAATCTGAGCTCAGCATTGCTGTATTGGACAAATGCCTCAAATTACATAAGAACTTAGTGCAAGACATACTTAAATTGTTTCTGCTTCATCTTTCTTTTATTTAGGCAGAAATGAATGCAAGCTATATAGGTTTGTAGTACTGCAGGTTGGTGCTGTAGAAGTCATGGTGGAATCTTTCCATGGCTCACACCACTTAAATACTTCTTGAAAGTGTGAGCCTTTAAGTTTTACTGATTTATTTCTTCTCAAACATTATTCTCTGCAAAGCTGCTGTGGTTATTAATTCATAGGAGTTCACAAGGTAACAAAGCAGGGCATTCGGGTGTCAGCAGCAGTGCTTGGATAGACGAGCAGGGAGAGAGAGATGTTATAAACATGTTTCCAGGGAAATAGGGGAACTCACCAACTCTGCAGCTGTATGAAGGAAGGGAAAAACCCTCACCCCTGGTAACCTTGCAAACTTGCCCTAAGTCTGCATTATGCTGAAGAATTGCCATTCCAGTCCCACTGACAGAATGTGAGAAGCTGGTCTTTCAATTTTGCCAGAAAAGGGAAAAATGAAGGTTCTCGGTGTGTGGAAAAAAACAGAGAAAAAGACCAAACTCCCATGGGAGTCTGGAAACATTGCTGGTAGGAGCTGCCAGAGGACAAAAATGTCTTCAGAGAAGCTAGAAATGTAGATAATGTGGTTGTGGCCACCTAGGACCAACCTTTCCCATAAAAGCTGCCCGCATGTCCTCCTGCTTCTCTTTCAAATATTGTCCATGTGATGTTGTCTGGAAAAATGAAGTGCACTCTCTTGTCCCACTTTTGGGAGGTCAAGATGAGAGCACAGAGTCACTTGCTGTTATCAAAAGTAAATTTCTAACTTGAGTGTGAATCAGAAGCTGAAAGAAGTGGTGACATTTTATGAAGTTCAGGCTAACCAGAAATGTGCAAGATTCTGTCTCATGTAAGGCTGAGAGGAGAAGGCTGGGATTGCATTTTTAATTGTTTGGGAATCCAGGTCCCCAAGCCAGGTGATGTGCATCCTTTTGAGCATGAGGAAGCACAGGGGAGAGTGTGTGACCCTGTGTCACTGTCTCCCTCCTGGAGATGGTGATGTGTTTGAAGCAAGAACATGGATCCTGTTCCTGCAGCAAGGAGAGGCAATGGAACAAGAGGAAACTAAGGAATCAAACAAATACCACTTAAAAACCCCCTTCTCTCCTGAAGAGCAAACACATCTCTCTCTTTGCATAAAAGGAGCTGCTGAGGATTAACTAAGTAACAACACACGTGGGATTGTGGTGTTGGAATTAGGGTTTAGATAAATCTGATGAAGCAAGTACAGGGCTTAAGATAAAATAGGCATGAAAATTGAAATGATAATTAGGGAGACACCCTTAGGAATCCCCAGATAGAAATCCTCATTGATTTCCTCTGACACTGGGAAAGAAAAAAACAGGTCAACAAATTGACAAGCACTGTGTGGGGGAAAAGAGTAAGTTACAGTCAGATGGTAATCGCAAATCAAAAGGAGTTTGGAAGAAGTGTTTAAGGTTGTTTGTTTAAAATTGAACTTTACTAGCATGGATGTCTTCTCTGAGGGCATGACTGCACTGATAATTCCAAGAATAAAATGTAAAAGGAAAAAACCCAAACCAATCCAGAAAACCAGGTTACACTAAGGTATCAATAAATTACTTGTTCTGCCATGCAAAAGAAAAGACTGCCCATAAGCATCCTTATTAATTCTGCAGCATTCTAAGGTACTGTCTTATGTCAGAAATGCAAATTTTTCTATAAATTAAAATCTTTTTTAAATCGCTCCAAAGATTAGTGGTACTGACTCACCACTTACAAATTTTTATTATGCATTAAGAAATTATTAATATTATAAAAATCCAATCTGTTTTCTTATATTAGTTTCCTGTTCTCATTTTAACACATTTGATCCTCACTGATAAGAATATTGATTTTGTTTTAAATGACCTGGCCTGGGATTTAAATTTCCGGTATCTGATTCCCATCTGTGACACAAACTTTATATATATGATCTTGAACAGAGGACTTAATTTTTTGTGCTTCATTTGCCTCTTTGTAAAAGATGACTTTTGGGAAGAGAGTTCCTGAACCTCATTCTCCTATTAACTGTAATCCTTCTGGTTTCCGGGATGGATGTATTTTTGGTAAGCTTGCTTCCAGTGTCTTTATGTCAATATCTCTGTTAAATTATATAGTTATCTTCTTCACCTGATACTTAGTTCTTGGTTACCTGATGGATTGCATTTATCTCCTCTTTCATTCTGTATTTTACTTTGCAAGACAAATTTTCTAGTTCTTTGTAATGAAAAAAAAAAATGTTCTCTGATCACCTCCATAAGCTGCTCTGTAAGATGGGATTTCTCTAGTGTTTTGTATAGAAAGTTCCAGCAAGAGATTTTTGTGTTTGTCCTCTCAAAAATACAGAAGTCTTTGAGCCTGTTGATTCATAAGAACAAATCAGGCAAAGGGACAATTACTTCTGGTACCCCAAGACCATGTCTGTCACTCTGTCCTCCCCCAACACACAAAGAAGGTCCACCTGAAAGCTCAGCATTTCCTAGGGTAAGCCTGTCTGAGAAAAAGACAAAATCAAAGAATATGGCAAAGAAAAATAAATAATTTTTAAAAAAATTGTTACTGTAAAGCTATGTTCTACTAAGAAAGTTAAGCAAGAAAATGCATGAGGCAGCTTTGTGGGTTGGGAACAGGAGGCACCCTGGATGCATTACTTTCCTGCCTATCTCCTATCCCTCTGCCCCTGTTCACCTGTCTGTGGTCTGACCTCTTGCAGCTGTGAGATGCAAATAGAGAACCTGGTAGAGGAAAACTAACCCAACCTGGGGCCTGGCTGGGGCACCCTTCCATGGCATCCTGGCAGTTCCAAGGGCAAGCATGAAAGGAGGTTACTGCTGAAAGAGAGGAGCCAGGATGGAGGTGCAGCTGGTGTAAAGGGCTGCCCTTCTGTGGGGCTCAAGGCAGCTGTTCTGGGCTACTTTGGCTGAGAGATGGTGCTCTGTCATCAGGGGAAACTACAGGGGATGTGTTTGAATGCAATTAATGAGGCAGCCTATAGTACTTCTGCTCTGGAGTCAAAGAAGAATTTTTCAGGTTCCTGGGTGGCAGACACATTTCATCTTGCTCTTGATATGATGTGGAGCTGGGATCAGGGATAATGTTAGGCATAGAAGTTGTAAAATGAGGGGATTAGAGATAGCTGATGTTTCTCCAATTTAACTGCTGATGGCTTCTGTTTACAAAAGGCAACATCTGTAACCTCACGTAGTCTTCCCTTGTATAAAATTGTTCAGTTAGAAGAGACTCTGAGTGACTGCTGCTTTTTTTTTTTTTCTTTTTTAAAGTCTTTTTTCCACTTAGAGTTCCTGCAGTGATCTGTTTTAGACTTCAAGTAGTTAGTATTGTTTTGCCCTCTTTTCTCACTTCATCTATATTTAATAAGAATTTTAGAGAAAATTCAGCTTTGCAGCTATAGTAATAATTCTGGAATTCTGGAAATTCTGCCATTCCTTATTGAGAAACAGTTTTTTTTTTTCCAAATTGCTGTAGTAAATCTCTTCTTCCCTGGGCAAATAAATGCCTCTCAAAAATTTTCATGTGTGTCCCAGAATACAAGGAGATAAATACATAGCTACAAGAAATTCTCTGCCTTTGTTATGCTCCTCACAGTATTGCTAGGCCTGCCTCATTGGCAAGTCTAATTGGATCTCTGAGCCCATAGAGGTCCTGTCCACCCACACCAAAAGACTTCAGCTGGCCAGAGTTTTCGAGTCAACACTTTGTGGATGCTATTTCTGCTTGTTGAGTTGACATGAGACAAGTTATTACCATATAAATGAGATAAGGGCTTAGATAATTGCAGACTGAAAGTAAAACTGAGCTGAACTGCTTGTGGCTGGAAATTTTAAGTATACCTTTCTATCTTCAAGTAATTTATTTTTTTAAATACCACCCGTGTACTTCTTCCTTCCACTCATTAGCCTGCTCTATAAATTATGTAAAGAGCAGTTACGTTTTCCATCAGGCAACGGGTTGTGAGTTGAGTTCTTTAGAGCCTGAAATTTCCCAGTGTTGTTTGTTTCTCCTCTGCTGGTTGTTATGAAACCTCTATGCAAAGGTAACAAAATTGCTTTGAGGAAAATATGGATGTCAGTCACTTCAACCAAAATCATCCAGTGCAGTCACTTCATTTCATTTTCTTTAGAAAAAGTCTGAGATAATATCTTTGGCCTATTTCTTCATTGTCCCTCCACAGTCTGTGCCAGAAGGTGGGTGGCTCAGCTCAGAAGATACTTTCTTATCTATCTTGGTACCTTCATTTTCTGTTCTCAGGTATCTGTGTTACATCTGCTGGCTCTGCTGCATGAAGTACATTCTTGCTGAAGGTAGGAACATGACTACTGGGAGCTGGGTAGCTCAACAAATCCAGGGTCCTGCTGCTAAAGGCAACTATCATTCCTCCTGTAAAAGTGTCTTTGCCTTCAAGTTAGCAACTGGAAATTTTTCCTCCCATTTGCTCAATTGTGAATTTCTGACAGAATCAGTCTCCTTGGGTGTTTTGAAGGCTTCTTATTTCTAGCCTTATATCCAGCAGTTTACAACCCCCTGAGTAAATCAGGTAGATGATGCAAAACCATAGTTAGGAAAATGTTTTTTAATACAGATGTAACAAAATTCTATGCATTAAAAAAATGCATATCATAAATAATGAAATTAAAGCTCAGTCTGAACACTAATCCATACTTGCGATATAATATAAAGCTTTTACAAAAGTTTGTCTGAACAGAGTCCTTGTTTAAATGTTATCTTTCTCTATTTCTAAAACTGTTGTCCAGTATATGTCCCATTTTACAATGTCCTTCAGTCTGAGACCTTGTCTGCAGCAAGGGAATTGCTGATGGTCTCATTTACTTTTTTTGTGACTTGGCAGAACTAGAGGGTTACTAAGCTCCAGAAGAAAAGATAACGCTAGATTTTGATTACCTAAGGTACCTACAGTATTACAATCTTTAATATAAACAGAACTTTAAACTCAAAGAAGACATTTCTGAAAGACAGGTCAGATGTTTCAAAGAAAAGTGGCTGCGAAGAATAAGGAATGTATTTCTTTGGAACACAGTGAGAAGTAAAACACAGCTCTCCCAACATGCGAATCATCCTGTGAATGCAGTGGTGTCCAGAGGATATGGAAACACAGAGAATGTTGGATGGCATGAAAAGAAACAATAGGGGCAGAGAGAAAGAATACTAAGATTAATATTCTAAGATTCTTCTTCACTAAGATTAATATTTCAGCAGTCTATTTAAAACCATGTTATTGCAGTGCTTGAAGCATTAAATTTTCTGGACTGACTAGTGTGGAAAATCAGCTTATTTTAAACATTATGCAGTCGTGGATAAATTGCAGAAGTTTTCAACCAAGCTAATGCATTATGCATCTAAATTGAACAGAAAAAAAGTGTAAATCTTAGGTGAAATAAAAATTGATGGAGGAGCAGAAACGCTTGGAGTTTGAAAATAAAATATGAAGAGCATCCCAGGGATTCTGTAAAGAAAGAACAGTGAAGACAAAGGGAACGTTACAAATAAGAACATCTGGGAATTTCACAAGATTACCCAAGGATATTTAAGATGCACATTTCCCACTGGTTAAAGTTATTCTGCAAGGTGAAAGTTAAATCATTGACTTGAAGGAAGGCAGAAACAGTTGGTACCTTGGTAATTTCAGTCCGTGGTTGTTATCAATAAACAGCAAAGTAATATTGTGGCTCCTGAGGTGGAGCATGAATGCTTATATCCTCTGCACAGGATTGCCAGCTGTGGAGGTGTGAGCCTCTTCTTAATCTTGCTTATGAAATGCTTCCAATCTTTTAAAAAATATTTATTTCTGTATCAGGAAACTTTGTTTCTCAGATTTCCCTGAAAAAGCATTAGCAGTCATAACCCCTGTTCTACCAAAGTCTTTGTAGCCTAATTAAAAACAAGCTCTAAAATATCCATTTTGTTTATGTATGTGAATGACCATGGCTTTAGTACATGGAATCCGGGTTCCCCACCTTATTCTGCGTGGTTCATTGTGTAGCATTGAACCTTCTGTGCTATCTGTGTCCACTTCAGTCTTTCAGGGCAGGAAATCATCCAGGATATTTCTTACGTTATCTAGGAACTACTTTGCCTTACAGTGCTGATAATTTAGAATAAAGGAGGTTGGAATAGAACTTGTGATAAAGTGGCAAATGTTCTGTCAGAGCTTTCAGGTCTAGACTGTTCCAAGTCCTAAACTGTATCTGTAGCAGGGTACAGCAGGTATAGAAGGTGCTGTGTAGCAGCACATACCACTTATGCTTACACTTGAATTAAATATAGAACAAATGCACTAAAACTAAATAACGTAAAAATAATGAAATGAAATGCTAAAGTTCTCTAAATATATAAATATATTTATAAATATATCATGTTTAAATTGTGATGCTGCATTTTGACAAATAAGAAAAAGCTTATGAAATATTTAAATCATGAATGACCACTTAAAAAGTACTAAGCAACCATAACTTTATGTATCAATAAATACGTAGGCTTTTAAGAGACTTGGAGAGCTATCTTTGGCTGTGAAAACCTCAGTTGTTGTCCAGAAGAACAATAATTCAGTAAAATGTGCAACATAAAGCCCTCAGAGTAATAAATGAAACACAAAAAATGTACATGCTGTAATTGTTTAAAAGGTGCCCTCAAACTTGTAGCTGAGATCACATGGTTAGAATAATGACTGAAGATGTTAGGAATTTATGCTGAGTTCTCTGCTTGTCTGTAGGTTTTCTGTGACCTCAGATCCATCTCTGAGTAGCTTGGCTCCCTGACTTATGTGTCCAGCTGAAGTGCTCCTTCCTGAGATTACTGTCTGTCGACCAAGTGTGTGCATGCTTTTTACTTCACCCTTGCAAAAGCTTAAAAATATCATCATCAATTTAAAAGATCAGGCTTTATGTAGATTTTATTTTGTGACAGGTGAAGACTGCATGGAGCCTCCCTGGCAAATGGGAATTTGTCAAATATTGGCAGCTCAACTGGGTCCCAAAACAGGCATGATGTTTTTTTCCTCACTTGGTGCTGCAGAGCACTGGTGTTCCCTGATGGGAGCTCTATTACACCCCAGACAAATGTTCTTGGGTGGTTCTGGATAAAAGTATATTTCCCTATTGAAGTAGAACTTAGTCATGTGAAATATTTTCCAGCTTGAGTTCATTTTTGCTATTAATCACTGCACCATGCCATTCACTGACTTGATGCCTGTGGCCCCATCTCCCTGCCTGGAGGCAAAAGTCTCCCCTGCTGTGCCTGGGAAAGCTTTTCCTCAGCTCCTCTCCTTTCAGGGATGGTGTTCCTGCTGAACCTCCACTGCTTGCTCACTGCTGGTCATATCACATGTAGGATGAAGGCACACTTGTCAGGAGATTATTGAAGAGGAACTGCCTGGAAAGACAGGCTTGGGAGTAAATTATGTGCACAAGTGCAAGAGTTGCTGGGATAAAATATTGTCTCTGACAGAGATGTAGTTGGGTTTGATCAGCGGAAAGCCCTTCCAGCAACCCAAATAGCCTGTTTTCTTACCTTGTCATGGCTTATTCACTAACTAGCAAAGATGGATTAAACCATTTAGTGTATTATTTCTTCAGCCATAGAAGATAGCTGGAAAAAAACTATTTGCTTCGATATTTTCCTCAAACAGTTATTGTCACTAAATTTTCCATGGCAACTGTAACAACTAAAAATACCACTTGTATTCTTTTGTGTATTTTATAATTTTGTTTGTGGTCAATGACAAGCAGCTTAGCAGATTTCATTGCACAAGAAAAATGTGCAATGAAAAGCAAGTTTTTGATCTCCATATTAGGACAGAGTCTGGTTGGAGGCCTGTATCTAGTGGAGTGCTTCAGGGGTCTGTACTGGGAGCAGTACTATTCAATGTATTCATCAGTGACCTGAATGAGGGAACAGAGTCAGTGTCAACAAGTTGGGAGGAGTGGCTGACACTCCAGAAGGCTGTGCTGCCTTTCAGCAAGACCTAGACAGGCTGGAAGGCTGGGTGGAGAGAAATTTTATGAAATACAACAAGAGAATTGTAGTCTTGCATCTGGGTAAGAACAAGCCAATGTACCAGCATAAGTTGTGGACGGACCTATTAGAGAGCAGAGTAGTGGAAAGGGACCTGAGAGTCCTAGTGGACATAAGGATGACCCTAAGCCAGCAATGTGCCCCTGTGGCCAAGAAGGCCAATGGTATCCTGGGGGGTATTAGAAGGGTTGAGATTACTAGGTCAAGAGAGGTTCTCCTCCCCCTCTACTCTGCCCTGGTGAGGCCACATCTGGACTGTTGTGTCCAGTTTTGGGCCCCTCAGTTCAAGAACTGCTTGAGAGAGTCCACTGCAACAGAGAGAGCCACAAATATGCTTAAGGGATTGGAACATCCCCCTTATGAGGAAAGGCTGAGGGAGATGGGTCTCTTTAGCTTGCAGAAGAGGGGACTGAGGGGAAACCTCATTAATGTTTATAAATATTGAAAAGGCGAGTGTCAGGAGAATGGAGCCAGGCTCTTCTCAGTGATGGCCAATGATAGGACAAGGGGCAATGGGTACAAGCTGGAGCATAGGAGATTCTGTGTAAACGTAAGGAAAAGATTCTTCACTGTGAGGGTGTCAGAACACTGGAGTAAGGCTGCCCAGTGAGGGTTTGGAGTCTCCTCTGGAGACTCAAAAGCCATCTGGACTCATTCCTCTGTTACCTAATTTAGGTGATCCTCCTCTAGCAGGGGGGTTGGACTCAATGATATTTCAAGGTCCCTTCTAACACCTAAAGCTCTGTGATTCTGTGGATGAAGATTAAGGTTGTGTTGATCCTTTCACTTTTTTTTGTGTGTATTTTTGACTCATTTTCACTTAAAGCTTTGTCTCACAGAACCGCACAGCTTGGCTTCTGTGAAACATAAGTATTGGTGTACTGGACTTGCATAAAAATGATAATTCAATGATTTCTGCCCATAACCTCTGCCAAGACAGACATGGCAATGGTAAGAAGTCTTCCACAAGTTTTCAAGCATCCTGTGAACATTTGTTCCCCACCAGCCTGGCACACTTTGATATTGTCCCTTGTCTTTGGAGACAGAGCTCAGGCAAAACTGCTGACCTTGGCAATGGCAGTTTGCTTGGTCTCTCATCACTGTAGAGATTCCTGGTAGAAGGATGTTTTTCAAGATGCTTTTTGCATGGGACATCTGTCAGCTCTTTACTCTGATGTGTGAACTGTGCCAGAGAGCTTCCCAGCAGAAAGCTGGGTTTGCTACTCCACGTGGTGCACTACCTCACTTTGCAGTCTGGGTATGTGGAGGGCAGATATGAAAGCAATGAGTATAACCTCTCAGAGCTGTATTCGAACTTGATGATTCAGGCTAGAAGCAAACAGAAAATTCTCATTGTCAGGTTCTCTCAGGGGAAGGGAATCTGTGTGGGAGGGGGCTGAAGGGATGCAGTGGGTAAAGGGGCAAATATTACTATAAAGGAGTAATTAGTGAGTGGCTTAGTGAGACAATGGGTCAGTCTGTAGGAAGCAGGTTGGGGATGTTCAATGCTCTGCTTGTGGGACCCTGTTTCAGAGAGAAGAGCAAGTAGAGCTAAGGGGTTGAGAAGTCAGGCTGGGAACAGCTCTTTCACTGGTCTGTGCTCTCCAGCTGGTCTGGTGATATGAAGTATGAGCTTTAGGTGAAGTTGATATTGGGAGATGGAGGAGAAGGCAGTGCATTGGTTTACTCCTCTGTACTCATCTAACTGTTAGTGAAATAAAACATTGCAGATGTGAAAGTGTGGCAGGCACCTATGCAGTCTCTGTTATGCTTGCTGGAAGACTATAAATTTTCTTTTTTTTTTTTTTTTTTTTTTTTTTAGAGTCTTTGTCAGGTACAAATACTGATGTGGATGCAAACACAGGCTGTGGTTAGGAGCCCTGAATATTGTTGTTAAATGGCGCCAACTTGCTGCAGCACTTGTTGCACACACAGCAGGGGACATACAGCCTTAGGTTCAAATCTCAGCCTTTAATCCAGAGCACACCAGCATCTCTCTTGTCTGCTTCTGAAATACTCAGTAGGACAGACAGCAGGAGAAAGGGAAAGCATCAGTCTTGTCTGGATACACTTTTCTGAATTTCCACTATCCTCTAATGCTTTACTTAGCCATGGATCAGCAGCCCCACTGCTTCCTTGGGGCTCTTCCACTCCAGTGAATGAGGGATGAGGTCTGATGCGATGGAAAGGCCCAAGCAATTGGCACTGAGCCAGGCAGTTTCTTCATCAGAGCTGTCATGGTCCTGTCTGTTGTCATGGGTATGCCACTTATTTCCCTTGGATAAAATTTTGGGCAACATGCAGTGTATAGATTTAGATGGTTTAAATTTAAACCAAACTGCTTACAAAGCTATTCTCACTGTCTCTACTCTGTCGCCATTATTTATTTTTCCATAATGTAGGCTCTGGGCAAAAACTGTGATTGTGACTCAAAATCTTGAAACTAAACAATTACTTCAGTAAAGATTTCATGTGGCATTTGACACACAGCAAATTGCCCAGCATATATTATCCTATTCACTGAAGTGATGAGATCCTTTTATGCTTAAAATCAAGAAATGCTGCAGACTAAACCATACTTATCTTAGCTAACTATTAAATAGACACTGAAAACTGAGTCTGATAGTTAGATACTTCATTTACCAAAGTAAACACAGATAATACCACATATTCTGAAAACACCAAGGTGAAATCCTGTTTCTGTGGGTTTTTTTTTTCCCAGTCTCTAAAAGCTGTTTGTTTGCTTTTCCTTCCATAACTCTCAGCTTGCTTCCTTTTTCTCTCTTATTAAAATTTTCTTCATGGCACAGTATTAGCAACATTATGCCATTTGCTAACTTTATGCAAAAACTTCTTCCATCTATTCCACCTCTTAAGTGAAATAAAGACCCTGTTCTGGGAAGAGCCTTGATATGCCACTGAATTTTTTTAAAACTATAAGACTATATTTCATTTTGGCTTATAACATAACCGATACCAATGTAGAGTTATGTGGATGTGGATGAGCCCTAGAAGGCAATGCTACATTGATCTGCTTGGATACAGCAGAGGACCAGTGAGATACTGAAATCCTGGGTTCAGCCATATTCTTGTCTTGGCCCGTGCTTTTCATCCTCTTCCATTATTTTCACTTTCCCTCCTTCAGTTTTTGAATTTAGTCTTGTCTTATCTTCTATACCAATCCAGAGTTCCTAATGCTTCTTTTGGAATGTATTTTATTCAACTGTTCCCTTCCCTGCATACAGTTCTTGATTTACCTGCTTTTTGCAGGTTTCAGAAGTTAAAACAAACTAAAAATTATTCTCATTTTTAGCAAATTCTTCCTCCTGTGAAAAGTAAACTCTTGTAGAAGTCAGGTTTAACTAATTAGTGTTGCCTATTCTAGTTTAAGGGAACTCCTACCCCGGTAAGTCAAAGCAAAGCAAATACTAGAAATAATTTGGGTGGTACACTTCACTGTTTTATTAATGGTTTTAATAGACAAATAGTACACAAATCATTAGGGAATATATTGAGAATCATAATTCAGGTTGGAAGGGACATCCAGATGTCAGCCACTCCAACCCTCTCCTCAGAACAGGTCTAACCAGGTCTGGTTGCTCAAGACTATATCAGGTCACCATCCTCAGGGCAGTGAATCCTGTGGATTGCTCCAGAATGTTTGGGATACTCCCATGTGTGCTGGAGAGTTACCTGGGACTGTTTGTGTTAAAGGAATGAAACAGGATGCCTGAATGAGCTCCTGGGTAGATAGAGGATTAAAAAAAGAGTTAAATACATCAGGGACTACACTGTAATTTGTTCTTGGAGAAAAAGACAAGAATAAGCCCTGAACAAATGAAAAAAAGTGGGGATGGCAAACAGTGCTGAGCTGGCAGAATGTGAAAGTGAACTCTATGTTACAAATCTTTGTGAAGGAATCGGTCCCAGAAAACTTACCTCTAAGACACTATTGTGAACTTCGCTCATTTATTCTAGAGAGACTCCACAGCGTTTTTAATGTGTTTTGTTGCATGTGGTGTGCATCTCCCATGGTGTGATGTAATGTAACATGGCATGTGGTGTTATAAATAGAATGATGAGATCTTGCAAAAACCTGCCTAGCGGGCAAACTCCCAGTCTCTCCTTCTGAAAAGCTTCCTGAGATCACCACTATGCTGCCTTCCTTTGTCAGAAGGTACCTTCCATCATGACTTCCTCCTGCTGAGGGTCTTGGAGAGCTGTTGAGACAGAATGAGTTTTTCTCTCAAATTCCTTTTTTCAGCAGCACAGCAAAGACTTCATGGGAGGTAGTGTCTTGCTGCTCTTAGGTCCTGTCTCTCCTTTCATCTGTGTCTATACATGTCTAATTTGCTTGGTTCTGTGGGCAAGATGCTAGTTTTAGTAACCGTGTGTAATCATTCAGAAGTCACTGGGGCTAATGCACATGTTCAGAATAGCTCCAATCAGAATCTGGTTTTATGTTGTCTTAATAGTATGTGGATTATTCTTCTCTCCCTCACACCAGTCTCTGTTGCCTTAACAGCAATGATACTGTTACAGTAATATTCAAACAATGTTTTAAAATAGGCCATGGAGTCAGTTACCATTATGACAACATGTGAGTAATTCCCTGGATTTTCCAGCGGTGGTGCTAGAATGAAATTTTAAGGTCCCCATCTTGCTCTGTGCTCTTTGGAAGAATGCTGGGTTACTATATTTATACCTATCTGTTAAGAATCTTGCTTTACCAGCATTTATTTCTAGAACTGTTTGGGTTTCCAGGCAGGCTCCTTCTCTAACTGAGTGCCTAACTGAGAATAGTTCCTTCTAGCTGCATCTTGTATAAGAGTTGAAGGGCGTATCAATTGCCTGCTAATAGGCATTAGTGTAAGGCAGCAACTGTAAATTTGGACTTTTCAGGACTCTCTCTTTTATGTTTCATGTTCTAGTGTGACAAAATGTGTAGAATGATTCTTATTTATTTTTTTCAGTAGCAATTTTTAGTGGCTTTTTTCCTCACTTATAAATGAAATTGATGTATTTCTGCAACTGTGTTGAAAGAAGCATTAATGAGCAACAGAGTGATTTACTTGTGTGGGCTCAAATAGACTGATATTATCTGTGAAGATATGATACCATAAACTTTGACAAGGTGGGTGATTTCTTGTTGCAGAGCTTGTTACTTCTGTTGAATATAAAAAAAGTTTTTCAGCAAATGTCTCCCAAAATCTTAAAAGATTTTGAGACAATGGTTGGCAAGTCCACACGAGAAGAAAGCAGTTTGGTGGCATTCTCTCTTCTTTGGTTGAGCCACACTGGGGAGTTATGCAAGCAGAAGTGACTGAGGGATCTTACAGGTGAGGGTTACATCAGACTTCATGTAATTTCTGAAAGGTGAGGAGAAGAAGTCAAATGTAGCAGACATTGGTTTGCTTAATAGCTTCCCTGATAGTGAGTCTGTACATAAGGAAACATTAAACAAGGAAAATGTTACTACATGAGTGCTGCATTGAACTGAAGTTCCACACATTGTGTCTGGCTCAGTAATTAAGGAAAAATAAAACGTGTTCAGCCTAAAGCAACAGAGCCTTTGTTAAATTTCATAACTCATGAAGCCTTTGAAAGGCTCTAATGTTTCTTACAAATTAAAAGAATGTTTATATGCATGATCAGATGCATATCAGGAGATAAATTTTACCAAAGTTTTTATTTTTTCTTTACTATTAATCTTTCCAGGTATCATGCAGCATGAAACTAAATCTTGTGCAGTGTCACCTTTTCTCTAGTTTTGCCTATCTCAGATATCCATTGAGATCTGAATGGTATTTTCTTTCTTTACTTTAAGGGCTTTTCTTTACATCTAAATTTCTTCTTCTCTCTTAATCTTTTCCAGCTGCAAGGATTCACTTCTCTCTGTACAGAGAAGCAGTCAGGCTAAGTAATGAAAGCAAATGTATCTCTTCTTTCCATTACAGAACATCTTTCTTGTAGTCCTAAAACATGTGTTCCTCATCAAAACAAATGGATCTTATATGGGCTGCAGTCCAAAGTGTATGCAATAAATTCTGGACTTCTGCAACTATTTAGTTGATAGTCAGGAATTAAGCTAATTACAAGCCTGTCCGATAGTCCTTGAAATGCTACAATACAGGAGAACAGACCTGAAACATTTTTGGTCTCAAATTTCCCTCCTTTGAAATGAAAATACATTATAAACAATAAAAGAACTTGAAGAAAGTTCAGTTTCTTACAAAAACCTTCACAATCTCTTTAGTCCCCGTGGTGTCTTGTCTCTCATTGCCGATGGATAAGCTTTGAAGGGGGAGCTAAATGAGCTAAATGGGTGCTGTGGGATTTTGGAATCCTTAATATTTATTTAAATTGTGTTTTAAGTAGGTAAACATTCTGAAGCCTGGATTCAACAATACAATGGATTCTGAAATTAAGCATGGCTTTAATAGCTTCCTGATGTTAAAGAATACTTTCTAGAATAATTTTAATAAGTTTTGTAAAATTATCCAAAACTTATTTTTGTTAATTGCCTTGCAATGGGACATACATTGCAGCAGAAACACTTAATAGGAAAGTGAGGAGAAACTAGTTTCCCCTGAACTCCTCCCTTTTGAGAGAATCCACTGTCAGGAAGTGTCTGAAGTGTCTTAAGGTGTCTCCAAGTTTTCATATGTTCTGAACTTCACCATCACTTGCCCTTACTTAAGTAAGAAGTTGTTAATGAAAAGAAGAGAAGAGAAAAGAGAAAAGAGGATGCATTTGCAAGCTGATGCAGATTTTTTTTTTGTTGGTTTTTTTGGTCTTGGTTTTTTTTTCATCATTCAACTAGCTAGTATAATACTGTTTAAAACACATCCTAATGAAAGAACTTTTGCAAAACTAACAAACAAACAAACAGAAAAAACTCCCCAAACCCACACAAATTTTCCAGTCGATTTACAGATTTGTTCTTCTGTGACACTCACGAGGGATTCCTTTTTACTGAAGATCTAAGATTAGGAGCTTCGCAGCACAGGTTTGGGGGTTTGTTTTGGTGGTGTTTTTTGTTTGTTTTTTTGATTGGTTTTTTTATTGTTTTTGCTTTTTTTTTGCAGCAAAGAGCAAGTTGTGCCTTATGTTACATTTGTCCACATCTAAAAATGGCTGAAGCATGAGCCACCCTTTCTTGCAGTGAAGTGGCTCACCTTTCTGAAAGCTGAACTGTGGATGAATTTAGGGAAGCAATTGGCTTGAGACCATATAGTGTGTCTACAGTTTGCATTTTGCATTTTCAATGCATAAGGAGTTTCCTGCAGGAAAAACATCTACATAGTCAGGAAAGATAAACCAAGCAACTGAAGGAAGCTGTTATGTAGCAGCTATTTCACAGTTTTGCTTCTGAGCTGCTAAGATAGTCAAAAGTTCTGATCCGTAAAAAAATGTGTTACAGAAAGTGGGGCCAGAAGACCACAAGACAAGAGGTATAATGTGCTTTGGTTACACAGTCACAACAGCAGCAAAAACTGCTGGAGGGGCTCAATATACCTGTGTTTCAGTGGTGCTCTCTAAGATGTCGAGCCTGGCTGACTGCCTGTGCCTTCATGGTGCTTTGAGTATGGAGGTTTTGGCTGTGGTTTTTCTTTCTTTCTCCATGAATAAAAAGATTTCAAAAGAAAATCATGGAGGGGAAAAAAAAAACCCACACCTCATTCCATGATAATTCAGTGAGTGCTAAGGGCACATCACACACCTCACTACAGCAAATGTGACCAGCATTCCTAAAGTGATGAAGCAAAAGGTTTTCTGTTTGTTAAACCACAGAGCACATTGCAGCTGTGCTATGAAATTTATTCATCACAAAACTTATTTAAGAGCTGTACTCTGAAATTTGCATGCAATTCTTCCACGAGTTGTCTTTGAGCTTAATAATCTCCCAGTGCAGCTGAACTAAGCACCCAGTAGACTTCTCTTGGCCTCTGTATATCTTGAATATTGGAACAAGCTGAGATAGGAGTTTATGTACCTTTCTGTCTGTAAGCAGCAAGATGAACTCAAGGGGAGTCTTTCTCTGCTCCAACCTGTTCTGTATGTGCCAAGCTTGGCCTTGGTGGAAGTCAGTCTCCATGTATCTCTGTACAACTGTTGTAACTATGTTCAAAATAACTCTGGTGAGAATAGTCTTCCCATTGAGATTACTGTGTGCAAACACAAATTATGCAAACATAAATGAGTTTATTTTTTTAATACTCACTTGAATTTTTAAAGCTTATTACTAAATGAGGAGTCGGTTTATTATCAGACAGATTCCTGATGGAAATAATTAGCTTCTGTCAGCACTGAGAATCAATGCAATAAGCTATCCTTGAGACCTATCCTGCCAAAGATTGGTAGTTAAAAGTGTTCTCTCTGTGAGTAATTGTTTTCTGTGTTATCTGGAGGGAGAAATAGATTTACATTCCAGAAACAATTGCAGTCTGCTGAAATTGGTCACTTTCACAAAAGCTGATTAATTTTTTCCCCGTTTTCTACCAAAGAGTTCAGCTTTGATATGGAAACTATCTTGAGTTACAATGATATGAGGTCAAACTTATCAGAATATATTTTCTAGTCATTCATCATCCTGTTCTGTGGGTCTTGACTTCATTCTCTCTTGCCTCCCTCTCAGTCAAAACATGTCTTGCCTACTTATTTACTTAGGCTTTGGATTATTTGGTTTGTGGTTTTTTGTTCCTTCCCTTTGCCTTTGCCTTTGCCTTTGCCTTTGCCTTTGCCTTTGCCTTTGCCTTTGCCTTTGCCTTTGCCTTTGCCTTTGCCTTTGCCTTTGCCTTTGCCTTTGCCTTTGCCTTTGCCTTTGCCTTTCCCTTTGCCTTTCCCTTTCCCTTTCCCTTTCCCTTTCCCTTTCCCTTTCCCTTTCCCTTTCCCTTTCCCTTTCCCTTTCCCTTTCCCTTTCCCTTTCCCTTTCCCTTTCCCTTTCCCTTTCCCTTTCCCTTTCCCTTTCCCTTTCCCTTTCCCTTTCCCTTTCCCTTTCCCTTCTTTTTGCTTTCTTTTCTTTTTTTTTTCTTTTCATTTTTTGTTGTTGCTGTTGGATTTGTTTGTTTGTTTGTTACACTTATTACCCCAAGATCTTCCCTATTCTTTCCTTCCAAGCAGGTTTCTCCTTTGTCTGGAACTTCTTAGAGATGGTGGTTCTGCTCAAGGGTGATGGGGTTTTAGTGATAATCTGGACATCATGGTTTACAGCTGAAAAGGAGGCCAGCCTTCTGGAGGATCATGGCTGATCCTTTATATAATAATGCCTGTTCCTGGTTTGTATTGTTGGGACTGTGTTCCCTGTGTGCTCATAGATTCCTTTGCCCTTTTTAAAGGATAGGAGACTGCACACTGTGCTGGGCTGCTGAGTGAATGTCAGAAATGATCTGGGTTTTTTTGTTTGTTTGTTTTGTTTTTCAAAGGGAGATCTTACTAACACTGGGCTAATTGTAAAATTTGCTTTGTGTCCCTGTGCCCTGTATGATGTATAGAGCCATCATTTTTATCTGCACATATGCTGTGTATAAAAAATTTTGTATAAAATAGTTAATGCCTTATTACTGCTTGGAAATACAAAACCAAATACAGTAGAAGTTCAAATGGCTTTCTCATCTATTATGTATGAGTACAACTCAGAACACAAAGAAGTTTCCAGGCTTCATTCACAAGAGACCAGGGAGTGGTTAAAAACAGTAGAGAAGGAGAACTCAATTCATTTAGATTCTTAAACTCTAGACAAACCCATCTTGACAACTCCAGCAGAGGGAAAATGAGCATAAATTTAAAGGACGGAGGAAGCTAGAGATAATGTTGGTAAAGCAGGTTTAATAGGGATGAGGTACTCTGATAAGAAAATAAGTCTTCAGCTCCTGCTCTAGGTGCTGTTGACAGATGCAATCCTCAAAAAAAAAATAAAAATACACAAATGCCCATAAATGTGAGTGACAGATGATTTGCTGTTGTTTTTTTGTCACTTTTCTGTTTTCAGTAAATATTTTTTCTCTTGAAATGTTTGTCATGGCAGTTAGTGCTTTTAGGTTGCAGTATAGCTAAGGGCTTCACTCAAGGCTGGTGTTACATTAGGCAATATAATGATATAGACAAGACAGTGGTGTCTAAGTTTATTCTCTGAAAAGGTTAAGAGAGAATAATTAAAAAATGCAACAAATACAAAAGTGATGCAAAGTAATTTCTATTTGAATGAGAGGTTGTGCCAGGAAAGTGATAAAGTGTTCTAAAATATTTATTTCCTTCTTGGAGGAGCCTGCATATGGGCAACAGTCAGGAATTTTCTTCTAGATATAATTCCAGTAAAAACTGCAGTGGTCCCTTACATGCCTGAACACAATGCCTAAGTATAAGTTAAATGTAGTCAAATGCTGTCTTGCATTTCCATTTACAAGTAGTGCTTGGACTTGCTTGAAAAATGATATATTCTAGGTTATCTGTGCTCAACAAGTGTTCAGAGGTCCTGTGAGTTTCAGTGAATTTGCTCTGCTGTTTGAAAAATGATGCAGCTCTGACTTCAGCCATTAGCCCAAATAGACTAATAAATAGGGAGAGGTGGAGTACAAAACCAGTTCTTTATTTCATCTATCACAGAGTGCCTACAACACATGTGGACACTAGTGGAATTAATCTGGCAAGGCAGAAGCCATTTGCTCTATTAATTTTTTTCAACTTTTGATATGGATGCTACATCTACAAAGAAGATGTTGAGTCTGACTGAATTTCCATGGCTGAAGAGATTTGTATGTTTATGATCTCAGTGCAAAGATGAACTTCATCTCTTTTCCTACTAAAAAACTAAGTTCTAAGCCATGTGTTCTCCCTCAGCTGTTGTCTTCTCTAGTAAGTACCATCTACACCTTTCTAAAGAGAAAAGAGCTAAACAGGTAGGCAAATTCATAGCAAAATCTTTTGCTTTTATTTATAAATAAATTTAAAAATCTAATAAACATATATATATATTTTTAAAAATCTGATACATAGATCACTTTTGGTTATAATTTGTTCATATTCACTAGTTCATGATCTCTCAGTGGATGCAGATTGCCCAGTACACTGAACTTGGTCTGTGATCCCAGTATCTGATCTTTCACAAAAACAAGGTGGCCCTTTACTCTTATGCCAATGCTTGTGTAACACTCCTTTCATCTCCAGTGAATCTTTGCTTTTAACTTCCATCTTCCTGTCCCTCTGACAGTTGCTGAGCAATTAAGTCTCATCTTCTCAAAATCTTTTCACAATTCTTTTTCTTTGTCGGTGTTCTCTGAGGGCCTTTCTAGAGGAAATGTGGAAATGCTGTAGATCAACCATATTTGATTTATACTGCCTCAAACTCCATTTTATATAAAGGTCTATTTTTACCCAGAAGTCTATTGTTAGTACCCATGCTGTTTAGTTAGCTTTACGCTCCTGAATTTATCATGAAGTACAAAGTTAACATTCACTGACTTATTGTGAGGCAGAAAGAGACCCAGAGAGTCAAATATATTGAGGCACTTGTTGAATACCCCCAGCTCTTGATATGACCATTCTGCTGGTGCTAGACTTGTCACAGTAAAAATATAAGTGGGTGAATTGATATCTTGTGTCTGAAATTGCTTTTCTTCTACAGAATATTGCTCTGGGGCTTTTCTGCATGTCTGATTTCATCAGATCCAGGGGCTTTGTACGTATCTCAGCTATTATGCCACTTATGACATTATTTGTTGATTTCTTCTAGAAGTGGTGTATCACGTTTGAGTATATCCACGTTGGAGGGTGTTAATTAAATTAAATCTGTGTTCCAGTGCCATTACAACAATAAAATTGTTAGGAAAAAGAAAAAAGAAAAAAAATAAAAAAAAGAAGCTGGGGAGGGAAAAAATATATCCAATTCCAATTACCAGTACAAGGAATGATTATGTTAATACCTTGCTGAGCTACCAAACAAACCCTGTGGGAACAAGATGTTTACAGAGCCCCAGGCAAGCTATTTCTCAGGTAGGTGCAGATGTATTCAACAGCAACAACAACAAAACACCAACACAACTATCATCCCTGAGCCAAAGGTTCTCAGTACTTACTAAAGAGCACAGATGGAGAAATTTCCAGGGTGACTAAAATTGAGGAAGCTAAATAGATGGAGGGCAGGAGTGGGGAAAGCCTTGGTTGCTTGAGGAATTTTCTTCAATACTTCTTGTGACTGAAGGTGAATGAATGTTCCTTCTTCAATTATCTTAAAAAATTCTGTTAATTTTCCCTATTCCTTTTGGCTGCTTTGGTGAAATTCTTCTGCTTTGCTTCCTGTGTATCTATTACAAGCCCCATCTTAGTTAATCACAAAACGCTTTCTGCAGAGACCATGGAAATGGATATTTATCTGCTCTGCTTTGCACATCTGCCTCAAGGTAAGATGAGCTGTGTCCTAGCACTACCTGTTTCCCACCCTTGACTGTATTGGGATCCCAGATGTGCATCATCCATGTCTCACTCAGAAGACTTTTAGCCTTTTTTTGGATAGCTTAGTTATTTGGACCAGTTAAATTAGTTCTTTTAAGTAGGAGTATATTTATGTTAAAATAATGTCATAAGCCAATATTTGCAACCTTTCCTTTCACTTCTCTACATTTCCATGTCTAATCTAGACTGTATATTCCTGTTTTTACAGGAATCATGAAGGTCTTGTGGTGTGCTAATTCCTGCTAGGAACAAACTTTGCTTTTTGCATACAGCTTTAAAGACACTGTTGGAGGCATGGCAATATGTAGTGATGAGTCATATTGCCACTTTTTAAGATCAAATACCTTCTCTTTTTAGTCAAAAGGCTGCATATTGGATGCCTACAGGAACTTGGCCAGTGTTACAAGTGACCCTGAGCAGCTGGTGGGAGAGATTTCAGCAGACGCTTTGCTCAACCCTTGTGGCTCTGGGCTGGAGATGCTCAGTCCAGATGGAGTATGCAAACCATTCATCTGCCAAACTCAAATAAGCCTTTCGTGGTCATGTGTAAAATGGGACTTTTCTCTTTTTGGAAACTGTGAAAACTTTGGCAGTATTTCCTGGAGTCAGGAAAATTCAATACCCTTCCAAAACCAAGCTCCTTCTTAACAGTGAGATTACTTGAGTGTGTCACCTTGAAGGATGTGTTTGTATTTTTTAAATTATTATTGTTATTTTTAATGAACAACAAAACAATTAGGTTTTGGTGGGCATTTTCAAAAATTAAGACTGAGGCAAACATTCATCAGGAAATTTCCATGGCCCAAGTAGACTGACAAACCAGGTACTACAAAGGGATGTTTGAGATGTTGGCAGCAGAATCAGCACTGCTTATACTGTAGTGATACTGTCTCTGGAGATGCATGGATCTCCTATTACATAGTTTTCATAGATAAAATGAGAGCCACACTTCAGTTTTTCTCTGCAAGATGCATGTTTGTAGCCAGGAAATAGGGCTTTTAGGACTTTTCTCTACATGCAGTCATTGCTGGTTACCTGTAAGCCTTGTGTAAATGCTGGATTCATCTACTTAGATTTTCCAAACCAATCCTGTTCTTTTAAAAATGTATAAGCTGTAAATGCAGACACACAGGAACACTCCTAAAAGAACGATTTTAGCAGATCTTGAGCTGGTGTTTATGTTTTTATGCATCTCAGAGCACTGACACTGACTGGACTTTCCTGGGCCACATGGAGCTGGATTGTGTCCTGCAGCTGTATTGCCACCCTGGGTTAGACAGATGGATGTCCCCTTCCCCTGATGGTACTGTGGTTCACACCTGTGGGTGTGCAGAGCATAAAAGAGGAGCTGTCCTGGGCTTGCAATGGGATCTGGGCAGTGAATGGAAAAGCCTGACCATGTGTCTGCTGAGCTGCTCTCTCTTTGCTGCAATGCTCTTTGGTGTGCGTGTGTCATAACACGGCCAGTGGACCTGTGGTTACATTGACCCTGCTCCCCAGTGTAAGGGGATTTGTGAGTGCCAGTGGTGCTAATGAAGTTTTCAAGAAATGATGAAGCTCTTCTGTTAGGCAGGAGTGAGAGTCTTCCCAGTGGGATATTGTTCCAAGGACAAGATAAACACATGGTCTGAATATCTAGTGCAGGATTCAGTGTAGTCAAAATCTGAGATTTCTCAGCATCTCTGTAGGGATTGTTCTTACAAATAAGGAATAGGGAGACCTTGTCTCTAGGGCCTGTCACTTATCCCTTCTCTGCCGTAAAACACATTTCTGGAAGCAAAATACATCCATTATAAATGTCTTCTGGCTGTACTGCTTAGCTTTTTTTGTTTGTTTCTTGTGTACAATTGTCCCAGTTTCCTGCACTCAGGGGACAATGATCTGCCTGAAAATTACTTGGATGATCATGAGAGTCAGGCAGACTGTCTGGTGGGGAAATAATGATGATGTCTAGAAGGAAGGGGTGTGTTTTACTGTCTATATAATTACCAAATCTGGCTTTTAGGAGAAAAAGCTAGTAGCAGCTCACGCCAAAGTCTGGCTTCTCTACCACTAGGTGTGAGTCCCAGCACTATGCACTACCTAGGGCATGGGCTGGCCCTGCTGTGGCTACCATGTGCTGGCATAGAAACTCCAGGCATTTATGATGATGCTGCATACTCAGGAGCCCTGCTCCAGTGGTACTCAAGGCCGTGCTTACAGATCTGTGGTGTCCAGACTCAAAAGATGTCTTAAGTTAAGGATCTCCCTTCATCATGGGCATAGTCTCAATGTGACCACTGTCTGCTAATGTTACAACAAGTGCTCCAAAATCATTTACCCATGGATTCTTCATCCCTTCGCTGATTCATTTGAAATTTTACCAGATTTTTTTTTTTTTTTTTGGGGGGGCGAGGTTGGTTGGTTTTTTCCTTTCCTTCATGCCCCCCCCCCCCCCAAACAAATATATTTATCTACCAATTGGTTGCTGACAGGGTGGTATTGGCACCTGAATGTAAACAATCTCAGATGTCCTGAGGAGGCAGTTTTGTGGTATATGTCACCCCATTAAACAGTCCATAACAGGACTAGAAATTTGAAAAAGACAATTGTAACTCGAAGCAAATATCAGCCTAATTATTTGTGATAACTTCTGTCATGTATTTAAGGCAAGCCCCTGGAATAAGACAATATTATTTTCTCTCCCCTCATACTATTCTGTTGATACTCTTGACCCCTGTAGTCAACAAATGCACTGAAATCCCATGAAAAACATGGAAAGAAACATACTTAATGTTTCATGCTGTCACTGAGGTTCTTCTGTAGACTGATTTTTAAAGTTGTTTTCCTTTAGGCAGATAACACCTACAAAAATCTCAGGTTTTATACTAAATCTCACCTGTATGGGTTTATATCAATGCACACACTGAGGCTTCAGTATGAAGTGATATGTTTTTGGAAACTTTTTCTAATAAAAAGGAGGCAATGCAGTTTTATTGCCACTACCCAGCGAAGCATGGTTCCACCAGAGCCTTTTATTGGGAGTTTACAAGAGCAGCATTATAAATGAGTTTGCTGGCAGGGACCTGAATCCCTCACTGTGGAAAGCAGAAGCAAGTTATATAATTCAAAATATTAACATCTGGGATTTCCACCTGAAAAACAGACTGGAAAGATCAAGAAGCAAATAATGATGGTACAACCAGAATGGCAATCCCTGTCTAGTCACCAAAGCTCCATAAATACTCGTTTCATCAGAGCAACAAGACCTCCATATCATGCTTGGAAGTTTTACCCTAAGGATCTGTGTTTTTCAGCAAGGACTTGCTAATCATTTAAAAGTCAGAACTGGGTGCTTGCCATCAGGGGATGGGCAATGGCACAGCTGCAGCTGTGTACTGGTCTGCCTGCACTGATAAGCCTTGCTTGGTAGCTCAGAGCACTGTGGGGCTCCAGTGGTAGAGATCTCCTCTGGGTCAGACACCTCTGCCCCAGGTTCCTCCATCCTGCCATCACCCTGCCTCCTCTCACCAGTACCAACGTGCTCTTAGATGGTTGGCAGAGTCAGTTTGGAAGGGAAGGAATATATAAAACTTGCTCTCAAATTTGTATTTGTTTTTAAAGTCTCACAGAGGTGAAGTTTTTTTGTTTTGTTTTTTTTTTAATGCTCAGAGACTTCTGGGCACAATGTATTTGTGTGTCTCTACATTTCTATGAGCTGAACAGTACGTGTGAAGCAAGCCTGAACGTGGCACACCACTGACTGAATAGCAATGTCTGTATAATTCTTGTGGATGAGGCAGGGAGTTCTCATTTCATACATCAGTAGAAACTTGCTGCTGGAAGGCTGTGAATACAGATAGCCAGAGCCTGTCTTTAATGTGCATTATCACATGAGCATTTAGAAAGTTGCTTCCCAGGCCAGGCTGTGTAAACTGCAAAGTGTTTCTTGCCTTTGCATTCATGACAGGAGCAGCTTTGGCTGTAGCCTGGGTGCTTGCTTAAACCAGCTTTCACATTATTATTTGTAGACAGGCAATAGCCCAAAGAGCCTCCCTGGCAGTGTTATCTTCAACAAGGATTCTGGGTTGGGATTTGACAGGGAATTTGTTTTTGTTAATTATATAAACTGAATCTTCATTAGTATCACTTTAAGGTTTACAGAACCTAATCTTGCAAAAAGCAAGAGCAGTTTTTATTTGCAGTCTGTTGTAGAACACAGCACATGCTGTAGGGTTGGCCAACATAGACCATCTGCTTCTTTTCCAACTTCTGGGGCCTTGTACTGCTTTCTATCACTATATTCACATAGAATTCAGTGGTTTTACTTCAGTTTTGGCATTTCTTAAGGGTGTGTGTGTGGCATTTGGCAGATTTTCAGTTTCCTGTAGAAACCATTGCATGCATTTTGCTATTGACAGCTGAGCTGTTTCTGGACAGAGATTTCTCTGCTTCTTGGAAGAGGTCACAAAATAATTTTGCTGTTTGCTGTTTTGCAGGGTGGATACAAGTCAGAAGCAGTTTTGGCATCTAGATTATCTCTGTTCAAATGAAGTTTGATTTTTGCATAGTAAAAATGCTTGTTGTTTTTTTTTTTTTTAAACTGAGGTAAACGATGAGTCTTAATACTTCATACTTCAAACTGAGTGCACTGTATCAGACTGTCCTCTGCCACTGCTTGAGAATAAGGCCTCCCTTTATGCCTTTCTAGCTTACTCAGACTTGAGCACCAGCAGGTCTTGCCACAGTCCATCTTCACAGTAGGTCTTTTGGGGCACTGATGGCTTCCAAACCATGGCAATATAGCCAGGCTCTTTTGTAATCATCCTTTAATTATTCCACCTTCTTCTGGCACTAGTTGCTGATGTTGCTTCATGTTCTAGTTCTGAATGAATTACTTTGCCACACTGGTTTGACTTACTTGAGTTGTCTCTCCTCCAGAACATCATCATGTTTCTCTCCTAAGAATCCAGTTCTGCATTGGTCACTTCATCTTATACCAATAAAGATTTCCAGTCAGATACTTCTGGCTGATGACAAACAGAGAATAGGGGAGCTGTGAGAAGTGGATGATTGATGTGTAGTTGACCCTTTCTGGGACTAATGTAGCAGGATTGCTGACTGTTTTCTGCCTGGAGTACCAGGGAGATCATGCAACTCAAGAGAGACCATACTCTGTGTTCTTTGCCTGGGCCAGCCTTAAAAACCTTGTAGGAAGAGGTTCCCATTCACTGGGAACCAGCAAATGCAATTATTCCCTAGTGAGTAGCTGGGACTGATGGGACTGCAATGCTTTGCTTCAGTGTTCATGGGACTTTTTTTTACTGCTTTTGAGAACAAACAAAATTTGTATTTAACTTGCTGTACAGAGTAATCTCCTGTGCTATGCCTCTTCCCTGTTGTCTTTTTATGTGGGGAACTACTGATATTTCTGTCCTTATCTATATAATCATGAGATTAAATGACAGTTTGGTCTTGGAGCTTTCTGCATTTCAAAGGGTCATAAAAACATCCTTAAAAAAACATTAGTGGTGCTATATTTGATTACCAGTCAAAATATGGATTTCAGTTAATGAAAATGGTTGCTTTTAAATTGTTTGTTTGTTCAAGACTGTGAGCAATTTGGCAATATTTTAAAGTGCATTTGAAATTTAAAGTCCAATCTTTTACCTCATGAAAGTATGCTTCTTGGAATCCTTATCTGACATTTTAAAAAGATCTACTTTCTTAATTTAAAAGGGGAGATGGCACACTGGGGAGGTGTGCAAACAGGAGTCTGGAGAATTAAATTTCTTTACTGCTTGCAACAGTTACGTCATTCGGGATGAGATATCTTGTGCTTCAGTACCCCCCATCTATGATCAGAGTTTATACCTATTTATTAAAAACCCTTAAGTTAACTTCAGAATCTCAAAACCCAATTTTGTTATTGCCTGTTGTAAATCAAGTTAGTGCACTTAAACAAACTCATATGCATGCAAGAGATTACAAAAGCACTGCTTTCATGGACCAAATGAAACACATTAATATATCTACTTTTCCCACTAGTGTGGTAGAATGCAGAAGCCTTTGCAGGATCAGTAGTTTATAATGGAAAAGTACACAGCTTTCTATTCTTATGACAGGAAAGTTTTCACTCTGCTGTACATGACACGGCTCAGAAGGACACCAGACACTTTGAAAGTCTGTTAAAAGTTAAATGGCTAAAAGGAATGGCAAGAGAATGCATTATTATTACTTGGAAAAGAGCCATCAGCTCACATGATACTTTGCAATTAGCAAAAAAAGCCAAACTCCTGCCCTTGAGAGAATGCAAGGTGGGACATCAGTTCACACTGAAGAGAGGAGAGGTGACTTCTATTGGGAAGGTGGGCTGCCTTACAACAGAAATGAGTGTTAAAGATTTCAGGAAAGTAGGGTATATATGAAGAATGAGAAAAGATGAAATAGGTTTTGATTGTACAAAAGAAGTTTTAAGTTTCTTCTAAGTTTGACATCCTCTTAGTGCAAGGGCAGTGAAGTAGGTGGCTGAGAATCACAGGGTCTCCATTTCTGGGGAACTTTTGGTAAAGGTAAACACACACCTTGTGGTTTTTTTTAATGTAACAGTTTTTTCCATTTTGTGCTCTGTGTATGCTAGGCAACTTCTTTAGGTCTTTTCCTGCCTGCTTTTTTTGTGATCATTTGAAATGTGATTGCCTGCTTCATATGTGCTGCTTCTGGCTTTGATGGTCTGATCCTAGGAATATTTTGTGTTTTTTCTCCTTGCACTACTAGAGACAGCTTTCAGATTTAAATACTTCCTGCAGTTTCAATTCGGAATTTTCATTGTTCAGCAGAGTGTTAAACTCTCTGCCTGGACACCACAAAACTCCTGTCAGTAAAATGAGGGATATTTGATATTCAGTGTAGAATATAGGGCTGTTCTAGTGAAGTTTCATGTTTTTATAGCACGGAAATAAGTCTTTCTGATTGATTCTCTATGCTATATAAGTGATAGAGGCAAAGAAAACACCTCTTCCCTGGCACAAGCTACTCTTTACTGTCAAATCTTATTGCATTACAAAGGAGGGTTTCCTGTGCAGCAGCTGATGCATAAGAATTTCCTTTAGGGCTGTTGGCAAGTAAAAGTATTGCTTGCAGCAACTGCATTCCTCCTCCTCAGAGATTCAACCACTCACCTCCTTACCCCAGTGAACTTCATTATAGAGGAGCTGAAGTTCTTAATGACATGAACCCTGGAAGCAAGGCAACAAGAAAAGAAGTCCTATTTGACTCTACCTCAGGTTCAAATTTCCAAGACCACTTCTGTACATAGAGAGCCACTCTACAATCATTACTCTGAATTTGCCTGCCTCCCAATGCCAATTTTGACAGCTGATCTACAAATCCTTTTTTTTCTGTGGTGTTATTGTCTTTGAATACTGCCCACTGCAGCAGCCAATAGAAATGGGATATTTTAACCCTTTGTATGGGAGCATGTAACCCTTTACCCTCCCGTATGGGAGAACTCAGTCTGGGCTGATGTACTGATGTGCTTCTTGGTATTAATAGATGGCTTTCATTCTTTTGCTATCATGGACTTTTGCCCTGTTAGGATGTTGGGAAAGTAACATTTCTGTTAAATGCACTTTCCTAATAATAATGGCACTTTGTGTCTTGTGTCTTATTTCAGGGCTGATTTGTTGTAGCAGTTAAATCACAGAATCTCAGAATTTTCATGGTTGGAAAAGACCTCTAAGATCATTCCATCCAACCAGCAACCCAGAAAAAAAATATCACCATCCTACTAGAGCATATCCTGAAGTGCCTCATCTGTGTGGCTTTTAAATGCCTCCAGGGATGGTGACTCTACCACCTCCCTGGGCAGCCTGTTCCAGTGCCTGGCTACTCTTTCACAGAAGAAATTCCTCCTCATATCTAGTCTAAACCTCCCCTGGTGCATCTACAGGACATTTCCTCTAGTCCTATCATTACTCACTTGAGAGAAGAAGCCAGCACCCACCTCACTACAACCTTCTTTCAGGTAGTTGTATATTTGTAAAGAGCAAGGTCTCCCCCCAACTTCCTCTTCTCCAGAGTCCCAATTCCCTCAGCCACTCCTCATAGGAATTGCTTTCCAGAACTTGCATGACTTTGGTTGCCTTTCCCTGAACTCTCTCCAGCACCTCAATGGCTTTCTTCCAGTGAGGGGTCAAGAACTGAAAAAAACCCCCAGATTTTCTTAGTTCATTGTTTTCAATCCAGGACAGGGAAAATATTCCAATTCTGTTCACAATTGCAACTAATTTCTTGCTTTGGGACCTTGTCTACACCATGCAATTAATTGGAAAAATTGTTATGTTATAAATGTATTCAGCGATGACTGTTCTAGAGTAGCTCCTCCATTAACTTTTACTGTATCCATGTAGCAGACATTCTGCAATAGCTTCTGTACTGAGCACCCTTATTGTCCTTTAATCTGGATTAATTCTCTGTCATACATAAATCAAGACTGCAGCTTGTGTATTCAGACTGAATTATCTTGTTTTCTTTGACTTAAATGCCAGTTTATGCCATCTGAGAAAATTTGAAATATTTCTTCATACTGTTAAAGGAGAAGGTATGGAAAAAAGCCAAAATCCTCTCTTTGATAGTTGAGATCCTCAGATGTCTGACTTCTGAAATGCAAATAAAACTCAGCAAATACATTTTAGAAATTCTCCTGTATTTTCCTGTATTCTTTGTGGGCAGAAATAGGACTCCCCAAAACTCTATGGTCAAGGCTTTGTCTCTTTGAATAAGTTATGACCTAGAAAGCTAAATTTTGGTATTGTGTGTTGTACATCCTCTTAAAACTCCCATGATGACAAATCACTCTGGGGATTCTGTGATGAATCTGAACTGACAAAAGACAAAAATTTGGGCACAATCCTGCTCCTTTTTCTTTCCTGGCTATCTAGCAGCTACTTCTTACAGGGACTTCCATGAATCTCTTTCCTTTTGGCCTCCATGGTGTGCCTTTGCAAGAGATTTGCAATGTGAACACCTCAGTCTCCAAGGGTATTTGATGGCAGGGAGCCATTTTGCATTCACCTCTGCTACAGAATAGACACAAGGGAACATAAGCACAGATGCAAGGACTTCCATCTTCTCACTTTTTGTTATGTCCTTACTCCACTGCTCCACCCTCCCTTCCCCCAGACCTCAGACATTTGTGCTTTCTGATTAAACGATGAGGAGAAAAAATAAATCGCCCAATCAAATCTGTAAAGGTCTCTAATCCTGGGTAAAGGACAAAAGATTGTGATACGTATTAGAGGAACATAGCTTCAAATACTGGCTGGTTAATGCATGAAGGTGTATAGGGCTTACCAAATCCAGCATTATTGACAAGAATGCCAAAGACAATGTGATTTCAAAGCTGACATCTTGATTTAAAGTCAACTTAAGCATGCTTAAAGCCCCTCTTGATAGTACTGCCAGGAGGAAGGCAAATCCTGGAGCTATACTAAATGTCAGCCTTGTATACTTGGGTTGCTTCAGCTGACAAAAACTTGATGGCCACTTGGAAAATTGACATGATAGAAAACACAGAAAAGGATACAACTGCAGCTCAATTAAACCCACCAAATCTTTCCTGACACTGTTGCTGTCTCTCTTTGTGATAATACAAAAAAAAAGACGTTAAAAAAAAAAAAAAAGTCCTGGCCTTTGTATTCACTATACTGCATGTTCACCTGTAACACTAGAAGCAAACCAAGAAGGCCTGCTAGCAGGGCTTTTCTGTTCTCAGAAACAATTTATCCATGAAAAGCTTCCAGACTACTTCACTGTCTGCCCCCCTGACTGTCTTGTTCCTTTCCCCTTTCCAAAGTATTATCATCTCTCAGCTGTCATTGTGTGGAGGTCATTTTAGCGTGTTGGGTTTGGCTGCTTTTTTGGGTTTTTTCCTCCTCTCTATCTTATGTACCCTTCAATTTACAAAGTTCCTTTTTCACAATTTGTGCCTCTCTGGGGTTTCAGTCAGAATTAAACACACAGCTTTGTCTGATACAGACACCTCCCTTGTCAGAGAGAATTCAGTCTTTTGTTAGGTGCATTTATAAAACCAGTCTTGACTCATGCTGGGAGGTTTTGCTGGTCCTTTACCCTTCAGCAGATGAAGTCCTGTTGGAAGCATTTTATCTTAAACCACAGGGCTGTGCATATATATGTGCATACTGGAAAGCAAGGGTGTTTTCAAATTGATACTCACAGAAAATGAAAAGCCCATAAAAGTAAGGCAGAGTGTGTTTCTAAGTTTGCTTCTCCCAGTGCTCCTCCCTCCAGTCCTTGCAGAAATTTTGGCTCTGCTCAGATTCGGATGTTACCCAAAGCCTTACTGAGGCACGAAGCAAGACAAAAAAACTTGAAGTGTCTTCATGTCAGATTTAGCCACAGAAGTCTACCATATGTAAAAATAATAAATGGAGAAACCAGCTAAGTGCTGACTGCTTTCACTGCTTTTCTTTTTTCCCTGTATCTGCTGTTTGCATGCCTGTGTATGAAAAATGGGAAAGAAATATATCCTTTTGTAATCAGTCACAATTCTTTTTTAAGGTAGAGGAATGATGAGTGGGAGATGTTAATTCTAGAACAAAGTTAAATATATAAATAGAGACTGGGTGTGCTTTGGCTTGTGGGGAAGAAAAAGCAGATCCATCTCCTTATTTTCAGAAGTCCCTGGATCAAGCTTGCCTAGAACAGAACTACTGTGTTTCTGAGCTGACTGAGACTCTCACAATGTTAACATATTTTTGTTTTCATGCAGTCTGCCACTAGTGTGATTATAACTTGCAATAGCTCAGTGCATTTGTGGAAGATGTATTCTGTGTGATTTCCTTAGAAGACTGACAGGAGAAATGGCCAAAATTTACTTTCTAGTTTGGGAGAAATTAAGTACCAAGTATTTCATAAAAATCGCAGATGCTTTCAGGACTGCATCATCTAGAGGTCATCTGAAGACAGAAGTGCAAATATTCTTATTAAACCATAACACTGCAGTTGGCCTAAACAATGTCAGTCTTACACAGAGTAATCGTTGGAAAAAACAATCTGTCACCAGTGTCCATTGCCCAGAAATGTTACAAAATGAGATGTGATGAGAGAATCATGGTGAAAAAGGGGGTATGTTGACCTTGGCAAGAAGAATGTTTCTTTATAGCCCCAAATACAATGACTGCAAAGATTCAGACCTTGTGAACTGAATATTAAGCCAAGAAACTTGAAAATGGATCTTCTCTGTTGCAGCAGGTTTTTGGTTCATCCATGAATGCCTGGAAAGTCATAGAAAGCTGTTGCAATCTGCATGGCCATCTAACTCAGACTGCGTGAGGCTTTTTCAGGGAGTTAAGATAAATTTGTCTATGCAACTAGACAAGTGACACAGAACTAAGTGTCTCTGCAATTTGTGTCTAACTGTTATTCTGGTCAGATCAAAACCCAAGGACACGATTCAAGTTGAAACTGAACTGGAGTGTACCTCAACTTCATCACCTTCATCACTGAAATTTATAGCAGTCTTATGTTGAAAACACTTGGAAATAATGGAACCTTTTGTATCAATGACATGCAAGCACCAAAGGAAAGACTTGTTTATACTGAGTGTAGATCATTAGGGATTGGTCTACTCCATCTTTTGTACTTGTGTGTCCTGCTGTCTCTATCGTGTTGTTCCTTCCTATGCTTTACCACTTCACTAGTAGAATGATGGTCTTAATGATCTATTTCTCAGTGTACAGAAGTACTGCACAATACTGTTCTGTTCTTCTTTATTACATAGTGATTTTAACACTGTTGGATGGCCTGGCCTTTTGCAAGTGTTTGAGTTCAGTCTTTGAGCAAAAGCAGGTTTTATGAGAGTTTAGTTATCAAGATCCACATTTATGACTGTAAACCTTGTCTGCAATATATATTTTTGCTGCCTATGTGATTTAACATGCTGATTACTCTACAGTGAAGACTAAAAAAAAATATTCATTTGGTCATCTTAATCCCTGATTGATTATGGACTTCATTATGATATGGATGAATTTATCTCATCCAGTCTCACTGCATCTTCAGAGACCTCAGATATTATGTCTGTTCCTCTTCCTTCTTCTTCTGCTACAGAGATACACCAGCAGATGGTGTATCATTTAGTATTCTCAAGTAACTTACACAGAGTCTTACTCGTGGGATCAAAACCCATTATGTGTTTATTACAAGCTATTTTTTGTGAAGGTGGGATCACCTTTTCTCAGGAGGAAACCTTCTCTCAGTACAATAAGCAGTACCTTTTAGCTACATAAATTGTCTTCTCTGCTCTTTCTTAAAGTTTAGGAACCAATGAAGACACCTCTTATCCCTTTTGCACTACCAGGAAAGTCGGGCCAGTTCTACATCAGCAACAGAAGATGAATAATTTGAAAGTCTTTCATCTGTCTACCAAGAAGCTTCTCTCATTGTTTCCTGTTTTCCACTTCTTCAATACTGCCACTGAAATTCCCTGTGACATGGTTGTCCCTTCAAATAATAATTGACCCCGTAAAGTCTTCTTTTCCAAATGAGATAGGAGTAAACACAAACTTTCCTGTAAGGATACCTTTACTGACAGTACCTCATACTATGAGTGCTGTTTCATTCTGGTTTGTCATAAAAGTTGTTACCTTGGAAAGCTGGTGGCTTTGATATGCAGCAAGTATTCTTACAGCTGGGCTGATCCGTGGTGCAAAATCAAGTTTTGTGCTGCACCCACTTGTCAGCTCTCACCTCAGCTCGCTGCCTTCCAGAGAATCCCATTTAAAGTGCATGGCTGATCTGGTCTCCCCTGTGTTGCAGAAGGAACCTCTGTAGGTAATTAAGCTCTGATGATCCCACTTTGGGGCATAGGATTGCAAATATTTGAGACCATAGTGCAGTGTAGATAGTAGAGAACTTAGTGCTCATATTTGGAGACATCTGGCTTTGACAGCATTAGTGAAGTGCCTTGGGTAAGGAAGGAATACATGGTCATGCTGCTTTTGGTTACTCAGAGTATGGAGAGAACAAGGTCATGCTTACAATGCAAAGGGAGGCAGACCTTAATCACTGCAACAGAGTTCTGACAGTGCTGAGCTGCAGCACATCTAGTGCTTGGATCCTCTGAGAAAAAATGGAAAGCTACATCTCTGTCTCACACTCTTTAAGGAATGCAACACCTCTGATGCACTTAGAAACTTGAGGAGGTGTACAAAAGAACAAAGGGGATGGATTGTGAACCTGCATGAAATAGAATTTAAAAAGCCAACCCCCCACTTGTTTTCATCTCTTTCCACCTCTCTACCCCTGCCAAACCCAACCCATTTATATGGACTATATAAATTTAATGTACACTCATAAATGTTATATAAATTTGATGTACATTTCAAAGGCAAGCATCAGTGCTAGACTCTAGAGTTATAAAGTCCTTAACCATTTAACTGAAATTTCCAATTGCTCTTACAATGAACCTTAATTATGTTTATAATGAAGAAAAATTAAACAAATACTACATCAATTACACAGTTATTCCAATAAGAGCAACTGTTAAAGTGGAAGGCTTATCAATTATGTTGACATATAACCAGTCACACCATTAAAGTAACAATGTTAAATAGGTGTTCTTTTTAAACAGGGTTATCTCATCATGCCACTCAGAAGCTAACGATCATTAATTGCTTTGTAAGTGTAACTGAAGACTTCCTTCCTGACATAAAATTATTTCCACAGGCCTGAAAAGAGTGCTTAAGTTAGATTGTGTTGGAGGAGCCTTTAATCTCCCCTTACCTGGGGAAGTTATCTTCATGATGCTAAACCGTTGTGGGTGTCAATGGGTGCTAAGAGACCGGGTTCTCTCCCTTAGGTAACTGAACTTTGTCTTTAGCACTGACTTGCTTTATATTTCCGTGGAAATAAAAATTGACAATATTCACCCAAGACATTTTGAAAGGCTTTCTGTGAACTAAACCCTAACATTTTAAAATCTTACTTGCTCTTACTTTCTTATCCCCATAAATAGAGAAAAAAATATAGTATTTTAGTTGTGGATTTCAATCCTCTCCTGTTGTACTGAAGTGTTACTCTTTCTAATACCCTTTCACTTGTGACTTTACTGAAGTACATGCTACTAGAAAGCTGCCTCGTTTGTTGAGTTTGTAGCTTCTATACTTTTACCTACAGCCTCACAATAATGAATAGCTTTTTACAAATCCTTGTTCTTGAACTAAAATTCAAGCATATCACTGTTCATACATTAAAGAGCAGGACTTCAGGATGTAAGGTTTGGGGAAGAGTGTGTAAATATTCTATGTGGACTTCGTAAAAATATAAAATAAAAACACACACACACACACAAAGGCGCAATAGGTAAATGATAAACCCTGAAACTTTTGGGCAGGTTTTTTTTCTATTTTGCATCTTATACATGAATTTTTAGTGAATTGGATTAGCGGTGCCTCTTATGCAACTATTTTCATTTGCAGAAACTGAACTAAAATATAGCTCAAATGTACATATAATATCCCATGTGAAAGGACTCAGTTTCACAAGGGCCTTCATAGAGATTAAAAGTATACACAAAAACTTACAAATGGTGTTACCATGACTTCATGAATTGTCCTATGTCTGCTGAGCTACAGAACTTACTAAGTGTCCTCCTCCTGGCCTCATGCAGACTCAAGATATGCAGTGGGTTATGGTGATGAACTTCCATTCACAGTTAGTATGTCCATATGATCCTATGCACAGTCAGGTACCAGCTCAAGTGATACATGGTAAGAGATTAAGCCACCTCAATACATTTTATTTGCAGCTGGGGTGAATGGGAGATACTTGAATAGGCAGTCACCAGGGCTTAGCTGATGTATTAAGTACCTGTTAGGAAGTGGTAACATGATTACTTGTGATCATCATCCATAATTTCAAACAGTAGACTGTATCACTCATGGTACACTCAGTCTGTGACTCTGATCAGCAAGAGCAGCACTTTCTTCCTCTACCACACCAAACTTGCACTTATTTTTATGCTACAAATTTGGTTGTGATGCAAGAAATTAAGACATCTCAAGCAGTATCATGCTCAGTCATGTCTTGTTTCTTTTGTTACTGATGCTGTTAAGATTTTTTATTGAGATCCCAAGGAAGATATAGTATTGCTTTCAAATGCTGCCTTTTAAGAGTTACTTCATAAATATGAAATAAATTGTCAGAGACCTTTGGAAATGTTCAGTAGAAACTCAGGTATCAGCTTCATTCTGTAGAATCTTGAAGTAGAGCTGGGTGTTTCCGAAGGTAATAAATATCCCTTAATTTTTATATCCTTGAATGAGAAATATGCCTAAAAGTCTGTTCAGGACTGTAAGCAGGACTTAAAACCACAAAGTCCAACTTTGAAATCCAACAGCAAGCACAAAGTCACTTGAAGCCTCAGCAAAATGAAATAATAAACATGATGACTGTGGCTTTCTTGGACAGTGTTTTTGGAGCTAATTTGAAGCTGTGGATTCCCAACACAACTAAGGGCTATAAGATCTTAGCCAGCATATTTTAAATGAAGTCCTTCCAATTGGGATAGTCCCTGTGTTGCACTGAGCTGCAAAAAGATTGACTGCATTTGCATCATTAACTTGGAGAGAGCTCAGGCAGCCTGCTTAATAAATACAGTAATAAAAAAATAATCCAAAATTCTTGCTTCTCATCTAATCCTACTATCCCACTGGGCTCATTCCTTATTACTCTGGTTTGCTTAATATGACTTAAATCAATGCATTTGTAAAGAACAGAATGGGGTCAGTTTTAGATTGGTTTTGATTATCTTTCTGGTCTGTTATTTTTCTGGATAGTTTTGTTCCAGCTTTGCAGGCAGTGGCTCTGTTGCTGCTGTTGTGACAGTTAGAGAATGAGTTAATCAAGGCAGCTTTTGGAAGTCACAGGAGAACAGGACCTCTGTTGTGCTGAGCACTGTACAAATATAACCAATGCAGTTTGAATCCCCTGGCTGCTTCCAGTAATAACATACACACATGATTAAAAACATCTTTTCACATGCATGGTATTGTATTTGACAACATGAGAGGTGGTGTTGGGGCTGAACAGTACCTAACACTGTAGAGCTTCTGTTCCTTCCAGAGATGGTTTGTTGTTGTTTTTTTTTTTTATGCTCTTCCTGTTTCAAAATGCCAAATGTCCTTTTTTTCTTTTTTTGGAGAGTGGAGATGGAAAGAAGGGATTTGAAGGTATTTTTTCCAGAGTTCTTTAAATACTCCGAGGAGTGTCATAGTCTGCCAGAGGCATGTTCCTGTGGTTTGAAGCCCAAAGTGTATATTCCCTGCCCTTGGAGATGTCATGAAAGAACATGGAAGTTCAAAGCCTAGCGTGACATGGCTGAATGACTCTTGAGGATGGATAGATCCCAGCTGGGTACAGTCCTGCTGATCCTGCCTGAAGCAACCAGTCCCTGGAGTGAAATAGTCTCAGAACTGCACTCCAGTTTTGTCTTGGAGGGAAGTAGTTTGTTCACTTCCAAAGAAAGTTTTGGTGTAAATTAATATAATACAGCAAGATAATCAGTCAGAGACCTGGGAATAAACAGTGAAGCTATTTTTCTTGAGAGAGTAGATGCCGTTTATCAGCCTTTTCCATCCTTTTCTGAGTCTCTTCCCAGAAGTAAGAATTAAAATGAAATGTCAAATACATGGAGTTATATCAACTAATTATTTCCTGACAAGTATCTGGAGATTATATTAGACTACATGGAAAGGCAACTCAACATATGAATGTTTTGTGAATATTCTGTCTGGAAATAGGATTGTATGAATGATATTTTAAATTATTTTCAGTTTTTTTAACCTAACACTGCAACACAATTTGCCTAGTAGGTTCCCCGTATTGCACACTTATATTTATGACTCTACATTCCAATAGATATAAAACAACAACCACAGACTGTCACTTCAACATCATCTCCATAAATCTCAAAGGAAACTTTATGAATGATTGTTTCCAGTGTCCTGATGCATTAGGGAGAGTAAGATGTCAAATTTAGCATATCACTGCTACTTCAGCATGTCAGCTCTACTATCACTCTAGCTGTGTTTGCCAGATGCTTTAAAAAATCTGATCACAATTTTGTTACTATGAAGTACAAGAAAATTATCTTTGAATGAAGTTGATGGAGCTTTTTTATTTTCACATCCATTCTCCATTCAAAACACTAATCCAAATAACCACTTTTTTAGCCAGTAGTGGTGGATGGAAAGGCTTGGGGTTGGGGGAGAGGCATCCAAGACATGGCACATTGCAGAATCTTTTGCTACCTGCCAGAGGATAGTGCAGATGATACAGAATGGAGTTAGTGACAGTCTGGGTAGGGCAGTCACCTTACAAGTCCCTTCTCCCCATCTGGTTTTGATCTCCTTGGCATTACTGCAGAAGAGCAGCAGAAAGGACTGTGGGAAAACAGAGTGTGAAGAATAGAGCTGAAAAAGATAAACAGGAAAAGAAGACAAGAGAAAACAAAATACAGGAGTAAAAGAAGCAGAGTGGTGGCAAAGTCATTGGGAGGTGGCTTCTCTGTTGAGCTAGGCAGTGCTGCAGAATCTGAAAGCCACAAGGTCTGTCTCCAACAGCAAGAGACTGCTCCACATCACTGATATAGGAGATGCTGATATAATGCTTATTTAATTGCATAGTCTAAGTAATTTTAATGTAAGCAATTTTTAAGTAAGCATTTTTTGGATGAGATAATTTATGCAGGGTAGAACACCAGGTCTCTGCTAATAGAGGTGCTGATATCTGTTTCTATGGTTACAGTTGCAAAGCACAGCCCTCTGCTTTTAAGTTGTTTGTAAAGCATATGAAACTGTCATCTCGGGATCAGAAATTTCCTGTGCTTGATACCTTCCCCAGGGTAATACCTTTCCTTTTAGAACTGTTTTGAAAGCAAGCTTAAGAAAGCTCTGCTATTTGACAGGAATGGAGTAAAGTATGATTTTGTTACCTGCTGGTAAGGTGTATGTGTTATAAAAGAGATCTAGTGCAGACAAACGGGAGGGTGTGGTAGGATGTTTGCTTCTTTGCTGAATGCTTTCTGCACCTCTTTTCCCCAGGAATATTTCACAAGCAAACTCCTCTGGCATCACTCTTGCTTACTATTGTTCCCATTCATGACAGAGCCATGGTTTATCTGTGCTGTTGTTTTCCACCTAAGGGATGATATAGAGGCATGCTAGATACTTAAGTCTTAATAATTTTGTTCCTAGCCATTGGGAGAAGAACCAAAAAATGTACGTTTGCAGAACTGGTAACAAAGTGATAAAAGGCTCAGTGAATTGCTACTACCATGGTCACACAGTGTGTCAAGAACTTCACTTCTCCAAATTAGTGCCTTACATTTTAGATTAATAGACCCTCCTGTTCCATAACTTTTTCTCAATCAAATTGCCTTCCAAAAGAAAATCAAATCATTTTCAGAAACTTTCTTTGAATGTTGATTTAGAAATCAGTCACTGAATTTCCAGCTTTTGGATTAGGCTGTTTGCCAACCAGCACACAAGCTAAAACAATATTTCAGCTTTCAATTGAATTTGAGGAAAATGGGAAATGCAAGCACACTGAAACAAATCAATATTGTTTGTTTTTTTTTTAAAAACTACTGGTAGATACATATACCTTGATGCGTCTCTCCTGTTACCAAAGGCTTTCTAGTTACTATTTGCACTGAATCACAGTATATAAATTTCTGACATAGTCCTGTGAATAGCTGCCCTGGTTTCATCAAAATCAATTTGGGCTTACTATAATGAGACTCTTTTGTTTCTGGAAATTTTGAAAAATACTGATGTGGCTTCTCAAAGACATGAGGTTATGTAAAATATGTTGCTGTTACTTCCTTTTCAAATCTTTAAAAGGAACTTTGAATCTAAATAGAATTTGTCATTGGCAAAATCAGACCTTCTACTATTTTCCTAGTGTGTTCTACAGGGTTTTATAACCAAATGCTGTGAATGTGTAATTTTTAAATGTAGTACATACACAGGCCTTCATAACTCCTTCTTAGATGTTTACTGTGTAGCTACCATCTTTATAATGTTTAACAATACAAAAAGCTATGCAGAAGAATTTGTTTGAGTTCAAAGATTAAAGTTGAAAAGGGCAATAAAGGGTAAAAAGAATCATAAGACATGAACAGAACGCAGAAGAGCTGAGCTTTGGAGGTAGGGGAAACAGAGAAGGAAGAACAATGATCCAGAAGGAGGAGTAATAGTGTATGAAGATAAGATCAGTGCCTGGCTACCAAATCATATTTAAACAGTGTATTTTTGGAAATTATGAGTCCTGCTCTTCCTCTGTACTTCCAAAGTTTTTGAAGAGCATCTAAATTTTAGATGCACAGAGAGATCTTGGGTCCTACCACACAAGTCTCTTTGCATAGGAGAGCAGGAACCTTTTGAACTCTGCATTTCGAATAAGTCTTTCTGATGACTTTTGCTTATCAATGACTTCTGCTTATCAATCCATCATAAAAGAACATAATTTGGGAGCTACAGCTCTGCTCTCATTAGAGAAATGACTTAACTTAAGAAAAAGCTTTCTTAAGACAAGCTTTTTCTTGAATCCGTTGAGAAGAATTATGAAATGTATCAGTATGAGGCATTTGCCAATATGCTGCCAGCTCAGTCCAGTGAAACTGCAAGAGGAAAAGGAGAGGTCATTCTAGAGGCAGGTTCATTCCCCTGTCTGCCAGAGTCTTTGGGACTCTGACCATGTTCTTTATCATCCAAGTTTCTTTTCTGTTTTTCATTGTGCAATGGGAGAAAAAGCCCAACTTTTTTCTTGTCATTACATGGTTTTTATATATTTATATATTTTTTATTTATATATTTATATTTTTTTATATATATTTTGTCAGCTTCTTTTTTTGATGTCTGTATACAGCACGTAGCATGCTAAGACCATCATCTATGTATATCTGGAAGTAGTTCCATGAATACAGATTTAACATCAAGTTCAACAAAAGAAATCTGCCTATATATAGGCTTATATCATCTATATTTTACTTCTGTTCACTAAAAAGTCTCAAAGTTCATTGAAAATAAGCTCCAGTGTAAACAAACTGAATTATTGTAGTCTGGGTTCCCTTCAGAGTGATTTCTGGCATGCAGGAAATAAATTACAGTTTATTCACAAAAAACAGCTGCTTCCATTGTGTAGAATATATCATGATTTAATGAAGACAGCCATCTGCTCCTGAGGAAAATCTTAATTAAGTAATATATGAATCAGAACTACATTTGCTGTAAAGCAATTAGTATTTTATGTGTTGTCAGCAACATATAGCAGCTAGTATGTGAAAAGTTTGTTTAAACATGTTGGGCTTTCATCATATTTTAATGTACCAAGAGGGGTATAAAACTTACATTGCCTGTAGCTGATACTACAGTGTCTCCATGGTAGAATTTAGCTTTTATAGCAGAAGCTAAAGCATAGAATTGACAACTGGTATGTCCATCATCTTTTAAACTTAAAAGTTTGTGTTTTTTCTGTCTGTTGCTTAGCATTTACATTTGATGAACTACGTGACAATTCAGATGCAAAAGCCTCTGAAAAAGGCTCCGGAAAATATAACCCTGCAAGTCTTACAGTTAAACTGGACAAATTGAACAGGCTGCATCTCTGGGAAAATCTGATCACAACAGTATTTCTGTGCCAAAGTCAGATTTGTGAAGCTGGCAATTTAGAAGTGAAACCTTGCCATTAAGCATCTTTTACAGCAAGTCTCAGGCTTGCTTATGCTGCTGTGCAAAGGGACACAAAAGTGATTAAAGGGACCTCCCCTGGATTCCACCTCCTCCATTTCTGCCAAAATGTGCTGTTGACACAGCCTGTTTGCCTCCTTTTTCTTGGGCATTGTGGAGGACTTCTGTGCCTTGAGGAGTTTCTCAGGGTCAGCAAGTTGTGAGCTTTGCATTTTGGTCTAGGCCTGTCCCTAGGGTCACAATTCACTCATTAGACAGGGAGCTGTTTTGAGGTGGTACTGAGACACAGAATTAGTTAAAATGACACTTCTCTTGTTGCAGTTATTTCTTCATTTAGCGTCAATGGTGCAATTGGAACAAAAGCAGACCTCCTGATCCAGAAAACCTGCGTGGGTGCAGGAGAACCAAGCAGTGTCCTGAATGGAGCACTGGTGGGATCTGATGCAACTCTATGAGCACCATTGGTCCTCAGTTTGTGCAGCCCCTTTGCCAAGGCTGGGTTCAAGGGAAGATGTGAAGAGAGAGGAATAATTGAATGGGAGCAATAACTTGGATCTTGGGTAACAGCAGTGGTTGAAACGAGGGAGAACAATGCTAACAAAGGAGAGAGAGGCTGGGATATGTGTTGGGAGCTTGCAACAGCAGTCAGAGCTATCTGTGAAAGCCACAATGAGAATTTTAAACCCGATGCTTTAAAGTTCAAGCTGTTTCTTCTTCGTGCATACCCTCCTATCCCTCGTCACTCCCCTAATAGCATTTCTCTGAGAGTACTCTCGATTTTCAGTGGGACTACTGGCAGGTGTTGCTTCAGGCAAAATCTAAGCCTCACAGTTGAGGTTTTACATCAATGATTTCTACAAATGAACTTCTACAGATTAGTGATTATTCCAGTTATTACCTAAATGTGTTGTGGTTACATTACTTCTGCTATGAACAGTATTTAAAAATAACAGGATTTAAAATTGGATATAGTAGTTTCAGCATACTTCTTTTGAAGGAACTATCTTCACATGTGTCTTCTTTTATTTGCAAATGATAAAAAGGTTTTTGAGGTTTAAAAACCAGTCTAAATTCAAAATCTCTTTTTGCAGCTCAAAATACAAGGAAATGTATATTTATTGGGCAATCTTACTTGTCTTCTGCTGGACTGTGATTGATAATTTCTGCGTAATATCAATATAAAAGTCTTATATCTATAGTGTTAATTTGCCTGTGAAAGCAGGTCTGGCTTCAGCACTCAAGACAGAAAGAGTGCCTACATGTCACTTCTGACATTTTCTCAGAAGTATTACTGCCTCACTAGCTCACCTATCAAGCATGGTGAATTGCATTTCTTCTCATTGATTACTAGCTTTCCTGTGCAGCTGAAAGCATTTTCACCTGTTCCCTGACATGGTGAAAAATCAGTTGAACACTGAAAGGTACATTTTGTTAGGAAACTCTATTTTTAAAGTGCCATTAAGTAGATGTTATTAGAGTTGATTTTTCACATCTCACCCTTGGACTGGCAATATCTGTATCTTAATGTGTATATATGCTTCAAAGATGTGTCTCTACACCAATATTCTTCCATAATGTGATGATACACAGTTTTGAACAGACCATTCATGAACGATACTGAAAAGAGTTGGTTTAGAGAACGAATTTATTTATCACATTTATCACATTTATTTGTCACAGATCTTTCAAATCCACAGGGAGGGCTTTTTGGCTAATGATATTAAAATTTTTAACATCTTTCCTGACCAAGTTTTGGAAATTGTACCATGCCCCTGAATACCCTTAGGGTTACATATCCCCTTGTCAAAGATAGCACAGTTATTATTCACTCATATAGTGTGAGTAGTGTTCAGGGGCAGTAACAATCTTGCAGTGATCCATGTTATTAGATTTCAGTGGTCTGACAACAATTTACCAAATGCCACTTACTGTATCAAGAAGGGCAAGTAAATAAACCTGTCCTGTCCTGTCAGCCTCAGCCTCAGCACACATGCTTGCTTTCTGCAACACCTGAGGCATGAAAATCATATGCAGCTATTTCTGAGTCATTTTTAAAAAAACAACAGGTATTTGTGGGAAAAAATACTTGGGATTCCCTTTTATCTGTGCATGGGAGTTCAGGATGGGACTCAGTTCATGAGGGATACCCATGCAACCAGGCCAGAAATGTACCTCTCTAAAACCCTTTGGGGCTTTTGTTGCATGGTGGCTGCTTGATCCCTGTGGGCAGGTGGACATGGTGGTTTTCTCCTGCAGCTGAAAAGCTTTGATGAAAAGTGAAGGTGGTTGGGCCCCTACAGTTGCTTGGAGCTTGAACCCGGGGGCCTGTGTAGACAAGGACCTGGTGCCCTCTCTTGGCCACCTTCACAACAGCAGCCAAAACCAGCGCTTAAAAGGGGCACCTGAGATAGAAGCAATGTCACTGCTTCAGTAATAGAGGTTTCAAGACTTGACTCCAAATTAACAGAAATATTTACCTAAACACACGTTTGGGAGCTGAAGCTCCTAATCTCAACACACAGTGCCTCTTTAGTTTGGGGTGAGACAATTAACTTCTTGGTTTCTGTTAATGAAGCCCAACAATAATGATCCTCTGTACTGTTTCTTAGGTACAGATAACATCTACAAGTGAAAAGAGGCAGTTCATTAGTGCAGTTTACTATGGACTTTCCTGTTTGTCTCATGTCATTTATCACAGCAGCTTTTTGTCTTGTAATGTACATTTTGACGAAGCACTGCAGCTGTCATTATTTCAACAGGACTGCATGTGAGTGGCAGCTATGAGGTTGAAGCACACCTTTAAAGAGGCTTATCAGAGACCTTCATAAACTTTCTAGGGTTATTCAATTTATCAATAATCCAATCTTCTAGTTCAGGAACTACAATATGGTAATATTCCACTAGAAAAGTATATTCTGATAGCAAACAGTGGTTTTTTTATGTGTAAGAAAAATAATCATTGAGACAATACTTCACATATGAACAAAAATAAGCTGGTTAAGTAGAAAGAACATGATCGATCTTTCATCAGTCAGATAAGAATGCCTGTGTTAAAGAGTAAATCAACACTTCAGTGAAGGAGACTTCATCTACACAAAGTCCCTGTCATCCTAATAGAAGAAGGCATTCTACAAAGGATTTAAATTACATAGATGTGCCTAATAGAAAAACATAATGATCTTTTTATTTATGTTGAAAACCCAACTAGCTATTAGACTGAATACCTCAGGATCTAGCCCCATCCTTTTTCTGAGCTAGATTTTTCAGAAATTGACTCATGAATGAAAAGGAACAAGGATTAGAGCAAAACTGGTTCTGAGAACTGAAACTGCACCCTGCTACTGTTCCAGGCAACTTCCCAGAGTGAAAAGATGAGACTCTTAAATAGCAGACACAACATTATGATTTAAATGTGTGCACTCATTTCCTAGTGGAAAGACACTATTTGAAGATTTGTTACTGGTTTGCTACGTGGCACTGATAAAGATACAGCAGTTGCCATTACAGGACAAACAGCCCTTACTGGTAGGATGATGCTTGTAGCTGTGTGAGTATGTAACATATCAATTTTTTCACCTTAGGTAAAATTCTTTGATGCCTGGAGTTAGGGATGGAGCTAAACACATGAATGTGTGTGTGTCTTTTAATGAAGTGAGTGACTTGGGTGAATTTCCGTAGACTGAGAAAGCAGAAGGGTTCAGAACAAGCTTCAAGCCCAGCATGATGCATGTGGAGCCAGAGAGAAAACTTCCAGTTTTGGTCAGTCATGTGGAAAAGGACAGAGAAAGATGGGCCACAAGGGTAAAAAGGAAGCTCCCCAATGAGCTATCTGAAGGGTTCAGAGGAGTGTGGCCAGCCAGAAACCACAATCAATTGCAATGCTCCACTATTAATGTGAAAACCCTACGCATCCTTTCTACTGCAAGAGGCTTATCAGATCTTGTTGCAAACCAATTCTTGTTCCTATTAATTAAAATCAGAATGAATTCAATACTGGAATGCAAAATACGTATATAATTTAATTGCATTAATCTACTTGAGGTGGCAAGTCAAAACAGCCCTACATGAAATGGGCCTGCAACATGGTCTGACAGCCTATGTACAGTGTTCATTGATCAGACAAAAGTTTCACAAAATGCATTATAAAAAGCCATTCCTAAATACCATAGTACCCAGAACTGACTGTGTAGACTGCCCACCCAAGCTACGTGTTCTCATCTTGTATGGAGCTGGTGTGGCTTATAAACAGTGGGACAGTATTCACACAGTGGGCGGGTCTGTGTTATATTTTCTTTTGGTTTTATTATTAATTAACAAAAACACCAACAACATTTGAACAGCAACACCGTTTCCAAAGATAGGCACTTCTGAGGCACATAGAGTTGGCATGCCTCAAGTCTGTATCTCATCAGTAGATTTCTGATACATATCTGTATGTCTCCAGGAATAAAGTAGGTATGTTGCATACAAATAAAACAAGTAGGTGGAGGAGGGAAGTGGGCTGAATTATTCACTTTTTTGCCCTGCAGCTTGTATAATCATGTGTGTCATGGCAGAGTGTAAAATACCATAATCAAGGTTTGGAGCTGGCATAAATTAGTACAGACCTGTTGAACTAGACAAATGTCCTGGGCAGCTTCTGTGAAGGCTTGTACCTGCTTTATATTCACTGCTGTGAATCACTATAAAGAATAATCATGTCTGAGGTCCTAGGCCTTGTTTATACATACTAAATAGCCATAAGATAGCAGGGGGGAATGATCTGAAAGTAAAGGTTTTCCATTTAAAGATGTGCAGGTTTCTAGACATATGTACAGGTAACTATACTCAACATAAAGCAGATATATGTCAGCTGGATGTTCCTTGAGTGGCTGGAAAATTGGGGCACAGAAGAATTTCTGTTCCAAGACACATTGATTTACTCCAGTTTTTGACACTTTATAAGCAACCTGGATTGGGAATAAAACTCCTCATCTATGTGACAGTGGCATAGGATGGTACACAATGCCAATGCAAGGACAATTGAATGCAGTTTCTGAGTATTAATTGCTCAAGACTTTTAGAGCAATGTAACCATTTATTATAACAGACAAGTTTTTTTGTGCATTTCACAGCTGAATTGCCTGCTAATCAAGAAAGAGCTAATATTCATTTTGATAGTAGTCTTGTCAATAATTGTGGACAAAAGGAAGAAAAATTTTATTAGCTGGAAAAAAACTGGGTAGGTGATTTCTGAATATTGAAATCTGAAAAAATACTGAGCTTGAGGGATACTCAGTGGTACCAAATGCTTCCTGCTGAGTGATTATGTTTTATTAGGCACTTAACAGGATGCTCTTCCCTCATCACTCATTATAATCAGGTATGGTTTTATTGTGCATTTAATAATGTTCCCAAGGGAATACTTATATATGTACTCTGGGGGAGTAAAGAGGACTGGAATAAAAATATAGTTGTATAATCTTGTTTGTTTACCTAGTGACAGGAATTCCTGACTTCGTAATGTGGTGTAAAGACACAATTTTCCAAGGTCTGTAGACATATTGTTTCCAGAAAGTCAGTAAGTGACAGTCCAAACCGAGGACAGTGTTTGGCCTCCACCCAGTAAAGGAACTGGGTCTCAAAGAACTTAACTGCTGTGAGGTAAATGGTTTGCAGAGTATGATTCAGAGTGGTTTTCATAGGCAGACATAGCAATCCAAAATGGCATACAGAAATAGGAGCTCCAGTAGAACAGCAAGTGCAGGGACATTGTGAAATCCACCCTAGTTTTCAGCACTGGTGGCTTAATTTGTGTAGGTTTCATGGGCCAAGACTTTGGTTTTGTTCTTTTTTGATCACAAAAACTGATCAATATTGTCGTTTTCATTTACATGCCAACAACCTCTTAAAAGATTACCTAGATGTTACAGCATTTGTCTGGAAAGCAGGATACTCAGATCTGCCCTTCTCAGTCTTCCAAAACCTTTATTTCAAACTTATGTTTTAGGGGCACTTTTATGACCCAAACGCTTTGGCTTCTCAAGGAATAGATCTACGTTTTTCAGGTCAAAAAAGTAAACTTCACTGAATGACTCAGATATTACCTTGATCACTGGACATCAGACAGAAAACTGTGTAGTTCTTTTTCTGACACACTTATGCAGTCTCCTCTGGCAAAACTTACTCTTTTTTCTATGCCAGAAAAGTCTGCCAGTTTTTTCTATAGACATTTTCATATCTAATCTTAGAAACTGTAGTGTAAACTTCAGCTTCTGAGTGAGTCATTGAGATCCTCTTTATTGTCAATGTAGAGAAACTGGACTCTTCACTGAAGTCTGATTGTGACTGCTGATGTGCAAAAAGATTGAGTGAATCCTGCCTAAAAGTAATTCTTTCCTCTGGGGAGCTTAAGGTGACTCGGACGAGATACACTTCTGGAAAGAGGTGTACATACCAGTGATGTCCCTGTAAGATGAATTTCTCTATATACTTCAAGGTGAAAGTAAGTGCAGGAGATAATACAGGATGAGAAATGGACACTGCTCCCTGTCTCCTTCAACATCTCTCTTTCAGTCTTCTCCTTTCAAATTTACAGGAATCCTGCATAGTTCTAATCTGTTGTTCTACTGATATAGTCAGAAATAGTTGTGTTTTGTTAATGATCAAAACAAGGATCAGTCTGGGAGTTTGCATGTCTTCTGTTGATTTTCTTCTAAAAGGACTCATTGAATAGCATGGATCATTTTAACTCTGATTTAGAGCAGCTTTTCTGGGAAACTTCTGTATATTTCAGCTATTCCCCTCTTCTAAAGTTCACTGTCATGTATTTTGTGTTGTTGGAACAATTTTCCTCCTGAACAGAGAGTACAGTATAATCATGGAGAACCTGCTATTCACACAGTGCTGTCCTCTTCATCTCCTTTCAGAATGCTCTCAGTTTAGGGGTTTGTTCCTTGTGGACCTGGTGAACACATGGTTCATTAGACATGACATTGGTCAGTGAGATGTAACCTGTTACAAAAGGAATTACCAGCCAGCTTGGTTTTAAAGCATATTTTAAGGGACAGTTTCAATTTTCAGCATTTGTAATGAAGAAATAAAATATGTTGCAAGGTACTGGGTAACTTGGAAACCTATACCATTTACAAAATAAACCCTAAATAGAAGAAAATGAACTAATTGCTGAAAAGCTATGACAAAGATGAGACCGGGTCAAGCTTCACTTCAAATACTGGAACATGCTAACTGTTATGAGAAAGTTATTAATAAATGTGCTGATAGAGAGATTTCAGTCCTGACTGCCTGTTACTGCATAGCTTTAGACTGATTCAGATCTAGGCACCTTTGCAAGGCTGAAACTGTTATGTATTCAGATAATTCTGCCAAAAACCCCTCAAAAAATCCAAAATAACTCATAATGTGAACCCAAGTCATGCATGTGGTATTATTACTTGGACTTTTGGAAGATGAATTTGTATGTAAGAATTTTCATTTTCAAGTCTTTTCCAATGAACACTTATGTCATCACCTGTTGCCATTAGGGAACCTGTTACCCATCTCTGTGTAATGTAGCACACTGTTAAAGAGATTTAATGCGTAACTATCCATAGGTAAGGCATGGATGGCAAATGGTGACAAATCACTATTCACCAAGCTCCTTCCAATAAAAACTCACTTGTCTGAGTTTTGTTTGCAGTGCCCAGGTTGAGAAATGCAATTTTTTCTCAACAGTTTATTTTGAAACTTGATGATATATCAGGAGGGAGTGGCCTCTCTTGACAGGGACTGCAAACGTTTCTGAACCAGAGATAAAGCCTGCTTGTCTATGACTGTACTAGGTGATTTTTGACCACTAGTACTGATGAATATGAAGGTTTAATTGATGGCTAATAGGAGGCAATACACTCAGTGTGCATAACAATGTTATTTGAAGGGAGTCCTTAGAAGGAATTCAGCCATACACTCATGTTAGGGTCATCTATTGCTATTTATTGTAATTTCAAAACCCCACTTCCTTGAATGTTGTATATAGGTTTTGACTTGTACAATGCAGAGGACCTATGTAAACATTGTTGTGACATTCAAGACCTTGCCAGGGAAAATATTTTATCCAAAGATGGAAGGAGTCAAATTGATGATGATATGATTCTTTGTAATAGTAGAGCTTATCAGGCACAGGTTTACTAAGACTTTGAGGGGCCAGTTGAGGCTTGTGTATAGTCCACTGTGTTAGACACCCTAGTATTCAGGTCTCTCTTGTCTTCCTATACTTGATCACTTTTCAATTTGAAAGTTCTTCAGACCTTATTATGTTTCTATGCAGAGGCAGTGTGCATGCATTCAAGTCTAAGGAAACTCATGGACTATAGAAATCTGTAACTTCACATTCTGAATTTTTTTTTTTAATTAGGGACATGAACAAGCATAAAAATTATAGCAAAATTCAACCAACTTCCCTGACAGTTTATTTGGTGCAAGAACAAAACTACTAAATGCTTGAGATTCACATGGTCTCTGTCTGAATCTTTGTCTCTCATTAGGTTCATCAAAGCTTTCAGGGAGTGCAGCAGCATTTTTATGAAAAGCACGTCAGGTCTGCAGGATGATTCTGAGTTTTGATCCTGTTTTATTTTGTAACGTAGAACTTTTTAAAAAGCAAAATACAGTTTCTTTTATAAGAAAAAAGTGTCACTGTAGATAATTTAAAGTAGAGCATCTAGAGAGGAAAAATAATATTTCATTCCCCCAAGCTCTTAAAAGTTTCTGGAAACTGATGAACCTTTCTGTAGCAAGGGAGTATGAGATCAGTGCAATACTGCTACTGCCATGTCAGTGTCCAATTCCTTCTGAGAAATGTCTCAGTTTTTATCTACACTCTGATTTAGCCCTCTCCATGAGCTGATAAGGGCTCTGAAAGACTCTTTCCCACCCTTTCATTGATAAGTTAAAAATAAAGATATGTAAAACTAGCCAAACAGTTCTCTCTCTCCCCCTAAATCATCTTGATGTTTGTTCCAAACAGACTTATTTCCCAGATTTGCCTGTCTGTTTGGTAGGTTGCAAGAGAGATTAAAAATGCTTGAAAAATTATTTTTGCAGAGGAAGACTCAAGGGGAAAATACCAAAAATGTCTTTTAGGCTGTTTCCACATGAAATACTGAACTTTTCTTTGTTCTACCAAGGTATTTGGACAGCTGTTTGGCATGGTTTAATGCTGGGATGGCAATTAAACAAATGACAGATGCTGTCTATTAACCCCTCTCCCTCCCAGAAGGGAAGAAGAGAGAGGATAAAGGAGAAAGGTTAAAGGTTGGAAATAAACTACACAGATCTAACGAAACAGGAAAGATGAAAAGGAAATATGAAATATATACAAATATATACAAAGCCACTATCACACTGTCCCCCTCCAGTAATGCTCACTTCATCACTGGGGCTGCAGGGCCAGCCCTGGAAAAGTCCCAGACTGTTCTCCTGGAGTCAGCAGCAGATGGGAGCTGGATGCAGGGATGCTCAGATTCAGGAGGGCATGGATTGAGATCAAAGGCAGATGAACAGATGGAGTCCTCTCAGGATGCTGGCCATAGATGAAGAGAGCTTGACTTTTGTGATCCTTCAGATTTTTACCAAGTATGACACATGTGGGATGGAATACTTCATTTGGTCAACGTGAGTCACATCTCTGGTCTACTCCTCCCCACAGGAGGGTCAGGTGTGACCCCTTTTCTCCCTTTCTGGTGCATAAGAAGTTTAGCAGAAACAATGAGAGACCTTGGTTCTGCATCCAAGGATGACTATAAACACTAAGTGTTTTCAGTCCTAGAAGCTGACACTGACTGAAAATCATGCTGTAAATTTCAGCAAGTGCAGTTACTTAGAAGTGGCTTAATTGAAAAATAAAATTACTAGAAAGAAAATTGGTTCTGTCCTGCCTCAAAGCAGGACACTATTCAAACTCTTCCTTAGAAGCTGTTTACCCTCAGTATAGACATCTGTCTGCCAGAATTACTTCACTCAATTTTCATATTCATCTTAAAAGCCCCACCAACCCCTTGTATCGTACTGAAGCTCAGATCCTCATGTCGTCCCCATAACTACCCATCTCTCACCTTTATGCCTTTGGCTGTATCTGTTCAACAAAGCTCCTCTATGATATTTTATGCCTGGTTCTTTCTCTTTTATCTCCTGGTTGTCCATATCCCATTGCCTCCTTTCTGGGCTGCCCTGCCTTTGCCTGCACCCCCAACAGCTTGGCTGCCTGACATTTCCTAATTTCAGTAGCTGAGTCCTCAGTACTGTCTTCCTATGCTGACACCAACAACTGGCACTGAAATTTAGATTTTACCCATTCAAAGGCATTGATCTCTTTCGGTAGATAGTACTCCATCCTCCTGTTGATTTTGAAAGACATCGTTAAAACTGTATGCATGTATTTCATCTTCATGACTATCAAAATAAGTTTCAAGCCTGACTCCGTGGGAGAGGCCAAATTCTGCCAGTGCAGAACTAGGAGAAGTTATTCAGCACTCTCATGCATTGGATGCTTACTGGATGATATATTCACCTTTACTGTCATGGACAAGATCAGAAGGTAGGCTGGAAATGAATCTCCCTATTTAATATTTACACTCTACCCACCACAGAAAATGAATAGCTACTGAATGCTGGAACTTTGGTAATACTGGCACTGAAATAATGGGTGCAAGTGTTAATTGGCATTGGTTGGAGACATCATTCTGAGCTCCTGCCCTCAGAAGAGGCAGCTGTTTTCAGTTGAAAACCAGATACTACTGAAAAAGAGATGCTGAAATAGTAACTACAGGGTGCTGAAGAACTATAGGGACAGGAGTACGCAGCTGGGAAAAACTTGCAATCAAACTGCATCAGAAGCTGTAGTGATGCCCAAAAATCTTGGTGGTATATCAAAGGTCCCATTTGTAATAAAATGAGAAGATTTAAATTCCTTTTTTTTTGAAGTGTAAGATGTCAATCAGTGTAACACTCTAACAGGTTGGACACCAATGGGCAAGAAGACAATGGGGCTGACAAAAAGATTGCAGCCTGTTTAGGGCTCATCTCTGTTAGATGCTGAGAAAAATTTGGATAGTACTGAGACACCTCAGCTGCCAAGGCAGTGAGAGGAGGCTCAGAGTGGTCTGAATTGCCCAGCATCTGGCAGGGTGCCTTAACATTGATTTGTTCTCGTGTTAGGATAAAACTGGCAAGGAACAGGGAAGCAGTTTAGGGCTCAATTAACAAACAGCCTTTAAAAAAAAGTATTTCACTTTCTCCCTGAGGCTTTGCCTAAGGGCTAGTCTTGTTCATAGAGCTAACACTTAAAGAGCAAAACTGCTTTATGTACATAATATCCTGTGAACAGTCATTCCTATTATAATATGGGTAATTCAAAACATTTCAATGTCACAGACACCCCTGGAAAAGGAGTCGATTAGGCTGGTATTGGGTCAAATTATTTTGCTGAGTATCCAAGAGCAATTTTTAATTTAATTTTTCTGAAATTTTTGTGGTGGTTTGAACCAGAAAAAGGTGAAGTAGTATCTTTTGGATTTGCCTATAAAGTAGGCTGGACCAAAGGAGTCACATGGCATCTAGGGCACAAGGAGATTCTGATGCTTTTTCCATGGCAGGAAGAATATTGTGATGTAGAGATTAGTGCTCTCCTGCTGTTGAAATGTACATTAGATGCATCTCTTAATTATTATAGTTTTCACTTCTTTCCTGTTGGGCTTCACAAAGGTCCAGAGGGCCTATGATATAGCTATTGGTAGGTTTGACTGGCTTACTTGTGTATTCTTACTAAAGGTTATGTGATGACAAAGGGAAATGTTTATGGAGAAGCAGTGGAAGTAATTTCTGCAGAGTGACTGTAACTGGGGCCATAGCCCTATGATTCACCATCCTGAAAATAAGGCTGATACAACATTTTTTAAAATCCTAAGAGTGCCTTTGGAAGACCTGTTTAAGGTTAACTGATCATAAGCTTGTGGATAATGTGCATGTTTCATGAAACATTCATTAATGACTATAAACAAGTACAAGATCTCTTAACCTAAGCAAGTGGTAGTAACTGATCTAAATACATAATAAACTATAATTAGCATGAGTGATAATTTCTTAAAGCAGTCTTCTTTTGCAGTTATACAATGTTCTTTCTAATATTTTTTAAGGGGAATTGAAACTGCACTTGTTATCTAAATTAAGTAAGTTCAGTTTTGCACTGGAAATTTAATTTTATTTTTTAAGATGTGTAGTATTTAAAAAAGTAATTGAGTATTTAAAATTTCCCTTAAAATTCAGATTTGAAAGAGGAGTCGTATTTAAATACTACTGTCAGTTAAAGGTGGATAGTAATTTTTTCATCTGCTGAGAAAGGATTTTTTTCCAGTCCAGGACATTTTAGTGTTTTGCTTTCTATGGGGGTGAAGTCCTTGCTTTTCTTACCATGATATATTTGATGTGTCACCTACTGCTGTTTTCAGTAGACTTAATCAGAATCTAGTTTTACACATAGATCTAGTAACAGAGACATTGACTAATTTTTTTTTCAGTTCTGTTGCATTTTCTACCCCTATCATTTCATATCTTGAACTGGTAGGGCATTAGGTTGCCTCCTAATTTGCTTGTGAATTGCCTGGTAGGCTTGAGTTCAAGTCAGATCTCTCAGGATCATGTCCATCATAATTAGCTGCTCATGTTGCATCAGCAGGAGCAACTCTTCTGAATTTGTGCAGAACTTGCAGACAGTTTCATTTTATGCAAAGCTTTTAGTCATAGACTGGCTACCTTATATCTTTGTTAATCATTCAGGGATCTTGCATATCTTTATCTCCAATGCCTTTTTCAACTCTGCCTATATTATCTGTGCCTTTCACTTACCTCCTTTTTGATTCTGCTCTGCATGTCTATCACCTTTTCAAACAAATGGTTCACAGCTTTTTGTGGTACATTCCATAACATTTGGACTTGATGATCTCAGAGGTCCCTTCCAACCCAGCCAATTCTATGATTCTATGATAATGTCCTGTCTGACAGCCTTTGCTTGGCTTTTATACTTATTTGGCTGGATTTTGTCATTGAACAAAACTAGACAAAATCTTGACGAGGTTTAGTGGAGTTGCATGTGGTATAGATTAGGACAGAACTGGTTTGTTAAATGTGTAAAGTCTTCAAAAATAACTGCAGGATAAGGAAAGAAAGAGAGTCCCTCCTGGGTTTCCTGAAAAACTTCTAGCAGGTTATTTCCAGTTCAGATCAGAAATACTTCAATGACATCTCCCCTGGTATTTCCAAATACTGTTTCATTTAGAAAACAGAATGGAAAAGATATTTGCAAATGAGAGTGGGCCTCATAAGGGAAAGAATCATTATGAAATTTCAGCTCCTCAGGAAATTATGGCTGCTGAGTGTGGGTGGATGAACTTGCAGTTAAAAAGAACAGTTTGTAACCATAGCCTGTGATCCTTTTCTACCTCCACCACAATTCTATTGTAAATCACTTAATTTCTCTCAGACTTAGTGCCTGTAGTAATACAGTTTCTTTACCTTGGAAAGGAAATTATGAGGCACAACGTTTTCTTGCAAAGCAGTACACTGTCCATTTGTTGAAAATAAGTGAGATTCATGGGCTGAAGGTATTTGGTTTTCTTTTCCTTCTTTTTGCCTTCCCATGCAGAATGTTGGCACTTCTGACTGCTCTTTCACCTGCCTTGTGTCTAGTTGCTTGTCTCTGACTTGGCAATATTTCATGCAAGGCCACCGTACCATCTTCAGTTTCTCTTAAGCGAATATCCTGTCCTATCATTTAAGTCCACTCATGTGTTCCTAATGTCAGCCTGGCTTTGTTTAATATGACCAACAAGGTAGCATATGTTTCTAAGGTGAGTCCCACTGCCATTTCTGGAGATATCTCCCATTAATCAAGAAGGCTACTTTGTCATATTGCAGCTAATGTTATCACCAAACTTTAATTACAAAGGTGGAATAGTAATGACTCCTGTTTCGCTAAATGGACTTAACACAGCTGAGTAGCTTCCCTGATGGTTTACTGTATTAGTCTTTCAGAACATTGACTGATTTGTTTTTATTACCAAGAAAGCTTTTGTCTTATGAAAATTACTTAGGACCATAGGTCAATGTTTTTCATGTCACATCTCTATAACAAGTACATTGCTTTGTTATACTTTGTATTCTGCCACTGCAATCTGTATGTCACTTGAATTTATTTGTCATGATACCAGTGCCAGGCTGCCATTATATTGTTAAAGGATATTCAGGAAATGTTGTTGCAGTAACCTTTAGAGGAAGACATGGAAATGGACTATATCTGTTAATTAACTTTTCAATATGCAAACCTTCTAAAGTGTAAGGCCTGTATGGATCGCTACATGTGAGTAGAATATTTAGAGTGATGATGATAATTCTTTATCTGTGAGACAACAGACACTCCAAGGCTGAATTGCCTATCTATCTATTTAAACCGTGTAACTAAAAAGTTTTAAAACAAAAATGCAGTCCAGAGAAAGACCATAATATATATCTCTCATCTCTTCATCCACAGCAGCCTCCAAAAATAAAATGGCCTGTGATGTCTGCCTGTCTCAAGAATGTTTACAGATTGCAGCTCACAGAAAATAAACAAACATAAGAAGGGATACACAGGAAATTAAAACATTTTGATTAATTTAGAACCCATGCGAGAAGCTCCTGAGGTGTTACAAGTTAAGCTGAACCAGGGATCTTAGATTTTGGACACACGACCCTCCTCTTTGAAGAAGGAATTGTCAGAGAAGAGGTCACAAGCTCTGAGCTAACAAGCTGAGATAGGTCCCAGACATGTCCTGGGATTCAAAAATCTGACTGCAGGCAACTGAACTGAAGCTGGGAAGGATTCAGTTTTCCTGCTTCAGACACTATGATCTCTAACAAGATCAGTATATTAAGGAATATTTAGAATATTTATTTCTCTCTCATACTTCAAGGCTGTTCAGATTTTTGAAGGTAGAGTTCTTAATACTGATCACCTGTTTGGTGTGGGGCTGCAAAAATTCTTGTGGCAACATAAAGCAACATAGGAACATGCTGGTTTTTTGGAGGTGATAGAAGGGAGGAGCTGTTAGTCCTAAATCCCTAACCCTAAATTATGGTGGGAGCAGTAGTCCCAACAGGTAGCTGCTGATAACATGGAACAGAAATAAAGGTAGAGTGGGGCTGGAGAAGGACATGTACTTAGTTGCCCAAGCAAGTATGCATAGGTGAAAATGTAGATGGGTAAGTGTGCTATATGTGAAAAACATAGTGATAGACAACAAAAAGAAAATTCACAAGCTAAGGAAGACAGAATTGTTTGCTCTGAAAGGAAATAATATCATCCATCAAACCTGCAGAAAACCCCAATATTGCAAGGTTTGACCTACCTGACCCTGCTTTATTTTAGGTAACAGCTACAGCACGGTCTGAACATCCTGAAAATGGGTAGGGGCAATTGTATTCACACTTTTTCACTGTGGACATCAGGGTAACTAGTGGAAATAGAAATTTTGTGGTAAATTCAGACAAAAGACTGATGCCTAGATCAAGAATTTTCCCCAAAACATTAGATTGCTGGGAAGTTTCATAGATAGCACTGCAAATTCTGATTATGTGCATATAGCTGGAAAGCCGTGCTCACAGCATCTGTCCACGCACCAGCCTGTTTTTGTTCTTTTGGGTTATTGCCTGGTACAAACAGTATAAAACAGGTTGCAAGAGCTCTGTAATCAAGCTGAAAATATTCAGAGAAGGTAGTTGTGACATTGCATGTTTGATAGGAAAAGCTGAGACCAGTCTCACTAGGTGACTACCAAAACAGAGACATTAGGAAGAACTGCAGTGTATCTTCCATGTAAGTTTGTTTCTCAGTACAATGTGTTTCAGTATTTTCTGTTTTCATTAGTTATTCTTTTTTCATTGTTGCTTATAAGCTGGAGGTTAACCAGCAGTTTTAAAAATTTATTGCTTTTCTGGAGCCAGTTTACTCTAGAAGCTCCAACTGAGATGTAGACAACCACAAGTTTTGATTGAATTTTGGGGTAGCAGTAAACCCCTAACCTTGTTAAGAATTTTCAGTTTTCACACCAGTTGGGTGAAATAAAATGCATTGTAATATAGATATAGAAGAAGAGAAATTACTTCAAAGAATATTCCAATGCAGTTCACTAATCATTAAGTATCATTCTGCTTTTGTGAGCATAAATCTCTATTGACATGAGTCTTTTATATCCCACTGAGCAAGTTGTAATACTTGGATAACTATTTCAGTTAAAGCAGTTTTTCTGTAGATCTGAGAAAGTTTGGAATTGCTCGTTATCTTTGAACAACTGAGTCTCTGTTTTGAAAACTTTGAAAACTCTGGTATTGAAAACTTTTCAGGTCTTAATAATCAAGTATTTTAATATATTCCCAGACTTGATTTTGCCATCACTTGTTAATAAATAAATAAATAAATTGGAAGTGTGTTTTTGAGACCAGCAATGTGCAGGTCTGTTTTCTGTGTAGCAGTACATGTAGTTTCTACACTCTTTGTCATTATATAAGATGAGGGAGGAATGACAGAGTTAAAAAGAGGGCGTTATTTATACCTGTCCTGCAAATAGTTTTATTTTTTGCTGTGTTTACCAAGCTATACATACCAGCTGTATGGCAGCAATTGTTTTAGTCCTCTAATGCACAAGGAATGTAACATAACTTGAAGACTTGATGATCTTACAGGTCTTTTCTGACCAAAACTCTTCTGATTCTTCTGTGCCTATCAGCACACCCATGTTTTCATTGAGCTTCCTTTTGCAAGCTCAGGATCCTGTAGAATCCCTTGTTGTGTTAGCCTCCATAATTTGAGTTTCAGATGACTTTGGCTTCCATGATTTTGTCCAAAAGAGGAAACAATCTGGAAGAGAAAACTTAAGCATAAGCAATTTGTTTGATAAAATCATAATCAAATGTAAAAGTTGTTAGAGCAACTGGCTACATTCTTTAGAAAAAAATGGTTTACTGCTATTGATAAACTGAAATATTTTTGGGTCAGTGTTGGTACTTCATTAATCTCTTCTCTCCCCACTGTACATAGAGAATAAGCACAATGTAATCAGACAGCTATAAACTTTCTACTGCAGACCACTGACAGTAGTCTGTAGACCACCACTTTAGGAAACATCTGCTTTAAATCTCTAAATTATTCAACATTTGTCTAAGTAAGTCAAGCACATTCTAGTATTATGTAGTTAATTTTATAGCCATGTTCAGTGTAATGCTAAGAAGTTCAGACACTGTATGAACTGTTTACTAATAGAAATTGTCTCTAATAATTAAGTAGTAATAAAACTGGAAAATGTATGTCAGCTATAAATACATCCTTGAAATGTGCATGAAAAGCTGTGTGGTGTGTACAGTCTGTTAAAGAAATTCTTGAGTCAATGACACGTGGGTGTCTTTATAGGTATTGTAGTGTTTACAAGGTCTGGGTTCTCTTTTTTTTGCATGAAACTTTGATTTAAAACAGTATTGATAAATAATTATAGTCCCATTATATTAGTATTTAAGGCAAGGCTCAGCTATTAATGTTTAATAATTGAAATCACATGTAGAAAATAGTACACTGACAAAAACTCAGAAAGCGTTATATTGTTCTGGCCAACTTGAGTATTTTTGGCAAAGATAAATGTTAGTACTTGGACTTCTAATTTCTCATCTGCTCTGCACTTTTTTACTTTAGTATGAGAGATACAATGTAAGCTAGAGAGAAGGTATAAATGTAGGAAGAGATGGAATGTATTACAAGGGGGGAACAATTTTACTAATATACGTTTAAGTGTCTTATGAATGGAAACTGGAGCACAAGTTATAGATAAAAAATTTAAATCACTGCTGACATGAATCCATTTCTGGTAATGCATAAGAACAAATTAACAGTGCAGGGAACAGGAGGCAGTTCATACAGAAGCATTATTAGATGAAGAAGAACAAAAGAAAGTGAAATGTCTTTCAGTTTACTAACTAAGGATAGGTGAGTAACTACAAATGTCCATAAGTGATCTTGACAGCAAGGAGGAGGAGTCTGTGGAGATATTCTTAGGAGTTGGGTTCTGTGTCTATAGGGGTAAAAAGAGAAAACATCAGTGATTAGTTTGTGATATAAAAACTAAGGCCTTTTCTATGCTAGTGTCTAGTAGCTGCATCTTTATAGACCTAAATGCAATTAAGGTGTTTGATTGCTGCTTAATTCTCCTTCCTGGAGACTACCTGAATTTTGTGCGTCACCTCTTAAGACAAAACTGTGGCAAACTAGACTTAAACATAGTGAGTGAGCTTGGGTATCTTTGCACCTTCCTGCATGGGGGTAATTTAGTTGAGAGTGGCTGCACTGTTACCTGGACTCTGCAGCAGCATAATAGATTATCACCAAGCCTGACACCCTCACAGCAATTTTCCAGTTGCTTACTTTTCCAAGTTTGACTGATTTACTCAGCAGAAAATGGCTGAGTGGGGCTCCCCCCTGAAAAACTGGACCCTTAATGTTGATACGGGTCATGATGTGGTTATGGATCTAAAGTGCTAAGAGTTACATATATCCCTGAAATTAATTTGATTGCTGTGTATCAAAATGTAACTCATTTTCTTATCATCTCCCAACCATTAAATTGCTAAAACTCAGCTGTATAAATGCTTTAAAGAAGGGCAGCTTATAGTAATTAAGAAATATCACAGAAAATTTGCCTTTCAAGCATGGTTATATAATGCCCACTTATTTTAGTTAGACTTTTGATCTCAAAATTCCACTTTACCCATGTGGAATGATCACTGAAACACAGAAGAGATCTATGATAGCAAATGCAATCTATGTGCTCCTTTCAACAGTGACTTCCCCTTTAGTATTATGTCTTTTTGACATGTGAACCTGGAGAAAGTACTTGCAGTGTTGTCTATTATTAGTGCTTACTCAGAATGGGTCTTGTTCTCTGCTATCAGAAGAGCAGGAATGTCTGTGTAAGCACTGCATAGCTTTAATTCTTCTGCAGAAGAGTGGTCCTGTGGGAGGGAAGTCAAATAAACAGCAGCCTAAACTGCACTCCAGATAGCTGAAAACCAGGAACAGGACAAAATCTAATTATTCACAAGATGATGCTGATGTTAATCTTTTCTCAGTAAGAAACACCAAGCAGAGACAATTTTTTGAAGTAAGTAAATTCCAACTAATTAAAGATTTCCCTTCCTTCCGGTCTTACTTGAGAACCATTGCTGTATTAGTCTTTGGCAAGCATGAGAAAGGTGTTGTGGTTATACCCATTAACTCCTCTATCTCTGCAGCCTCTCCTTCCCGTGTTTTCTATGACATGTCCTGTTGCAGAACAGGGAGACCTGCTTCAGCAGGCACTGGATACAATTTCAGTGTACAAACCAAAAAAGAAAACCAAATCCTACATTTGTCATAATATAAAAGGGTGAGTTTTGTTTAAAGGTGGCAACAAAACCTTTCTTTTTATTGGTCCAGCATTCTTGCACTTCTAACTGAGCAGCCCTAACAATTTATTTCCATGTAATTGTGTTAAGCCTACAGGCATCTGAAGTTCCTGATAATTATGCTATACTTTGTTATGATGATGAATTACTGCGTATGTTTCTGCTATGCTCATTAGTCTTACTTTACAGTCTTCACCCAGCATGTGTACTGAAATAAGTTAGGCATTTACGCTAAAAGACAGTCTTCATGAACCATACTGTTTAAAAGTTTTGGGGGTTTTTTTGGTTTTTTTGTTTGTTTTTTTTTTTTTTTTAAATTTTGCTTTTTGACATCACCTGCTCTTTCAGTTCTGAAAACAGGAGATTTGATAGTTTTTTTCACTGATATAGAAATACTTTATAGAACATGTCATCTCTCCATCAAAAAGCATGAACTAATTCTAAGAATAAGCTCCTTATAAAAACAATAAACCAATACTACATTCAGACCTTGGGAACTGTTTTCGAAAAGAAAGAAAACAGCCTTGGAGAGAAAAAAAGGAAGTTAGGGCTCTGCCCAGAGAGAAGAGATAGAGCTGATAAAAATTCAGGGGTACATAGACTGGTAGGGGAATTTGAGCAAAGCTGATTGAGAAGAGAGAATGGGCAAGGTAATAATTGAAGGATACAACCCATAGTGAGCATTTCACAGAATCACAGAAGATTCTGTATGTTCTGGTTGGAAGAGAGATCACTAAGTCCAACCATAATTTAATTGGTAACGTGCTGGGTTAATGGTTGGAGCCGATGATTTTAAAGGTTTTTTTCAATTAAAAAGACTCTAAGATTCTAACGTGAACAGAAGCCATATCTGTAAGGGCCAAGTTACTGTCATAGTGTATGCAGCACTCTTAAAAAGTTGCTCATGATGTTTTCCTTAAGAGGAGACTTTCAGGAGAAAAGCTTAACACAAGCTCATTCATGTGTTCCTCAAGAGTACAAGGATGTACCACCTAAACTCTGTTCTGAACCAACTGAGCAGAAAGCACCAGTAATCGCTTCTGGAAGAGTTACAGAAGAGTGATCTTGGGACTTAGGAGTCATTTTAATGCAAAGGTATATGGTCAGATTTATATGGCCATGATTTAACCCAATCCACATTTCGTATCACCTGAGGTTTGCAAGCCATCTAGATGCATTATCAGAGGATAGTATTTGAGCTAAAAATTCACAGCTCTCAGTTTCTTCATGCAGGCTCAGTAGATGGCAAACTTGGCTACACTCCAAGCTGGGGGGGACCTGGACTGCAGTATCTGGGAGCATAAATGGCAGCAGCTCGTAAGCTTTGATCACTTAGATGTATTCAGACACTTTGGTGCTATGCCCTTTATTGCAAAATCACCCCAATTTTGGTAAATTTACATGCCAGGAAACAAAAGACCCATGATGCAGTGAGGCCGTGTATCTACATAGAACCATAACTTCATGTTTCTTGTACATTTTTGACAAAAGAGAGAAAATCTTTCGTTAGGGATTAAGCATAAAATAATATTTTGTCACTATCCTAATATTCTGTAAAAATTAGTTCCCTAAACCAGTTTCCATGAAAATATACGATAATCTTGTAAACCATTTGAATTTAGTGTCATCTTAATTCTCTACTACAGCATTTTTGCAAGATTTGAGCATAGTAAATGTGATTGTGGAAGCAGATTTACACAGCTCTAGTTCTCAGTGGAACATCTATTAGGTGATTATATGTTATATTTGATTAGATGCTTCTAGACCTAGTAATGTTTTGAGCTTCTTCCCAACATGCCTTCTGTATGTATATTCAAGCATGACAAAAACTGTAGCGTCCACCAAGAGAAAGAAGACATGCAGCAATGTTCAACTGAGTTTCTTTTCCTTCTTGACTGCAGTGACTGCTATGAGAAGTAAACAATCCTCTCAGTAAAATGAACTGCTGCAACTGCAGCAAGTACCTAAGCATGTCCCTCAGCACCACATCTACACATCTTTTAAATACCTCCAGTGATGGTGACCCCACCACTTCCCATGGCAACCTGTTCCAGTGCCTGATAACCCTTTCAGTAGAGAATATTTTCCCTAAATCCAATCTAAACCTCCCCTGGTGCAACTTGATGCTGTTCTATCACTTGTTATTTGTGAGAGACTGACAACTTGATAAAGTTCCTAAATTACAGAGATTCAGCTGGCAACAGATCCCTAAATTTGCTATTTCTACCTGTAGGAGTCTGTGGGCTAGAGGCTTGCCTCCATCACCCCCAACAGGATCCGCTGCCTTTTCAGATGGCCTGTAGTATGCAAGACAACCTGGCAGGTCTGGGAGACCTATTGCCACTGGGAAGACAGTCAGGTTACACTGTCTTATCTCAAATGGCACCACCTCTCTCTGTGTGGCCAATGGATTGAGCCCTCATTATTAAAGCCCTCATTAGAATTACTTAAGATCACACCTGGAGTCACTGGAGATGAGCAACTGATTCAGCTCAGCAGCTGCTGGTTCCCTAGGTTAGGGTGAGCTGAGTGATGCTCTCTTACCTTGTCTGGATTTCTGATGAGTGCAGCAGGTGGATGAACAACTGATGTGTGTGTAAGTGTCTGCATGTAGATAACTGTTTGGATAGCCCTGGCACAAAATACTTCAAATGGTCAAGAATTCATTTTTAAAGTTTGAAAGGATGATTACAAAAGCTTTCTTTCAGTACTAGTACTGAACAACTAGAGTATCTATTGAGTTTAATGGCCTCACAGGGAAGTATCTGTCCTATGGAAGGTTATAGCTGGAAACAGAGGTTTTTACCTTGTACACAAAAATTAACACATAAGCCAGACTAACTAATAAATGACCTGTCGGGTAGGTTCCCAAAGGAAAACAAAGCCTATTGCTTTAAAATAAGATGGTTTTAAAATGCTTGAGGACACACTAAAGATCAGTAGATTGTTGGCAGAAGCTGAACAGGAACTAGATAGCTTCACCACTGGTTTTGACTGCTCTGATCCCAGTAGCTTTGTGAGGTATGATTTCCCATTTTTCAATAATGAAGAGCTAACAGGTAAAAGGTGCACTGTTTCTTTCAGTAAAAGATTTTTCGGGGAGTAATAGGCTGAGCTTTATGTGCTGTTTCTGGTCTAGAGGGCTGGCCTTGTTGCACTGAAGATAAAACTGTGATAGCATTCACACATGCAAATTTAATTACTCTGATTAATCAAGCAATTATTTTTCCTACTAGTTTCATTTAACTGTGGGAGATCTCATCCTTTCTTTTAGCATAATGAGTGCATTTTCTCCAGGAGAAAATTTGCCATTTACAATCGAGTTCTCTTTAATAGTGACTTTGCCTTTATTTTTAATTTTCAAATGAAATCACATTCTCAATTTCTTAGTAAATTTGAGTAATAGGTTTATTAGTATATGAGAACAATGAACTCCTTATTGCATGATGGCACAGCTTCTGTAGGAAAGTGATTTCCATCCAAAGCTTCCTTTTAGACAACAATGATAAGCCATGCTAGTGGAAGATGGAAGTTTTGAGTTTGAACCAGCAGGCTGGGGAAGGTCTTGTATTCAGAGTTTCTACTTGATGCATGAAAACACTTAACTTCTAACCTATAATATAAATTACAATCACCATTTCCATTTCAATGAATTACGGAGTCTTCCATTTCCAAAACAGTTGGTATAAATGTCAAGGTACAAGAGAGTTTGAGTCTTTAAGTCTCTAATTTGCACAAGTTTGTAGCACACAATTTTAGTGCGGCCATAGTGTGCCATCTTGTTGCTATTACCTGTGATTAGCAGAGTGCTGCCTATATTTACTGATGATTCTCACTCCCATTCAGAAGCATCCAGTTTTTCCTTGTATCATGGGAAAAGCTTGTTTATGTTATGTCTGTGGCTTCTTCTGAGGAAACAGATAAACCAAAGGAGCTGATTCTTATTCTGAAAATGTATGTTTGATGGGAAATTGGTTTAGAGCCTTTAAAAAGAACCATTACTGATGAACCCTCACCCACAGTATGATTTGCTTTGTATCAGTCACAAGATGTGAATTGCATATGGCAAAAATCCAGATTTCAGTGGTGAGGGTCTAGAACCTGACAGCATCCATCACTAGGCTGTGGAAACAGATTCATTCTGGTTTTGCCTCCATTCCCTGTATTTCTGTGCACAGTTAATGCTTTCCAGTATTTTGTTCATTTTACTTCTGAGCATATTCCATTGAAATGAATTCCATTCTATTGTGGGATTGCATTGCAATCTTCTATTTTTCTGATTTGTGATTTCAACTTATCCATTCTAAAATATTGTGCTAAATTGGTGTCTATAACTTCCAAGTCCCATGAAGCATCTCATCATGGTCCCTTTTTAACCAAGCCTTCTCACACTTTTTTGGGTCACTGCTTATCTCATACATATATTATGACATCTGACAAAGCCTGTAACTTGGCTCTCACCAGATCCATTTCCCACAATCCTAACAGCAGAAAAGAACCTAATTTTCATTAGCAAAACTATCTAGTTGGAACGAAAATAATTAGGATGCAGCAGAAAAAAAAAATCCACGTGGACCACAACAGGGGAGAAAATGCTCTTCACATTTTTTTAATTTATTTTTTCCTTTCATTCTTGAATGCTTCAGAGTTTTTGCTTGATTGATCTGTAATAGATGCATTTAATATAGTTGCAGTCTCGGATTCACAGAAGCTCACAAAAGTTTGAGTTTAGAAGGGGCCTCTCAAGACTCTGCAGTCCAAACCACTGTTCAAAGAGGAGTCAATGACAGCAAGTTGCTCAGGATTTTAAATATCTCCAACCGTGGAGGCTCCATAACTTTTTGGGGCAATGTGTTGCAGTATTTGACCACTGATAGGGTAAAAAAAGAGTTTTCATGTGAGGTTTGAATGCAATTTCTTGTATTTCTGATTGAGACCAGTGCTTCTTGTTCTTTCAGACACTTCTGTGTGGAAATGTGGTACAAAATTGTCAAAGAAAAATTTAGTAGTTTCTTTGATACCACACCGAGTGAATATTTGAGTTAATTTAATTGCAGTTTTCCAATACTAAGGCTGGAAGATACCATTACAGACATGTAGTCTATCCTGCCTCAGAAGAAAAAACATAAAATCAGTGTCAGTAATTTTTGCATAAAGCCAATAACCATTTGTTTCAAGACAATATATTACATAGGAAGAACTCATGTCTTCAAATACAGCTAGAAGTAACTAAGAAACTACAACATCCACTGGTGATTTGTTCTAGGAATGTCTCTTTCACAGTTTTGTGGAGCCTTACTTATTTTCAACTTGTTTTCAAAAAGTAATAATTTATGGGTCCTGAGATAGAGCTGGCTGTAGGAAAATACAGAGAATTTCAGTGAGCCTATCTTATCTTAAAACCTCTCATTTACCTATTTCCCAATGTGTCGCTGGTATGGTCTTGCTATTAATCTCTCTGTATCTGCTGCTAGTTTTGTTAGCATCACAGTTGACTTTTTTAGTGAAAACAGAAGCAAAGATGTCATTAACACTGTGACCTTCTCAAGCTCCTGTCAATGAATAGGCCAACATTTTTCTTAATCTTTTACTATTAATAATGTAAGCATGGAGCATTTGCTCCTATATTTCATTTTCTCACAAGTAATGTTTTGCCTTTCTGATTTCATCCCTAGACTACTGATACTCTTGTTCAAGATATTTTGTTCCTGGGAGTTATCCTTTTATTTGTGGTTTCTTGTGTGTTTTGGGGTGTTTTTTTGGTTGGTTGGTTTTGAGGATATTTTTAGTTAGTTGGTTTGGGGTTTTTTTTGTTTGTTCTTAACAGCACCATCAGCTCTCTCCAGTTCCTTTTCCCCTTTTTACTGATATTATGTAAACATTTAGCATATTCACCTCCCAGTGGTTTATTTTGCTCTGCTGTCCTAAGCTCCATGATTTATGACACTTATAATCTCCTCTTTAAATGTCTAGGGATAGTTAGTTCTGTCATCTATTTCATGGTCATTCTCAGACAAGTTACTTTGCATCTGCATGTTCTCAACCAGTTCTTCCAGACTGGACAGAATGACAGCCAGAAGACCTTTCCCTTCTTCACCTTTTATGGAAACAAAAGTGTCATCAGGATATTTCAAGATTTTGCTGCCAAGATGTTCCTGCTACCTTTCTTTCTCAGTGGTTGTCTGAATGATGAAAGAGTTCAAGCACAAACCTGTTCTGTAAGAGGTGTTCTGTAAGTCGTCTTCATGTTTCTGCTGGATGCCCAGAAAATGTCTCATCCACCTGGACTTCCTGACTGGGCCCCAAACATGACAGCATCCTTTTACCTTCCACATTTTATCAGGTCTTTTTTCCCCATCTCCTGGGATTCAGAAGAATGTCAGTGTATCCTTGATACACAGAGAAACATCCATTTTACTTCTCTGTAAGTGCTGGACAAGATATATGGACTTATGTCTTCTAAATAATTAAATTGGGCAGTATTACAGCATTCAAATGCTGATACTTTCTGAGTCAAATTATTTGTTGGTGCAACTCCAATGACTTCAATAAGGTTTCTTCAGCAAAGAATGACCTATATTTTCCCCTTGAAAAGGAATAAAAAATATTCCATTCTTTTGTTAAAATGTGAAGTTTTGATTTGAATTTAAAAACTCAGGAAACATTTGTGACATATTTTCTGACCCATGTAATTATTACTTGAAATGTTATATCCAAGCCAGTTCATACACCACAAGTAGTAGAATTTCAGAGAAAAAAACCACAAAACCAACAAGATTATGAGAGCAAAGAAAAAACCCAGAACAAAGAGAAACATTCATCAGATCTTGTGGATATTACATTAAAAGGCAATGAGGATTTCCTTTTTATATGATTAATTCAGATTTTAATAACTAGGTTCTTCTGCACAACTGCAGCCAATTTTTTTTCATCCCTAATGTAGAAGTTCAAACAAATTGTTCTTTCTAAAGATGAATGTAGAAAAAATATTATAATATTACTGAATTCCTTAAACCCATCTCATATGATGGATTTATGAAATTTTAAAAAACATGAGTGGAAAGGAAGTTGCCCTGAAATAAAGACATTTCAGAAGACAATGAATTCACTACAAAAGGTTTTTCTGTTAAGTACTTCCTGTAATTCTGTTTTCACAGAAGCAGCTGACAAGAGACTGCGAAAGATGCATGTGGATACTTTACTTTTTTGTTCATTAATAGCTGAAGATGTATTCAGGCTTTAGGCAAAGTGAATGCAGTGGAGGCTGGAAGGACAGAAAATTCTCTGTTCAACCTGGAGTTACTGTTTCCTGATACGTAAAATATGAAACCCAAAAAAGGAAAGCCTACATAACTGAATTACTTCTACTTTAGTCCTGAGTTAACTTGCTTAGCTAAGGGGGGAGATTATCCAGACACTGTGATTTGAGGCATTACACCCAGAAAAATCAATCGAATGTGTCCTGGACCTTAAATGTGGTCAGGAAAGGTGTAAGTTGTACAAAGTTGAGTTTAGACCTCTATTACCTCTATACCGTTTCAAGTAAATTTTCTTGAAAAGAAGGCCTGATTGATGCCTGGGCAGAAATTCTTAGAGCTGAAGGTGACATGTTGATGGGATGTATTGGTAATCATTGTTTATTGAAAAAAGAGTGATGTAGGAAACAGCACTTACCATAACTTTGACAAAGGTATTCACATTTAGTGCTGGTGTCTAGGCTTGCACAGTACATAGAGAGCAAAAATCATGGGATTGTGCAAAGAAGCATAGGAAAAGATTCTTTAAATTCTATTAATTGATCTCAAAGGTCATTTCCTACTGAATCCAAACAGATTAGCTTCAGTGGTGACAGTAGGCCTGAGCAGACAATCATTTGTACTCATTCCATATTGCCATTGCTATATATATCTTCTGGCTGCTAAAAAATAAAAAATACCTTTGTTTCCTCATCAAAACCTGGAGATTTTTTTGTTTTAGTTTGAGGTTTCTTGTTTGGTTGCTTTGTTTTCTGGTTTTGTTCTTTCATTTTCTTTTTTTTTTTTAAATAAAACTTGGCTCACTAATAGGAAGGAAAGGGGACAGGCAGAAAATTCTGATAATGCTTTGGTTATATTTTTTTTTTCAGTTCTTGTACTTTCAGATATACATTCCCAACACTGAAGGATGAAAAAATAGTGGAACATTGTAAAAGGTCATACCACCGGAGCAAAAGTTCCAATGCTTGCAAAAGCATCACCCCAGACAGACAGGTGTGTCTTTCAAATAGACACTTGCCTTTTCCTGAGGAAGTAATTGGCTCCTATTTAAAACCTATCCTAACAGGATTAAAATAAGTCTTACTTGCATTTACTCCTGTTGATCTCAAAAAGTGTGTTCACAGTTCAGCAGGTACCAAAACAGAAAACATTTTTGGTAATTTAATCGAGGAACACTTGAATACAGACCTCCTCTGTGTTTAATCTTTGTCCCTGTTCTTTTTACATAAAGCTTATCTTGTGCCTGATGTGCACTGGAAGTCAAATTCAAGATTTGTAATTGGCTACAAGAGGAATGAGTGGCTGCCTTACAGGGTCATCTGCAATTCTGCTACTTCACAAGAAATCTGCATGGATTCCTATTTCAATGAAAGTGCTCATTAGAGGGTAGTAGAGCAGAATTTCATCCCTAGATTTTAACATTGAAACTGTCAAACTAGAACTAATTTCCCAGGTGAGACAGAAGAATATCTCAAATATGCTTTTGGTGTAGCTGCCATAGTTAAAGTATTAATTTATGAAGGAAATATATAACCTTCCAAATAATTATAATTTATAAAATACATAAAATATATTATTTTTCTACTTTTTCTGCAGAAGCCCATTTATGATAGTTTTTGAGGGTGTGGGAAATACCAGACTTGAGGAAAAGATATGATGTATTGGTTATAAATTTCTCCATCATAGGCCAACAACTGCTAAATGAAATTGTTGCTTTATTCTTTATAAGATTACCTTCAGGTGGAAAACCACGCAGTTTTCAAGTTTTTGATGAACAAAGCATTTATGTTGTTTTGTAGAGCTGCACTATGCATAATACAGACTATAAGACTGTTAGATAGATAGAAGAGATTCACAAAAGGATTTTTTCCTTTTTTTTTTTCTTTTTTTTTTTTTTTTTTTTCTTTTTTTTTTTCCTTAGGAAACCCATATCAGCATTTTAAACTTCTCCCACCTTTCCTTGCTTCTAATCTACTAGGTAGTCTCTTGTGATTTATTGAGACATCTAGAACATATATTTTGTTAAAACTTTAGAGAAATCAAATACTGTAAAATTAAGATATTGTATAAAGCGGTAGAGAAATATTTATGCAGATTCTTCTGGAATTTTTATGTGTTTACTGCATATAAATTAGCCCTATAACTTCACTGAAGAGAGACAAGAATAAATAAGTTTTGAGAACAGAAAATGTTGAAGTTTGAAGTAACTTGCTGAAAGAAAAATCTAAAAAAAAATGGTAGCAAAAGAAAAAGGGGAAAAGTCTGTTTTCTTCAGTTTAATTCTGAATACCACTGTATGATATATATATGTATATATACTGGAAAGTAAAGACTGTGAGATGAACAGAGTTCTAAGAAATGGACACATTAGAGTAAAACTTTCTGTGAATTTGATATGACGGGGGGATCTCTTCTTCTGGATTTTTGTTAAAAAAAAAGTATGTTATTCCACTAACTAATAATTTATTAAGCTAATTTTGCATTAAAGTATACATGAGAACAGAATTTGCCTTATTTTATTTAGCTTGAAACTGTTTAAATCAGAAATATAACTCTTTGTAATGATCACCCAGGCAACATTACTGTATTTTATGAGAATCAGTTAGGAGAAGTTTGTACAGTCGGTGTTTAGAAAGAGAAATACAACGTAATAGATGAAATACATTGCAGAGCTAGGTAATTTCTCCTGGTAATATGCATACATTTTAAATTATTCCAAAGTCTATGAAAAAAAATATTTTTGTGAAAATATTATTGCTAGTTGGTTCTCTTAACTTTTCATGAGCATGTGTATAATATATTACATTAAAAAAATACAAAATGAACCAAAGCATTATAAGAGCATTGAAGTTGCAAAGAATAAAGTAAACACACTTGAATATTGAAGATTAGTGAAAAAACACCTCATACTACAGTTCCTGATGACCTCAGAGAAGGGAACTCTTTAGTCTGCAGCTTAATATGTATCATGCCGGCGTTGTGTTTAGGGGCAAATGCTTCCTAGTAAATGGGACCGTCCTCACACACTAACACTCCTCTAAAATGTAATTGTTATCCCATTTAATCAAATGAATTACACCCCCCCCACTTCTCCTGCCCGCCCCAAATCACCTGCATGTATTAGAAATTGCAGTTTATTAAATAGTTGGAATTTCAAAATTCACAGACAACCTTCGATCTCCTCTCTTTAGTTTATCTGTGAAAATATTACCCAGCCTTTATTTCATGATGATTATGACATGTACTTTAGATCATAAGGAAATGCTATATTGAGCAAATGGTATATGAAAATGGTATTTAAAACTGCATATGTCCATGGCTGTATTAAAACTGTATATGCAATTATAATACTGTTACTGACTGACTTTTCAGGATTTTAATCTTCCATTTTAAGACTATTTTATGGCCGCTGTTTGATAGAATAAGTACTCAATATATCATCTGAAATACTTCACAGAGAATAATATTATTACCTAAAACCAACTGTGGACAAAAATGTATGCAGTTGGAAGGAATAACCCTGTGCAGACCCAAAGAACCTTGATGACTTTGTTTTCATAGGATGTATTTTCTTTATGGAATGTCAAGACATTTTTCATCCAGTGTTAAGTAGAAGAGTTGCCACAAGTGAAATACAGCAACAGGATGGTTTATAAAAAGGTGTAACTTTAAAACATGCATCTTTTGGTACAAAGTCATTTAGCATTTATGGAACTCTTTGAAACCTTGGTCCTAAAGTTTACTATAAATTTCAGGCTTCTAATGGCATTCCAAGCTAGTACAGGGGCTCTGCTTTTGTTTTCAGGCAGATGAAAGTGCCTAATTAATTCAGGTTTACAGTAATCAACTAAAACCATATTGTTTGTTACATCAGCTGTGCTAAAAAAAAAAACCAAAAAAACCCAGTCTTTTGTTTCCTCATGCTAAGAATTTTCAATCAGACTCTAATAAGATAGCTTAAAGATCTATTTTTCATCATTTGCAGGAGAAAAATAAATAAAAAAACAATAAAATATTACCAACAGCAAAGTTAGATAGAGTTTAGAAAAATACATAACAAGCTACTTTTTAACATAGGATGGTGAAAAAAAAAAATTATGGCTCCTTTGAACCCAGTTGCTAAAATACTTTGTGAAATGTAACACTTAGGAGTGTTTGGAATCTGGGACAACTCTAGGGTAAAATGTTCATGTTACTGAAGGCTGCCCAGCAACAGGATTGAGAATAGAGAAAAATACATTACTTAGTTGAGTTTGTAGAAATTATTTGATGTAGTTAGAAAGCAATTTCCTGAGCTGGATTTTGTCCAAGGTTTTGCAGTTGTCACCTGGAGCTTATGTGAAAAACCACAGGATCTTTCATGAGCACGAGTTATTGTGACCTTTGCTATAAAGCCTCAGGACAGAAGACTCTTGACAAAGACATAATCTTGATAAGATTCTCTTGACAAAGTGCTGGTATAGTACACATGTGGGTAACTGCTATTTATCTACTCCTTGCCTGATTTAAGTTTCTATATTTTATTGTTCTTGGATAAACAAAAGAGATACTCCTAAAAACCCAGAATAACTATATGAGAGATCTGGTAGACTGAAGTCAAGCAGTGTTACTCTTCAGTGGGGATAGTTACAGAATGCAGAGCTAAGATTGCAAAAATTATTTTGTGTTGTGCATGATACTCACATTTACAAAAATTTTGACTTCATAAATGCTGGAACACTTTGATAATCAATAGGGCAAATGTGCAAAGCATTATGCCAGAGCCCAGTGTAATCTGTTTTCAAGGATAAGGATAAAATTACAAACTAAAGACCAAACAGCAGAAGATGTAGGAATAAGAAAGAGTAAAACGTGAATGGCAGTCTAGAAGTCAGAAGACCGAAAAGCAAAAACTTTCTTGCGAATAAGAATTGTTTGACTTTAGTTAGTGTTTTCCATCTGTGGATTGTAAAGCATTTTATTAATTGTAATTGAAAGCCAATGTCTTTTTGTGGGAAGTTTTATGACTGTTTTGCATCTGAGTAATGATGCTATCTCTTGGTCTCCAAATACTGCTCTATTGCTCTCACTATCAAAAGCTGTGCATAGAAATGAAATGGAGGAGTGATGATGAAAAAAATAACAAGGTTTTTTATACTGAAATCCTTTTAATCTTTTCAGATTATTTTTTCTATGACAGAGGAATACACTTCAGCAGTGAAACTGCTCACTGTGTCTGGTTAAGCCAGAGTAATTAGAAACAGGACCACAGACTCATTGTGATATTACATTCCTCTTTGTGTGCAGCCTGTCTGATATATGATTGTTCTGTTGAGTTAGTGAGTCACCTGAGATGCAAACATGCTTTCTTTTTTGTTCCAATGTAGTTTAAAAAATTGTTACTGCGTGTACAGTTCACAATGCTCAGGAAGCAAAGTGCACAGGCTCTCTGTAATGTGATTGCTATCATGAATGGATGACTGGCCTTAATCTTTCATATATGATCTTTATTTTCATGCATTCAAAAATCTTTCCCCTGCAATTCATGTGTCAACACAGCACCTGATACAAAATATCCCCAGTTTATTTGTCTGTGGGGGTTTTACCTATGGTTTATTAAGTTTACAGACTAGCATACAGTGGGAATTATTGTAATACATTCATAATATTTAAGTAGTGTCTTTTCTTAAAGGTATAAAATTAGAGAAAAATTGAAAAGAGCAACAAAATCTGTCACATCTGTCACATGTACACTAATAAAGCGTGTTCCTACATCTCTGCTTAAAATAAAGGTGGATGCTTCAGACAAGCTGACAAAACTGGATCAAAGTCCAAGGTTGACTAAATGACCTCCTGAGGTCCCTTTCAACCTGAATTATCCCATAGTCAATCTAATTATCCTAGAAGCTTATGTTTTTTAAAACACTCTTTTGTCCCATACTTTGTCACCATTACATCCAGTGTTGTGATCCCTTTGGGATTCTAGTTGGGCAGCACAGACACTCAGTAGGCCTTGAATGAGCAGCCCTTGGTGGAAAACAACACATGACATTAAAATTGAAGCAAGGTAAGATATAAATGTTTATGATTTTGTGGGTCAACAAAAGTTAAAAAGCTATTACTCTTCTGCTTGCCAGCTATGAGCTGGAAATTGCCATTCTGATCAGCTGAGGTACAGATGCCATCCATAAAAGCACACCTAATCTGTATCACTTCAATGCAAAACTGTGTAATTTAATCTACTCATTTGCAGCTTGTTGGTGGTATATTTTAATACAGGAATAGTATTGAAAGGATGGAGCAGTATTTTCTGAAATTGCTCAAGGTCAGTTTGCAAGAACAGGCCTGGGTCTGCAGTGAGAAAGTGATTTGCTTCTAAGTATCCAGATTCCAGACACTTACATGTGAGGTAGCAATTGTGAAAGAACTGAAATAAGTGCTTTGAGAGAAACTCTTCAATTAAATCTTATTCCTGAAAGATTGCCCAGAAGTGTTTAAAAATACAAAGGAACAAATTAGGATAATATTCACATTCTTTTTTTCATTTATTACCGGTGATTAATTTTTGGACAGTAATTCAGACTAGAAAGTGATATGAGTAGTTACTTCCATGAAAAATTGCAGTTTGGGGAATCTTCGTATTTCATTCCAGGTAGTTTCTGCCTGACAGAAACTGCCTGGATTCCTGTTTGCTTCACACCTTTGTACTTTTGCATGTGTTTCAGTGCTGTCACATATTGCCCTCCTCAGGCTATACCTTTGTTCTCTCTAGCCCTCTTCCTTCAACTTTTTTTCCCCCCCTGATATTTCTATTTCTTCCTTGCCTTAAGCCTTTAAACCTCGTCATTTATCCTTGAGTTGGCCTTCAGTTAGTTTTCTTCTTTCTGATTTATCCTCATTTTAAAATTTATCTTTTATCTTTAGAGGGCTGAAAGATAATCGAGAACTTTTGAGTTTTTCCAAGAGGTAATGGACCCAGGTCACTTCAGGGTGTCATGCACTCTTGAACCCTGTATTGTTCATAAGAGGCTGAGGAAAGTTGGCATTATATCCATGTATCCTGACAGCTTGTTGTAGTTTCTTCCCATTCATCACATGCATGATGACTGGAACAGAAGTGTTGCAACCTTCTCTTAAAATGTCTGAAAGATCAGAGTAATTTTCTTTGATGAAAGAGTTTCAGTCTCTTTCTGGACCATGAAAAAATGCCACTGCTTTCTCAAACTTTTCTTAGATATTTGGGCACTTGAACAGTGAGCACAGGACATGAAATAAAAAGCTGTTTGTCAATTTAGATTCATGTTGACTCTTGCGTTGGCATGATCTGGATGTGGTTGCACACATGTTCTCCTTCCTTTGCAGGGCACATAATACACTTTTGTCTCTAGGGAATCATCTCAAGACAGCCCAGTGGCAACCTGTACAGCCCTGCAGTATTAGAACTGATTTTGTGTCTGATGTAAAGGAAATATTTCAGCAAGCCATTGAGTTTAATCAAAACCACGCACAGTTCTTGAATTTCTTGCTGCTTTTGCATGATACTCACATTTAACTTAAAATTTGGCTGCAGTTAAGCCAAAACTGAATTTTAATTGTGTTGACCCAACTTCCTCATTTGTATGTATAGGGACTTGTTCTTTTAGCACAAATAAATTTATTCCAGATATGAATATGGATATGCACAGAGTGCACCAGGATTTATGTTTCTGATTAGAAATAAAAGTAACATAATCGTTAAAGATTCTAGTTTCCACTTCTTTTTACCTGTGTTCCTTGTTTATTGTTTCTTCTTACAAGTCTCTGCACCCTGGGTAGTGCTAACTTTTAGTAGCTGTTACAGTTTTTTAGAGTTTTCTTTTAAGTCTTGGGACTATTTTGCCATTTGATTACATTTCACCAAGGAAATTGTGCAGGATATATTATTTAGTGAAAATAACTTGCCAAGATGCATAGACAAAATTGCTTTGGCAAGGATTTCCGAGCGGGATACAAGGGAAAAGTATATTTGGAGGTCTTTGGTGCTCAGGGACATGCATGTATTATCTAAAATTAATCTTTCCCAATCTGTCAAAAGCTTTTTTCATGCTCAAATATTATATGGCAAATTCCAAATGACACAATACAGCATTATATCATGCTTATTAGTATCCCGGCTCCTTGAGGGGCTGTGTACGCTCCCTCAGTTCCTGATGACTTTCAAAGGGAGCTCAAGTTACTCAGAGTCCTTCCTGGGATATTCAGAATCTCCCAGGATGAGAGGGAGTAACCATAAGCACTCTGCAAGGGTACTGTCACCTTCCTATGCAAAAACAACCCTTGGAACAAATTCAATTTTTTACAGTCAGTAGCTGAAATGCCATGTCTCATGGAAAACTATAGATCCTCTGGTGTTATTAATATCCTAGCTCTGGGACATACACACATTGACCTCTATTCCTAAAATGTACCTTTGAGTGCTGGAAGTATTCTGTGCAAAATATAAGACAAGCATTTTTTACACAAGGATTATTGGACCTGATGGAAGAGGGGTAATTCATAGAATCATAGAATGGTTTGGGTCAGAAGGGACATTAAAAATTATCTAGTTCCAAACCCCCCTGCCATGGGCAAGGACATCTTCCACTAGACCAGGTTGCTCCAAGCCCTGTGCAACCTGGCCTTGAACACAGGAGGACATCCACGACCTCCCTTGGCAACCTGTGCCAGTGTCTCACCACCCTCACAATAAAGAATTTCTTCCTAATGTCTAACCTAAATTTACCCTCTTTCAGCTCACAGCCATTAACCCCCGCCCTATCACTGCACACTCTTGTATAAAGTCCCCCTTCTGCTGTCCTGTAGGCTCCATTGAGGTACTGGAATGTTGCTATAAGGTCTCCCTGGAACCTTCTATTCTCCTGGCTGGGCAACCCCAACTCTATCAGCCTCTCTTCACAGAAGAGGTGACTCTGAGCAGCTCTGTGTGTCCTCCTTTGGACTCTCTCCAACACCTCCATGCCCTGTGTATGTGACTGGCTGCAGAACTGGACAAATTACTCCAGACAGGATCTCACGAGAGCAATGTATAGGGGGAGAATCACCTCCTCAGTGTTATTACACCTCCCCTGTAATGTTCAAAACTCTGTCTTCCCACGTTCTTATCTGCTGCTTTTCCAGAGGCAGTGGGCTGCTGCACATCTAACAAAAGTTTTTGCCTTCCACATGAGCATCAGATACAGAGAGTAGGTTGCCAATCTAATACCTAGAAGCAAATGCTTCCCCTACAGGATCAGTAGCCAAATCATAATTAAAGGAGAGGAAGTATTCCATGCACATAGAAGCTTTGGATATGTGGATTGCAGCAAAATACAGTATTGTGAATATGGCAGAGAAAGGAATATGCAAACTAATCTTAGTGCTACAGCTTTTTCAGGCAAAGCCCTGAGCTATCAATTATTTATTTTGTGCCAAGGATGTGGGATTTGCTATCTCTGGCACGTGCAGTTCCTCTGAGCTCAAATGTGAAATACGACAAATTTTTTCCCCCATTTCTCATACTTTCAGTGTATCACACAGATGAGCATTGGCCCCAGACTCTCTATCCTCCAGGATAATGGAAATATGAGTTAATTTTATTTTGATTTTTTCAAAATGTGATGTTTTTACTGTCAGGAAAAGGCTAGATTAAGGTCTGCTATGGGGAAAAAAATCAACCCAAAGTATGGAAGCATTGATAATTAGAAGAGCTTAAATTCAAGAGCCTTTTGCTCTGCAAGATTTGATGGCACTGCGGGTGGACAGTGTGTGTGAAAAGTATGAAAATTAACTGCTGGACTGTAAATTTATACAGCTGAGAAGTTCCTTTGTTTTATGTTTGAATAGCATTTGGCTCAGTGGCATTTTTGTCTGTGATTGGGCAACTCATTCAAATAGAAGGAATGTTTTCTTTTTGGCCCTGAAGGAACCAGGAATGTGCTGCATACATTATCCCAGCATATTCAGCCCCAGCATTGCACTGTTATGTCCAGAAGAGCTTTAGCACAGAGCAGGGTTCCAACCAGCTCCTTCCAAGATGTTCTTAGTGACATTGTGGTCGAGCTGTGTAGTGATGCCCAGGGACACACGAGCCAGCTGGCAAAATTTCTCGTCCACATCCTCTCAAAATCTACTTTCATGAGCTTTGGTAGAACTTGAATTTGAGTTTTTAGGCTGAAGTTCCCCATTATGTGGTGCCAGTAATTGAGGCAGTTATTCCAAAGCCTTCAACACTAGTGATTCTTGTAATTCTTGTGATTCTTCATAGTCATATTTTCCAGGGAGCCCAAAGACCTGGTGTGTTTAAGACAATAGAAAGAGGAATCATAAATACATTTATCTGTATCAGGGGGATGCTGCATTATTAAATGTTCATTCTCACGTATGCTCCAGACAATATTGGTAATGATAAAATGTTCTGTGATAATGATAAATGCTGCTTTCACAAACACACCTCTGACAGATTTTGGAGCTATCTGATAAAGTTTCTCAGGAAAGCAGAAATAATTATACTAGTTATGTACACTGAATTTTCTTTCCTTTTCCTACCTGCTTGCTTCTAATAAACAGAACTTCTAATTTCCTTTGCAGGCTGGCATGCTAGAAATTAATGGAGTAAATGCACATGCTGTTTTACTTTGCTGGAGATTGGCTTATACAACAGATTTTTACTCTGTAAGACAGATTTTGCTGTATTTGTGCTTTTTTCATCTCCCCCTGAGGAGTATTAACTCAAAGCAATCACAAGACACCCATCCTTGCCTGCTGCTTCTTGAACTGCTACATCCCCTTCCTTGCTTCTTGCTTCCCTATTTGAAGCTTTTTTTTTTTTTTTTTTTTTTCTAGGAGTAGAGAGAAACTACCAAAAAACCTAGAGGCTGTCTCTTTTCTAAAATCGTAACTATTTGATATGAGAAAACTTAAACATGTAAAACATTTTCATTCCTGTAGAATTTACTTTCAACAACTGTATTCTTTCTGCTCAAAGCAAGATAGGTAGAGTGCTCTGTAAAGTAGAGTATTGGAGAAGGAAGATGTGTACATCCTTGGGAAACGCTGAGCTGCTCGTGAATCTGTAGACACTGCATGTTTATGACTTGGTTTTCTAAACAATCTCCAGAGCTTGAACGGATTACAGAGATATTTTAGCATGGCTACTGGCATCCATCACCAGCTTTCACTTACTGAAAAAGCTAAAGTATAGAAGAATGTAATTATTTCCACGTAAGCTAAATGCCAGTGGCTGATTGTCATGAGTACTTTGATGCTTTAAAATTCTTTGTCTCCTAGAAGGCAAACAGGTAAGTCTCAGAGGCTTCTTTTCCAGTGTTCATTTTAGTAAGGAAGCAGGAACTGTCAGGAGTCTGGTGTTGAAGGGAAATGTGCTCAATATGAAGGTAAACTGTATTTCTTAAAATTTAAATATGTAGTATTGCATGTTTTCTGTCAGCTTACAAATCCAGGACCTATAAAGCTGAAACATTTTTGTGAATTATTATTGTTTTCCATAGCCAAGGCTTGAATGTTATTCCAAACTAATGCCTAACATATGCAACTGTTTTAGAAATTTATATATACTTTTGGAAGAGGATGTATATGTCAATCATCTGTACATAGTACAATATCTATGTCTAAATTTCTTTTTGTGCTCCTGTAATTACTTCTAGATTGATTGTTCTGATTAAAGCACTGTTATTTCATTTGATAAATGCAATAATGTGAATAGGATCGGACTTTGTGAAGATTATTTTTGTTGAACATTTTTTTTCCTGAACGGAGGTCTTTGGGCAGCTTATGTTTCAGATGAGCTCTGCATCACTGTTGAAATACTGTGGTAAATAAGGGGTTTCCTAGCTCACGAGTGGAAATCTAAGAGCATCAAAAATAGATATTTCGTTTCCTTTCACCCTTGAAAGAACACTTGTTCTCTCTGAGTAATGGCACTGCTGTGCCTCTAGAGGTGAGGCTTGCTATTTGAAGACTTTTAACATAAAAGCCCTGATTGCTATTTAAGAAAAAAAAAGGACCCTTCGAGCATAAATAGTTCTTGCCTTAATGAAGTTTTTTTTGTTGTCTGAGGATACTTGCTAACCTTAAGTATTATTGTTAGTGAAGGGCAAAGATTTTGCTTGGTTCTCTAAGATTTTTTTTTACAAGAATGATCATCAGAGTAGAGAGTATTTTTGGGCTAAAATATAAAAATTCATTCTTGTTTTTTGTTTTAAGATATCGTTGTTTACAGAAGGCAATTAATTTAAGTCCCATTTTCAGTCTGACTGTGGTAATTGAAACAAAGCCTGTTGGCAGACATTATTATAAAGAAACTTCTAAGAATGACTAGATGTGTAATTAACAGAAGACTGAGTTATTATCACTTTCTCCTACTTACAATAATTCTGCTTAAATATGTAAGAAATGTCTCTCATTAAAATCTCACATCAGATCAATCCACAAAGGGGAGTGAAAAATCAAAACAAAGTCACTCAAGATGTACAAACACTGTGATTAATTAATTACACACTGAACAGCACCAAGGAAAAGCCTAAAACCAAATGAATTATTTAAGAAATATATATATTGCCAATGGCTAACATGTTTAGGCTGGCTTTGGTTTGGTTTATTTTTTAAGGGGGTACTCCAGATTCATCGTGGATCTATATTTTTATATTTTGCTTTTATCTTCTGGCTCTGAGGAATCCTCTTGAATACCTGTAAAGTTTTGAAACAATTAATGGGTGAGCGATCACTAGGGAAGGATTTAAAGGAGTCTGACAGAGGATGGCTGATGGAGTTTTCTTTCCCCCAGCTAAGGGGAATTCCGTGGAACTTCAGGGACTTGCTGAGCTGTTGTCGGTGCCTTTCACCAGAAAGTTGCTTACAAAGACACCTCTGCTAGTGGTAAATAGAAAACCAGGCCAGTCCAGCTGGGGAGTCTTTAGTGAAGCAAAAAATAAAAAGATGCCTCTTTTGAAAACCTTCACTAGTAAATAGACTGGGATTCTGAAGGATGATTGTATTCAGAGTAGAAATGCCAGCAGCTGGTTAAATCTGGCTTCTGTCAAATTCCTCAAATGCATTTATTCAGGTGGTGTGCGGTATCGTGCCAACACTCAGACTCTGCATTTTAGAGTATTTAATAATGCTAATAACTCCTTTGGCCACTGTGCAGTACTCATTCTAGCAGTGTCCTGTGTGTAGTAGAGTAATCAAGAACTCTAGGTGTGAATCATAGGAATATTCAGGCTATGTTGCTTTTCCTAATGTTTGGAAGTTAACTCAGGAAGGGAAGAAGAAAAAAAAAGAGAGAGAAAGAAATAAATTTTTTTTGGTATGGCATTAAACGATAATATCATGTAATACACACCCAAGAGCTTAACAAAACCATAGTAGGACTAATTTAGCCAGTGCCTGTCTAATCCTTCATTAGCATACTATTATTATTTTGCCCGGTGGGTATGTTACCTTTTGAAAAATAATGTGCATATTTATTCAGCAGTAATAACTGTTGCTGCTTGAGAGCTTTTTCACCGTATGTGAGCATGTTTATCTAGAAAAGAATTTTAGGCAAGATGATCACCCTTGGGATTCAATGAATTCATGTGTTGCATCTTACTACACGCTTGTACAGCAAGATTGCTATATCTCTAATGAGAATCCAGGTTGAACAGACATTGCAAACACATCACTGTCTCTCAGAAAATGCTGCCTGTCTTCTGGAGTGGCTTAATGAACACATGGAATTAGTTTATTTAAGCAGCATTAAAGGTGTGAGTCTGTCTCCATTTGGCACAACAGGCTCACCTGAGACTGTGATAGTCTGATAAAAACAGAACCCAGTCTTCTTTCCATAGAAATCAGGGTGCATTTTGCTACCTAGATCAGCGTAGTAGTAACAGACCACCCATTTTTGTACATAACTTGTGTTCAGTATTAATGATCCCCCTTAAAATACAACTGCCCCTGCGTCTTGCTTCTATGAAATGGCATTTTAGGTCAAGGTATCCCTTTAAAAATAAGTTGATATTATTCCTTTATGTTCCACTTAAGAAGTTCACTTCAAATCAGGCTTTCTTTTTCTAAAGAGAAAAATATACTTTGTGTATGTATTTTCTGCAGTGAATATGACTGTGCTACTAGTCAGGTATTTTTGTACATAATTTCTTGATACAGCTATATTGAAATGCTATTTTTATTGTTAGGGTGATGTAAAGGAAACAATACTGAATTCCCCAGCACATGGTGAATTTAAACTGAAGCTAATTCTGCAGTGGCAGTTATTACTGTAGTTCTGTTCTTGTTGGCTACACTGATTTAAATTAAGGACAAATCATTTAAATCAATTAATATAAGAGTTTTACTTTTCTATAAACAAAGTCCAAATCTGAGCCATTAAAATTTATTTCAGAGTAACTTATGAAAGTATGAGCAAGCTCCAGAATTAGTAACCACAAGCTGTAACTCCTGGTTGTTCTTTCATTAGCTAGTAGCTAAGATGTAGTAGGCAGCATTTATTAAAAAAAAAATCTAAAACATTTTGCATTTTACTGGCTTTACTTACTATTGTTTACTTACTGTTTTTTACCTGTTGTGAGCTTTTGACAGCTATGATATTCTAGTCTGGTTTGAACCTATGGAAACTAGGAAAAAAGGAGACCAGGTGCCAAATATGGAAAATAATTATTCGAGTAGTATTAAAGTATGTTATAAGTAATTTTTAAGGATGGTAAGTATACTGCAGATAGATGGAACTATGTGCTAAGCCTCTGTTTGTGCTAAGCCTCTGTTGTGCTTTTGGATATTTTTTTGAATGGAAGTCTGTTTCTTACTGTTAGATTTTCCAATAAAATTGCTGATGATGATCTGGAAATTCACTCAGTAAAGCTCAGACTCTCATGCATGTGTTATAGCATTTAAACTAAAAAGGCAAGAAATCAATTCGGTTGTTTGTGCTGCAATCGACTGAATAGTAAATGAGACACAGGACACTGAAAAATCAAAATAAGAAATATCTAGAAATCTTTCGTGAAAATTGTTTTTGAAGGTTTTTTATTTAAATTAAGTTCATAATTGAATTATACTTTTTATTTTATACTTTAAATAATTTCCATGATCTATATCTTTTGCATAAAATACTGTTTTACAAATCTAATTAGGTTCTCAAATGCCAGCTGCTGGAAAAGGTGCAGCTTGTGAGGAATAAAGTGATGGTCTATATAAAAGTATTAAAGTACAATTGGGATGAAGGCCAATGCTTTGTTAAACAAGTAATTTAATCTGTAGCTAGTGGCCAGGTGATACTGTGACAGGCAGCTGCCTGAACTGGGGATATTTCCTCTGTCACAAAGTCCAGAGCCTGCATGGGTGGGCTTCTGCATCCCCTGAGGGAAGGCATCTCCTGGTGACACTGGGTGCTGAGGCAGTCTGAGCACCCAAGGAGCAACACTGGTTCACCTCTGCTTCTAGCTCCCTTGTCTTCACTGCTCCTGACACTCGCAGGGAGATTCCTGGAAGGTTTTTCTGCTTTATCTTCTAAAATCCTGACAGACTGTACACATCTTCCAAGTCCCCAAGGGCCCCTGCTCTGCTTTAGACAGGGGACAGCAGATGTCAGTGCAGTAAGGAGCCTCTCTGCCCTCTCTGCCCTTCCTCCCTGCAGCACAGGCATCCAGACCCAGTTGGAGAAAGGCACTGGTTCCCTACCCTGGGCCACCACTTCGTACTTGCTGTAGCCCTCGCTTTGCCTTCTTCAAACATCAACCTTCCACTTGGTCCTTTCCTATACCTTGGCCTACAACATATGGACAGAAGGTGTTTTATTCTTCCCGTTTGTCTTCCTGAGGACTTTCTCTTGTTATCAGGCTTCAGCTGGTCTAAGATCTGAAATGGGCTTCTGCCCAACCAGCTGCATTGGCTTTTTGCAACTCCCTGAATTTTGATGGCCAAGGTCTTGCAGTACGGGCCCTATCTGGATACAGGGCTTGGACAAGAAGGGATGCTACTACTCTGATTTTGCTGCTGCAAATGGCATGGTTTTGCTGAGACACCAATTGTAAAATCCCCCCAGGGGATGAGAGCTGACTGGCTCCTAGCTTGCTCTGGTCCTTAGGCTCACAACACACACATTTTCTCTATGAGGATAATGCTGCTATTGGGAGGATAGAAGGTGGGAAGAGAAAAGTAAGTGGAATAGAAACAGAACACGTACATTAGTCTGTCTTTTCAATGCATAATAATAAGCATTTATATGAGATTAAATTCAAGCCTTGTATAAGTGAAAGTCATGCTGTAACAGACTGAATTTTATCTAACCAGCTTTGCATTAAAAAAAAAACAAAAACCAATTGCCCAAATTTTGACATCTCTAAACCTGTATCTCCTACAATTTCTCTTAATAATCTGATGGCCAAACAGTTTGTTTTCATTTTGAAATCGCTGGGTTTTGACTTGCTTCCTTTCTATGGTTGCTCTGTTTCATTGCTTTGCCCTTCAACCACCCTTTCCAAGAACTTTTTACAATATTTGCTCAAATACAGAGAGCTTTAGCACTGTTTGGTATTCTTCCTTATAAAAATAAAGTACAAAACAAGGCACATACAAATTATAATTATTTGTTAATACACTTTTAAAGGGTTGTACTGTTGAGCATAAAAATAGACAACATAAAGGGGTAAAGTGGAAAAGATAAAACTCTTACAGCTTATCATGTTGAAATATACTTTACTTTGCATATGATGAAATATGTTCATGTAGACTTGACTTAATAATTTCTTTGTAAAAAATAGTGAAATTTTTTCATCTTTCTTTCTTCACTTAGTCTAAACTTTCATGTTTTTCAGCCTTTCATCACTCCCAAGCACTTACTCCCTTCTAATCTCTCTGTATTTCTGTATTTTCCATGTAGTTGGGATCTTGTGCTAACTTCTCTCTTTTATTTAGCATTTTATAAATAGCTATACAAATCTAAAGGAAAAAGTAATCTTTTTTTTCTATGCTCTTAGGTTGAACCATTTTCTTCCACAGGATGGAAGGACAGACAGAAACACACTAGCTCTATTTAATCGCCTCCTTTCTGTCACCTCATTTCATTCAGAAAAGAAAAAGGAATATTACATCAGTATTTAAGCTTATTACCACAGCCAGATGAAGAAGTTCCCCCATGTTTCCCTGTTCCTATGTTATGTGACTCTCTTTCAAAGCCAGACATTCCTTCTTTGGTACATGTTACTTTTGCATACATTACTGTGCAACCCACCACACGTGTACTTTCATATTCAGCTTTCTGTAGGCTTATGATCAAGAGGTCAGTGTGTGATGTAACATTCCTTAAAACTAACAGGAGAGTAAAGGCTCAGATATGTTTTTAATCTAGAAAGGGAAGAGACTGAGAAGATCTATAATGAATTATATCTACATAAAAGATACAACAAGGAGTGGAGGAGATCTTTCCTTGAGAGCTGTGAACAGGAAAAAGAAATAGTGTACTTAACTTTGCAGCAATGGATCTTAGAAATACTCTTTTTGTAGTTACAGTAGTGAGGCACTGGAATAAACTGCCTTTCAGAAGTGTGGAGTATCCAGAAAGGAAACTTGTAAGGACAAGTGCTAAGAAAAGTGCTAAGAAAGGCTAAACTGTAGATCTTTGTTTATAAATCATGAAAGCAGAATGTCATGGGGCTAGGCTACTGTCAGAAAAGCTACTCTTTTGCTTAAGATAACCTGTCCCCTTTTCACTCCTTCACCTGTCCCCTGTCCCCTATAGCTTGCCTGTGTGTGCCAAGGTATAGGTTGGAGTTTTCAAGGGAAGCATTAGATAATTCTGCTTATATATGTGACTGCCAGCTAAGACAGTTCTCAGGGCCTTGCTCTTTAACTTGTCCTATCGCTATAGCAGAAGTAAAGAGCTGATCTAGCTCAGGTCTTTGACATTAATCACACATGAACAGTTTGGCCAAGATCTGATCTACATTTGCTGCCAGGTCACAGGGAGAAAAATCTCGAGGTATTTTAATTTCTTACACTTTACCTGTGCAATAGAAATACAGCTTAGTCAGTGCTGAACAAATGCCACGATCTGACTAAGGATTTATCCAAAATAAGAACACAAGAGAAATGTCTTGTTTCAGACACTGTGGTTTTGGAGACTTTTTTTTTCAGACTGTAGGGTCAAAGAAGTCAGTGGAAGCCCTGCCACAAATTGCAGTGGTCAGGCCCTATTCAGGGTCCATCTACTTGCCATCAACTTTGCAGAAATCCTCTGTGTCCTTCCTATGGGGCCACCAGTTAAGGCAGTCTAGGAAGAGCCCCTTGGAGCCAGCTTCAGTTATCCAGTTACCCCATTTATTTTGTGGGCCAATACTAAATGGCCTCATTACTGTCTCTCTCCTGAGAAGCTTAACACAACACTGGATAACACAAAGAGAATTCCATTTCAGAGAGAATTCCATTTGGTTGTCTCTGAGAAAGACATCCAGGCAGTTACCATGTTCCAGTACTTTAAAGGTAGTTACACAGAAGACGGAGACTCCCTATTTACAAGGAGTCACATGGATAGGACAAGGAGCAATGGGCACAAGTTGCTCCTGGGGAGATTCTGATTGAACACAAGAGGAAAATTTTTCACTGTGAGGACAGGCAGACATTGGAATGGTCTCTCAGTGGAAGTGGTGGATTCCCTCACTTTGGAAAGCTTTGAGTCTCAGCTTGACGGGGTGCTGAGACATCTCAATAATATTAGAAAGGTTGGACCAGGTGATCTTTGAAGTCCCTTCCTGACATTCTGTGATTCCTCTGGGTGGTGGCTTTGGTTTACAGTGTTCCCATTAAAAACAAAGAGGTGCAGCATGATAAAGAGGTCAGAGCAAAGTAATGACAGAGCTTAAGTGACCGCAGCTTCAACTGGAAGCTCACTTTTGAACCCACAAGCTGACGTATCCATGGGAGTTCCTTCACATTTTAGCGACTCAGGGTCCTTAAAATTTTGACCGGAGGATTAACCCAGCTTCGCTTTTCAAAGGGGAACTGCACCGCCCAGGTTTCCCCCCCCCCCCGCCATTCCTGATGAGGTTTCCCAGGGCTGCGCCAGCCCCCGTGTCCCGGGCACCCCTGGGGACAGAGGGTGGGGACGGTGCCCAAGGGGCTGCAGAGGGAAGCGGGGCCGCTGCCTCAGCCCTGCCAGCACCGCTCAGGGGGAGCATCTCACCTCCTCGCCCTGCTGCTCTAAGGGGGGGCTTTTCCCTTTCCCTGGCAAAGGTTCCCAGTAGAGCAGCTGGGGGCATCCCGGGGAGGGTGAGAGAAGCCCGGGAGGAGGCGGGGGGAGCGTCCCCTCTCCTTGCTGCTGTTGCTGAAGCCGTGCCGGAGCCGTCGATGTGGCTCCCCAGAGTTAGTTGCTCAGCAACCAGAATCAATTAATATGCTTTGCAGAAAGTGCAGGGGAAGCCCGAGCTACTGTCAGCGAGAAGGCGGGAGGCTGAGGGTGACTCAGGATCCCACTCCCGCCTGACACCCAGTCGTTCTCAGCCCATCCTTTCCAAACCCCCTTTAGCACCATTCTTTCTCTCTTTTTCCTTCTCTCTGATGACTTAGTACATGTGCCCCAAACCCCTCCGGCAAGGTATCTCCTCGCTCAAGAATTCTTCTGCTTGGAGGGTTTTGCTTTTAGATCTAATTTTTATTTTGGGGGCAGTTGTAAAGCTTCTCCAATACTACCCTAGAAATTCTGATATTTGTGTTCCTTGGGAAGGGAAGGGGACAGCTGATGTTTTCGTGAGACATTTTGTGAGATTCCTCAGGATAAAAAGGGTTGTCTGGTAGTGCACAGTTGAGCAGCAGTAATGAAAATGCATCATGTGTGAATTGGGAAAGTTTTTGCTTCTTCCTTTATTATAAATAGTCAGCATGGCATATATGAGACCAAAGAAGTAGTACTGATTGTTGTGAAACACATGGATAATAGAATAAATGAAGGATTGTTGTTTGTTTTTTTCTTTTTTTCCCCTCCTTTTCTGCATAGTAATTTCAGGGCTTCAGTAAGGTATTTTTTTCTTTTTTCTTTCTTTCCTTGATTTTCTTTGGAGTCTCTCTGATGACACCACGAATCTGGGAATGAAGAACTTCTCAGAGCTGATTGGAAATGGCATTGCGGAGCTGAAACTTAACTGGAGGAAATATATCTCCTGAAGAAGAAAATATAATGCACTGTAAGGATCTGACTTCTGGTGAAAAATTCAAGCCTAGAGAAAACTTGTCCGCTTTGTTAGGAAGAATGGGTTGGACAATTTTCTTCAATTCCAAAGGATATCTGAATGCCATGCTGAGCTTAATCTCTGCAGCATGCTCTGTGCTTCTCATCTCTTCCTGATGCACTGCATGGTAAGGCCTTTTTCCTTCCCTTTAACAATAACCATATTTCTGTTGTGGTGAGAGCTAAAAAGAATAGCAATAATCAAATGAAAACTGAAAAAATATAGAAAGGTAACGAGAGAATATTTTTTTGTATGGGTGCTTCCAGGAGCAAGTGTCCTGCTTACTGCAGCAGCTTTGTACGATCGCTTCTGTCTTTCTCCCTTGCTTTGTGACAGGGTGTATGTGCGTGTGTGTGTTTGTGCACACCTGTACTGCCATTTGCACTGGGACTATAACATCAATAGCTGTATTGCACATATTTCCATGCTAAAGAGGATGTTTTATCATTTGATTTTACATTTGTCTCTCCTTTCCCCACCCTTCACTTCCTTCCTCCTGCCCCCTCTTTTTCTTGCTGTCTCTCTGGGGTCATGGTGCTATACCTGCCCTGCACATCAGTCGTGCACTGACCACTAGAAGGCAAAAAGAGAAGGTAAAAGAAATCCTGTATCATATAAGCATAGTTATGAATAAGTATTATCTGATATTTTTTTTTAAAAAAAAAAGCTACAGAAAGGTTTTGAATGTCTGCAAGATCTACAGGTATAGATTTACTTTATTTTGTTTCCCACATGAAATAAATACCAAATTCATAGTTGGATGCCATGTTTTAGATACAGGGGAGGCATATGCTTTTGCACATGTCTGAAAGCCAAAAAACGAACACTGTAAATTATGAATATATTACTCTTGATGACCCAAGTCATAAAATAAGCAAACCCAGTACGAGATGTTCTCATATTAAGTAGTTTTTGTCATGTATTAACAGGATGTTCAGAATTATTATAAATGGCTTCATAGTTGCAAGGTATCTTTCATTAACAACTGTAATGTGCTTTCATCTTCCTGGGTGGAAGGTGCTAGGGGCATGAACAGCCCAACTTATCAAAATTTAGGATCATTATCAGGCAAGTGCCAGGCAGATCATGCATTATGTGAGTACAGGTAGTGTACTGAGCTGGTGGAACAGGTTAGCTTTTGGTATGTAAGCCAGAAAGCCTGATTTACTTGTATCTCTCTTCCAGAAATTAGGGACAAACTAAAAGATGCAAGAGTCATGATGTGAAGTACATATATTTTCTTATGCATTCTGTGTGATCACTGAGCTTGGAAGAGGGCAAGTTGAGTACCTCCTGAGGTGCAAACTTTGGGAAGGGTAAGGTACCCTCTGCTCTGAGGGTAATCACTTGCAAATCCCACTGCTTTTGATGGGGTTAGAAACAGACCAGGAGGAGGTCTGTGTGCAGGTTGTCACCAGCTCTCGAGTTGGGCGTGGAGGTGATGGGATCCTGGCAGCAGGTTTTGAGGGTGAGGGGGATGCAAAGAGACAAAGCAAAATAGCCAGGCCAGGCCACACCAGGACTCAATAACAGGAGTCACAGCTTAAATATTATTCAGAAGATGGAATTATAGTATTTCCTAATGCATCTCCTCCTTGTATGATGAAGGACTCTAGAAGACAATTTTTAGAGACAATATGGTAATGCAGCTTTTTCAAATCACTGCAGTAGGAGGAAACAGAGATGAAACAAACACATTCCTTTAGTGTGACAATTTTTCAGTATGGTTCAGCGGAACCAGCTTTGGGTTTAGGAGTAAAAGTTTAAAATATACATACATGTGCATTAAACTAGATTTTTCGTGTTTTACAACATCTAAAATGTGTGACTAATATACGAACCACTAAGGAAAACTGAGGAAGTACAACACAACCCATAAGTGTCACCTTCCAATCTTCACTGTTGAAAGAAGCTTTTACTTATGGAAGTGTTCCCTTCTGCTCTTTTTGTGAACATGGATGGCATCCTAAATTCAGTTTGTCCATTGCAAATCTCTCCTCACATCAACAGTTCTATTTCAATCAATGGGACAACTCAGATGAGTAAGAATTACTCATGTGAATAAATTATGAAAGATTTTATAAGACCAGGCTCTTTGATTGTCATGGCAACAGATTTATTAGGCTTCAGGCATAATTTGTGTTTCCCTTCTAAACAAAATCATCTTTCCTTTTAGCCACATGAATCTTTTTGCCTGGTAATTAGGACAAGAAAAATAGGTTAATTACATTCTTAAAGATTGTGTGACTATACAGATGTATAGTACATCTGTACATGTACAGATTGTTAGTGAAGAATTACCAGAGTATGCAAAAGTTTACATTTGTTTCCAAATCAGAGAGAAGTGTATCCTTATTGGAATCATTCATTGCCTTATTTATTTTTGAGAGTAGGTATTGTCAATTTTTCCTGCAACCTGTTAAAAAAAAATCCTGTTAAATATCACTGATCTTTTAAACGTACTCACTATTATTAGGTTAAGGATACGTGCCAAGCTTTCTACTACATTAAATATGTTCATTATTTAGTTAATACATGATGTTCAGCTTTTTACTTCATCCATGGGCATATTAATCTTTACTGTATAGAAATACAACATGAAGTCATAATTGTAGTAAATGTAATAAATTCATACAGAATATAGATATATATTGAAATAGGAAGCATAAATTGCTTTTGCTGTGCATTTTTTAATGCTTATAAAGGTCTATATTCTTAAATAACAAGTATAATTTCCTTCATTGTAATTTGTAAAGAACAGTTCCTTTTCAAAATACAGGGCAGAGGAATTTTTTTGTTGTACTAGGTTATGCACAATGGAAGAATGAAAAATACTAGAAAAAGCAAGCATTTTTAAAAAATGCTTTAAAATCTATCTAGTACGTGAATGCAGCAATAGGTACATTTATTTATTTTATCTCTATAATAGCAACACATATATAGCAAGAATAGTGGATTATTTTCTAAAGTGTGTGATTTAAAGAGAGATTATTATGCATGATCCACGATGCTCATTGTCAGACATTTCTGTCAATGACTTACTGTGACTTAGAATTCCTTCGGTAGTGACATTTTTTAACATTTACTTTAAACATTTGCACAACAGCTTTATTTGGCTTTCTCTGTCAATTCTAAAGAAAGTAAAATTAGGAATTTCCTTTCATTATAAGTTAGTATTTGGTAAAGTTCTGATGCTGAAAACACATGCATTAAATTTCAGTCCATTGAACTGGTTCTTTAAATAAACCGTGTGAATTAGAGCTTATACTGAAGAGTGGAGATACTTTCCACACTTGCATCAACTATTTCTAGTCAAGAAAAATGAATTTTAATAATACAACACATAAGCAATTCCTGTACTTGGAATGCCTTGAGCTGTGTTAACTCAAAAGCCAACAAAACCCTGATTTTTGAAAGGCCTGCAAAAATCAACTGAGTCTTAAACTTTTGGGTTTTAAACATAAATAGCCACAGAAATAATGTTTATCTGACAAGAAATTTCAGTAGATCAGCATCTTTGTTTTTCATAAACCAAGATAAAAAATTGATAAGGCATAACAGCTTTTAAAAATTACAAGCTCCAAAAATCCATACGTATGGAAATACTGATTTCAAAACGACACATTTCATTTTAACATTTTTAATCAGGCTTTCATTTGTTATAAAAAAATGTTTTGATATCTGTTTATCTATTTTTCTCAGTGAAAATTTTCAGCACTTTAAAATTTGTTTATTTTTTTGACAGGGAAATGTTTTGTTGTATATTTTTTAATCTTATCTGCTATAGCTGTCTTAATATTTATTGGCTCTCACAGTCAGCTCTTGAATTAGAAGCTTTCAGAAAGGCCATTTTTAGCACTAGAGATTGGATAGGCCCATGTTAGGTACTGAACAACAGTTTTTACCAGATCTGTGGTAGACAAAATCTCTTACTGTGATTCCTTCCTTTCATTCTTGTGTCTTCAACAAAAAGCAGGCTTCCATTTTACTGAGAGCTTTATGGATACCCGGAGTTGTTTCTACTACAAAAACCTTCAAGAGAGCCTTAAAAAGGCATGCAGACAAGGAGCAGAATTAATGGTGTATTAACATCCTTATTAAGTAGATAAAGTACTGAGGAACAAAGAGACTGCCCAAAGCTACACTGGCAAGGGAAGAGTTCAAAATTGAACCCAAATGTCCTTTTTCTAATTTCATCACTGTCCCTGCAAGGTTGCTCTTCATTTAATTCATTTTTTTGCTTAATGACTTGCATTTGGACTTTTAAGTTAATACTAGTTGAAGTATCAAATGTGAAAGGCAATTATTGGTGCATACTTCCTTTCCAGTCTGACACAGTTGTCCTAATTTTTTTTTTTTCTCATAAGCCATTCTGTTTGAATGTAAGCATTACTTATGTAATTTCTATACTATACAGGACAAAGAAATTCTTGATTAAACAAAAAAATATTAACTAGAAATATCCTGAACCTGCAATGCAAGTTCTGGGAGATGTACATATGTATCTGTTTATGGTCTCAGGGTTTAGGGGATAGCTATGGGGGTATGTAATAGTTTTGAGGGCACTAGTCAAATTTCAAGACATTAAAAAAAATCCAATTAAAACATTAAAAGACTAGTGATTTATTACCTAGAATTCACACCATAATGAATGCAGCACTTACAAAAAAATGACACAAAGAATATGGTACCTAACAGTGATTCTTATTAACCTCAGGATGCCTCCTCCATCCAAGGTAATCTTTCAGCTTTTTATCCTCCTTATGCAAAAAGAAAAGACAGTTTGTTCAAAGTGTACTTAGTAGATAAAATTATGGCTGAAGTTGGGGAAAAGAAACATGCCTTGGCATTTTAATACAACCCCAGGAAAATTTTGTACATGTCAAGAAGCACAAAAGCTTTTTGCAAAAAGTTTTGCCAGAGTTTTGGAACACGTTCTGCGTCAGAATATCCCAGAAGATTAAAGGTTTTCTGCCTCACTCTGGTCCAGTTATACAGCTCCAAATGTGACACACCTCTGGATGCAGACAGATGCCATACTTACCCAATTACCCAATGACAAATTGATGTGGAATTATCTGGAAGTCTGATTAAAAAGCAGTATTTCCACTGGCAAACTGATCTCATTTGTGTTCTATTACCAAGAAATCATAAGAAGAGAACTTAAAATGCATCCTACTTCATCAAGTACATTCTTATTTTTTCTGATGTGAACTTTTTACTGGCCTGCAACGGAAAATGGTTAGAAAGAAAAGCCCCAGTCAATACACACTCCTTTATCAGGAGCAATTACATAATTTGCTTCGAAGTACTGTTCTCCTATGCACAGGGCTCAGGCAGCAGGAGAATCAGCTCCACTCTATTTTCATAAACAGTGATTATGCACAGAGTTGTTCATAGCCTACCTTCACCCTCTGTCCTAAACTAGACCTAATATTTTCTGTAAATAGTATAAAAGAGGTTCTGAAAAGCTTTTCCAGTAAAGCTGATACTTCTTGCATGGGACCTTGGATATCAGGATATATAAAAGAGTTTCAGTTTAAACTCATGCTGGTATGTAGGAACGTATCATTTGGACCCTAGTTCTTTTTTAAGACAGGAAAACTAAGAGCATCCTAAAACCTAGAAATATTGTCAGCGAAGTGAGGTGTTACTGAACTATATTAAGAATACCAGAAACTTTCCTTCAAGAAAGACAGGTTTGATGCTTGAAAACAAATCCACTTAATTTTTTGGATGAGAAAGTAAATGACAAGACTATTAAGACCTGTGATTTCTGTGTTCTTGGAATTTCTGTTTTACTTTATGTCTAGACCAAAAACTTATTGAAAGGTGTTTGTTCAGATATTCAAAACAAATGTAAGTTTTCACTGAATGTTGTAGCAATACAAAATACTTAGCTGGAGAAGATAGGATTTTGGAAGGACTTTTTAAGGCTCTGTTTAAAGTGGCTCTTAATGGATGACCACAATGGTCCTTAGGATAGTATTGTTTCTGTGGTGCTGAACAGTGTACTTGCTCTCTCTTTGTATTAATCAAAGCTAGAAAACAAAGCATTCCTTAGGAATAATCATCTGTTTCTCTGATGTTCTACCCTTTTGGTTTGGGTTGCTGTGTTTTCATTCCATAGCAAATGCTTTATGTTGTATCAAAATGCTTTGGGGCTGGGCACAGCTAGGTGCTTTCTCAAAACATTTCTGTGGAAATGTGTCACAGTCTACATTGTACCTACTCCTTTGGAGCCACTCTGAGATTTTGTTATCTCAGATTAAAGGGAACAGCACCTTTAACATGACTTCATGTAATGCTCAGGTGTTTTACTGTGTCAGGTCACTGGGAACATCCTGACTGTGCAATATGATGTACCTCGTAATGTGGTTTTAATATCTCTAGCACATCAGAGCTGATTGAGAAAGGGTTGATCTGTCACTTCTCTTCCTACTTGTTATCCCCTCAAATTCTACATTTGTTCACGTTTTCTAATGACATTGTAAAGGATCACTAATATCTTTGCCTCTAGTCATTGTCTCCACACTGAAAAACATGCAATGGATGTGTAGTGCAGAAAGACCCACAGAGCATTTGCTCCATCCATTGATACTCACCACAAAAAAGTTTGAGTCTTCCTCACTGAATTTTAGTAAGTCAAAGACCACATCTGCAATGTTTCACAAGAGGAAATAGATCAAAAGCCTTGCTAAAGCCTTAGATTCCTTTGAATAAAAAAATAGACTAGACCATGCAGTACAGAGAGAATCCTACAGTAGTTTTGCTGAATCTGTTTCAAAATTTGTTTGTGATCTCCCATCTGGGTGTCATAGTTTTATGAGAGAAGGCACACCAAGTGAGTATCACAGGAATTTTAACATCAGAAATACCAATGGTCCCTCCCTCACAACCTGCTTCTACCCATGGCCCTTCTCTGGAGCCTCATGGGGAGGTGCAGCATGTCCCTTCAGAAGTGAAGTGGTGCATGAAGAGAGAAACAATCTTTCTGAATCCCTGCAGGTAAAGCATGGGAATAGTACAGTGTAAATATGATGCAAATTGACAGGATCAATAAGCAATTTCCTTCATAAAACAGAGGAGGCCTTCCTGATATCAGCTCTTTAGGGATAGATCCCAAACTTTTGTATCAAGTAACAATACATGAATTACTATATATCTTAAGAATCCAGTGGGATGTCCTCCTTGCTCACGCATCTCTAGCAGATGCATGTACATACTCATTCTCCCTTATCTCCTTTTTGTGTCTATCCCAGTTCTTGTGAACACACATCACTAGCCCCCATAACAGTGTACCTGGGTACATCTGTCCCTGGTGTGTGTGTGGGACCCTCTCACCCCTTCAGTGCATCCATGCACACCCCTCCTGCAAAGAGACTCAGCTGTAGGTTCACTCCCTGTCCTGCCTCTCCAGGGACCTGATCTCCCTATCCCCTGTAGCTTATGGACAACTGCTCAGCCCTTGGTGATATTACTGACAGACCCCTCAGTTATATAAATGATGTGTGCAAAATGATGTCTCTCAGGTAAACGGAAGAGCCAGCATGGCCTCATGGGCTGTATCGATGTCTCTCTTTTTCTCTTGGTCTACAAGCTCAGTTAATATGATCTTGTGGGCTGTATCCATCACAGATGCTTACTGCTTCTCAGTGCAAGGCCCCAGCTTTGTGCACAAGACTCAGCGTTCACCCATGTGAAAAAGCTGCTTGATTTGCTTTACACTTAAGGTGTGAAATGCAGCGCTTTGCACATGAATACACCCGTGTCTTCTGCGCTGGGCTGAGAGCTACCATCCGACTTGGGATTGTCACAGACAGTGTGAATTGAAGAAGAGCCAGGAAATCTGAATTTAAGAAAGTTACCATTCCCTAAATTCTTCACAGACACAAACTGCTGGGTCATAGTAGCTTTACTATCTGCTTCAGAGTTTCTTGTCTCCTGGTCTGGAGGTATGAAGTCCCATTCCCTCCTGTGCTTTTATAAGATGTACAGATGCTGAGTTCTCCTGGAAATCAGGTTAGAGCCACTGTGTGAATCAGCTTCCAGATCTGTTCATCACAGCTACTGAACCTTGCTTGTGTGTCCCAAGGTGAGGATTAATCTTCTAATGTTTGTAAAAAGCTATGTAAATGATCTGTATCATGCTGACAGGTCAAGTACTGCATTACTCACTGGCTGCTTCTCCTGACAGTTTAAGATATATGCCAAACAATGTCTACACTTTCAGATGACATTTGCTGACATAGCTTGAGTAGCTTTACCCTCTCAGGGTTTGGCCCTGCTTCCTCCAGCTTACTGGTTGGGTGATACAGCACAAATAATGCAAGGCTGATGCTTTTTCATATAACCTAGATTACAATAAATACATTCATTTAAGCTTGTCTGCAACCTTTGAAGGAAACCTCCTGGATCTGTTACAGCACATGTGCAATTTGTGTCCTGAAGGACACCTGGAAAGAAATGAGGCTGAGCAGAGCTGGGTGCCCTGATTGGAGGTGGGCAAAAGGCTGAGAAGAAGCTGTTTCTGTGAATCTTTGGCAGGATTTGGCCTTGCTGCACCTGCAGGACCTGCATCTGCTCAGCACAGCTGCAAGCCTCTCTGAGAATCTGAAGCTTACAATTGGAGGTTGTGCTTGAAATGTGGGAGCTTTCTAGTCCTGTGCTTAGACCATAGATTGCAGATATTACCAGTTATTGAGATCAGGGCCTAACAGTGGTAGATTTTGTACAAAGAATACAGCTTCTTCTAGGGAATTAACTTCTAAGTGAATGCAACTTCTCTAAGTAACTCTGCAAACACACAGAACAACAAAAGGTGTCCAAAAGCTGAGTAAATAGTTTCACTGTTTTTTGTGAACTTTACTGCCTACCTGGTCCCAGCTATTGGCATCTCATGGATTTTTATATTGATAATTGGTTTGAATTATTAATATTTTAATTATCTTCAGTGCTTTTTGCAGAGCAGATGATTTGCCACTGATCTTTCCCTTGAATCTATACTTTGATACCTAAGCTAGAAAGAAATGCTGTGACATGAGGCAGGGGCTGTTCTTGGTACAGGCTGCTACTAAATGACAGTAGGACATCCAAAAGAAAGAGAATTTCTGTGAATCTTGTCACATTGTCCTCTTTTTGAAGCAGCTGGAGCTGATAACTTAGTATGTGGGTCATTTTCTGGGACTAACACAGGAATAAGGGGTAAATACCCATGCTAGCAATTTGGGTGACTAAGTTATGAAAAAATATTTTTTGTTTCTGCCACTATTGCTTGCCTGGGCAACTTTTGCTTTCAAAGCCTAATTCTGTATCTGATGGAGTCAGCAAGAATTTGTGCCACTGCTTTCTTCTGCAGCTGGATCACACCACTGACTGGTTCCGTCATCACCACCAGTAAGAGATGCTGCAGTATAAAATATGAAGAGATTGTGACTTTGCATTTTGTTTCTTTACCTGAAACTTTCTTTCCATTCTTTAGTGCTTCAGGCATTTATCTACCACATATTTAGGGTTTCAGCAAGTGTTCAGGGCATATCTCTGTGTCTCTGCACATCGCTTTTGCATGCAGATTTCCACTGGTACTGGCAGAGCAGCCCTGCGACTGGGAATCGCAAAGATTTAGCACACATCTTGCTTAGTTTCACTCAAACAGTGTTTGGCAGCCTGAAACTCTGTGGAAATGATTGACAATGAAAGGAACTGATTTCTTCCTCCTCATAAAATGACTGCATATCTCCATTTGGGGTGGTTTTTTTACACTCATACTAAGCAGCCTGTATAAATGTACCCAGCCTGCAGAGATCTAGTTGTATTAAGCAAAATGCAGAGGAAATATGGCAGGGTGCGGGGTTCAGGGTACACCTAATGGGTGTAGCAGGGCTGTGGCTATGCTTTCAAGTAGCTGCTCCTCCTGAGGGTGCAGGCCCTTTGGCCTTTCTCAGAGACTTATGCTCCCCTCTGGCTGTGTGGGAGATACCTCAGGCACGGTTATGTGTGAAGCAGTCCTGTGACTGCAGCAGAGAAATAACTGGTATCAGTCATAAGTGACTGCGGGTTGGAACAGGAGGATTTTACAAGTCATGTTTGAGGGTTTGAGGGTTTAAAATACCTTGTTTACTGTGCTGTTAACGTATAAAATTCTAACAAAATAATGAAGGCCAAATACCTGTAAATCTTCCTTTGATTAGATGACTAGCAATATTCTAGTGTTTAAAGCTTTGACAGAGAAATTACATCAACACTCCTCTGCCTCCTCCCCCTAAAAAAAAAAAAAAAAAAAAAAGTTTAAAGAAGTCAGGAATGAGGAAACAGAAGGAAGGCAACAGAAAATAGGGCTCTTGAGAAAGGGCAATGCGCAAAGGCAAAGTTTTCCCAGTTTTCTTGGTTAGCAGTTGCCATTTGGCAACTGTGAAGGAGAAGCAGCCACACGGTGCTTTCACAAGATGGAAATCCACTGCTTGACATGTTTGGTAGCTCTGCACAACATCCTTCTGAGAGCACATACCTAAAAGAGAGTGATGAAGAGCAGGGGGGATGGAGACAATGTTTTTCAGAACCAGTGTTGTCATGCTGACCAATTTCTCAGCTGCAAAAGGTGTCTCTGTGCTCAGGGTGGTGTCCTGCTCTGGAGGGACTCCAGAAGCCCTGACTCCCCATTCCCCACCTGGTGCTTCAGCCACTCAACCATCCTTTCTGCAATAGGCAACACCATACAGTAAAAATGCTATTGCAAGTACAGTGTGGAAGAGTTTGCTGTTAGATGGATGTGAAGCATATAGAAGGTAGCACAGGCCTCAAGGTGGCAGAGCAAGATGTGCATGCAGGTATCTATGAGAAAGCTGTTCTGGTCCTTAATTATTTGCAAATACCTGCAAGTGGTGAAGTGCTGTGCTTTTCAAGTCATGCAGGTTTTCTCCTCCGTAATATTTACTTTGGCCCCAGGGAGAATGTAGAGAGCACAACCATGACCAGAGTGGATGACTTCGTCAGAGGAGGGAAGTCACCCAGCTTCACTGACAGATTTTTATGAAGGGTTTTCCAAAGCCAGCCTGCAGCAGCACATTGCTACAGATATTTTGACATTTGTAGTCCAAAAAGCAGCAATAGTCAAAGTAAAACAGTGCCAGTGGGTTTCCATAAAAAGCCTCATTCTTGGATTATTTGTGGGGGTTTGAATGTAGCTGTAGGTTGTACAACCCTTAGCTTTCTCTTGGAAGGACTCCACCAGCCTACATCCATCTTCCTTTCTCCCCCGAGCACAGAGAACTCCAGCCACTCTGCTTTGCTCTGCAAGCTACCTGCAAGCACTCCCTGCCAGCCAGCAGCTCCTGCTTTGGCTTGCACCCTCCAAGCAAACTCCAGTGAAGAAAGGACTGGAGTAAGGAAGAAGGAATTGGGAGAAACTTGAAGTGAATCCTGAGCTTGGAAAAGAGAGACTTAGGAATCTGCTGAATTTTTTGTTTCAAAAACTAGCCAAAAAATGCTTATGGCCCAACCTTAGCTTTCTGAAAATTTGACAGAATTAATTTATTCTTCATGAAACAGATAAACCTTGAGGCAAAGTAACTGGAGGCTTTCTTACTAACAGATGCAGAGTAGATTGTCCAGTATTTCTATGGCTGCTGCCATAGGTCCTAGTCTGATTATAGGCATGAAAAAGAAGCAAGTGTAATTATGATGCAGGCAGATTTATGGATCCCCAGAGAGGTTTTCAAATGACAAAAAGAATATAAATATTGGGCCTATGGAAAGAAAATATCCATTGTTAGAATCAACCCACAGGCTTGTACTGTGAAAAGCTTTCTTCTTCAAAACAGTTGTCAGGCCTGCTGAAAATTTAAATTGGAGTTTGTCTAGTGTAACTCTCACTTTCTATTTAAAAAGAAAAATCAGAAGCATTAAAGGGTAGTCTTGGATTTTTAGAATTCAGGAAAGCTAATACAATTGCTGTACTAATGTAGAGCTTTTAGTCTCTCTGGTTTTTGGCAAAGAAAAGTTATATCTTTTGATTCATGGAATAAGACATTTCCCTATATAAATTTGCCATGCTCTTTCTCTTCAGAAAAAGTCTTCATCCCTTCCTGGCCCCTGGGCCATTTGGCATGGCTCTTTGGTTTTAAATTACCTGTGCTTTACTCGAGAACTGGCTTCATTTCAGTCACCAGTCACTGTGCAGATTTCCTATGTGAATTATTGGAGCATACTTGGCATCTGGAGATCTAAGGAACTGAAAAGTATGGTTCACATATAAGACTGCAACTTAAAAGACTTCCGGAGATGCAGAGCCAGGTCTGTGGTGTGACTGAGACAATGCCTATGCTGAACTCAACAGAAAAAGTCTCTGGGTTACAAAAGGATGTTCCCCATCAGAGCCATGGCATGCACAATGGGGTTTCCAGCTTCAGCATAAAAATAAAATCGTGACATAAAGTTCCAGTCCTGTGAGGAGAACCAAAGGTTGTTACCTGTGTCAGTCATGTTTGGAAGAACCTAAGGACTGCTAGGATAAGCAAAATAGGACATAGCTTGAGGTTTTTAAGTTAGACAGGTTTGTGTGAAGGCAGTCAACCAACTGGGAAGTCACTGGAGAATAATGACTTTTTTAAAAAAAGAGAAATCTTTTGAAGGTAGTTTCTGTATCAGAAGAAAATGAAGAGGAATTTAGTTAAATTTTTCAGAGTTGCATTAACTTATTTTCATTCATCATTTATATTGATGAACCTAATATATTGACGACCTAAGATCTTATTAGGTCAAATATTTTAAAAGTGGCAAGACAAGTGGCAAGAATGACACTGAATCAACAACAGGACAGTGTCATTCTTAATGCTTTATTAATCATCTTCAGCAAAATAGAACATAATGTGTAGTAGCAAAAAAGAAAAAAAAAAAAAAAAAAGGGAAAAAAGAAACAATGCACATTTTATTTGGGCCTCTTTTTGTGGCTCTTCTTGAAGTCTTCAGAGCCATAGATCAACTGCTAGTGTTTAGTGACCTCCTGCCCAAGAGTATAGGGCCTGTGGGTGGGTCTTCTCCTATGGTTGGCACTTGTACAGTGCATGATCTAAGATGACACTGAGCCTTGCAGCCTTATGGGAATAAAATTTTTCAGCAGGATGTTTGTTCTTGAATATTTTCTTCAACGTACTGTGTTGCATGCTAAAATATTTTTTTCATCGTCTTGAGTGTATGTCCCACATTTCCTCTCTACTTTTTTTTCTTGCATGGTTTTGATTGTAGCCAACAGCAAAGGTCAAAAGACATTTTACTGTTTCTATTTCTATGTTTCTGTTAAGATGAATTAAGTTGTTGGTGCTGCAAAAACTTGTTAAAAAGCTTATGCTGCAAGATTTCAACCATTATAAACTGAAGCTGAGCTGAATCAGATTAAACCAGAAGGTCCAGAGTGACAATGTGGTCCAAAAAAATAGGGTACTGCTCTGGAAACATTAAAAGGAATTCAGTTCTCTAGACTTTCAATGGGCAGCTTCAAGAATTAAGGTAAAGGTTTTCATCTCGCTCTGCTTTGGGTTTTCTGGATGGGTGCTAGTGTGGCACTGTATTTTAAAGCACTTTGGACATTCAATTTTTAAGTTACATAGCCTTATTCCCTTTCACATTAAACATTAATCAGTACGACAACCTGTTTAATTTACCTTACAGATACATTCTGAAATTATATTACCTAGGAATGCTGATATCATTGAATAGGTTAATTATTTACCAGTGCCTGTGAGTATTCACTAGGAGGTATCATTTTTCAGTCCAGAACTGAACCAGCACTGAGTTTTGCCCATCAAGCAGCTTTCTATTTCTTTCCTACATAGTGAAGTGAATCCATAGTTTTTTCTTAGGATATTAATGATTCAGGTGAGAATTTTCGGGTTAACTTGAACTAATATTTAGTTCAGTCTTTTATATTAGCCCTCAAATTGCCCTTGGGAAAGTTTGGTCCAAGTGTCTCTTTTTAAAAAAAAAAATAAAAATATTCTTTCAAGTCCCAGATATGTGAGTCATGCAGGATTATATATTTTTTTCCTCTCTATTAGAATTTCCTTAAATGTCATGAACTACCAGTACTTGAATATCGCTTCTATGATTAGTCCTTATTTCCAAATTTCGCTTTGTGAGTGAACGATCTTCCTCTCACCAGAGCTTACAGAGCACCATTCCACTGCAAGGCTGCCTGCTGTCTTCCATTGATTTTAGGTGGTCCATGACCACAAGTGTTGTTTTTTAGTGTTTTGGTTTTTTTTTATTCTCATTGCTCCCTGTCACCTCACCCCAGAACTCCTTGATGTTGCCTTGATATTGACCATGAATGGGGAAGAAATGGACAGACATCTCCCTAGAGGATGATTTGGCTTTAAAAACTTCAGTAGAGACAAATAGATACTGTACAAATGTGAGCATCCTAACCAAGAAATCGTCATTCCTATAGGGATATCATGACAGCTGCTAGAATAGAAAACAGGTTTGTGTGAACAAGAAGAATATCCTGGGCAACAAGTCATAACAGATGTACACTTTGTTTAGAAAATTAAATTGAAGGAAACATTCCAACCTACTGTTTCTAGGCATGTTTCTATTTATTTACTTATCACACCATGTCAGTGGTATTCAGTGCTCTCACTGTGTTGTAAGGGTACTGAGTCTTACACACATTCATTTCCAATTGCTAGTTTTGCATAATTCAGATACTGTGCATATTGTATTTATTATTAGGAGCCTCTTTATTGCAAGTAATATTTTTAAATAATACATTGCATTTTAAAAAAATCAGGGTTAAATTAGGCTTGCCATTCTGGTGGCATAAATCCAGATTAGCTTTCCTTTTAGCAAAAATTTTACTCAAGACTTTATGAACAGATATGGGCTTGGTGTCCATTGAAGAAAAATGTAACAAAATATCCATTTATCTCCCTCAATCCTTAAGAAGAATTATGAATATGCTACTGAATACTCTTGAGATAAGAAAGCAGTGAAATATTTTCAGGTTTGTGCCTATGTTCTCGGTCTTATTCTCATTTTATATGAGCATTGTTTTAATTTACTGGCACTACATTAGAGTATGTCGAGATGCATCATATAAACACACACAATTTACTGTGACCTTGAGGCAATGTGATATGTGTGTTGCATTGCATTAGATATCAAAATACGTTGCTTACATAGCCCCATACCCGCTGCACACAAAGAAAGAACATGGGTAGTTAGGAGTACTGTACAGAGTTGGGAGGCTTATGCAAATAATCTCTCCATATCTTTTTTTAAAGATCTTTTGTATCTTTTTAAAAAGAATTGGAATATACTGTAGGACAAAAAATTAATCCGAATTACTTTGCTCCATATGCAAGGCGACATCCTTTGCTGACCAAAGGAAATCTCTGAACATCAGGAGTTATGTTACTGTGAGGGTGACCAAGCACTGGCAAAGGTTGTCCATAGAACCTGTGGAGTCTCCATCCTTGGAGATATTAGAAAGGTGTCTGGACATGGTCCTAGGCAACTGGCTGTAGGTGGTTTTGCTTGAGAAAAAGTCGGTTGGACCAGGTAACCTTCAGAGGTTCCTTCCAAGCATTCTGTGACTCTCTGATGTCCACAACTCACAACAACACTTCCCACAACAATGTGCCAGTACCCAGGGGATTGGAAATCTAACTCTTCTCATACTCTTTTCTTCACTGCCCATCCTGATGGCCTTCCCATTTTGTGGGTTAACCATGCCTTTTTCAGTCTTGAATCACACTTCTCATCTGTGCCACAGAACTCTACCCTGAGCCCTAATGAGCTGTCACCTTACTTGTGATTTTCCAAAAGTGCTACTCCATGAGAGCCAGGCTTGTTTCCCCAGGAGCACGGGACATGCACAAGTGGAGCTGCTGCCTGTCCCATGTGCTGTGCATGCTCTGAGCACCAGCCAGAGGGGCAGCTGCTCCCATGGATCCAGAGCCTGGCTTTCCTGGCTCTTCTGTGTTTGTGCAAATTGACCTTCAGCAACTTGCTTCAACCTTCTAGTTCTACCCACCCCCTTCCCATACTCCACACTGTTGCAATTTTGTAAGCTGATTGGGATAGGCATCATTTTCACTATCTGTGTCTGGTTTCTAGCCCAGACGTCAGCAGGGGTTGCCACATGCTGCTGCAATATAAATGACTAATGTTGATGATAAAAGGTGTGGGAGCTAGTTGCCTGGAGTGTTATCCTACTTTGATAAGTTTGTTTTAGAAACTAACTTCTCTTCATATTTTCTGTTTTGTTTTTTTTTATCTTATTAGGGTCAAATATTTTAAAAGTGTCAAGAAATTTTCATCTGCCTCCTTTTTTGAGTGCACATCCCAGGACTTTTGAAAGAGGCTTTGAAATTTTCAGAATTTGGATGCTGTTTCTGTAGTTGTGCCAGTAGCCTTGAGCATGAATTGCAGGTTATTGGCACCTTTTAAGAGTCACCTGCAACTGTGTCCTAAAAGAGGCATTCAATAGCGAAGTGCTCTATTTTTAAATTTGGGCTGATATAGGTAATAATTACACACAAAACAGTATGTGAAAAGAACATTATCAAGGTTGCACAGCTCAGCACTTGAAGCTAAGAAATTCTGCAAGTAAAATTGTCTCTACTTCATTAATTTGCCACCTTGCACAGGTGCATCAGTCACAGACTATTTTTACCCAAGATATGAGTCTCACTTGGCGTGCATAATAGATGACACAGTTTGCGAGTCCAATACTTGATTTTTTATCACTTTTCAATTCATAGCTCAGATTCTGCTGTGAAGGCAAAATTACTTCCCGCTGGGGCACTAAGGTGTGTTCCACAGAGCAGGTCCTTGCCCACATGCAAGCACTGACTAAAGTTTACAGCACATTAATAGCAATTCATGATATTAATGCTCCCTAGTACTGCTGGTATCCTAAGGCAAAAAAAAAAGTAAGTTTACAAGTAACCATACCTGTGAGCCCCCGATGTAATTTTTTTTCTTACAAGCAAAAAAAAAATTTCTGTTCTCTTCTATGGCAAATGGACTGTGCCCTGACTGAAGCTGGAATCTGGTGAACAGAATAGTGCTTAACTAAACCATGCCTGATAACACATGAACAGAATGAGGCTAAATTCATCCTGGATCACCTTTAATTGTGCAATTTTTGGCTGGTACTCAGAAATTAATGGAAAAAACGAAACAAAACAGTAACAACAAAACACCACTAAGGATTTATTTTTGAAAAGCAAACTGAGAACCTTTGCTCTTCAGACTTTCATAGTGACAATTGTTGATGTCATTTCATCCTGTTGAGGGTAATTAAACAGGAAAAAAAAGGTTAATTTCTTTATAAAACTGATTGCTTAAAAATAAACACATTTCCAGATGCATGAGACCTTCCTCAGCCCTTATATCAGGCTATCTCATCCACAATAAAATTGCCAATGAAGTGAAGATACTTGCATAATGTACATAAAGATGTTGTCAGGTTTCCTTATGGATAAAACGATGATTGGTTTACAAGCGTCATTCCTGTAAGTAGAAAAAACAAATTTTTGCCAAGAAGTGCTATCCCTGTGACAAACGGTTGGCATGCATCATTCTAGACCAAATAGGTATACTTTTTGAGAATTACAAAAAGACCTGAACACAACTTTCCTAAATCAGAAAGGGTCAGGTGGTTTTAATTATTTGCAATGTCCCTTAAAGTGTCTGAAATTAAATTTTGGCGTAAAGCTATAGTTGGATATGAAAGATTCTAGGTTGTACCCATAAACAGCTCTTTTCTAGAGACTCTCTAGTGTTATATCCCTCAGGCTTCTGCATCCTTTCCTGGTGCATGTTTGTTTTAAAGGGGTCATTTTTGTGGTAAAGATAGGGAGATCCATTATAGACCAAACTGTCTTCTGGCTTTGGCTCAATTTAAAGATATTATACAGAAAAAAAATAATACAAATCTGTGTAATTTTTTCCATCTCTTAATATTTCTTAAAAGTCTTTTGAAGCAGCTCAGTTTTCCTTCCAACATGCAGCAATGAGGACAGATCTTCAAATTGCTCTTGACAGAGGTTATGTGCCTTCTGGCAGATAATGGAGACCTGTCTTTCACTGAGACTTGGGTATTGTATTTTTTCTTTTACAGGGCTTCAACCTATTTTTGCTCCTGAAAGAGAAACCTGGAGATGCCCTTGAAATAGAAAATGAGGTGCTGAAATCTGGAATGATGGAGAGAAACACTTCAGCATCTTATTCTTTCACATAACTATATCAGCTCATGCTACTTTTATCTGGAAAAAAATGCAAATTTAAGCCTTTAATCAGGGCTATTTTTAAATTAAGATACCAGCACCCAGTTATATCCACGGTAGCTTTTTTTGTTTTTCTGGGGTTTCTTTGCTTTTGTTTTTGTTTTTTTTTAAGCTTAGGGAAGATGTGCAAAGGACTAAGAGAGAGAGCTCTGATTTGAAACTTCAAGTCTATTGTGTCGTACTTTCTGGGGTGTGGGAGGGAGACACATTAATGTTTTTTTTTTCCCCCTTTTTTTTTTCTCTGAATGAAAAAGTTTCTATCAACCCTGGCATGTAGAAATTATAAAATCTTTGGAGTAAGGACTATATATTTGCAGTGCACAGTCTCCACATTAATAATAGAAACCTGGAAAGAGCCCTCTCATGCAACTATAAAAGGCTGCAAGAATGGCAAGAAAAATAACCAAAAGCATGAAGTGGCATCTGTATGAGGAAACAACTAGGCAGAGATTTTTCAGTCTTGAAAAAAGATGCCTACAGGAATATCGTACAAGATATGCAGCATTCTAGGTGGCCTGCAGAATAAAAGCCAATTACTCAATGTTTCCCAAATTACATAATGAGGAATGAAGTAACAGGTTCAAATTACAAGTGGATACCTTTTCAGATGTCCCTTAATTATCTTTTGAGCACATTTCTAGAGGACACTGCATAGAAAAGAAATAATCATGCAAGTTCAAGCAGCAATTAGACAAATCATAGAAAACCAATCTTTGCAGGGGCATTAAACCCAAAGAGGAAGTTCTTGACCTGCAGCTTTCTGGACTCTAGTTAGTTGTCCTGGGGTAAGCATTTCTACAGCCATGCCCTGCACTTTTGGCATCAGCTCATGGCAAGTGGATGCCACATAAACTAGGCTGTGGTGTAGCTCCTTTTAGCTGCTTACATGCACACTAACACTGCAGTGTGTTTGGCCTTCACTGAGCATGTGGCAGTACTGGGAATCTCCACTCTGGCTGCCTTTCTGTTCCTTCCCCACTGACGGGAGAGTGCATCTGTGAGACACAAAAGGTCTGCTCAGGGATGATGTTTGGTTTCTCTTCTCCATTGCAGCTGCCACTTCTAGGGCAGGAGTCTTTTCAGGCTCTGCAGGATGGGGCTCAACAGACATTGTGTGAGGAAGGAGCCTTAGAGATCAGTTCCCCAGCACTTTGTCCACACCATGCAACTTTCATTTCTCAGCACCGTTCATTGCAGCAGAGCAGTTAATTTCCTGAAAATGGACCACACGCAGGCAGTATTCTTTAGAACCAGTGCATTTGCACACATTGCAGAAGGATTCGTGTGAATAAAATAAGAATAGACCCTGTAATTCTTCCTCTATTCTTATTGATAGAAAGGGGGCTAGGAGTTAACCACAGGAAGAGTGTGAGGGAGTAAAGACTCTTTTGACTCAAAAGGTCTGAAAAGAAGTACAGAGGATATGAAAGGAAGAAAATGGCACATGTTTGCTGCAGAACCAACTAAGAATCAAACCCTTATGCATCTGAGCATTAGCATTAGCACCAAGCAACCAAGCTTTGTGTCAGGAAAATGAATTGTGAACACAAAACAGTCCAGTATAAACCAACCAGAATTATACTGAAATTTCTCTGCTGTTTGCTGGAAAAAACTGAAGTGTTTGGATTTTTTAATAGACTTAATTTTTCTTCATAGTGCATCTTGTATCAAATGTGAAAGGGCTGTTGGTTAAAGAGTGACTTACTCTCATTTCAGTCAGGTTTGCTTCTTTCACAGACTAAGACTTGTGAAGCCTTATGAATCCTGGTATGGGAGATCTTGCTGTAGATGGAGGAGACAAAGGCTGTGAGCCCGTGGCTAACATGGCCTGCACAGAAGCAGGAAAAGGAGAGCTGGGAGTAATAGCATGGTATTCATGGATCATCGTGCTACAGATAGCTGAATGGCTTTGTTTCTAAGATAAAGACACTTGTACTCAAAACATTTGGTCTCTTTATGATACAGGTTAGGCATCCTGAGCACTTCCGTGTTGTGCAATATCCCACAGACACTGATGAGGAGGAAGAATGTAAAGCTGTCTGCAAGTCCTTTACCTTTTCTGAGTTCTGAGCAAACCGGATCAGGCCCCCTGAATGAGCCCTGTAGTGCATTACTTCTTTGAATTCTGCCCTCTCAGAGTAACCTTTTTGCTGCTGAGTGCTTACCTTTATTCTAGAGGATGCTGCACATTGCTGAGACCTTTGGAAATATCCTGGCTGTAGTGCTATAAATAGTCTGTATTTCCCACTGATTAAAACTTGCCAGCTTAGCAGCAGCCTGACATGGGCTTATTTGCTCACTTACAGACTACACAAGTGCTTGTGACCGCTCTCCACAGAGACTTCACTTCAGACACCTCTGTCTCTCTGCTCACTGCTTGGGAGTGTTACTGAACCTGGCTCTCATTCCTGCTCTTTCTGGTCTTGTCCCACTAATGAAACTCCTCTCTCTGGGTAGCTTTCCTTGTCTCCCCTTTCCCTTTTCTTATGGCAGGCATCTTCTTAGGTAACCTGCTTTCTCCTCTATATTAGTTACTACTAACTGTATTTTGCCTTTCAGTTCTGTGAAATCTAACTTTTAAAAGAAATGTGAATGTGTGTCCTTACACCCACCAGTACTTCTTTGAGCAGGCTCTTGAGTGATAGGTGACACCACACTGTGTTAGTAAAGTTTAGGAGAGGTCTTACCCAGGCAAAATGGCATAAGGATTGTGACATTAAAGGAATCATAAAAATGAAACTATTCCAGTGTATTCCTTAGAAAAAGGGCTGCTAATGAGCAGTCTGTGTTTCCTGACTTTGTCTTCCTTCCACGGATCACTAGCAGCAATGCAGTATCCATTTAACTGCCCTGTTCAGCATCTTGCCTGGGGGCTGTCTAGGACCTTAGTGGAACACCCAACTTTCCCAAGTCTGCCCGTGGAGCAAAATAAGGTTAAAACTACTTTTGAGGAGGAAAGAAACAAAACTATTTGACTGTGATGTTCAAGTGGGGTTAAATACTCGAGGAGCCTCTCTTCCCTGCTTGGTAATTCAAGCACTTCTTTGGGAGATAAGGGAAGGTGTCAGCTCCAGCAGCATCTGAACTCACACTCTGCTTTGTACGATTTCTGTGCCCTCTTCAGTTTGCTAATCAAAACAAGTTTCCTCTGTGTGTTTCTTATCCCCAGAGGGTGGAACTATACTCAGAAAATTAAAGCTCTCTTATCTCTTAATGTGTCATCACAGCTAATAGCCTGGGGACTGTAAACAAGTTCAAATATCAAAACAATTTGGCTGGTGATTGTCTGTGATTATGGATAAAGAATACAAAATTTGTGCTCGCTGATATTCAAGCTAGATTGAATACAAGGAGCCAAATCCTCAGCCGGTGTAAATAGAGGTGGCTCAGCTGAACTCAGGGAAGAGGCTGCTTTGTACCAGCTGAACAGCCAGCCCTGGGAGCTTTTGAGTTTTCATCCTTGTTTTTCAAAGTGCCAGATAATACATGACAGCACCAGCTGATCAGGAGGAACAGTGAGGGCCCCCGGCAGAACCCAGACCATTCTCCTCTCCCCTGACTGCCCAGGAGTTCTGCTTCTGCTGGCTGCACCCTCCACTCACAGCCTCTTTGGGGACCTCATAAATAATGACTTAGAAGAGAAATGATTTAAGATTACAATGCATTTTCAAGAGCAAGTCAAGGTGCCAGCATGTTCTAAAGCTGACAGCTACATCAGAGCAGGTACTCAGCAAGGCATGTGCTTTGTATCTTTGATGTGACAAACATACACTTTTTGCTGCCTTTTCCAAAGCCCTGCCACTATGCTGTCATCTTTAGCTCAGTCACTGCTCATGCTGAGAGTGAAGAGACAAGTAAGGATTATCTCTTCTTGCTAGCAATGTTTTGTCTAGTCCACGGGGCTGTTTGAAATGACAGTCACGTGCAACACGTCCCCCAGATTTGGGAGATGCTAGTGGGTGTATTTTAGAGCACTGTTGGATTTTAAGTTTTCCTGTTATCCTCTTTCTTTTCAAAGTGTTTGTATGACCTCACTGCTGGGTGGTTCTTCAAAGAATCCCACAGATGAGAAACAGAGGCAGAGATAATCTCTGATTATCCATAGATATATATAATCTCTGATTTCCCATAGATATATATAAGATGTCAGCAGTAGTGCAAGGAGATGAATGGTGCAAGGACTGTCCTAACCACTGAACTGTTCTTTTTTTCCCCTGTGCAACATACATGAAGTAACTATCTTTTCAAAAGGCTAATGTTAGACTAATCATGAATCTGACAAAATTAAGTAGAAAATGCATTCATTTTGGTGTAGCAGGAAGGCACTTTGATAATGAAGTGGTAATTAAATAAGAGGGATTTCTATTAAAGAACTGTTAGGTCTGGTGCTCTCTACCCCTTCTATCTCACCATTTCCATCAGCACTTCTGGGTAAGGAAAAGGAATGTTTCTGAAAAACAGGAAGTCGCACTAGAACAATACAGAAGGAACAAAGTTCAAAAATATGAAACAAAGTCAAATGAATTAAAGAAATTTCCAGAAGATAATAATAAAGGCTGAAAAAAGGTACCCAGAAAGCCAGAAGTTTTTCTATTTACTTAATTTGGCTAATTATACTAAAACTGAGAGCAAATATTTTCACAGTAGCAAAAAGTACCCACAAACACCAGCCAGTCAAAATATCACTCTGGGCATGAGGTCTGTGAAGGTCAAAGGCTTGAGTCTACCATTAGTAGAGTACTCTTCCCAAGGTGAGTCCTTAAATATGGAGAAGTAATTTTGATTCTGGTTTCCTCATAGTTCAAAGTCAATGCTTACCTTGATTTCAACAGTGCTATATTTGGCAAAGTACTAATGTAATTGTATTTGGTCCTAGTCTTACCCTGTTTGAATGTTAAATGCCTCTTCAAGCTTGTTGTGATCTCCCTCCCAGTTTAGGTGCTGTATAAAATAGTGAATGGTGTGGACTCACTGGAGCAATCCCTGCAGGGAAATTAATGGTGCCAGTGTCCATACTACATATGTTTTGGGGGTTTTACTTCAGACCAACTTTTGTCTGGACCCCTGCTTCCATGGACTAAAATTGCTCTAGTAGCAAATAGCTTTTGGAGTACATCTTTGGGTGTAGTTTCATCCAAAAAGAATGCAGTTCATGCAGTCTCAGGCTGGATCGGGTCACTGGTTGGGCCAAATACTCATGCACATAGGCACATGAAGCAACAGAGATGACCTCCAACAAATCTCACTGTGCCTCAGCCCAGGCGTAAACTCTCAACTGCTGTTGCCTCCTTGTTGTTCCTTCATGTTCATCATGGCCCCAGTCATGTCTTCTCCATGCATATTTCACTGCATCAAACCGAAGACCTTGTCTCTCAGTTAAGTCCCCTTAGAGGGACAGAAATAATATGGCAGCCTAAGTCACACTGACAGTGTTTGGATTTGAAACCACTCCATAACTCCTTGCATAGGGAGAAAAGTGATTGTGCAGCCTCATACTGGAGGCTGCATGGTCTGAAACCCTGTGTCTCTCAGTAACCAGTCGTAGGTGCCTGGGAAAGACTTTGATAACAAGGCAAGGATGTGGTGGTATTTCCCCAGAATACTTTATTAGCTTCCAAAAAATTCACAACTCAAGGATTTCCTGAGCCAGAGGCTTTGTCTTTATATGTAATAGCCTTTGATATGTTTTTTTTTTCTTTTGTGAATTATCTAGCTGCTTTTTAGATTGATGTTAATTTTAGGATCTGGTGTCCTGCAGGAAAGAGTTTGACTCTAACTTCATGCTGCACAGTTTGGATTTATTAAGAAAAGGCTGGGGAGGTTAATAAGAGGGGTTCAGATGCCTCCATGCTGCCTCTGATCAGATTAATTCTAGAAATAGGATTGTCTGGCACATGTGGTGCAGAGTCACCATGCCTAAGTTAAGAGTGTCAGCGGATGCAGTACATGTAGGAATCCACCCCAGCTGGGGCTCTGCTCTACTTTGTGGGGGGTTACGTGTACGTGAATGGGAAACTCTAGGCAAACCCTGTAGAGATGTAGAGAGACCCATTGTACCTTCTCTGGTTTTTTTCAGAAACAGAGGGTTTCACTAACAAGATGCTTGGGTATGACTGTATTTCTGGGGGAGCCAGAGTGCTGAATCAAAAACAGCCAGCAAGGGCTTCACCCTCTCCTTGGATACTGGTATTACAGGCCTGGGATTTTATTAGAGTGCAGTTGTGATCCCACTTGATTTTTCAAATAAACAATGAAGTGCAAATATTTGGCCAGAGGGAAAAGCTCCCAGTTTCTCCAGTGAAGGGGAAAGGAGCATGATATCCAAACGACTTCTGGCTTCCTAGGTGAAGCAGTGGCTGCACATCGGAGCTTGGGATATGGATTTGTGGTCTGATGCTGTGTAGAGTTGATGTGGTTGGGTTGTGAGATTAGTGTAAATGGCTTTGGAAGGAATTCTCCTGTGACTTCCCTGAGTCAGTTTGCTTAAGATATCACTGACTGCACGGTGGCAATTAATAAGACAGGGAGGGCACCCTCCAGATGCAACCAATACCTCCTCTGGACCCCAGCTGGGGTAAATATGACAAAGCCTTTCTGCTGCTAGAAGTTCCCACTGACCTGCATCTGTCATGGGTACCCTCAGGTTACTGACTCCCTTGTTTTTTTCTTTTAATCTGAATCACTTGGTGACATTAAGGTAAAACATGTAAATGCTCATGCAAGTGTAAGTATAAAGGCCAGTGGCATTTTTTTCTACACCCTACCACTGCTTCCCGCAGCAGAAACATCACAGGGTATGGTTTGCAGCTTGGAAGACAACTTCTAAGCATTGCCTGAGCCCAGCTGTTGGCAGATCAGTTTGCTTTGGGAAGCTAGCCAGCCTTTTTCAGTTTTCTAGGGCACTTCAATTTGCCTGTGAGATTAGAATTAGCAGCATTAGATAAGCACAGATAAATAGAATTTATTAATTTCTAATTTGAACAAGCAAATGTTTACCCAGGTCTCAATGCCTGGCTGGAAGACCAAAGGAGTTTCTTTGACTGTGGCTCCAGCAGTGATGAGAGTGAGGGCTGGTCCTTCACCTGAACCTTCTTTTTTAAGCAGTTCAGGGGCTGGGGCTGCTGCCTGGGAGATGGCTGTATCCTCCCTGCTGGCAGATCGATACATTTCAGCTCACTGCACTGCAAGTGACTTTGCATCCTACATTAAGAATGAGGAAAATAAAAGCTAAGATGGATGTTATTTTAGTTCTGTTTTTATTTTGAATTATTTATTGGGAATTCACTACTGTCTTCCCTTGTTGTCAGGAGACAAAATGCCTTTGTCTTTAGTGGTTTTTCCTATTAAAAAAAAATGAGGTCTTCCCAGTTTTGCTTCCCTCATCCACATGCTTCTTGGTACTCAAATGTAAATCAAATGTAAATCTCTGGGATTTGACAAGGTGGTCTCTGGCAGTCCTAATGCGGGCAAGGTCCCCATTGATGTTGGGGGGACTCACTCCTTTTTCGTACATTTCTGACCAGTTCTGTCACAGCATTGCAGCTGAGTGATACATTACAAATGATCACTAGAACATAAGCATAGAGCATTAGGAAGGCTCATGGAACTGCTGTTTTAACTAAATATTTACTAAATACCTAGTAAAAATAGTAAATATTTTAAAGTGAATTCTTAATATAACTCCTTAGGGGGCAAAAATTCTGCAATTGGCTCCTCTCTTAATATGAGCTTGGAAACACACTAACAATTTGCTTTAATGTTTTCCTTTCTGAATCTAGGTTATCCTGAAGGGGAGGATAAAGAAACTGGCCACCAAGATGGTAATCACTAGTGGAAATGAAGAGGATAAAGGCAGTCAAGAAAAGGAAAGCAAAGAAGAAACCATCTTGGCAATGCTTGGAATTATTGGGACAATTCTGAACCTCATTGTGATCATCTTTGTGTATATTTACACAACATTGTAAACTAGAAGGCATGCAAATAGGCAAGCTAAAAAGGCCATTAAGAGTGACAACAAACTTTGCTGAGTATTGACAGGTTGTTTAATCAGAATTGACTGTGTATTATATTAACACATCATAAAAGCACTGCCTGCAAGCAGTGAAGGCTGAAGCACAATTAATTTAACAAGACTTTTTCACACAGTAACAAGCTAATCTCTTCTCTCTGCCGTCTTTCTTTTGGTTTGGTTTTTGGTCTGGGGGAAAACAACTGCCATTATGTAAGCTGTAGCTTTGATGAAATCCACCATGGATTAAAAAAAAAAAGAAATAACAAGAGAAAGAAAGAACGAGAGACAGAAAGAACAAGAGAAAGAACAGAAGAACAGAAGAAAGCAAGAGAGAAAGAAAGCAAGAAAGCAAGAAAGAAAGAAGAAGAGAAAGCAAGCAAGCAAGAAAGCAAGCAAGCAAGCAAGCAAGCAAGAAGTTGTACACTATATACAATTAGAAATGTATACCGTATACTCGCAAAGATTGAACTCAAAGATAGCTACATAGCACAGATCACGTGTCTGTTAAGTCAAATGATTTTTTCTTTTGGTTTTTGCTTATACTTACATTGAAGCTGACAAGCTTTTTATTTAGAATGAACATATGGTGCAATCACAAAAAAAACCCCACAGTTCCATTGAGCAAGGTCTGCCTAAACATGATAAAATGTTGGGAGAAATACGCTACATGATTATTTTTCCTTTCTCATTCGCTTAACACCTTTGTCTGTTCATACCAATGTTTATAAATATATATTTTTAATAAATGTGCTATATTTTTAGCATGAACCAAATATTTGGAGACACTTGTATTCATGCAGCTAAATTTTGCTTGATGAAGTGCCCTTTTTGACAATGGATGTTATTTTTCTCAGCAGTAATACAGCAGTCTTGTTTGCAGCCCTGTCACTGTAGTTTGAAGCAAGCTCACATCATGCTCATATGCATGACTTGAAGTTGGAATGTCAGCTGAAAAGCATTGCTGCTTAATACGGGAAATAGCAAAACATTGTAAGGTGACCTTTGGAGACTGGTTGCAGAAAGAAGGCTCTATTTATAGCTTAAAAAAAAAAAAAGTAAATGAAAAGAATACTGAGGCATCTCATAAAATATTATGAAATTAACAGGATTTATGGCTTTCAAAATCTGGTCACACTGTCTAACTACTTATATTGAGAATATCAAGCAGAGGTTTATGCAGCTGAAATGAGAAAGTGAGAGAGCCTGTAGTGAGTGGCTTAAATGAAATCCAGACTGTAAATACAGACTAAATTTTATATGTGAGGGTACTTAACCCTTTACACTTCTCTGTCATGTGCTTTAACTGAAGTTGGTGCAGTGAAATTCTCTGATGTTTTTGTCAGGAATGTACAGTGATGATGATTACCATTTTTCTTCAGAGTTCAGTACCTATAAATATATGAAGCATTAAAAAAATGAGACCTCAATTCTGCCTCAAGCTGCCTAAGTACATTTCCCATTAACTCTGACATATTCTCTTCGGAAATAGGTCAATTAATTGTTTACTAACTTGGGTCGCATCCTCAGATGCACAAAGGGGGTTGTTATTGAAGTCAACTGAAGCTGTTAAAGTTTGATCCTAGAGTCTCATTGATTTTAGTGACCAGTCCTTCCCCTCTGGAATCAGTAGCCAACAGTTTCCAAGGACTAGGACTAGTTTCAAAAATACAGAATTTCACTGCAGGATATAAAAGGAAGCCTGCAAAAGCCCTGAGGGGCACCTCTCAGAAACAGAGGTGTTTAGTTTCTTGTGGTATCACACATTCAATAACAAAAACATTAGGAAAAGGAAAAAGGTCACTAAAAAAAATTAAATCCAGTATGAAGACAGAAGGAAAAAAGAGCAAATATAAAGTCACGTTAATGCAGACACACAGAATGAAGGTCTTTTCCAGCCTTAATGATTCTATGAATCTGTGAATCTATAAATCTATGAATAAGAGAGGAGAGCAAATGAGCAGAGATTTGAACAAGCAGAGAACAGTGCAGTAAGAGTGTGCCAAGCATGCTGAAGGTGTTGAGAAAAACTTGTATTTGGACAGTGCTGGAAGAGCTGCAGGTCTTGGGGAGAGCAAGAACTATCAGCACAGTTCAGGGAAGGGATGTACTTGCTTTTTTATTTTTATCTATTAATTGGTAATTCAAGGAATTAGAAACCTCAGCTTTTTTATCATCCTGAATGAATGCAAAATGTCTAAAATATATTTGCCTCAATCCTGCAGCTTTTGTTTAGGTAAAGCTACAGCTGATGGCAGCACATGGAGATGGCCTTGGCACTCATGTCCCAGAGCACACCAGCACATACTCCAGGCACCTGGCTAACCTGAGCCTGCCCCTTGCTCTGGCAGGACCCTCTCTGCAGGTGTTTCTCTTGAACCTCTCCTCCTCCTTTTCCAATGAACACTGAAGCAATCTGAGGCTTGTACCCATCCTGTGGAGGGGAAGGCTGGGAAAGGGCAGCATCTTAGTCAAGAGATGAGCTCTGATGTCTAGCATTTCTTTGCATCTCTCTGCATCAAATGAAAATACTTGCCATCTTCTTGTGGGCATGAAGATTCTTAATGAATGAATTTTCATTAAATACTTCTATTATTACAAATTCTATATCACAAATTAAAGCTCCTCATTGTAAAACGTGTAACATTCTCAAACTGCAAAAATAAAGTAGCAACTTTTGCTGCTCAACACAGTTGCATTCTTTCAGACGTGGGACAGAATCTTCACCAAAACAGGTACTGCAAATAGCCCAAATGTGCTTAATCTGAACTGGTGGATCAAACACCCAAGGAAGCTGAGTGTCCTTTGACTTTCTCAACAGAAGATCCACTGAGGGGAGAGTTTCCAGCTGTGAGTGTGCTCCAGCCTTAGTGTAAACAGAGTGTGCCTGCTGTCCTGCACTGTCAGCAGCCACGTGCTGTATGCTTTAACCCAGGGCATTTTATTGTACCCTGAAATAGGAAAAAAGGCTTATCCCATTCTATAAAAAGTTAACACTTAATATTTTAGTTTTACAGTTTGCTGTTCATAGATAGTTCTGGAAATATCCTGGGGCAGGTATTTCCTAAGTAGATTCATTAAGTATTCATTTAAATAAAAATGAAGAGTTTCCTTCTAGGGTGATTTTTTTACCTTCAATTTGGTATTCATGAACACAGATATGGGAAAAGTATGTTTCCAAAAATGACCATGGAAGGAAACCTCTTACAGAAGATTCTGAAAGTATGCCTACCCAGGCAGTTGCACACAGGCTTGCTTTCAGCTGGAGCTAAATTACCCTCATGCTTTTTTACATGAGCAGTTTTCAGCATGAAACTATAAGAAATATTCAACTAGGTAATATATATATATCATGCATACCTTATAGTCAGTAACTGCAGTATAAATAGTTGAATAAAACTTCTCATTATAGGGGCTGAATGGTAAATCAGCTTTGGCAAGGAAAAGGCTTATGATCTCCTTTTTGGCTTGACTTGTAGGTAATGCAATTAGTTGTCAAAGTAAATTTTCTAAAAATAAAATATTACTCCATTAGTCACAGGAACTTTCAGGTTTGCATTTGTATAGAAGGAAACGAATATCCAATATATTAATAAGATGCGAAAACATTACCTTTTGCTTCTGTCAACTAAGAATACCATTGTATTTTTAAATCCTCCTGTGTAGTTTGATGGTTCGTGTTATGGGTATGAAAAATATTTTCCTGAGGTTATAGGAAGGTGACAGTCTCTCTCCTAGTATCTGGTGTGTTGTTAGCACAGCATGGTGAGTACAGAAGACTTTCAAGAAGGAAGAAGATGAAACTATTGAAATCACATTACGCACACAACAGAGCGTGGAGGGAGAAGAAAGATAAGCTACTGCTCTCATCTCCGATTCCTGTAACTGCCACTGGAAATTCTTCATACAAGTCCTCATACAGGAATATGCCTTCTTGTGAATAGCCTGACTGGACATCACTTTTGTTGCATACTTTTTGCTTCTTCCACCTGCACCTCTGCAGCAGCATACAGCTCATTGTACCTTGGGACAATTTAAGATGTACTCAGCCTGGGAGCTGCTGGAAGATGCTGTTTTGGTTTATTGTGGTGTAAAGGTTTTCTATGAGGCAGAATGTTACTGTTTTAAGGACAGTCAGTAAACATTTTCGCATTATCATCTGATAATCTAGGGATAATTTGCTGGTTGAATTCCCAGACCCTGGCCCACAGGTAAAATTTTGATTCCGCAGACATCCAAATACAGAAAAGCTTCAACTGTGATAAATTTTTTGTATGAAGCATTGCTGAAGTCCAAGTGTCTTAGACTTCCATTTGATATGTGTCGTGGAGCTCAACTTAAATGCCCCAAGGTCTCATCCATACAGGAGGTCTTATAATTTCTGAGTGAGAGTTGACATTTGAGAGTGCATTGTGTTACAAGCAGTGAGCTTGGCCCATAAAAGGGGAATGGAGATAAAAAATAACTAAAACTCCAGGGAGGCAGCTCTGCAGAGTTTACAAATTAAATAGTCTCAGGTTTGGCTGGAGTACTTTGTTTCTGGCTAGCCAATGTCTTGGAAAAAAATATTATTGTTCTTTGGAAAGTTTCTGAAAGATGTCTAATTGAAAGAGAGAACCTAATTGAAAATGTTTCAGCAGCAGTTTCCAGCAGCAGCCTTCCAAAGAAAACACCAACCAGGCCTCTTAATGACTCTGGCTTGCTTTCCAAGAGTGCTTTTTGGCAGCCCAGGAGAACACTGCACATACAAGTAAGCACCTCTTTTTAACTGAGCAGTTTTGTCTTCTTTGGAGCAGAATGCACAGATTTATAAAAATTTGGAAATTAAAGGAACAGTACCTTATGCTGGCAACAACAGCAACACAAACACTGTTCACCTCTCTGTCCAGCAGATACCCTGCAGAGACCCTGCAGAACCTGAACTGTTTCCAAGCCTGCTGGCTGTGCATTTTGGAGGCTCTTCCCAAGGGGGTCTTACAAACTCAGTGTAGATCTCCTTCGCCACCATGGATCCAGGGGAAACAAAACTTGTTCAGCATGGAAACCTTTAAGCCAGGCTGAAATCCCACAGGCATCCATGTGCATTTATCTACGTATGAACCATCTGGTATCCAATAAGACTCTCCTTGTCTTAAGAATTAGGTTTGCTTATTTGCATTCCACCTGGGGACTCAGATGGTGAAAGGAAATTTGTAGGGTTGAAAGCACCCTACTAATTCCAATGATACAACTTTATATAATGCAGCTGTTACCTAGGAAGATGCCTGTTCATCCTGAAATACCGTGGTGTGCCTGGCACACAGTCCTCCCTGTGTCAGCTCTCACTGGCAGTGTGTCCCTGATTGCAAGGCAAGTGGATTTGGGCTGTAACTGCACACTACAGAAGGGTTCTGGATCCCAAGTCAAGCTCTACAGAGCGAAAGGACATCCTGCCTTATTCATAGAAGGTACTTGGCACTGGGATCCTTTCTTCTGCTACCAGTGCAAGTTCAGCTTGAGACAATCCATGTACCACTCCTGACCTTCTTCTTGGCAGCAGCAGAACTTCCTTCCACAAAGGTGAGGAAAACAGCTTTGGGCTTCCCCTAATCTTCTAGAATAGGGACCAAAGTCCTTCCTGTAAGAGATAGCCACAGAAGCATCCATTTCTTGTTGACAACACCTGGTCATGTTCCTGGAAGGCTGGGGCAGACACTTTTCCCTTCCATCACCCTAGGAGGGTCATAGCCTGGGAAATGCAGACTTGTTTTATGATACTGGTACTTTGTTATACAGAAATACCTCCTGGGACCAGGTCTTCAGGAATAAAGGTCCTGGTATTGTAATCTGGCCCTAATGTCATGAAGGTGTCACTACAACAAGTCTCAGCATTGATCTCTGGCAGCAAAGTGGCAGCAGCATTAGCAAGGAACACCAGATGAGAGACACCACGAGTCAGAGTTGGTGCAGAGGCAGCTGGCTGCTTTCCACAGTACTTGCATTCTTGAGGAGCATCTGCATTATGGTGGATTGATATTGGTGGTGGGTAAATGTAATAAAATATTTGTGTAGCAGGGGCAAGATTTCTCACATTTAGTTCCTGCAAACTTAATGGGAAAATCTTCATAAATAATTCTGTCTTTGTTAGTTGGAGATATGGATTAAAATTTACTACATCTGTTCTGAAATTTTAATGCGCTGCCTTTTTTCCCCTATCAATCAATTAAATTTTAGTTTTGCAGGTATGATTCTTATTTCTATAATAACAATGGATAATGAGAAAATGTTGGTAATGGATGCACAAGGAAAGACCAAAGATGTCACTGTCAACTTTTTATCAATTTATTATTGTGGGCAGGAAAAGAAAGTCAGTATTTTTTTCTGCACCCAGTGGACATTGTTAGGAGTATTTTTATAATAATTTGATACCGTTATTTCTGGAGCCTAAAGGAATTCTCTGGGACAAAGACTCAGCATTCAGAGTTGTGCATTTTCAAACAAATGTCAGCAAACAGAGAAGCATATGAAATGCTTGCATTAGCTAAAAGCAAAAAATGTCAGACATATACATTTTTAGCATATTCAAACATAGAATCGAGACCACAAAACTACCATTCTTACACCTCTGCTGACATTTCATAATATACACCAGGCCCTAATTTAGATGGTCACTCCACTAAGCCTGTGCACGTACATAAATCAGACTAAGAGGCTAAGTTCCTTTATAGTCAATGTACATATGGATGTCTATTTACAGATTTGGGGCATTAGCTGACACTTAGCTGACAATCCAGCTATACCAACAATGGAGCAAATCAGACAGGGGAAAATATGAAATATCCTGTACAATGTGCTATTCCTGTTTGCTTTCTTGCTCTGATTTTCAGCTGATCTGTTTGAGACACAGTATTGATGAAAATGGTGTCAAAGGCTGCCTAATATAATCAGTGGCAGAATCAAGACAATTGAGGAATATTATATCTACCTACATATCCCAACAGGAACTAGGCATTTCCCTAAACTGCCTTGAAAAAATATCAGTGCCAAATGTTTTACATTTTCCTTTATATGATTCACCATCACCCAACCTACTAACTCATTAGTGGCTTTATTATATTAATATTTGATTGTATAAAACTATGTACAGTTTCACTGAGCTCTGCAAATACTAGCAACTGAATTTTGCATCCTTTGTAATTTTTAAAGTTTTATAAGCCTCTTTCTAGTAGCTACTGATCTCCCGTTTTAAAGCTCAAGAAGAGAAATATAACCACATCCTTAGAGTAACAAGCTATCATGCAAACCTCACTACAAATTTAGGTAGAAAGCACCTTTCACACAAAACAGGAATTCTTACTTTTCAAGCCTGTTCATATGGCCATCCCCAAGTGACCCCAATATTGTGCTGAGTAAACAGTCCTACAAGATTTGGTTCTTCTGAATCCAGGAAAAAGAGTGCAGCTGTAAATCTTCTTGAAGCAGGGCATTGGAGCATCTTTGCAATTTATGGACCAAGCCAAAAAATCTGATGACAATAGATAGTGCTCAGCTCCTGGCTGACCTTCTCCTGCGGGGCAGCAGCCCTTGGTGCACCCTAGTGCCTGGTGCCCTTTATACTTGATGAAACACAATAATGGTCAGGGAATTAGCTTTCCAAATTTTGAAATATCACACTATTGCTAATATGACTGGTACCATTTTTGCAAGGATGTAAAACAGCACCAAGGACTACCAGCCAGGCAGTAACCAAATACTAGCATGGCTCAACACAGAACCCTCGCTGTTGCAGTTGTGTGTTAAAAGACCCAAACCTGGGGCTTCCCCCCCCCCTTGCTGTGACTTCCCATCATCAGAGTAGCTTTTGCTACTCATGGATTACTTGATGCTTTTTAAATGGGTTTGTGACCTGAGCTGAAGCAAAACCTTCAGCAATCCAGAGATTGTCACAGAATAGCAATTAAAAAAAAATAAATCGCATTTTAGTTTTGTTTGTTTTGAACATGCTTTGCTTTGGCTGTTTTCCCTTTCTTAATAGAAATTTAATTTCAAACTGAAAAGTTGCTCAAGATTAAAATCAAAACTCAATTCCAAAAAGCTATAATAATTTGTCCGCCTTTTTCTCTGAATGAATTTTCTTTGGCACCAAAGTAATTCTGTGGGGCAAAACTGTAAGACTTTTGTTGAATTGTCACCATCTAATTGAAAACTACTTGGATTACAATGATCAGACCAACTTTCTCAGTTGTCAGTCCTTGTGTATGTGGTAGAAGGAAGCAAATAAAGACTCCTGGTGCTCTTTAATTTCTTCAATTATATTTTCCCATTTCTGTACTTGTCTTCACAAAGATAGACAGTACGTTTCAGGGCCAGCAACAGACCCCACAACTGTTGTGTTTTAACCCCATCTTCACAGTTTCATCCTTGAGGTGGCCATCCCCTACATATTGAGTTCAAACCAGAGCCTGAATCTAGGCAGCAAGAGCCTTCAGCCCTGCCTCCCTCCTTGATGCTGATCCACCCCAGGAATGCTGTTTTGTGGATGAACAAAACTGCTTAGCATCAGGGAGTGGGGCTAGAAGCTGGCTTATAAAACTTGCTATGTGATTCAGCAATAAATGCAAATCTTTTCCACATTGTTTTTGGAGTGTATTATTTTTGGTCACTCCAAAATATTTCGTAAACTGAGGCCTCCACTCCCTGCGTAATTCTTGTGTGTCAGATTGCTTCTGCCACGAGTTTGGGAACACTAAAGTAAGGTGGGAAACAAGAGGGTGTAAGATGTCTGCTTTTCATTGACCATGCTGTTACACATTTTCAGAGGTACAAAATTCAGCCTGTGAAGGCACAGCTGCCTCTTCCTCATGCCTGGCTGTTGGCTGTGTTGTCTCTCCTACTCTCAGGGGTGTGAGGACAGTGTGCACATTTTTCCCATCCTAATTGAGTTACATGCTCAGCTGGCTTTGTTGTGGTGAGAGTGACTATGGCAAAGGCCAGGGCACTGGGGACCACAGCTGGGGTGTCTGAGCTTTGAAAGCTTCTGGTCAGCATCAAAGTCCTGTCATGGTCAGTTGTTATTTCACGCTTCCATTGAGTTTATCACCAGAGCTCCCTCTTTCTTTCTGTCAAGCTTATGATTTCAGAGGAAAAACTTGTCACAGTTTGCTTTGGCAGTGTTTTTAAATTCTATACTGAAGAAGCAAAAATCTCCAAATGCCTAATATAAAAATGAAAAGCAGAGTTTCCTTAAGTTCCCTTTAAGTGTCCCTCCCCAAAACACACCCTTTTTTTTTTTTTTTTTTTTTGAGAAGTGGCTCTCAGGAGTTTTGAAGGGGCCTTGGCAGCATCTGCTGTCACCCTCATCCCCAGCAGTCGCCACAGCTCTGACTCAATTGGCTTGGAACTGGGTCTTCCTGAACAGGACTGAGCCATCTCCTCTGAGGATGCTGTGTGATATCACAACCCACCCCCCCACCCCACCTTTCTATATTTTCCTGTGTGTGCATTTTCCTACACGTGCTGCCTCTATTTTTTAGAGTTCAAAAAGGGACCAGGTTTCTGCATCCTGGTGTTCGCCAGACTCCTGCCACCTCTATGCAGCAGCATGGTAGGAGGACCAGAGGCTTGGGAATGCAGCTGAGACTTTGCTTCTCTAGAATATATTGCTGTTTGGCTTTGAGTTCTTAGATAATTTAGGGATAATTTAGAAGTACAGCACAAGTTTTAAGCACAAGTCACTGGATCACTTGTGACCACTTTTATGACACTGTATCGTGAGAACTGTGATAATAGTGTGTTTCATCCACAGTGCCTAGAGTGGTCACAAAGCCCTGATGTAAATGCTGGAATACCGCCTCCATCCCAGACATAGAAATGGCACATGAAAAGAATCATCATAGAAGAGGTTAGTTATTAAACTGACTTAAATGTTGCTGCTTGTACTGAAAACAAAGGGTCCTAACATAATCAATGGCAACAATGCTTCAATGTGACAAAACCTGAAGAGAATCCAAGTCCTATGTTATTAAAATACCACAGTTTTGCTTACTTTGAAAAGAGGGATTCAGTGTCCTAAATAAAGAGAACAGTAAGCATAGAGACAGATTGCTTTCTGCCTGTACTAGGTTTGCAGAAGAATGTACTGAAGTGTGGCTAACAGTAAAACAGATTCTGGCTGGTACTTTCCAATATCCTTTCAGATCAGTAAGTTTTTATTTATAGACCTTGTCCTTTGTACAGAAGATCTTATTTTCAACCAGATGGTTTCTTCCTTCTGTGTGTCCTTTTATGCATCAAGTCCTACATGATAATATTGCTGCTGATATTTTATTGCGAAGAAGTATTTTTAAGAAATTAAATAGCCCAGATGTAAAAATAAAATATATGTCAGTTTGTGTCAATCAATTTAAGCTACAAACAAAACAAAATGCATACAACCCCTTAAGCGATCAGCACTTTTTAGAAACCATGATTTTCTAAGCAGTGGCAGAAGCTAAAGGATGTACAGCATATATAGAGAAGTTAATTGAAAACGAATATATTTTTATCATGTAAAAGTCAAATATGTTCACTTCAGTGGCTTTCCTTTGCTAAGAACTTTTTTCCTTGCACTGACATATACTCAAGGTGGTGTTTCCCAGCTGTCAGTCCAGCCCCTACTAAAGCTGCATGACTGGAACTGAAGGCAGAACCTAGATCCCAGGTCTGAATCTGTGATTTATATTATTTGCATTTATATTTGCATTGCTCCACAAGAAAGCATGTGGTCCTTTTGGCTTCCTGGGCTGCCCATAAGCTTGAAAGTAAGCATATGCTTAAGTACTTCACTAGAGCAGGGCAGCATCCTGCAGCTGCACTAAAGCATTCAGTCCAATTCTCTTTGCAGGAAGGTTATTACTTCTTGAAAGAAGTATTTTGTTCAAATAGAAAATGGTAAGAAATGTCCCAGAGAAGTCATTCATTTCCCTCTCATCCCTTTTCCTCCTCTCTGCAACTCCCTTCTGGTTTCCTGGCTCACAACATCAGCCCTGTCAATTCCTTAGAAAATATCAGTGCAAACATTTCTGCTTAATATTGCTAGCTTTCCTTTATATCTCAGAGTTAAATTCAAAAGCTCTTCCTTGCCTTGGGCTCTATTTTTTCTCCTGTGCCCTTTTCCAATGGCACAGCTGTTGAGCATCATTGTTTCCCACAGCCAAAGCAGCTGGGAGGTGTTTTCCGTTGCACACCTGGCCTGCCTTGCCCTTTCTCCCAACTCCACTCCTTCCCTTATTTAAAGCTTGCCAGAAATACACTCCAGGCAGAGATAATATGGCTATGCATCAGGAGATCTTTTCTGGGGGGAGAACAAAAAAGTTCTGAGGGACACTTAGTAACAGGACAGGTATGGAGAAGTCTCCTTGTAGGGTGTTAAGCTACCAGGACTTCTTGAAGTACAGCTATCAGAGCCCTTGGGTGAAATGCTGTGAGCCCCAGAAGAGAAGCAGTGTACATGGATCTGTGACTGCAATGATTCAGTGAGTTCTACAGTGCATGGACTGTCTAAAATTCCTTCCTTGCATGAAGGGTGGGGGATGTTAGCATCTCTTATAATGAGGCCTCTGAGGGTTTCTGGTAAAGCTCCTCCGAAAAAAAAGAAGTGAGTTTGGTTTATTGTCTGGTACAATCCTATTCTTCCTGCAGTGTTGGTCTTTACATAGAGAACTTAGTGATGATCAATCTTATTTCATGCTTACAAGGTCACAACTAATCTAATCGAATGCTTGCAACAGTCTGTAAAGAATCTGCTGTAGAAAAAAATTGCTTATTTGTGATTCTGTATGCTTTTTGAGCTGTTTTTTGTTTCAGGAAATTGCTCTGGAAAACACAGGCAGAGCTGGTGAGATGTTTTTAAGCTTTTACATGCTCTGTCACAGCAGATGTGGCCAGGCTGGTGGTGAAGGGGATTTGTGATCAGGAGGAGTGCTCTTAATGAAGGCACTGTGGTTCTGGGAGCACGTACACTCTGCAGCCTGCCTGAGAGAGCAGGCTTCAAAGAAACATTGGAAAAAGCAGCGAAGTGTGAGTCATCTATAGGATGTCAGTTTGTGTGTGCCTTTATGCACCACGTAATTCTTTCTATACAGATACTTAATTTTTTTTTTTTTTTTTTTTTTTTTTTTTGTAATTTGTCTGGGACTACATTTTTTTGTCATTCTCCATGCTGGGTAGAGTGTCATGCTGTTACACTGTCAATGCCTGCTTTGGCAGCAGGAGGCCCTTGAAGATCACTGCAGTAGTTGTGGCTGCCTTGGAAAGTGGTCTGAATGGAGACTACAATCTGAAGGTATTTTGTGATGAAAATTATATGTCTTGTAGCACTAGCCCCCTCCTGCACCTATATCTGAGGCCAGAGCTCCTAGTCAGGGTAGAGCCAGAGAAGCTTCAGGTTTGAGACCTGTTTGTGGTGGCCTTGTCTCTCTTCTAGCTGCAAAGAGGGGAATAGGAACCTGTCCCCACAAACTCCCTTGGGGCAGAACTGAGGTGCTATTGAAGCCTGTATACTGAGGTATTGAGGACTGCTGGGAAAACTAGGACATAGAAAGCCAGTTCTATGAAGTGCAAACACTGAGAAGTAGTCTCACAGTGGGAGGGTAGGGAGTGTGATTTGTGGTTTGCAGCTGGAGGTTTACGGAGGCAACTGGGGATGGAGCAAGGGTAGTTTCCCATTTTCCCCTTTTCCTTCAGCTCCACAGGAATAACTTGGAGAAAAATGGCTCCTAAGCTGTTTGGTCTAGGAAGAAAGCAAAATGTTTTGCCCAAAGAGAAGTAAAGATTGATAGAATTTACCTTTGTCATCAGGAGAAAATATGTGTCTTAGACAGGACATTGGACTTCTTGGTTTTTCATCCTTTACTCATGAGAAGAGGGCTCTGACTGTTCTGGAAAGGTATGTTGTTAAAGCTGTCCCCTGAAGGTATGATTTGCAGATGAAAGGTGAAAGAAGTCCATGGCTTTCTTGTATAGCAGAGCCTGGGACATGAAGGAGAGGAGAAATCTTTCTGTGGTAAACCAGTGCTACTTTCAGCTATTAATATGCTCATTGCTGTTGCATGTGAGTTTAAGTCATGAAAATCTGTGGCTTTTCCTCATTTGAATGAGCACTTGCCATTGGCGTCTCCTGACACTGCTGCCCTGTGAGTGTGAGGTGGGTGGCAAATGGGAGGGGGTCTGGCCAAGCCTGTGAAACCCCTTATCACACCTAGATAACATAGTTTGATCCAGTGGCATTAAACCAGTACAAAATCTGGCAAAATTGGGCTATTTTGGGCTAACTAAACAATACCAGCTTTCTATCAGATGTACAAAAATGTTTTGAGACTGCCTCTCCTCTCACAGAAATAATCCAGTTCAGCACAGTAGAGTTTCAAGGACTGAATCTAGTTTAAGCAGAAGGAAAATCATGTTTGCCACTAGTTTCTGGTAGTTTCCCAACTACCAGCCATATCCTCTTGTCCTCTCTCCCTGCTCTCTCACTGGCCTTATTTCAAGGTTTCCTTTTCTGTTCTCAGCCCTTGTTTGTGAGCTGGTGCAGCCTTTCATTGACAAGAGATATGAAAACTGGCCTTTCTCTTGAGTGTTTTTTATTTTGGTGTGTGTGTGTTTGTGTGTGTGTGTGTTTGGTCTGTGTGCTTTGGGGCATGTAACTTTTTCCTGTATGTTTTCTGCTTCTGCAATATCTGGGAAATTGTGCCTTTATTTACCCATGATGCTTTTATTTCCATTCTCTATAGCTATCTCATAACATGGGTTTGACCCTTAATGTGTAAATCTTGCCAACATTTCACTTGTTCTAGCTTTGGAAAACCATAACACTTCTGCATTATTGCATATTTTCTAGGAGTGAAAATGCATAGGAAAAATTCATTTTTCCTCACCTGTGGTAGGTCAGGAGAAGCATGGAGAACTTCTGTCACTTATTTGAGTGTCCCTGTGCTTACATCTAGGGACTTCACTTTTGGATACTGCCTTACTGCAAACAGCTATTTATACTCTTTCTGTAGTGACTTTAGTTGGCCCATCTCCACCTCTTTGTGAGATGAATAGTGTGCTTGGATCTCATCTCTTTGAATTAACAGAGTACCACAGGTAATGACTTCATCTTTTGTGGTAGAAGCCAACAAGCCTCTGTCAATCCATGCTCTGCACAAAAAGGTCCTTACTCTCACACTATATGAAAGTAAATCAGGAGTTTCATAACTGCAGAATCCAGGCAAGCCTAATTGGAAAGAGTATAGAACTTGCCAAGATAGAAGACAAAAAATTAAAACAAAACCAAAAAACCCCAACAACTTCTGCCTATAGCCACAAGAAATATTATCAATTAGCATCAGGAGAGCTTAGGAACTTGCCATATGTATTAAGATGTTGCTTATGCATCTGGACTTCTCTGCAGGTACCTTTTATTTTTTTTAGACAAAACTATAAATTTTAACAGTCTTTGGTTCAGAGGTTCTATTTCTGAAAGATGCTTGTATCATGCAAAGGAGACAATTCAATAGAGGCTGGATGTCCTTATAGCTGAGCTTGATGTGTAACTGACTCACCACAAACAGGGAAAGTGAAAGGGTTGTTATTTTCCACAAAGATAACTAAAGGCCAGAAGCCTTGTTCTGAAAGCTGGTTAATGATGTAACTGAAAATTTTGAAGTGTATTTTATATTTGACTCTTTCTTCCAAATATTTAAAATAGTGGGCAGAAAATATTTCACATTTCCCAGACCACACTTGATCAAGGAGGGAGTCCACACTATTCTGCCAATGTATGTTTTTGGAAAGGTTTGATTGGTCCTTAAGTCTGTTTTTAGTAGTAGTTCAGATGAACATATTGGCAGTTTCCCAGAGGTGCTATGCTGAGCACTGGTGACACATGAGCTATGGGAAAATATATGTCCTTTTTGAGAGCTTCTGCTCCTTCCTGTGATATTGCTTCCTATTTCAGTGACACTGACTATTGTTCCTAAACAGAAAAATATGTATCAAGTTGTGGGATGTCTCAGGCCAGCTGCATGTTTTCCATTCTTTGGGATTTCTGTCTTCATTGCTAGCCAGGATGTCTCCTCACCAAGACATGAGGAGGAGGAAGGCCTTCTCCTAGGCTGGCAGACTGGCTGGTACAGACTCTGAAGAGCCCTACCAGACCTCACCAACATAATCCTCTGTAGGGCCCAGCAAGAGTATTCAAAACTGGAAATTACTGTTGTGTTGCTCCTTTCTCTCCTTCTGGTTTGGTTTGGGAGCTCGTGGGTCTTTTCTAGGAGATGTAAAACACTGGGCTCCTTAGGTGTGTGTTCCCCTGCCCAAATGGGGTGGAACCCAGTACCCAAGCAGCATCCATCCCTGCAGAGTGAGGTGCCAGCCATAGCACGCTGTCCCCCACGGCTTGAAATATAGTCAGAGGGAGAATCTGTGGAGGATGGCTTGTCATCTGATTGAATTATTTTTCAACCACACAAGCAATAAATATTTAAAGTCTGGTTGTAGGCAATGTAACAACTCTGTAAATATGCAGTTCTGAATATAGGAGCGAGAGAGTGATCTTCATATGAAAAAAAATACATCTCTGTGTGGCATAAAGTGTCCTCCTCCCCATTCTGTAAGGAGGAATATGTTGAGGCAATTTTTCTGCTATGAATGAAGGTGGAAACTAAAGGCAGAAAAGTACTGCTGCATATTTGCTGGTACCTCCTGGCTGTCTTCTGTTCTTTTCCAGTTGTCATCTAGAACTATTAGATGAAAGCCCAGTGAGGAAAGGCAGGGACAGAGAGAGGGAGCAGAGAAACAGTGCAGAAACCTTTGCTACTTCTTGTTCTCTCTCCTATCCCCACAATGTTCTTTCCTACAGCAGAGAAACTGGGATCAGTGATGAAGACAGGAAGCGTTAAGGGAGTTCCTGTGAGGGTCGCTGCCTTCTCTACAGCATCACATGAACTTCTACTATTCCAAGTAATTTGCTTTTACAGTAATACTTAGAGCTGGTTTATGGAAACTGAGATTGACAATTGACATGAGCCTGAAGATGCTGGGCCCACACCAGCAGTAGCAGAAGAGGTGAGAACAAGCAGTGAAATGACTGAAAGATAAATTCACCATAGGTGTCATTGGTCATTGGTTACAGACTTGTGTGGAAATAAATCCAAGACTGTTTTGATGTCTTTTTTAAAATTAGATTTTGACCCTTTGAAAGACAAGAAATAAATTCTGACATTGACTGAAGGCAGATCTAGGCTCTCAGCTGAGTTAAGTCGAACAGCAGAGCTAGGGTAGGGGGGGAAGACCTAGTTATGTACATTGTACATCTATATTTCCCTTTTTTGTGTGAGAGTTGAATGTGGGGAACTAAAGAAAGAGGGCCTTCAGGCTCTGAGAGGGGCAGAACACAAAGGGAGGGGGTTATTCCTTCCCATTGCCTGCCCATACTCTATAAAGTTGGGGAGGGCTCAGTACCTCCTCCTATCTTCCCTGCTCTTCCTCTGCGCTTCTTTACCACCCGCTCACCACGTGCTGGGCAGAACCCATATCTATTGGGTTATGTGTGTATATATATATATGTATGTATATATATTTGTATGTTTTGTTACTTTATCCCTTATCTTATTACCTCTCCTCTGTTAGTAAATATCTATCCAATTGTTTTCAATTTCCAACTTAAAGTGTCCAGTCTTTATTCCCCTTTTACTTTCCCTTTATGTGTGTGTGTGGGAGGTGCATGTATGCTGCATCTGACACCCCTGCTGTTTCTAAAATCCATTTAATGAAGAAACTCATAGTGGTCATCTCAAAACAGACTATTATCAAGCAACTGTTACCTACCAAGAGAAGTTTCCTTTGCAAAAAGCCCATCTGATGCATAGTAGAATATTTATTACATGGCTGGCATTATCCTTCTGCCTGAGGGATGGACTGTAATTACAGCATGCTAAATATTTGATTAGAACAAACCAGAACTGCATGGGAAGTAGCCTTCCCTGTATTTAAAATGGTTATTAAAATACAACATTAGAATCTACTCAAGAATAATTCTTTCTACTCAGTCTAAAAGCTAAACTGCAGTTTTAGGTGAGAAATTTTTTTATTATGAAACCTTGCATATAGGAGTAATCTATCTTTGCCTCTGAGAAAGACAGACAACTTCATACAGATAAAACTTTCTGAACATGTGTTCCTTACACCATTCGGGCTCCATTAAGGAATTAAGAGCAGGTACAAGCAGAGTCTAGTCCCCTTAAAAGTCCCTTCTCTTCAGATGGGATAGTGTAAATATTATTTAAGTGGAAGACCAACATGAATGTTGAAGGCTGTGGACAAGAATGGGAAGGAGTCACTTCAGTACTGTACATACATCAGACTGATGCATGTACATGAAGAAACTAAGGGCCTATATTAAATACATTCTGACTTCCATTCATTTTAAAAATGTCCATTTTTCTGGGTACTGGAAAAAGACACAAAATCTACTACTTTTTTTTCAGTGCTTGCCCTACTGCTGCAATTTTCTTACTGAACAGAGCAGACATCAAGAGCACATATAAAGAATGAGGTTTTATGGAACAATGATCTGACAACAACTTAATTTCACTGGAGATCTTTCTACTAGAGGACCAGTTTATACAATGTTTAGCCTATAATAATACACTTTTTCTGCTACAGGGTTACAATGAAGTCCCAAGTCTATAGGTTGGTCCTGCAGTGGTAACAGTCATCTTGCTTCTTCAGAGGCTAAGGAACCAAAAGAAAAAGATCACCTTCTCACTGGACCAGTCACAGAAAGCCTCAAACCTGGTTTTGCCTCTGTTTCCTTTGATTGTTGGAGAGCCGCTCTTTCCACTTCAGGTTTTCAGGTAGCTGAACTCCTTTCCCATGGTATCTGTTCTTTGAGTAGTAGGCCTTTTCTCAGTGTCTTTCTCCTGATCAGTCCTTCCCTGCTAGCAGAGACAGTGCTACCTACTTTGCTTTAAATAATTTATAGGCTAGATGTGTCATTCCAGTGTGATAAATCACTGTTTCTGAAACTGCATGCTATGGTTATGTAGAAGTGTGAAGCAGACCTCTTTGCTCAGCACCCAAAGGCAGCCAGTCACCCCTCTTGTGTTGGAGATTTGGTTTTGCTCTTGTTCTCTAATCCTTTAAAAATTTCAAAAGTGCTTGATTGTGCTGCAGTATTTACAAAAACGTTTGTGATAGATCAGCACTAACCTCATAGCACTCCTCATCTGCACCAGCTGCTGCTTCTGCTGCTGCCTGGCAGTGAACTTCAACAGGGAGCTGCTGACTTGTCTCTGGGCCAAATGCACCTTTTCATACCTGTGTGAGTGATGACCGACACCTTTAAGTTGTTTTGACCTTTAAGGAAGCAGCAATACTTTGGTAGAGAAGAGTCAAGCAGAGAGATTTCTGGCTTCATATTAGTTAATCCAGAGAATTTTATTGTGTTTGGGTGTTTTGTCCTATTACCCTGAGCTCCAATAGAGACTTCTCCAGCTACACTGCAAAGCTGACACAATGCAAAAGTTAATGTACAGTGAAACCTATCTCTTGGGATCCCTTACCATTCTTGATGTTGCAAGCACACAGATGCTGAAAAGTTGTGTTCTCTTGGCTAGGGCCACAGCTGGTGTTCACCCTGAGAAAGAAATCCTGCAGTAAATCTGCTCTGGGGCATAAAATCACCATTAATTGTATATGGCAATGCTTGCTCAAGAGCTTGCTCTTGAAATGCAGCATCAGCTTCAGAATCCAAAATGTCTAGGTCAGATGCTGCATTCCTTTGCTTGGCCTCCAGACTCTGAGGTTGCAACTGCATAGCATTCTAGCAAGGTTCACAAAAATAAGCAGTACATTGCAAAGTGAGTCTCCAAAATGTGTGCCCAGTCTAGTGCAGTGCAGAGATTCAAGCACTGTATTGCTACAGGTTTGTTCACTGACCCTGAGCTGCAGGAGCCCACAGACCTGCTGCTGGCTTAACACCAGTGTGATGGGCAGGTGGTGAGGGGGGGCCATGCTGTGCTTTCCCATGCCACCTCCTCCAGGGTTAGCAAAGACAGAATAATTTCAAAGCCTTGTGAAGCACCTCTATCACAGGTAAAAGCAAGTTGCTCAAAGACAAGGAATCTAAATGTGATGAGTTGGCTGGTGGGCTAGTAGGAAATGCCTGGGCAGTGGAGGATGAGGATTTAATGTGATAAATACAGATGAAGTAACACTAAAATAGTATTTGGGTCCCTAATTTCTTTGGAAACCCAATCCTTGTGCTCTCCCTTTGTGGGTTACAGGAGTAATGAAGCAGCCACACAGTTGTGATTTCTTCTAGCAAGGTAGTGCTCGTCTTTACATAGCACTAATACATGCAGCACTCCACACATAAATGTGTATGCCAGGATTTCTGTAGGGTGTGTGCCAGAAAACAAACTTTACAGCTCTAGCTTCATGATGCTGCTTTCCTTCACTAAGAATTCAGTGCAATGGAATCTCGCAGAAATGTATTAGAGAACAGCTGTCTTGTGTTTAAAAGCAGCAACGGATAGCTACAAATATGTAATGCTCAACAGCAAAAGAACTAAAGTATGTTTATAGCTTTAAGTTAGCAAGACAGCTGGTTAAAGGGCAAGAAAGTTTAGGTACTTTCTGCTTCTTGAAATTTTTATCAGGATGTACCAAAATGAAGATGGGTCTTTCAGTTGCATTACTCACAGAGAATGCTTGTTTTCCTGGGGGGAGTGTCAGCATACATCCAGCACAAACCCTTATGATTCTCTCTCTCTACGTGTATATATATATATATATGGATGTTAGGAATTCTAGAGATCCCCAGTGCTAGCAGTTTAATATTTTAGGTAGTCATTTAAGGCATTAATATGTTGCCATCATGTGATGAGATACTCGTAAATTCTATAAGCCAAGCACATGAACAGCTGGCGTCTGGGATGGTGCCTTGGTTTGCCTTTTTGATCATGAATTTCTACATCTCTCTGCTTGTCTAGATTTTGTTAAAACACTTTTTACATCCAAGCTCACATGTGCATCATCTGTCAACCAATTACTGGAGGTTATTCAAAGGTTATATTTGAAGTACTCATTTGAGATATAAAGCGAGCATTTCATTCATTGATAATGGCTTCTGAACAAAGGCTTGAAAATCCTAAAGGAACTATCAGAACAGATTTGAACTTCTACACTGTGGGAAAAGCGTTGAGAATTCAAAGTCTGACTTGACAGAAGAAGCATATAGCTGTGCTCACACTTTCTGTAGTACGAAAGACACCTTTGCATAATTGACTGGAGGTGCTTTTCATGTGACTGACATGCTGACAGCAATTAATTATCCTAATATTTGCTCAGAGGTGTGACCTTGCACAGAGTGATTACAGTTATTTCTGTAAATTAGTAGGGCTTTTTGCGCTCCTTCCTCTAATTGTTTGCTAAATAAGTTGAGGTTACTGTGTTTCAAATCTCCTAGTACTGCATATAGTACCAAAATAATATGGGTCAATGCAAAGGGAAGTAAATGTAGGTCTGTAAAGTGTATGTGGGAGAGAGAAGGAAAGAGTGAGCTCACCTGGGCTTTAGGGGAAGAAGTTAAAATGAATATAGAATCATAGAATCATACAATCATAGAATAGGCTGGGTTGGAAGGGACCTCAGAGATCATCGAGTCCAACCCTTGATCAATTACCACCACAGTCACTAGACCACGGCACTGAGTGCCATATCGAGTCTCTTTTTAAATATATCCAGGGACGAAGAGTCCACCACCTCCCCAGGCAGCCCGTTCCAATGTCTGATCACCCTTTCTGTGAAAAAATTCTTTCTAATATCCAGTCTGAACTTACCCCGGCACAATTTAAGACCATGCCCTCTTGTCTTACTGAGAGTTGCCTGGGAAAAGAGACCAACCCCCGCCTGGCTCCATCCTCCTTTCAGGTAGTTGTAGAGGGCAATGAGGTCTCCCCTGAGCCTCCTCTTCTCCAGGCTGAACAGCCCCAGCTCCCTCAGCCTCTCCTCGTAGGATCTGTGTTCGAGTCCCTTCACCAGCTTGGTTGCCCTCCTCTGGACCTGTTCGAGGACCTCAATATCCTTCTTGAACTGAGGGGCCCAGAACTGAACACAGTACTCGAGGTGTGGCCTCACCAGGGCTGAGTACAGGGGCAGAATCACCTCCTTGGACCTGCTGGTGACACTGTTTCTGATACAGGCCAGGATGCCATTGGCCTTCTTGGCCGCCTGGGCACACTGCTGGCTCATGTTCAGCTTCCTGTCAATCCAGACTCCCAGGTCCCTTTCTGCCTGGCTGCTCTCCAACCACTCTGTCCCCAGTCTGTAGCGCTGCATGGGGTTGCTGTGGCCAAAGTGCAGGACCCGGCACTTGGCCTTGTTGAAGCTCATCCCATTGGAGTCAGCCCATCTCTCCAGTCTGTCTAGGTCTCTCTGCAGAATCCTCCTGCCTTCCAGCTGATCAACACTTCTCCCCAGCTTGGTGTCATCAGCAAACTTGCTGATGATAGATTCAATCCCCTCATCCAAGTCATCGATGAAGATACTGAACAGGACTGGGCCCAGCACTGATCCCTGGGGGACTCCGCTCGTGACCGGCCGCCAACCGGACGCAGCCCCATTCAGCACCACTCTCTGGGCCCGACCCTCCAGCCAATTCTTAACCCAGTGCAGAGTAGGCTTGTCCAAGCTGTGGGCAGCCAGCTTTCTCAGGAGGATGCTGTGGGAGACGGTGTCGAAAGCCTTACTGAAGTCCAGATAGACCACATCCACAGCCTTCCCCTCATCCACCAGGCGGGTCACCTGATCATAAAAGGAGATCAGGTTGGTCAGACAGGACCTGCCCTTCCTAAACCCGTGCTGGCTGGGTCTGATCCCCTGTCCATCCTGCAGGTGCTGTGTGATTGCTCCCAGGACGATCTGTTCCATAACCCTGCCAGGCACCGAGGATATATGAATATCTCTTTCACCTAAAAAGGAGGTGATAATCTACAGATGACTGGTACCAAAGAGCTGTGATGGCACACCTGCAGGATGTCTTTGTTATGTGGAAATTAAGTGGACTGTTACAAACTTTTAGACCAGCAATGTTTCCAATGGTTTACATTTCTGAATATCAAGTAATGCAGCAAACTAAGCCTGTTCAGAAACCAAACTCTTTACCCCACCCTAAAAGATGCCCCTTCTGCTGCACCTATTTGTTCTCAGTGGCCCAGAATTGAAGCTCACTGGTCATCTTTCTATGTATTTCACTGTTTTCTTGAAGGTCACCAGTGTTCAGGCTATTCTGTAAACACAGTAGACTTCCTCAAGTCCCTGTTCATGTGGCAAGTCCTTCACATTCAATAGGTGATAGTAAAGATAGCTTCAGGTCTGAGCTATTGTGTATTAAATCCACACTCATAAAACCCACTATACCCAAACTTGCTAAACAGAAAAAAAAAAAGACTACTTTCTGCCAGATTAATACAGGCAATCCTTCCAGTTGTTATTTGGCTGTTCTGAATGCCTTGGCCATCATCTGTTCCTCTTTGCTGTATGTAGCAGGGATGACAGCTGGGGACAAGAGTAACAGCTTCAGTTCTCCAAATTCAGTGAGAGACAGCAACCATGCTTCCAAGCCCTAAAGGCTACTGATATCCTGACTGTTAAAGCAGAAAAATTATTCACATCCAGAAAGAAAGGCCAGCCTTTGGAGAGAGAATGACAGGATAAATTCTCAAACCTGGTTGACTATCAGATAGATAAATATCGTCCTGCCACAGAACCCGGCAGAACTGTTGCTATGCTACACACGGCCTCCTGCATGCTCTTACCCCTTGTCTAGGCAAAGCTATGCAGTGATGGAAATGAAAGAGCACATCCACTGCAGCCTGATTTTTGTCTCTATAGTATATGCAAGCACTGTGTGTGCTCTTCTTGACTCCACGTAAATTCTTTATGGTTAGAGTATTTTTGACAGACCTGAGGCAAAATTCTGTCTTTTCATGCCCAGAAAATAATGAAGTCCTATCTGGGGAAAAAAAAAAAAAGCCTTTTTATGGATGTTTGATTACATACCTAATAGCAATTCTCTGATTTCTTGGAGCTGAATTTGCTAGAGAAACTACAATTATTTTCTTTCCTTCTTCCCTTTGCCTCCAGCTGCCTGTTCCAGAACAGACCTTCCATTCTTTCTCATTCTTTCTCTATCCAACACAAAAGCATAGTATACAGTAAAATATTTATGCAGAGAATCGTACTGCTCCCATCTACTCATTAAAGAAAGCATCAACACTTTCTTGTTAATCACAAACCCAGCTTGGGTTTTGTTCCAGTACAACATATTTTCCCTAAGTCTAAATATTTAATCAGAATTTTTGTCTCACTTGCATTGTGCATCCACTGTAAAATCTACACACATTTTCTCTTTCCCATTGTCCACAGCAATGGAAAATAAGTGGTGGCATGAACACTATAGTTTCCTATTTTGTGATAGAATTAGGAGTACCCAATTAGATGCCAGTTCTGACAAATATTTCCTGTAGGCATGGCATTAAAACTGCTTCTCTCTTGGATGGGGTCTCTTGACTTCTACTATGGCTGAGCTTTTAATGCAGTGAGGCAGACTGCCCTTGCAAAGTTTGTCTTTATGATTTATCTATTGTAAACACAGTATCTAATATTTTTTTTAATTTGTTTTTGAGGGATATTTGAGTTTCATAAAGGTGCCTGCCTGTGATTAAGAGTAAGTTGTGGTCCTGTGTGACCAAATCACCAAGACTCAAAATGAAAAATTGAAAGACTCTGTAGAGGGCTGCTACTTGCTCAGCAGGATTCCTCAACATCTTTGTTGGTTTGACATGACTGGAAAGCTCTTTCTGCTGTATGACTTACCTTTATGGTGCTGTTGTGATTAATGTGCTGCTGTGTGTATTTTGCTAACTATGTGTCTGACATGGGAATTCTGCAGTAAAAAAAAAAAAAAAATTTCAGCAAAAATAATCCAAATTTTCCTAATTTGCTGCTTATTCTGCTTTTTAATTTTGCTGCCTAAACGGTGCCCTGTCAAATCAGCTAAAAAAAAAAAACCACAAAATCTCAGTATCAGTTTAGCAGCATTATTGGAGTATAAATATGCCTGTCTGGCTCCTTTATAAACTGTGTATTGAGGACATGCTTAAAACATTTAAGACAATGTCATTTCCAAAGTATCTCATTTTTGAGACTTTATCTGTCTGGGGATTTGCTACATTTCAAAATTAATACAAAACAGCAACAGTATCTTGGAATTACTGGGATAGCCTATTTACAGATACTTTGGTTATGGAAATGTTTGTGACATAAATACATGTAAAGAAATAAAGCTGACATTTTCTGATTTACAAATATAGTTCTTTTTAGCAAAATATCTTGCTCTTTCCTATGATAATATTTTCAAAATTGCTTTGTGTTTTTAAACGTCCTTGCTGAAAGTTTTATACACTGGGGCTTCCCTCCGGGCTCCATAAATACCATTACAGCACTCAAAGGAATATTGTGGCCTGGAAGCACTTCTAAAAGCATAACAACAGAAGGAATATGTTAGATCTTAAAGAAGTAGGAACCAATGAACTAATTCCACCTTCTTTCTTTCTTTTCTGTCTTTTTTTTTTCAAGCTTTCACCACTGGGACATAAAAGCCAATTGAATTTTAAACCTGTTTGACTCATTCTTCTCTTGGAGCTGCTCAAAAGGCTGCGAACAGAATGAGAGTCATGGAGAAGTCCATGTCCCAGATCAATCTTTCAGAGTGACTCTTGGTTAGTTTAGGGAAGCAATGATGTGTTTGCCTTAAAACATTGAATTTGTTCAAGGAATTTTTGCCTGCTAAGCAGGTGAGGTATCTGGGAGACATTCAGATGGGTATAATACAGTAAGTGCAACCACAGAGTGCAACACCAGGTGATGTCTCCAAGTGGTGTTTGTCAGAGTTTCCACAGCTACAGATAAGCTTCACTATTAAATCCTTCAGGAGAAAATGATACAGAAATTCAAATAGCCATTCCAGAGAATGCAACTTTTTATTATTATTTGATTCTAAACATCTCTTTTTCACTTGTGTGAAGCTGCATTTTTGCTGCTAGATTCATTTATCTAATGCGTCTCTCACATCTCTAAATGGTGAGACAGCTATTAATAGCAACTCCACACCAGAGTTTTTCTAACTATAAATATTGTGGTATATACACTGCAAAAAGCTCTTATAAGAAACAAGTTCATAATTGTAATATGTACACCCACAAATGCTAGATTATGTTCAGATTTTAAAGTGAATCTCAGTAAATTTGTAGGGTGTATTATTGTTGAGTTTTATCAGTGGTTTGGAAAGAAAAAAAAATGAGATAGGCAGCTAGAAATTAATGAGGAACTCAGGGACAGTGAAATAAACATTTGAAGGAAGCCATAAAAGAATTCACACTTCATAGACATCTTAGTGCTTCAACAGTTGGCAAAAGTCTTTTTTTAATGCTAGAAGAGGCTGATGTTTCTGCCCCATCACTCAGAGCAAGGCCATGTTGATAGCTGAGGCTCAGACCTTGAGCAGGGCAGGGGTAATGAGCAGGTGGGGTCTGGGCTGTTTGTAGGAAGATGGGTGGATGTGGGGAAACATCTCCCTCTGCCAGAGAGTTCCTACAGAAGCTGATCAAGGTAGGAAAATCCTGGCTGTTCCCACTATGTTCCTTTCATCCTCTTCTGGAGGCTTTCACCTGAAGTGTGTTGGGCTGGATGCACTTCTTTGTATGACTGTGGTCTCACAGGGAGTGGTAAAGAGAAACAGAGCTGCATCCAGGAAACTTAATAAAACCATCCTCTATTGAATATATCTTATTTCACAAAGTCCACTGGTCTTTATGGTGTGGCACTATTCCAGTCAGTTAAATAAAATAGTTTCAGGGGTATTTGATGTAATGGAAAAGCATAAAGGGGCACAGAAAAGCACCTCTGAAGGAGAGGGAAAGACTTGCCTGAGAACTGGAAGCTGGGAGGATAGGAATGAGAAAAATCACTTTGTATTTCCGTATTATTATAATCTTTCCTTAAGCCTTTGCTCCTGGCCACGATGTGACAAGTCACAGGGCTACAGGGACCTCTGCTCTGACCCTGTGTGTCCGGGCTTGAAGGCTTGTTTCCAGGGACAGACCAATGGAAGATGGCTGGCAGGAGGCTGGCATGGCAATTCCATGTGGACCAGCAAGACATGCTCCCAGAGCTGCCACTGATGAGAATCAGGTTACTTTCCTATGAAAAGTATCCCAATCACCATCATATTTTAGGCTTCAATCAGACTATGCATATAAATATACCATACGCCTTTCTGTTCTAACACAAGTGACAAAACCATTGGTAATGAGCTGTATTACATAAATTCCAGAAAGCTGTGTGTGGTCTGTCCTCTTGTGCACACACCATTTCTCTGTTCTGTCCTAGGCTGTCCTGGGGAGAGGAGAAGGATGCTTTTCCTATTATTTGTGCCCATTCTAGAAACAGAGCACATACTGATACAAAAAAGTGTTCTTTTTCCTCCAAGGTGATAAACCTGGTTGGTGATTTCTTAAGATCCAGGGACATCTGGTGGTGCTACAGAAATCCTGCAGAGTCTCAGAGTCACCCTAGGGTGCAGGAGAGGGGGAGGAAGGAGGAGGAATTGTTTTGAAGATGAATTTAACTTCTTATTAATTAAATGATTCACAATAAATGGATAATCATACTTTTTTTTAAGGCACCATCAAAATATAAATTGTACACTTACCCAGCTGCAGTGAGTTACGGTATATGAATAATACAACTAGTACACAATTCATGTATGGACATCCAGGATAATAATGCTGTTAATTCAGCCTCAAAGCAAAATCCTTTGCATAAATGCCTGTAATAATTTATCACAGTAGGAGAAAATGGAACAAGGTTAGTGTTCAGGTACCTGCAGAAGTCCCATAAGAATGACTGTTTGCCACACAAGATAAGCATAACTGATCAGCATCACAATATCTGCTGGGGTGACTGAGCCTTCCCCTTCCCTATCTCCATCCTCATTCTCCATTGTTTTGTCACACAGACAGGATTTTGGTAATAGGGATTACATTTTGATAAGTAGTTTCTAGTTTGTGGTGGCTCTAGCAAAGTTTGTATGATAATAAAACAATAATGCAATATTATCATACCCTGTATTTAAAAGTATTTAAGGGCAGCTGGGAGGAGCTTACATAAGGACCTGGGACTACTAACTTTCAATTGAATAGCCTGCCTTTCTCTTAAAAATCTGTGGTGTCATAAATTAGGGCAAGAGAAATTTTAGTAATCTCCAGAAGAAAAACAATTAAATTCTACCTGAGAAAAAATGTCTACTTTTTACTTTCCTGCTTTCTGTGTAGAGGGAATCATCAATGTTTTCTGAAAAGTTGGTGTTTTGATGTATCAGTATTTATACACATGAAAGCAGATGTAAGAGAGAAGAAAACTGATGTTCTGAGGCGGTTCTGTAGTAGCCCTTCAGTCTGCCTTCCTTCAGCATCTTCATACAGACCCTGACAGCTTTGGCCCAGAGCCTGAGGGGGAAAACCAGCCTTTCCCTACAAGTCCTGAGAGAAGGGTGGTGTAAGCAGGAGCTTCCTGATGTTTGTTGAGCAGACACATGTTCAAAAATGGTAATGGTAACTCACTGGAATGAGTCACCACAGAGTGGGTTAGCTGGGCTCTGGTTTTATGTGAGCTTTGTGGTACTGAAGGGCATGTCTGATGCAACTCACTCTTTGAAAATTGCTATAAATAGAAGCAACAGTAGAGAGGAGATCCTGCACAGCACTGGGCTTCTAGGTGTCTGTGGAGGGAGTGATTATGTTTTATATTACATTAAATTGCATTATATTTTGTTATGTTCATTGTCTTATCATGCATTGTATGATAAAAACCTTCCGTTATTACTATTATTTCTTATTATGATTCTCACACACATCATCCTAATCATTATTATTTTATATCGCAAATTCTATTTTGCAGCTGCAGAAAACCAAACCATTCAGGTTAAATCATAAACCTGTTTCATGTGGTGATTTGTTTCTGGTGTTGTTTTGTTTGTTTGTTCAATTGTTAGTGGTGTTTGGTTTTTTGTTTTGGTGTTGGTTCGGGGTTTTTTTGTCCCCTTCTTCCTCTAAAAGTAAAACTACAGAGCCTTCCCCTGAGTAGAAAGCCCAGGTGTGGGGAGGGGGCTTGTGTAGCTACAGTCACCTCCTGCACACTGTGAGCCTCTTCTGGGAAAGGCTGAGGATGTGAAGAATAAAATTTGATTTCTTTTCAGAAAAAAAGAGCTGCAGAAAGAGTGCTGCAGTGGTCGCAAGAGGGCAGAAGCAGCCCAAGATTAGGTCTGCTGCTCCAAAGCAGTTGTCCCCACCCTGGGTTCCTTCAAGTACCTTCAAACTAAAAAAAAATTCTTTGAACAAAAACGTGGGCACACAACTCAATATAGCTATGCCCAGCTGTATTATTAGCTCAGTCTTGAAACATATGCTTGAGACTAATTTTGTTTATAGTCTTATGAAGAGATCAGCTTCCTTGAGAGCTGAATCTCGGGAACATGAGGCTCCAGGGAAGCCAGGGTTTTAAAACCATCCTCACCTGCTCTCCCACTGTTCTCCTAAAGGCCAGTTGCCAGGCAAGTTCCATCACTGGGCAAAAGTGAAACATGTAGAAAATAGGTGCAGTACACTTAAAATATGATTACCTCCCCCCACCCATCTTTATATGTTCATTGTGTTTTGGTTCTGATACCAAGAGGTTGGTTTTTTGCATTCAGCTTTAACTATCTGAGTATCCTTGCTAATTCCAGTGAGGCCATGAGAGAAGAGCAAATCATACAAGGCTTTTGAGATCATGGCCCTGTAGTGTAATCTTTTTCATGCACAGATAACACCCAGCCTTATATAGCTGGAAGTCCTGGAAATCTCTCAGCACAGACATTAGTTTCAAAATTATTTCAATCATGAGATCAGGCTCTTTGCATCAAAATATATAGATTTGTGGCCTTTAAGCTAAAATCCAAATCAGAGCCTGCTCCTCCCTGCCAACAGCTCTGGATCTGATGGCTCTGCAGCATCCCCCCCCACTGCCACATAGAGCTTCTGGTACCTTCAGGCATCATGGAGGAGCCAGCATGGGCAAGCACAGGTCCTCTTGGACTGGGTACAGGTAATGCTAACTGATCCAGAAATTCTGCATTAGACAGCAACCCTTATATTTAGAGCTCTGAGTAATGGCTCATTTTTTTCCATACTCCTGAATGACTTAGCTGCTAAAATAGGCACTATGGACAACACTTGTAATGACATTTTTTAGAAACAATGCCATCTATCACTTAATAAAAAGGCCATACAGTAACCCTAGAGAACGTTGATGAATCCCCTACTTAATGTAATATGTACTTAATGAATCATATCTATTTCATAATGGGGAATTTAATTTACTGGGAAGTGGAATAATATAAATAATTTAACAATAAAATTCTATAAAATAAATTAAGCATGGGCAATAAAATGAGCAGTGAAGAGACTCAAGAAACAAACCCTCTTGTTTGGTGACATTTCTATGTTACCTTGGAGTAAAGAGGGAATCCTTCACATACGCTAGACCCTTGGGTAGACTGAGTAACCAAAGAATTTGGAGATAAGTGAACAGCTGCCTACTGAACCAGTCCAAAGTGACTTTGAATTATCTGTGTCACCTTCATTCCAATTTAGAGGTGGCATCAACAGAAATCTTGATTCTTTTCAGAGATTTCAAATCATGATTGGACTAATGATGATAACTTCTAGTTTCTATTAATTAATTTCCAAATTAAAATTGCAGATGTCACTAAACCAAGAACAGTAAATTCTTTTGATGACAAGATTAGAGTTCCAAATGTCCCTGACAAGTTGGAAAATGGTCTTAAAATAGGATGACATTAAAAAGAAGACAGAATTAAATTAAAATAAGTCAAAGGCATGACATTGAAGTAAGATTAATCATTGCAATTTATACAGGATGGGGAGCAACTTTCTTCAACAGTTCTGAAGAAAAAAATCTGGTCTACAGTGGTCATAAATTGGCTTTTGGTCAACCATGTCATATAATTACAAAACCAGGAAATCTCATTCTAGGATGTTTAGTCAAGAGTAAAATTTTCAAGGTAAGTGAAATAATTTAATCCAGCGTACCCTTCATTGGTAAAGTTTCATCTCAAATACATTTTTCTCTCTTGAGTCCTGCTGTTCAAGAAATAGACCAATGAGATCTGCTTAGTTTACTAAATATGGATTAAAATTGTCTCCTCACTATCAGGAGGGAAGCAGGAGAATTGAAGGATTTCAGCTATCAAGGCCAGGCTTTTGTGAAGAATCAAAAAAAAAAACAAACCAAAACAACCCTCTTAAAATACTGATTATAAACTCCAATAGGAAAAAGGGAAGAAGAATATGATACAATAAATTAATAAATTAATGTGTAAAGTAAATTAAAGCAGTGAGAAACACTTCACTCCCTCCCATTTCTTCTTCCCAGGCTCAGCTCCACTCCTTCATTCCCAGCTCTTCTATCTCCTCCTCACAAGAGGTGCAGGGGGATGGGAAATTGAGAGTAAATATGCTATGGCAGAGGCAACACCAACATCACCCAGTAGACCCAGTACAGGAGGAAGTCCAAGTCTCCATGATGCTGTTGGACTGGATGAAGAATATATGGTTACATTGCAGGAAGGGAGAGATGTATCAGTAATTCCTGCTGTGAGGTTAGTGAAGCAGTATGATTTCAGAGGAAAGCAACAAAATTTTGATCACGGGCTATTTTTAAAAACAGACTGAAAAATCTTCTGTCAAAAGAGATGATATTGCAGAGCAGGGATGGAAGAGAGGGCATCTTGAGTCCCCTTCCAATTCTGTCATCCTGTCAGGTTGAAAGAAATAGTTAATTGGTGTCACATAAGGTAACTTTGCTCTGGGGGCAAAGACATGATCTGGGATTTTAGTTGACTGAGTAGCTATATTTTCTTATTTAATCTAATTTTCTTATTTATTTAAATTTGTGGTAATTTTTTTTTTCCCCCTCTTCTTTCTTACCTAAAAATAAGTTTTTGCAATTGTGTAATCTCCTACCTGTAAGCTGTATCTCTTTTTCTGCCTGGAAGTTTTATAATTCATGTTCATTACCATTTCAATTTTGTATTTACTGCATGTATTCGATAGCAGTAGTCCCCATCTGACTTTACAAAATGTTTGGCTTTCTTTTGCTTTCAGGCTAAAACTTTTTGCTTTGGGATTTTCCCTTTAAAATGTAGACTATATTCATTTATGGCTTGTTTGTGCCATCAGCATGGCTCCTGTTAACAAACATACTGTTTCTGAGAATGGGTATTTTCTGGTTGTTGCATTTTTCCTCAGGTGGAAACATCATACATTCGTATTAGTGTTGCTGACTTCCTTTTGTCCTGTCTACACAGGCTGTTAATGAGCCTGAATATTACATTTAAGGCTTGTTGACGACTCCCTAGAGAAAAGTAGTCTTCTGTGGATGGAGTAAGAGCAAATAAATATTACAGTCCTTTCCAAAGATACTCAGGCTGTGAGCTTTGCAAAAGTGTTTTGTTCTTCATGTTGTGTTGCAATGGTAGAGGAGGGAAGATGCTGCTGCTGGTACACCTCTGTGGAATCTTCCTTCCAAGACAGGACAGGAAAATGTATCCTGAGCAGAGCGATTGGGAAGACTCCCAACCTGCACAAGCAGACAACCAAGAGTGCTGAACATCATGTGGGCAACAACAAGCTGGCAGCCTACGCAGAGCCTGTGTGAGCCTTGCTTGGTCCATGCCCATGCTTAGGACTTGCAGGTGCTGTAGTTATACATCTGAACCCAGTAATACAAGGTCTTCTAGTAAGTGTGTATGTCTGAGCATTACATTCACATTAAAAAGAATACCTAAGGCAATTCACTTTGTTGCAGTGCTGAGTTAGAGATACTAAACTCCTCATGGCCAGGAAATTTAGATAAACTGTAAACTTTTCTGAGGCACATTTTATTTACCTCTGATTTCCTGCCTTTTTCATAAACATTTCCCAATACACAATCATGCAATCAAGATGATGATTTACTTAAGAAAACATCCTGGGTTTTAGAAAAAAAGAATATTTTCGCTGAAGTTGCTCTCTGTAATAGCACAGCTGGCCTTACTGGGATGGAAGGTTAGTCTGGAACAGGTGTAATAAGCTATTGACCCCCCTCAAGCCATGAAGAGAAGGGTCAGTGTCAGGGAATGAAACCACATTGCTGGGGAAGGTGTCTTAAGACAGCTGTCTCAAATCCTGTTACTAACAACCTCCTATGCTGTACTGAGCAGCCTCTCCAATTGAATTAGAATGGAGGAAGGAGAGCAGTTCAGTTTAAGTGTTGTCAGGCTGTTCTTGAAACCCTTCATTGGAAACACCAGAACAAACACCAGCAACAGGAACAAAAACAATGCACACAGTTGTGAGACTAAGCTTTTGCAGAAAACAACACTTTCTCTGTAAGTCTCATGGAAAAATTCCATAGGTAATCTGAATCACATATTGACTATGATTATTTATGCCAGATCTGAGAAAATTATACATTTGTTAATGGTACTTTTCCCTATGTCCACTGTTTTTTCAAGTTATGGTATTTCTGCTTAGGATTCAATAATGAAGTTACAGTAAACAGTATTTGAATTTTCAGTTTGTAAAATGTAAAAGATATATTGTCATCTGACAGAGCAGAAAAATATTTAATTTGCATTCATAAATACCTTTTAATACCCAGAATTATAATACTAGAAGATTGTGACTGTAGTCAACAAGCACTTTGAGGAAAGACAGCAAAAGAAACAGGCTCTGACTTCCAGTCTACACCTACACATCTGCTCTTCCACATGACAGTTCCAAATGGGCTTCCCTACAACAGTATTTGACAAGTTATGAAAAGTAGGTTGTTAAATCTGACAGTTTCTGGAGTCTGTATCTCCAGGATACTTTTTGTTAAAAAAGCCTCAGTTTTGAGTCTTCTGAAACAGAATTCCTACTTTAATAATTGCAGCAGTGCATTAAACAAGTCCACTTGTTTATCATGCCCTATTTTCTAGAAGAAATCAAGGATCTAAAGACATCTGTCTGAGGCACACAAAAAAGGACCTGAGTTCTTGAAAGGTGGATGCACAAGATCACTTATTACCTTTCCAAGAAGCACATAAAGTGAGTAATATAAAATATATTTGTGTAGCATATCATAGTAATATTATATTGTAATTATAATTGTAACATGTATAATGAATCCACATACTAAAACATAATTATATATTTTCTAGTAATATATATACTGGTAGTTACTTTTAAATACAAAATCTCATGTTAGCCTTTAGCTTCCAATAAGTGACCACTTTTTACATTTTTGGGGGCCATGAATTTTATTGTAATTTGCATTTGCCAGTGTAGCTAATTTTGGGAATATGTTTCAAAATTGCTGTTGTTCATTGTAGGAGAACATGACATGTACAAAGTATCTCCTGAATGGATGACTGTTCCTTCTAACTTTCCAAATTCCAATAGTCCACTCACTTTCAAAAAAAAAAAAAGTAAAAGTATTTCTGATAATCCCTTCCTTCAGAATTCTCTAACAGTATCCCAGGTTCCCTTTGAAATAACTGTGCCTGTTTATCTTCAGTAGTAGTTGGTCCAGCCATTTAAGGAACACCTGAGATGCCCTGCTCTGAGGCACTGGTGTCTTGCTCTCAGGACTTCAGATGTGCAGCTCAGCAGATGACAGATGACAGAAATCATGGTCTGTGAGGCCACGTTACTACAGTCTGACCATGGCCAGGCACCCTCTTGTGCTCCCTTTGTCTGTCTGCATTGAGGAAACCCCCTGCTTAGTTTCCATATAATACGTAAATCTGTGCCTTTTTTGTGGGCAGTTCCCTGAGTATCTCCTGGGAAGGTGAAAAGCCACCTTCATATTGGCAGAGTATGCCTCACTGTCCAGTTGCTGTGCTGTTCTGTAGCTATCTAGCTCAGCGATGGAGCTCAATCTTTTCAATGTTTCAACCCATGTAGACAAGATAAAATGCTACATAAAGTAGCAGTAATCCCTCCTTTTCCATTACAGCCACCTTAAACTACTCATCCTTCCTCTGCTGTCAGAGTAAGCACATATTACACATCTCCTCAAAGAGTTTCATAGTCATTACGCAGGGTTTATTGTGGTCTGGAGTATTCCTTCTGCTTCTGATAGGATCCCAGTACGTTCGCTGCCCTCGAGAAACCAAGTGAAGAAGACTAAACTCAGTGTAGCTATAGCACCAACTGGACAGGCAGAGACCTATTTTTCAGTTTCTGAATCAGTAAAGCTTAAATATATTGAACATTCTGCATCACAGCCCCTAAAATCTCACAATAAGTACCTGCCAGACTGTGGGAGAGGACTGCAGAGTTGATCTGTATGTTTTTCTTTTACAGAAATAACTTGTAAACACACTTTGATCTCTGCAAAAATGTTTCTCATGTTCAAAGTAAATCACATGGGCAGTGTGAATGTCCAGGCTCTGAGTGTCAAAGTCTTGGATATAAACGGAGAGAGTAAATAGCTGGGATCTAAACAAGTGTGTGGCAAAATGGCTTGTTACGGTAGGACAGGATCACCTGCAATTTCCAGTGCAAAGCACCTTGAAACTTCAAGGTGTATAAAGTCTGTGTCTGAAAGCATCTTCCATCCTGGTCCCTCTCTGCCTGAAAGAGAAATGGTTTGTCCTAATCTTTATGTATGAATTTAAAGCAGTGCTATAACAAAGCCTTGCAGTTAGGCTGCTGCTGAGTGCCCTGTTCATGTCTGGGCAGCTGAGGTCCAAGAAAGTGGGAGTTATGGTGGTTTTTTGTGATCAGCTTTTAGACAGTAATAGATGCTTCTAGTGAATGGCTCATTTGACAATTATTTTTTTTTTTTTTAAATAATGCTTCTTATAAATTCTCATTGTCTGGAATAAATTATTTACATTTGAAAAGACACAAAATATCTCTGCTGTTGCTTGTGAGACAAGAAGCAGGACAGGATTTTATTCACTGACAAGCAAGACAGAGTCTTTGCAGTTCATGAATTAGTATCACCAAACAACATAAAGCACCAAAAGCAGACAGTGTGGAGAAATTTACTGTAGCTCTACTGTGGTTTAGGAGGAAAAACTGTTACAACTGCTTCTCTCCTCAGTCTCAGCTCTTCCTTTGGGGAAGAGAGTTCTGGCCTATTGGTCTCTTTATGGAAATTGAAAGTTTAGCAGTTTCTGTTGAATTCAGTATGAGAAATTTCACAGAACTGAATTACATATAAGCTAATTGTATGTAATGGAATCCAGGGATGGAATCTCATTCCTTAAATCAGTGTGTAAGAACCAGTGTGTAAAGACAGGAAAACGGGGACCTTCTTAAGGAGGCAAAGATAAAAGAAGTCCCCTGTGTGCAGGAGACGTAGGGCTCTGGCAAACCACACCCTAAGCTTTCTTTGAAGAGTACTAAAGGGTTGGAGAAAATGGCCCTTCTCCTTTATTCTGTGCTTTTGAGACTTCTGGAGTGCTGCATCCAGTCTGGGGCTCCCAAGTGCAAGGAGGACATGGGCACAGTGGAGCAGAGCAAAGTCAGCAGAGGCTTTGCAGGATGCCTATGGGGCTGGAGCATGGGGTGTATGAGAATAGGCTGAGAGACCTGGGGTTGGTCAGCCTGGAGAAGAGAAGGTGAAGGAATCTTAGTGCTGTCTACAACAACTCATGGAAAAACAATATGTTTCTATTACAAACCTCACCATTGTGCTTTATGGAAGACTTCTTCAGATGGAGTGAAAAGCATTCATCACTGCACAGGAGATTACAAAAAGGAAATTTTTTTACTGATTCAAGCCTAACCTTGAGAAATTTTTACTAGCGCATGTGTGGCTTTCCTTAAAATTGGAAGAAAATACTACTTAGAGTAGACACCTGCCACAGCAAACAGAAAAATCTGTCCCTCTTGGAGATATCTTTATATTTAATATACTCACTCATTGTCTGATTTGATTGGTGATTCCTTTCATTATATAGTCAATATATCTGGATCGATTAGATCCTGGTTTATTTGACTTGATAGGTGGTATGTATTGGTCCATAAAAGATGGATCAGTTTTGACAGGTGACATGACTTGGAGCTCAGTCAAAACCACAGATACTGATGTGAGATGTTGACTTCGGAGAGTGATGCATCATTCAGCATAGTTTACCAAGGGGCTGCATGCTTAAATAAATAGAGGGTGTATTTATGGTATGTGACCAACCATATTTTTTCCTCAAATACTGAATAATGGAGCCTCATTCCCTTTATTATATGTTTATTATCAGGAGTAGTGTAGGTAGATTCTATTATTGAATGCACTGTGATGCTACTTTTCATTATTACAAATTTTCTTATAGATGTTTCTTGTCCATGTCCATATCTTGGACATGTTTCTTGTCTTGTTGATATTTGTTATTTGTAAGATCTTACAGAGAAGCATTCGCTTACTCTGCTGTGTAGGCTCAGATTAATTATCTTTTTTGGTACAATATTATTTTTTCATTATTTATAGAACTAAAGCATAAATGTTTCAGCATTTGTAAGGCTGCACTTGTATATCTTAGGCCTTATTTTCAAGAGTGATTCAGATTAATTGGAAAAAGTTCAGAGGAAAATGAAAAGAGGATGAAAAGCTCAGGAGGTCTAGTAAGTGTGAGCTGTAGAAAGACTGAAACATTTGCAATTTAGCTTCAGAAAAGAGGAGAAATAAAGGGGAAATTGTAGCAATCTTTACATCTCTGAATGTTTGCTCTGAAAAAGAAGGCTATAAAGTATACTCCATATCAACAGAGAGAGGAAAGTAATGTGTTTAAACAGTAAAAAAGAGCTCTTAAAGTTAGATATTGGTAAAGGCTTTGAAACAATTAGAGTAGTTAATACTGAGATACACTGCTTAGACAGCTTGCAGATCTGCACCACATGACCACCTCACTGGGTATTTTTAAGACCACCTCAGGACAAGTCTAGATTTTGGCCCAGTGTGGGAAAATTGACTGGGTAATCTCCTCAGGTCCTATTTAATCCTATTTTCTGTGTCCCTATATTATTTCCATATATGTACAGCCACAGGTACAACTTTTTCCTCTCACAAAATATATTTCTGGGACTCCCAGTGTATTGCAGATTTTCACTGCCAAAGCAAACGCAGTTGGCACAAATGCTAACTACAAGCTATTGCTCCTTTCTTTGTGAAGTGTGAGAAACTAATTCCTGATAGTCTATGAATGTTTTGCATCTCAAACAAAGGAATGATTTTTAAAACTGCTCTTAAGTATTCTGTGTAAATTATGTAACTAATAGACTAAGAAGCAGACTAAGATGGCTACAGATTTTCAAAAATACATTGGAAAATCTGGCAAAAGCTTGGGGTAGGAATACATCCTCTAGGAGAGCACTCTGTCTGTTAGGTTGTTGTTTGTTTTTTCCATTTTGCTACTTTAAGCTTCAGTTTCTATCTGAGCTGTGTAATTCTAAGATAGAGTCCTTTCTTCTTTCAGAAAACAGAAGAACCTGGGACACTTTTGGGATCATCAAAAATCAGCTTTTGAATACAGGAGATCTGACGTGAGTATGGTATGATTACACTGGATCACATTCTCTAGTGTTGACTCCTTAATAAATGTTCTTAGGTATTTTGACAGATTCAGTATCAAGAAAATCTTCTTGAAAACTATTAGTTGTGTGATCATCTCTCAAAAAAAGTGTGATACACCTAGTACAATGCTGAGTATTGCCCTATAGAGTGGTCAGTGAAAGGACCCCTTCTTTAGTCTAGAGGTCACAAAAGCAACTCAATAGGATGCTTCAGTGGCAGTTGTGAAACCTGTTTCTGGTGTCACTGTCTTTATGAAAAGTTTCAGGATATGTAGAAGACAAAAACTATGAAGATGCTGTAGAGATGCAAATACTCTATCACAATATTTTAAGGAAAAAATATTTTGTGATAATTTACAGAAGATAAAATGAATTAATTTGGTCACCTTGCTGTCTTCTTTTGCCCATAGTTTTAATTCATGTTTGTGTTATATAATCCAAATATAAGAGAAGCTTTTTTGTTGATGTAGCACCTTTTTCTTTCAGTGTTTGGAGAAGTGAAATCTCATCATTCCCCAATTGTATTTGCTAATGTGAAAGGCCCAAGACCTGAAAATTATATATAATCCTTTTGAATTTTCTTTATTAGCCTCATTTCAGCAATATTAAAACTGAGATCAGAGGCAAGATTAATCCTCTCATGATACCCTTTGGTTGCAAGGTATCATATTAGAATGTTTGAGATTCAATATGAACATTTCATTGGCTCAAAGCAAAGTGCAATTTGGTAATGTCCACATTTCATTCATTATAGTACCCCTCTCTATTTGAAAGTTCCCTGCATCTTTTAAAGAGGAAAACTCAGTGTCACAAGTGCTGACACCTTAAACACACAGCAAATTGCTCAGAAATATGTCTTTACTAGCTTTGCCTCACTGGTAAGCAAAATTAAATAGCTGATGGTGACATATATTCAGTTCAGTTCTGAAGATCATGGACTAGCTGATACTGTATTAGAAAACTACCAGGTGACAGAAAGACTGAGATTCAATTTGAGTGTTTCATGAGCTCACTCTTCCAGGGAAAAGAAGAGAACGGGATTGCTCTGTATAAAGTGAACAGGGAGCTTTTTCCTGTTCTTCTGCCCCACATCTTATCAAAGCAAAGCTGTCAGAAGGCAGCCAGCAAGTGGGAATCTCTGTACTGCTCAGTTCTAAGTCCAGACTGTGACAGTCATTTCATTGTAGACTCACTGCAGTCCCATCATGAGTCTGATTTGTCACTGGCTCCAGGATTTCCCCAAGGAAGGGATATAGAGACAGTGAGCCTCAAGAAGGAAAAAGCACTGGATTAGGTAGGGCTCATTGCCAGTGAATGTTTCCCATCCAAAATCCATCAAATTGGTTTTTTCCTTCTTCAGGGCCAGAAGCTGAATTCTATCCTATCACAAGAGACATTAACGTCTCAGCTAACATGATAACCATGGCTGCAAGGGGACTTACAGCCTAGCCCTTTGAAATGAGGATCAGATTTATGTAGACCACTCCTGAAAAATGCTTGTCCAACATACTGACAAAAAAAGAAAACAATCCCTCATCTTCTCTGGGCATCTTGTCAGTGTTGTCCTTCCTCCACAGTTAGGAAGATAATCCTAACCAGAACTTGTATTCCTTTGTTTCACTTTACACTGATTGTCACCTGAGATTCTTTATCAATCTTCTCATGGGATTTTTTGGTGTTCTCTTTTCTGGACTAAATAGATCCTTTCCCTTTGATTTGCCATGAAGATTTTCATTATCAGCTTCTCCAGAACCACAACAGCCCTTCTGAATTAAGCCTTCCTGTGACCATCCTTCTCCCACCCAGCTCCCCTATGTCTTCCACCTTACCCCTGAATCAGGGCTGCAGTTGTGTTGTCCTATCACTTAATGTATTCTATTATCATGTAATTTTGTTCCTTCTGGACTTTTATTATACTTCTTTTATACACTTAATTTGTTATTTTCTTTTTCAGTTCCTGATGCAATTATGATAACTCTTGCACATGATATTGCCCATGGGATATTACTGTTGTTTGCCTCTAACATATACAAGACAATCAAATAATCCCATTCACTATTGTTTTGTACAGTGGGGAAGTGCTTTGGACTCAATACAAAGACTGAAGAACTGAGATCTGGGTTCTGCTATGAGCAGAACTTGACCTTTGGTCAGTCTTTCAGAACATGCCTGCATTTCACAGTCTTCAATCTTTCGATCTTTCAATCTTCAAGGCAGAACCAACCTGATAGAAGCATGTGACACAGCAAAGGATTGTGCTGGGATGGCCACTCTGCACCGGGACCTCTACCTCTACAGCCTTGTTCTTGAGATACTCCTGAGCTGGTGAGCCTTGGTCATTGAGTGCCCATCAACATTTTTGGGTTTGTATGGGTTTGCAGGAGACATCAGAACCTGTGTTGAAGATGTATTCACAGCCTCTGTGTTCTGGTTTGTCTTTCCATTATAACCTAACAGTATTTGTAAAGCATGTTGAAGGAGTGCTCAATTAACATGTATGCTATGCTTTTATAAGTGAGGCTTACTTTATAAATCCTTGGCCTCACTTAGATAACTCCCTTACTTCTTCTTCTTTGCCCTTTTTTCTCCATCTAGAGGACAACTGGGCCACTTGATCATGTATTTAATCTCTTTTTCTCTAATGTGTGAAATAAAATGAAGAATTCAATTTGATCGAAGAATCTTTCAAGTGTGTACCAGGAAAATGAGAACATAATATGCTCTCCTGCTCATTGAGGGCCTGGGACGTGCCCTAGCAGACCCAGCTTTTTTCTTAAAGGACTCCTGGGTACTGAGAACAGTGAAATAGGACAAAAGAAATATACTCTCAATATTTATTTTAAGAAAATACAGCATTAACAGCAGCTGAGGTTTTCATGAAAGAAATTGCCTGTTTGTGTTTTCCACTTCCAGGGAAGATGGTGCTCCAGGAGATAAGAGTGGCAGCACAGCTCTTTTGGGAGATATGCTTGGAGCCAAAGTCCTCTTTTGCAAGAAGAAGGAACTGGCCCACCAGGGCTGCTAAATAACCACTGATGCCTGCTCAAGGCAGAGAACTGGTGTAAGTAATAATCTTAAGGCCCTACACAGTGCTCTCTGCTTCTGGATGTTTGAACATCTCCTAAAATCAGAGTCTATAAATGTTAATAGTTTCACTGGGGCATCCCTTTTGCAAATTAAATCCCTTGACAACTGTGGCTGGGGCCATAAAATTCTCCTTCTCAAGGCCACATACCCCTTTTCCCAATACTTTTAATTACTATCTTGGTAATTATGTCACGGGTTATGGTGCTTAAAGGTATGCTGACATTTCAGACTCAGCACTGCATTCACAATGTTGATGGCTGATTACATTGTTTCAGAGTGTGTACAGAATCTGTCAATGTCAGGAAATCAAATGTGCTGTGACAGGAGACACATTGCAGAGCTTGTTGCTCACCTTGAACAGATCGTCTGATCTAAGGACAGGTGAAAAGTATGTCTGGATGGAGTAAGAAAGTAGTGTTTCTTTCCATTAGAAAGGTTTTAGAGTGTTAGAAGCTTTTTTGTAGACATTTAGCTCTTGGGGATAGACAGAATTGGTGGAGACAGCTTTTCCTTTAGGGCTAGAGGAGGCTGCTGCAGGCAAAGTTCCCTGTGTACTGGGAAACCTAGCCTCACTGGCTGCCATCTTTTACTCTTTCTTTTGTAGCAGCTAATGTAAATTTGAGAAGGGAATAAATATTTCCAAAAGCCGAGATAATGCTCTTGAGTTCTTAATAATACAAAAGTCTGCAGCATTTTCCATTTTAACTTTCCTCTCAAATTAGTGCCTGTTAGTGCCAAGTGACAGATCCATCATGAATATCTCTGTTCTCTAACATGAAATAGACAGATCTTGATCCATTATCTGAACAGGCAGTCTCTGAGACAAATGGTTCTGTAGCAAAATATTCTGGCAACAGTAATTAGGAAAAGAGGCTACAGTATATATCCCCTACTCTAACTCTTTTACAGCAATAGTGGGCCATATCCAGGGCTGCAAGAGATGTTTTGATGCCTATGATATATCACACAATCACTAAATTGTTTGGGTTGGAAGGGAACTTAAATATAATCTCATTCCAGCCTCCCTGGGCAACCTGTTTCAGTGTTTCACCACACTCACACTAAAGAATTTCTTCCTAATGTATAATGTAAATCTACCCTCTTTCAGCCTAAACCATTACCCTTCAACCTATCACTCCATGCCCTTGGAAAATGTCCTTCCCCAGCTGCTTCAGGTGCTAGAAGGTTATTCATTATAAGGACTCACTGGAACCTTCTCTTCTCCAGACTGAACAACTTGAACTCTGTCAGCCTGTCCTTACAGGAGAGGTTCCCCAGACTTTTGATCATCCTTGTGTCTCTCCTCTGGACTTGCTCCAACAGCTCCATGTCCTTTCTGTGTTGGGGGCTCCAAGACTGGACACAGTACTCACAACAGAGCAGAGTAGATAGGCACTCACCTCCACTGACCTCTTTTTTATGGAGCCCAGGATAGGGTGTGTCAGCTGCACCACACAGCCTGGTCTCACTGACAAACTGATGAGGGTGAATTAATTTCTTCCATCCATGAGACAGCAACCCCATCCTCCCTACAGGAAGAGTCCCTGGTGGGGCTCAGGGGTGGCTCCAGGCAGATCAAGCCAGCTTGAGCAACCAGATTTCTGAATCTGCCTTTGCTGCCACTGAAGTTGCGTTTACAGCTCACATAAAGAGACAAAAAATTTTCCTTTTTCTTAAGATTCAAGCATCCAAGGAGCTGGCTGGGGCTCCCTGGAGAGTGTTGTCTCCTACAGTGCTGAGCACCCTTTATTCCCTTGTTGGAGACTAGGAGTGAAGTAGAAGACAATGTTTTTTCTTGCTGCTATATTCAGATACTTCTGCATTTGTCCCTTACGTCAAAGCAATTTGCTTTGATTGCTTATAAAGCTGCAGTGCCGGCAGTACAAGGAGAAGCTTCTTAACTACAGAAGTATTCTTGCCCATTAGAATTAAATTCTACATTAAGCTAAAGGTCTGAAATTTTAAGAAATTTGAGCACTACTATAGCTCATCTCTGTGCCTATGAAACTGTTTTCAGGTGAATTTTAAATCTACAAGTCTTTCAGGAGGAATATTTTACCCTCCAAATATTTTGAGGATAAAACCTGAGTACAACTATTCTTGTGTGAGCAACTCTGGGGATTCAGGAGTCACCTAGAAAGTTAAAAACTTAATTTTCTTTTAAATTACTTGGCACTAACTCATTTTACCATGCTATGTATGAGTGAACCCTTCAGTATGTAACAGGTAGAAGTTTAGAGGGATAAAAAAGAATGAAATCCACACCAAATTTTTGGGGTAATGTTGTTACCTTCTGTGATTACTGGTATGCATTGAAATGTCAGCAGGAACATTTCACATTTCACATTCTGTGCTTCCTTTCCCAAGACCACCTAACATACAAACCAGCTGTCCTGTCAGTGGGGTGTGAGTTCTAGACTGCTTTTCTGGCACAAGAGTGCCTGAAACACTGGGCTACAGGCAGATTCCTCCAAGTTCTTTCTTAATTAATGGCTGTGCTTCTGCAGAGAGATTTGCCTTCAAAGCAGCTGGAGGAGCAAGTCTTCACAGTCTCAGTCTTTCATAGAAGAAATGCTTCCAGGGAACCAGGATGTGCTTGGTCCATGTTGAGCTTTGCAGGTCTCTGAACAGCAGTGACCAATATATTATAAAGAGGAAGAGTACTTGCCTGATATCTTAATGAAAGAAAAGTTGAGGCCATGCTCCCTTGGGTGGGGTACACTGGATCTGGAGCCAGAGGCAGCATCAGTCTGCAACTTGTACTTTCAAAAGGAGTAGTTATTTTGGCACGTATCTGTGCCTACTGCTTATCAATGGCCTGTTCAATCCATCTCCATTCCCAGTATGACAGTAAATCCCTGAGGAGATCTGGGAAGCAAGTTGGGGCATTTGGATTCCACCAAGGGAAACAGGCTGCTTGAAATTCAATGGTTGCACTGTGTTAAGTTTTAGGTGTCAGGTGTCAACATTTTTTGTTGAAAGACAAAGTACAAACAAAATCAACATTCAGTGCCTGAATGAACAGGAAGAAAGAAGGAAGTCAAATGCTTCTGAATGAATTCCCTTTTGGTAATTCAGTCCAACCAGACTTCACCTGAAAAATTCAGCATTCTTGGCCTCCTTTATGATTCATTTAACAGCAGGGGTCTGTCAAGAGATAATGCACTCTGTCTTCAGACAGCACACCACATGTCACTGTGGCTGATTCTTCATTAAGGGAACTAATTACCCTGTGTGACTGCAACCTGCTGCAATGAGGCAACAGTAGGTTAAAATTGGGGTTCAAAGGGAATAGCATTTAAGTACATTAAAATGCATTGAGAAACCAACATCACCACCTCCTCTTAAAGTGGGAAGTTAGTCCCCCTTTGCATAAATGTAAGATCTGTGATTCCAGAGATGCAAAGTTAAAAACTGGTCCTGTATTGCCTAAGGTATTTAAATATGACATATGGTAAATATGGCTGCAGAGATACAAGCCCATTTAAAATCCATTTCGGCAGCAAGACTCAGTTGTCATTTTTTGTTAGGTCTGTTCTGTGAACCAGAGGCACAGCTTATGCACAGATACAGTGCAACAAAGGATTTCCTACTATGCCCCAGGAAAACTGACAAACCAGACTATTCTCTAATTGAGTTGTGATCCACCGTACTGAAAAATGTGTTTTTTAAGCAAACAACATTAAAGCTAATTAAAGGGAATCTTCGTCTATCATAGCTTGTTTTTAAGACTGTTATACAATGATGTTTTCAGTTTTATGGGTGGTACCATGTCTGCACATGGCAATAGCAATTTATGACGTAATCTTTTTAAGTGGTGTAGATGTTCCTGATGAGAAAATCATACCATCAGGCTGGCAATACAGATAATAGATCTTAACTTAAACTCTGTCATCATTACCAGAAGACAGAAAAAGGTCTAAAATACTTGTTTTGCAGAAGAACTTATCAAGTTATTATAGAGTAATTTGCATCCAAAATGTATTTGGATGCAAAGGTTTGTCTTTTGTAGCATCATAATAAAAGCTTGGAATACAAACAGTTTGGATTTCCTCATAAATTATTTAGAGCTTAAATAGTATAAAGCCATGCTGTTCCACAAACAAGGTAATGAACTGGAGAGAAAGCAGAAGTGAAAAGTAAAGAGTGATTATTTTTCCTTTGCCAAGCTTAAGAAATACAAGTGGTAATTAATATCTTGCAGCTTGAAGACATTGTGCTGCTTAATAATTTCAGTGAGTAAAAAAGTATTCCTTGAACAAATTTGATATAGTTTGGATGGTTCTTGAAAACAGAAATGCTGTTCAAATGAACTTGTAACTCCTCCAAGCAGGGAAGCAGGTTACAGATAGGAAAGCTCTACCAGGTAAAGGAGGAATTTCTCTACAGGTATTTCTATAAAGACTGGTTTTCTCTGGTCCTATTCCTCAAGGCGACTAAACCTAATTCCCAGATGAGATCAAGAATAGGAAGTAATGTTTAGTAGCATTTAAAGGAACCCAGTATTGGACTCTGTGAGTGCTCAAGGTTAGATTGGCCCAGCAGGACAGTTGCCATATGCAATAATTCTTTAATTCATTATTCCTTAATGCTCCTTAAATCAAGCTTCCACAGTGATTCCTATACTGCAGACATTATATTTTTCTATACTACTGGTGATCATATAACATCTTCAAAATATAATGATGGGTACTACTTTCCCCTGGCACTGTAGGTAATGAACACCCTTTTCTCTAAACTAATAAAAAAATCCATATACAGACAAAAGTCAGCACTTTTCAACATTGCTTAAATCTCATAAACAAAGACAGAATGAATCTATATATCTTTGTGTCAAAGGAGCTGAAAGCAGTTGAGCTCACTGTTATCAGTATTGAACAATGATTCTGCTAAATCCATTTTTTTTACAGAGAAAGAGTTGCTCCAGAAGTCAGTGTGGAAACAAAGAATTTGAAACTTGAGTAATTCACATTAATTTTTCCCCAATAACTGGTCTGCAGGATATTCCTGAAGTGAGCAACTACATGAGAGAAATAGAAAGAAATAAATTTTTGAGATGCCAAGGATAAAATTTCCAAAATATGTGAACAGACGATTAAAAGTGCTGCCCTATTTCTCAGTGGAAAGGCAAAATTAATGAAATTGGATGCCAAGAAAGTCAAAGTGGTGATTCAGCATCACTCGCTTAAAGGTCAGCTATGAGCAAGTGTCTTGTATTTTTACACGTGAGAAAGAACATCTCTTCCAGGAACTGCTTGGACATTATTAGTTGGCTGAACTTGTTGAATGCCACAGTAAAATACTTGGAAACCTGACTGAACAATCTCATTACCATTAGTAATTCACCTTGAGGATTTTCAGGGGATGGACAAGACACCGTAAGACTGGGATAGACACAGTGCTGAACAGCAGTTCTGAGAAGACAAGTAATTATCACAAAGAAAATAATTGCTTCTTCCTGTTCCTGGCAGACACAGTCTAGGAAGGGGTTAGTGGAATAAAGCTATGCATTGCTTGGCAGCGAATGGAACTTTCCCCAGTGGACACTTTCAAGAGAGACTAGGTAAAGGTAAAAAGCCATGTTCACAGGGCCACTGGTGTAACTGGTTGTATTTTAGCAAGTACATGGATTAGATTATTTCCTAAGGTACTTTTCAGCTTGCTTTTGCTCCTATTCTTGTGATCCATAAAATTAAATAAGTACATAAGTCCCTGGGCTTTCAAAGTCTTAATTATTTTGTTATTCTAATGAAATGATCCTTACAATAGCTGTTGCCAAAGATGCAGTGACTGACCAGTCTACATTCCCACTGTAGAAATCTCTGCTCAGTGCATGTAAAATTTATCTCGATGATAAAATATTAACACAACTTTGAAGTTACTTTATGGCTTCTGGCACACACATCAATATCCTTTCAAAACATTGGAGAGAGTCCACAAAGAGACAATTCCATTACTTACACAACTGAAATTAAAAATCTTGAAATGACACAGCCTCTTTTGGATTTTATTTGTTTTACTTAATGGGACACTAGACATAAAAGCATTTTTGGTCAGCATTGAAGGGAAGAACTGATTTAAACCAGCTGATTTTCTTTTCACCACCACCACCTGTTGCTATGGTGCAATATTATACTAACAAAACAGCATGCCATTCACAGTACACAGACTGAAGTATCTACTATTTTTTCTTTCAGAGTTTAAAACTCCAGTGCAAAGCTGATCCTGCAGGTAAACTTGCTATTAGCACACTCTTATATTCCCACCAGCCCTGGCTGAGGCCCCTGTAACAGGCTGCAGTAGTAAAAACATGGTCAAATAGTTCAGCTGTGAAGATAAAACCAACATGTCAGAAGGGTGATAAAGATCACACATCAAAAGCATTCAACATATAACATATTTTTTTATTATTCTACTTTTCTGGTTGATGTCAAAGGTTCTCCAGTGTCACCCATTCCATGGTTTCATGCAAATGGTAACAGTATGTATGAGACAGAATCATAAATGGTTTGGGTTGGAAGGGACCTCTAAAGATCACCGAGTTCCAAGCCCCCTGCCATGGGCAGAGACATCTCCTACTAGACCATGTTGCTCAAAGCCCCATCCAACCTGGCCTTCAACAAGTGAAAGGATAAGATAAGGGGGAAAAGATATGTTTCTTGTGACTTGTTGAGCATTAAGGTTTGGGAACATGAAGGAGAGAGAAGTTACAAATGAAGTTGTAACAGCTAGGTCATGAAGAGTGTAAGAATAAACTGTCAGAAGTTCCTTTCAGCTGTGGTGAGCAGAAGAGAGAGAAGCAGCTGGCTGAGTATTCAACCCAGACTGATGGATCTGCATGCTGGGCAAGAGAAGCACGCGAGAGTGCAGGTATCTCAGAGGGCTTGTATCACGCAAAGGACATGTAAACGCCACGAAAGCTGAGCTACACTTGCTCCGTAGTAGGGTAATAATTCACCCCTTTGCTCTTTAGCACTCGCCCATCAGGACTCCCGGCCCGCAGGACCCTGCCCGAGACTTCTCCTCCTGCTGCCGCTCCCACCGCCTCGTTCTGCCGGGGCGCCCGAGCGAGCCCGTGTGACACCGAGCATGAAACGGGGCTGCGGAGCTCTTCCACGTCAGCTCCAGCCCATATTTGCCTGGAGGAACCCAAAAGCTTCTCTTCGGCTGAGGCCAGCCCCGGTGCGGGGGTGCTTCCCGGCCACTCCTGCCCCTGACGGCGATGCGGGCCGGGAGGGACAGCGGTTCCGGACCGGCGGCGGGGCGGTCTCGCCCCCCAGGTGCTGCCCGCTGCGGGCGCCCCTGCGCCTCCCCGTCCGCTACGCCCCCCCCTGCCGCGGGGGCGGACCCAGGCCCAGCCCTGCGCGGGGGCCGGGTCGCCGCCGCTGCCGCCGCTGCCCCCTGGCGGAACCGGCCGCCGGGACGCGCCGGGTTGTGCCGGGCCGAGCCGCGGCGGCATCAGCCAGAGCTGGAACTGGTACCGGTACCGGTGGCGGCACCTCTGTCGCGGCCGCGCCCGCCGCTGCTGGGGGAGGCGTCGCCCGCGCCGCGCCCCCGCGCCCCGCCCGCCCCCGGCAGCAGCAGCAGCAGCAGCGGCGGCAGCCTCAGCACCTCCTCCAGCTCCTCCAGCTCCAGCAGCAGCACCATGGACCTCTCCTTCATGGCCGCGCAGGTAAGGCTGGGGCGGGCCGGCGCCGCATCCCCCTTCCTCGTTTTCCGCGAGTTTCTTCCCGCTCCAAAGTTGCGTTGTCGAGGCGGTAAACCCAGGCGGCCGCGGTTTAGGGTGGGAGCGAGCGGTGGGTAAGAAAATCAAGGAATTTTTAAAAAGTAACAAAAGAGGAGAAAAAGCTCGGGTGGAATCGGAGGCTCTGCGGTAATTCCGAGAAGTTGTCGGGCGCAGCACCTGTTAGCGCGGCCCCGCCCGGCAGCCGCCCGCTCCCTCCCGCTCCCCTCCCGCTCCCCTCCCGCTCCCCTCCCGCTCCCCTCCCGCTTCCCTCCCGCTTCCCTCCCGCTTCCCTCCCGCTTCCCTCCCGCTTCCCTCCCGCTTCCCTCCCGCTCCCCTCCCGCTCCCCTCCCGCTTCCCTCCCGCTCCCCTCCCGCTCCCTCCCGCTCCCTCCCGCTTCCCTCCCGCTCCCTCCCGCTCCCCTCCCGCTTCCCTCCCGCTTCCCTCCCGCTCCCCTCCCGTTCCCTCCCGCTTCCTCCCGCTCCCCTCCCGCTTCCCGGCTGCGGTTTCACTGCCCGAGGGCTGGGCACAGCCCCTCGCCTTCCTCCCGCAGCAGATTGTAAATAGAAATCGGAGATGAGATTTTTCGGTTCTCTTCCTCCCGTCCGTACCGCGTTTGTACGTGCATCTGTGTTTTTATAACTTGTTGTCTTTGCTCACAGGATCTAGCTTGGCGTATATAGAAATACTCTTCTGTTTGCCTGAGTAAATTGTTTAAATTGCAGCTAAGTTCTGGGTTTCAGCTCGAGGTATGATCGTGGTTATTGGTGTTCATCATATTGATGCTTAATATACTGAGAAGTATGTAATGGCTATAAGCCACCCAAAGCCAAAAATCATGTTGGTGAATTCCAGTGAATCAGGTTTTTAAAGAGACAAACAGTGATGTGCTTCAGAAAAAGTCACACACGTCTGTTTCATATTTTTCCAGGATAACCTGTTCCATTCATGCAGATGCCTAAATGTGTGTAGGTAACTGGGTTTTTTTTCAGGAATGATTTGGACCCAAGTTTCAGGTTTTTCTAAAAAACATCCCCTGCTGTTTAGAGATGGAGTAGCTGCCAGGGAGGCCTTTCTTCATTGTTGCTGCCTGAGCACTGACTTCAGCTAGAAATAGTTGGTGGAAACCAAATCTGATCCTTGCTGGCATGTTCTGCTTCATTAACATGATGACTGTTCTGTCTTACTACTGTCTCAAAACCTGCTTCAGATACCTGTCACTGGTATCAGGCACTGCCTTTCTGAAGTTCGGATTGGACTCTCTCTTCCATTTGGAAATATTTCTAAGAAGAATAATTTTTAAGGGAAACCACAATGGGGAGGTGGAAGGCACCGTTTCTACCAATTTGAGGTCTTCCTGGGAACTGGAATATTCAAAAGGAAATTTGAATTGTCAAGGGTCAAGTAATTTTCTTATGGTCCTTCTCAGCATGATCAGTGAGCTCCCTGTGACCATCTTCTGTTCCCTGTGCACTGGGTTGATGCTCCTGTTGCAGAGAAGCAGTGGTGCAGCACAGATGCAGGTTTTACCAGTAATTACAGTGGTGTGTGCCAAAGCTGGGACTAGGGCCACCTTTTCCTTTTCTGTGTTCTTCCTTATTCTGGCTCTCCTATGTGTCACGTATTTTCTAGCGTAATTCTGTGCATTTGAGGACTTGCAAAGCTTTGGTCCTCTCAAAGAAGTTCCCTGTATGAATGTGTCTTGGACTTGGTAAGATTATTGACGCAACAATTTGTAGTGAATTATGTGTGTTTCTTTCTGATCTTCTGGGGCTGGTGTACTGTTTTCCTTTGTCACTAGAAGTGACAAAGAAGAATTTTTTTTCATTGTTATTTTGGTGATTTGAGGGAATTTGCCTTTTTTCAGGCAACATCTTTTTAAGGAAGAAAAGCATATTATGCATCAAGGAAGGCTGTGGGTGAAGTGAGATTCACTTTACACAAAGAGGTAATTCCTAAACCAAGTTGCTTAATGATATAAAAGCAATGATTTCTTCTCAGGTTAGTTTAGTTTCTACAGGATACTATGAACTGTTTGAGTTCCTGTAAGCTTTTTCATATTTGCACTATGCATCATGGTCCTCATCTGGCTTTGCTAGATGTCTTGTGAGACACCATAAATGATCTGCACCTTGGAGACCCTGTGATGTACACACAGAGACAGAAAGTGTGTGTGAGTTAACACTTTCAGCCTCAGGGATACGGTAGTGTGTTCAAGAACCTTAAAATTGACCTTATAGCAGCCTTCCAATGTCTGAAGGGAGCTTACAAGAAAGCTGGGGTAGGGCCTTTTACACAGGTGTGTAGTAAGAGGACAAGAGGAATTGTTTCAAACTTGAAGATGGGAAATTTAGGTTAGACATTAGGAAGAAATTGTTTCCTGTGAGGGTGGTGAGACTGGAACAGGCTGCCTAAGCAAGTTGTGGCTTCCTCCTCCCTGTAAGTGTTCAGGGCCAGGTTGGATGGGGCCTTGAGCAAGCTGGTCTAGTGGGAGGTGTCCCTGCCCATGCAGGGGGATTGGAACTAGGTGATCTTTACGATTCCTTCCAACCCAAATTATTCTGTGATTCTATGATTTTGTGAAAATCTTACCTTCTCTAAAGCTCTCAGGGCAAAAGTGTAAGGTCAGGTAGATAACAGTGTCTTTTAAGTAAAGTTTTAGTGCATTTGATAAAAGGTTCAGTGGGTGAGAACTTGCACATCTGGATAACTATATTCTCTATAGACACCTGAATACAAGGAAACTGCTTTCTAGAAACACAGCTGTATGGTAACACAGCATTCATCTTAAGCACCTTCCCTCCCTCTTTAAAATGTCAGTGAGGTGGTTTGTGACTCGGAGACCCTGAAACTACTTCATGTGTCAGCAGAAAGATAAATGACATGCCCACCCCAAATGATAGATTTCATGCTGCAGAAAACATAACTTTTCGGTGATAAAAAATGTTGTAGAACTGGAGGCTGTCAGATAGTAATGCTGACATATCTGTGCGTTGTAGATGCAGCATTAGGTTTTGGATGTCCAGCTTAAACAGCCACATCTGAACATCTCGGGTATAGTAGATCTATTACCTGTGTCATGAAAAACAGCTTTTGACTGTAACAATAAAATGTCTTGTTAAAATAAGCCTTTCTGTATCTGTCTATTTATCAGCAGTTGATTGTGCAGGCTTTGGTGTCCTTTGTTCAGTATTCTAATCAATCCCTGTTCAGGTCAGTGGTGCTAATAAGAATGAATTACACCTTGTCAAATCTTATTACCCAGTACTTTTTTGTTTTGTTTGGGTTTTTTTCATTTAAAATCCAGATTTTAATGACAGTAATCCTGTACACATTGAGATACTATGCCAGCAATGTTCAGCCACTGCTGAGCAGTATGACTGGCTCATTTCTGTCTGTTGTTCAGTGATTTCATAGTGCTCTTGTAGTCTAGGCAACCTGACAAATAGCCTCTTCTTTAGGTAGAGACTTTTGCTTCCAGTAAAAAGCCTGGTTTGGGGGGGTTCTGGGCGTTGGGTCCAGGCAAAGATCACTCAGTGCTGTTCAGCAGGGTCAGGGGTTTGCTGTCAGCATACCCACTGGTCAGCTGCCCCCTCCCCACTTCTGACACACCAGCATTAGTATTTGTTAACAGCTGGCTAAAGCATTTTGCATGGAAAAAAGCTAACAACGAAAATTGCATCTGGGTTAATGGGAGCAGGGTTCAAATGTGTATTTAACTTGAAAAAACAGAGGTGCTTGGTGGGGAAAAACTGGGAAGCTAGAGAAGAAAGAAATGATGTCATTTAGTATGATACCGATTGATATGAGCTGAGCAGTGCCTGCGTTCATAATGCCAGTTATGTATTTTTCTAGATTTATGTTTGCAATTTACCTTTTCCTTAAGTGATTCCTGTATTTTTTGTCTCATATTGAAAATGAAGAATGGATGTTTTTAACTTGCAATATTTTATGGCTCGGTATAGCTCCATATGGTAAAAATATATTTTTTTGTCAGATAAAGGATCTTTCCTTCTTTTAAATACTGAACAGGGAAAATCTATTAAGAGCCTTGGGAGCATGGTAATTTCTATGGATTTATTTTGATTTCAGTCATATTTAGTTTACATATGAATTATCTCTTGATTCTCCATGCTCAAGAGCTCCTTGTAAACAAATTCTGAGGATTTGAAATACAGTAAGTTAAATTCTTTGCTTAGTGTCAAAGATTAAAAATTATTTTTGTAATCTTTTAATTTCTATTGTAGTATTGAGGATTTCTTTAATAAAAAAACTCATGACATGCTTCAGCAGCTAGAGAAAAAAACTGAACAAGTTTGGTACAGAAAGAAAAAATATTAAGTACTAAAGATAATTTAAATTTCATTGGTTTTGTGTTCTGTATTACTCTCTATTATTCTCTATTACTTGGATCTCAGATCTGGCCAGTGATCATTTGAGTCACTGTGAGCATTGCATTGGCTGTAGTTCTGGTGACTTTCACCAGAGCAGGGTGGTGGTCCTTAAAAAGCCCTGTAGGTACCTATAGCCATGTCAATATGAGAAGTCCAAGGCTGCCATGCCTCTGTATTAAATATATATTATTTCAAACTGTGTAACATCTGGAAAGCACTGGAATACGCTCAGTAAACTGAGTTTGTTTGACTTAATCATCATATTCTACAGAAGACAAAGATTTGTCACAGAAGACGTGTCTGTGCTGCAAAACTGGCACATGTGCAGAGGGTGCGCTTGATATTTTTGGACACGCAGCTACCTGGACAGAGCTGCTGTCTTTCCAGAACTCCCAGACGTAGGGGCAGTATCCTTTAATTCCTTTCTAATGAGATTTCTTGATGCTGGAGAGTACACAATAGGATCTGCTGTACTCTGCTGTATCAGCGCAGAGGAACCAGAGTGCAGGACAACCCTCCATCTGTTTTGCTGCTTTTTATGTTTTCTCCATCTCAGGAGTCAAGAACAATTCAAAGCCTTTATTAAACTCATGCTCTTTCTACAGCAAGGTAATCTGAAGGTATTAAAACCTTCAGTTTAGATTAGTGGTTTTGACAGGTTATTCCCACCAACTCAAAATGGAATCCAGGCTCCTTGCTCAACATGAGCTTGTGTGTCTGTGCCTGTGTGCTCCATGTATGTGCCAAGAAAGCTGAATTCATTGACTGCCTCTGGAGAGAGACAGCCTGCTCAGTCATGTTTGTACTTGGGAGAATCCATGCGTGACAGTGCCAGGCAGGGTGGTCACTTGGAAGCTGGTGCAAGCTTAGGACTGATCTGTTCTACTTTTTTCTTTAAAAAGTGTGATTGCAAAAAATTAAACTCTATACCAAATTACATGGAGAATCAGGATTTAAAGGTGCATGAACCTCTTCTTTTCAAAAGCTGTCTTGATTATAATCTAAGACCTAAGACAAAACGACTTTGATCTGTAGCATCAACCAATAATAAATGTGAGCTAAGAGGATGTAGGCATTCTCTCACGTGTCCTGTTAAGTGCTCACTTACATACAGTGTAACAGTGCACTGACTCTACCAGCTCTGTTTTCTTCCAAAGGTTAAATTTTCTGTATCATCCTTTGATTCCTTCAGAATGTCTTGACCCGTTACATATAGAATCAAAGCATCAGGAAGCTGAAAGAGCAGTTCTGAGTTTAACTAAGGATGTTTCAGGTGGCCAAAGTTCAAGCTTAAGTCCTTGTTGTGTTTCGCTGTGTTATGGCACAGCCACAGAAGCCAGCTGCTTAATTCAGATGTTGCAGAAAGCCTGTTCTTTGTGCAGAAATCAGTGGTGTCCTCATCCAGGTTGCTGCCATCAGTCACGGTGAGAATTATTTTCTGGAGGTGTCTTTCTGTTAATTGCTTGACACAACTGCTTTAGATTTTTATTAGGGAGGGGAAGACGAGCAATCCCTGCACTTTTGTCATCTCTGCAGTAGCACTGCAGACTGCATTTCCAAGCCTGGTATAGCAGAAATTTCTATGCCAATGAAGCTTTCGAAAATTCTGCAGAGATTTGAGTATACTGGATTTGTGAAGTGTTGATAGTGCACCTTGGAGGAGGCTGTTGTTCTGGGATTGTGCTTGTATTTTGCTGTCAAAGATACTAAAAACAGGGATTCCAATCCAGTGAAACAATTAAACAGTTACAGCTCTTGGAGCACATGTATATTTTCCCAGTAACATCATCAGGACTGTCTACTTGCTTAAAAAAAATCTCAAAACCTGGCAGAGATGGGGTGAGAATGCTTTGCAATTCATAGCAAAACCTCCTGGAAGAACAAGAAGAAGCCTACTATTGGTCATACTATTAATTTAAGGAAGGCTGAGGTTGCCTGTTTTGGAGTGGTTAAATTTCCATCAATTAATAGGCCCCATTACTCATAGGAGCTGCTAAATCTTAGAAAAGGAGGATGTAGGAAAGGGTTGGCAGGGAAGGGAGAGGATGTAGATATTTGTACACTCTAGTTATGTGCGTCTGTGCACTGGGGAGACTAGGAAGAGACTGGAAATAATGTCTTTGTGTTTCATGTCCAATTAACTGTGAGAGTAATTCTATGAAGTTTTTGTTTTTTTTTTTAATCACATGATTTTCAGCAGGTATGGGCTAAAGATTTCACAAATGGAGCAGATCTCACTGCCTATACTAGTGAAGTCTGCTGGAGTCCTCTGTTGTTTTGGCAGGCTTCTTGACTTCATGAGTTTAATATCCTAAACAAGATTAGTGTTAACCCCTTCCACATCCACAGGGGTGTTGATTTTTAAAGATGTCTTTCGAAATAGTGGTGGCTTTCTGTTTTAAGCACTTTTTTCCAGTGGCTACATGATAAAGTTTGAAAGAAAAGTCATTTAACATTGGTTGTAATTTGACGACAGTCATATAATTCATCACTGGCTTGCTCTTCTCATGTTGATGGACACCTATTGAATGCACTCTGTGGCTTTGAAAGGATTACAGATCTTCCAGCAACACAGGCTGGAAGATCTCTCCCTGCAAATATGAATGTGCAGTGTGTGTACATGGCAGCTAGAACTGATGGTGTTCATGGTAGTCTCTGCCAACTCGGGCTTTCTCTCTCTGGCTTGCATACCCACAGGATACTTTCAGGTCTGTCTCAGAGCACTGCCTGTTTGAAATGACACATACTCCTAGGCTGAATCTTTATTCTTGTTATTCTGCAAGCTGAACTCCATGCTCCTGGTAGCTGCCAGAACCAAAATATGGCAAGCAGCAACTAATTAGAACACATGAATGTTACACTTGCTTCAGAAAAGCTGAATGCCTCTTTGCAGTTGGCTGTTGGATACAGTGTCGAATCTTTTAGCTTACCAAAGAGATGTTTTAAAAATTAATAAACAAAAAAAAAGCTTTTAACCTCAGTTGTTTCTGTTTGTTGTCATTTTGCTTTTAAGGCTTTCCAATGTTAGGAGCGGGCGAACACGCAGAGTCACTGCATGGAAGTAGAAAGGACAGCCATGTCTGTGGCTGATGTGTTGAGGTGTATGTTCCGAGAAAAAACAGTAACAACCAGATGGATGAGGAGTTAAACATATTAAAATGTGAAGTTCCAAAGGCTTTCTGAGAGTACAGCTGAACCTAAGGACTTGGAACAGTTGATCACTTCAATTCTCTTAGCCTCCAGCTGAGTGTTGAAGTGAGCTTAAAGTGTTTGAGTAATCTTCTGAACTACACCTGTTTAAATGAAGTATATCATGAATGCCTTGATAATCTCCAGTAAGTGACAAAGCATTTTAAATTACTGTAATAGCTTTTCTTCGAAAGCGAGTTTCAGCTGAAATAAATTAGGTTGCTTCTTTCCTGTGTCTGCCTTTCCCTCCGTATAAGTTTTTCTGGACTCTTCTGAGGGATATTCTCTGACCTTTTCTCTTGAAAGGAGAACATGCTTACAATTCAGGTCTGCTGTCCTTTTTGAGTATCTTTTTTCTATGTTCTTCATTTCCTTCATCCTTACCTTTCATACTTTATTTCAGATGTTATAGCTGCACCAGCTCATGTCCAAATCCCACAAAGACTTATGCTTAGATCTGGAAGGTAGGAGCTAAAGAGTAAATAATTCTTTTTAGAGAAGGGAGATGAAAGTGGAACAGACTTAAATGCTGCAGTCACTGCAGATATGTGTAGTAAAAAGTGAATGGTGATAGATGTAGAGCATAACCCCCCTGGAATGGAAGTGTCACCCCATCTGCACTTTTTCATGTTTTGATGGCTCTCCAGCTGGAGCAGAACAGTTTACCACCCCAGCTTGAAAAGTCCTGAATTCTCTTCTGTAGGTACTGAGCCCAGCAGTCACTAGGGAGAAAAATACAGAAATGCATTCAAAAATACTTTTCTCTCTTTGGCTGTCTTATATGTTTCTCTCCCTGTCCCAGATCTGGAAAAAAACTATCAAATATGTGTTATTAACCATAAGGCACAGCAAATGGTCATTCTTTTATGGGGTCCAAGCTGTGAAATGGTTCATTCTGCCTTGGTCTCTGAGCCATCTGATGGAGCATACCACAACACTACAGATGGGTAAGGCAGTGAAATCCTGCATCATTTTGTTGTCAGGGTGGCAGATGTTTTATTCTCCTGGTGCATTCCTTGGCATTTCTTACAGCCATAAAACAGAAGCAGAAAAAACTGAATTGTCCAACTGCTACATCCAGCAATGATGTAGTGCTTACTCGATCCAACTTCTCACGTGATCTTCATTCTCAAAAACTTCCAGATTTCTTATGAAGAATGTGAAGTTTTACCTTCAAATAAAGGCTATAGAGAGGGATTCAGGATTTCCCTGTGGTGCCACAGAGGAGGTAAGGGTCTTAGGGAGAACTTTTAGTAATTTTATGCTTCCTCAGCAGGGAAGCTTAAACTGACCAAGGGTGGCAAAGGCAAAGCAGCAAATCCTTCTTATGTGGTGTGTGTGCAGTCAGGTGTCCCAGCAAATGCTCTCTAGATCTGGATATTGATGAAGTTACAGTTTTAAGCTTACAGCCCTGCCTTTTGGTGCTGGGTTCATAACTAATAAGCTCTGAGGTTTTGGGTTTTTTTTTTTCCGTAACTGTTATGTCATTTCCTTCAAAATGAATCTAGCAAATTATCTTACAGAAGTCTGGAAAACTGGGACTGTCAGACATTCACCACTTGGCCAGCTGCCAAAGGGGGGTGTGCTCTTCCCCCAAAATAAGCAGCATCTCTCTGAGGGCTGATTTTGACAGAAACCCCAGGTTTAAGAGGAGTCCATCTGATGTATGATTCTTTGCCTGAGGATCATACTGTATTCCTGTCAGACCTAGTGGCCATCCCATTCACTGACTGTCTGGCAGGATGAGCAGAATGGTGACAAGAGAGGAGTTGCTGCAGCTGTCACACCTGTTTACAGCTTCTCAGTCACTGACGTGAGAATAATCACACAGTACTCGTACAGTTGCATGGTTAGCAATTTATTTTTAAAATCAGTTGCTTGAAAAATACCAAGGCACAAATCAAACAGCTCTGTCAGCACTTTCTGTGTGGTTTACAACCTAGTTCTTGACCCGAGGGTTTCTCTCTCTTTCTATAAATTTAAAATAAGAGTTAAGGGAAAGGCCACATCCTTACCTGGTGAAAGGATTTGTTTCTCCTCTGTGTGAAGTTGCACCAAGATGGGGTGTGGCTTTCCAGATGTAGGAACCTAATGTTTCTTGCCTGCAGCTGCCATTTTATTCCCTCATTTTATTATCCGCTCTGTAGTGAGAAGTAACTATTTCTCATGTAGACAAGTGTTATTTATTGTAGAAAAGGCTTAGCAAATTAATAGTTGAGGGAGTATTTAAAGAAATAAAAATTACAGATTGCTTTCCTGCTTTGTTTGAAAATACTGAGAAGAAAAAAAAATTGAAAATAAAACATTTTCTCTTTGATAGCCAAGAAACAAATGTTTCAGCTTTCATCTTCCAGTTTTGCATTCCCAGAAATGTGGCTATGAATGTGGTAGTATTTGGCCACAATAATAAAGTCAAACAATGGCTGACAGTAGAACATTTGTAAACAAGTTTGAGAAAGTTGATATGATTAAAATTTGTGGTCTGATTTGGGGGCTGAAGTGGGACAATCTCAGATGAACAGAAGAGCAAGCCCATAATAACCCATGCAGATGCAGTATTGGGAGACATGGATATTGTGCTCAGGTTTTCTGTCTGCCTCTGCTTTCCTCCTCAGAGCTGTGGAGAGCACCACACAGAACAAGCACCTCGTGGCAGGAGCTGTGTATTTGGCTTGGACATGAGAGCAATCATCCCTTGAGCAGATTGGTTACACATTCTGATCAGTGGCAATCACCATTTAGGAGCTGGCTTTAGGAGGTGTTTTCTAGTACAGTAGCTGCTACAAAGAGGTTTTCTTAATCAGGTTGATCTGCTGTCAGTGTTCCTAGCTGGGACTTATTGGTCCTTTAGGATCTCAACTATCAGTCTGGTTTTCAAGTATGTGGGAAACAGCATGATTGTGTGTACTTATAAACTCATGCCTGGGTGGGTGCTAGTATATGAATAGTGTTTTCGGGGATATGACATTAGAGCCACAGTGAAACATCTTACATTTCTTTTTCTCTCACTTTGGGTGGCTTCATCCTTGCTGATGCTGCCTTTCTTTAAAGCAGTCCTTGAGTATCTGCCACCATTTGGCCCCTCCTTTGCTATGTCTCTGTGTTATGGTACCGTTTGTTTTAGTTAGTACCAAAGAAGTTGAGTACTTGTACCTTAGAACTGTTAAGGGATGTATTTATTCACTAACTTAAAAGCATAGTTCTACGTAGGATCCTGTACATGGATGTGGTACCTCCTGATGTAGATCCCACTGATTCATCAATGGCAGAGCTGTGCACTTCCCTAGAGGCACCAGATTCTAGCTTTCAAAATGTAGCCTTCATGTTTATTTGTTTGGTTTTTGTTTTTTCTCCTACTTCTATTTTTCCTCCTGCTAAATAATCATAAACCAGACTTGCTTTTCTCCAGAGACTGCTGGAACCAATGTTTCAAGCAACACAACTCTTATTTATCTTTCAAATGTTTTACCATATTTGCTGTAGGAACATTTATTTTATACACAATCTGGGCTACAAGGTTGGGGGTTTTTGTGGGTCTAGATTAAACTGTGGGCTGTTCTGCCTAGCACTGGGCTTATGTAGTGGGAACCTTCATCAAAACCCTGATTCCTTCAGAACTGGATTTTATTTTTTTTTTAAATCTACTTCAAAGAAGAATCTACTCCAAATCCGTTCTTTGGAAAATGTGACAAATTCACAGAGAGACAGGTTGATGGGAACAATTGCTGTTACAAAGCAGGAAGCAAAACAGCAGTAAGGGTACATGTGCCTTCACATCATGTAAATCTGATGCCTGCCAGTGGAAGACTGTGCACATTTCTCTCCCTGCCTGGAAAAGCCCTCAGCGACAGGATGCTACCAGACCTTACTGTCACTTAAGAACAGGGCTGGAGCATCCACCTTGCCTGCATGGTGTGTGTATGTCCAAGGGACAACAGGGCATATCTTCAAACTGCCACGTGCTGAAAATGTGGAGTTGAAAGACAAATACACAGAAGATGTAAACCCCCTTGCCCTTGCTGTCTTGCAGGCAGTGTTACTTTGTTGATAAGTGCTTCTGCTGCACAGCAGGCAGTATGGATGCAGTGCCCACAAACTGCTCAGCAGTAGCACTTTCTGTAAGTAAAAAGCAAATTAGCCTCGTATAGACCTGTGGAAGGAGAAACACAAGGTGATAAAATAACAAGTGATTGACAAGCACTCTGGTCTTCAGCTAGATGCAGAGCAAACTGGGAGTACCAAGAAGTTTTGGAGACCTGAAATGATTAACCAAAGAAACAAGCTATTGTAATTTGTTTTGGTTTGTTGGTCACTCACCTCTCCCTTATCTGACTCAGTTTCCTGCTTTCAAATGAGAACCATATATAGAACAAACCCTTGTGCCAACTGTCTCACCCATCATTCTATATTTTCTTTCAAAATCTCATCTCCTAATGCTGGTTGACCTACAGTGAACTCTTCCACTATCCACCTTTTAGATTTCAGGGTTGTCTTTTCCCATGTATCCCCTCAACCTTGCATGTAGTTTTGCACATACAGCAAAGCCACTTTTTTTTTTTTCCAATAATACATTCTGAAAACCATCCTTTTTTCAAGGCAGCAAAATGATGGGCAATAGTTGAACTGCTGGTGCCCATAACCTTCTAGCTGTAGTTCTGTCTTATTGCCAGCTTTGTCCTTCTCCCATTCCTTTACTTTTAGGTTTGATCAATACTTTTTAATTTATTTTCAAATTTTCTGTGGAACCCTTCTGTTTAACTAGAATTATTAATCCTTAGAGTAATAAAATGAAACAGGTACTCAAACACTATTCTGAATACCTTTTTGATGGAGTTTTTTGTTTTTATCCACATCTGTGGAGAAAAACTCTTGTGCTATTGTGTATGCATCTATTCTTTGATTGGGATTTCAGAAGCGTGTCTTTAGGAATAGCTTTTATGCATCGATTCGTTTCAAAGACTCTTTTTCAGTTTTTTAGTCTTTGTGTAGATTTTTCACCCTGTCACTGAAATTATGGTTGTCTTCAGACATGTATGTCAAGGTTGGATACGGATCTTTTTTTTTCCCTTTTCAGGCCATCTCTGAGTAAATATTGTTTGTAGCTTTTCCACATCTCCTCGCTCCACTCCATCTTTTAAATCAAGTCCTCTGAGCAGCAAGTTCAAGTTAACCAGTGGAAGTTAGTTGTTGGCTAAGTTAAACCTAAGGTAGTCTGGCATGTTTTCAACAAATGTACCGATCCTGAAGGCAGGAATTACTTGTCTATGCTAGCTCTGTGTCTTCAGAGAAGATAGCAAAAGCTCATGTGTGTGATACAAATGAGAGTATCTAAGAAGAGGTGGCTATTGCCACCTATTGTCATCACCTCTGCACTGTATGTCAGATGGACTGTTTGGGGTCTAGTTGGCATTGGCCTGGTTGAGATTAATTTATTTTCACTATTAGCATCTTTATAACAAAAAGGGGCAGATTTAATTTACCTGAACACATCATACAAAATAGCAGTTCATTTTTTATTAAAATTACATTTAGTCTTGCTGGTAGCTTCTTTTGCTTCATAATTATTATACTTGGCAGGACAAGATGGCCAGCAGATATAAAGGGTATGACCTGGAAGAAACCTTCTCAAACGTCCCTTTCATGCTTGCTCAATTCTGAGCTGTGAATACTCATGCACTGGTGTGTGAACATCAAGCATTTACATTTGTACTGTGTTACAATGCAGCACAATTAAGATCAGAGGGAAGACAAGTATCTGATAGAACACTTTGTGTAAAAATGTTTGATTTTTCACTGAGAGATGTTAATAGCAACTGAAGCATTTATCTTGGTAACATCATGTCTCTTAATCAACAAAAGATCACGGTAACCTTTTGAGAAAGTGGAGTACATCAGTATCCCTGTAATTCACTTCACCAATGTCAAACTTTTTGTGCACAAAATATCTTGTTTACATTCCTGCAAAGAAAAGAAACACATCATCATCATCTAAATTACAGGATTTGCTGAAGGTCTGAGATGAAAATAATATGTATGAGGCAATATTTTAAGGCTGTCATCTCATATTTCATTCATCTTGTTCTGTCTCTAAATGCCCAAGTAGTCATGAGAAGCTGGTGCTGCATTTTCTTGCCTTTTTTACTGTCATAAGGAGAGCTCAACAGGGATCATCGGTGCACTTCTCAGCCCCAGAATGCCTGGCAGCCTCTTACCAAAATCACTCATGGCCTAAGTAACTGAGAAGAATCAAAGGCAGGAGAAAGAGTATTGAGAGAAGGAGCTGGAGTGCTAAGAGGCGAAATAGACCTGGATGAAAAAAATGAGGGATAATAGAAGTGTAATGGGAGCAGAAAGGCGTGAATGACAGGGAAGCAAGGATTCATGATGAAATGTGACTGAAGTGTAGATAATAGAATCATAGAGTATCTCAAGTTCAAAGAGACCCATAAGACCACCTAAAACTAAGCTATTTGACTAAGAGTGTCATCTAGGTGCTTTTTGAACTCTAACAGGCTTGATGCTGTGACCACTTCCCTGTGGTGCCTGTTCCAGTGACTCACCATCCTCTCAGGGAAGAACCTTTTCCTAATATCCAATCTGAACTTCCCGATGTAGATTCATTCAGGTTCCTCATGTCATATCATTGTTACCAGAGAGAGATCAGCACCTCCCCCTCCACTGCCCCCCTTGAGGAAGTTGTAGGCTGTGATCAGGTCACCCCTCAGCCTTCTCATCTCCAAGTTAAGCAAACCAAGTGACCTGGGCCCCTCCTCCTAAGTCTTGCCCTTGAGACCTTTTGCCATCTAGCTGGCCCTCCTCTGGTGACACTCAATAGTTTGATATCCTTTTATACTGAGGCACGCAAAACTCCACTCAGATTTTGTTCTGGTTCTTCAGTTTGATTTTTGTGACACCCAACCTGAATAACTTGAGTGATATTAACTATGTCTGCCAGTTTTCACTGCTTGATCCTAAGGTGGTTTTGCTCCAGCACCGGTCTTGGGGAGTGGCTATTTTCTTTTTCCTCCAGCTTAAACTCAAGAAAAGACAATGGCACAAATATGAGGCAATCTAATTAGTACTTGTCCCCTGCTGTAGTCCATGCACTTTTTTTTTTTTTTTCTGAAAAGAAGAAAGAGCATGCCCTTGTATTTTAGCCTCTTGATAAAAAGTGTTGAACACCAGCTTTTGGTTGATCTGAAGAAAAAAAATGTTGAAAGATACTCTTCTAACACAAATAGGCGTTCAGTGTTGGGAAGCCACTGGTTCATTAGGACTGGTGAAACAAGCTCCAGATGAGAACGACTGAAAATAAACATTAGAATATCACTATTACATTAGGGATCAAGGCAGCTTTGGAGTTAAAGGTGAGCTGAACACTTGAATGCTGCAGAGATTCATCAGCTGATCTTGCTTGTGGTGGACACTGATAAAGTGCAGAAAACACTGAAGAGCTTATAGTCAGACCAGACAGGGCAAGAAGAAACTTTACATACCAATCAGAGGGATTAAGCTCCATAAAGTAAATTAGTTCCACTTTCTTTTTTTTTTTTTTTTTTTCTTTTTTTTTACATCATTGTGCAAATAATCAGGTTTGCAACATAGATCTTGTTCTGACCCAAATCCTGACTGGCTGGTTTTGCTGCTGTTCTCTTCATGTGAGCGGATTCTCACTCAAAGCCCATCATGTTTGGAGCCTTCTTTATAGGCTAAATTTAATTGGTAGCCCGGGCTTGATTCCAAGTAATAGATTGGATTTTCTTGACGCAAGATACACTGCACTTTTCCTCGAAAGGTGCCAGTTCATTCTGAAGGCAGCCATCACCCAATGGTATTTTCTTAGTGATGAGTCATGCACTGTAATGCTTTCTAGAAACCTTTTTTTCTCCATCAGGTCAGCAAGACCTGTATGGCTTTGTAGTGTTTATTTTTGTTTGTTTGTTTTACTTAAGGTACAACTGTAAGAAGCTTGAAACAGAAAAGATGGGTATTGGTCAGATTTACAGGGAGTATGGCTATATTTGGACCAGGGGTACTGATAGTATTTTCAAAGCAGAACCTCAGCTTTTCTGCAGCTCCTCAAAGACCAAGCACTTTCCCTTTGTGGAAACATAAGTGGTGCCAGCACAGTAGGACTGTAGAAGCAAATGAGTTCTAATGGAAGGAGAGAAGTGGAAGCTAACTCTTCTGCTATGGCTTGGGCAAGTTAGTGAACAACCTTCTGTCTCTGGGGCTGGCATGCGAATTCCAGGCTCTGCTTTCAACTTGGAGATGGTGACACCAATTGTGTCCTATCAGTGCTGGGGTAATTTAGTGCTTTAATGGAAGGAAAATGCTGTGAGCAGAGCTGGGATACACAGCCTGGGATCCCTCCGTGGAATCCAAAGAACATATTTTAGCATCAGTGGATGTATATGGGGAGGTTGGTATGTTAGTCCCTTTTTTTAATACCGAGACTCTTTCCACCCCAAGAGTGAGGGGCTGAAGGTTTTTTTGGTTGTCCTCTTCCTTTCCTAATTGAACTGTAAGAACAAGAAGCTGCTCTTTATAAAATCAGACAAAATGAGGTTTATAACAGCAGTGCTGCATAGCCCCAGGCTCAAGGTCCATTTTGATGTGTTCTCATCTGAGCTAGGAAGACCTAACCTGGGGAAACATGACTTTGGACTAATAGTAATGAGTATTCATTTCCCATCTCATTCTCTCTAGGTCTTGCAGCAGAAATTTGAAGCTGACCAAGGCCCATTGTAAAATCTTAAAGGGTTCTTAGCTGTAATAATGAGAAAGACTCACATTTCTTGGGAGGGATCTTAACCATGGGCCAGTGTCAGGTACTCAAGGCATCTATGACTGCTCCAAAAATCTCTTTCCCCAGCACATATTTATGCTGTACCTCTTCCTTCTGTCCCCCTGCCAGTTTGTGTCTGTCTCCTTGTACTACTACCTCCTGCTACCCTCTCAGCAGTATCTGATGACCCAGAATCCCAGACCAGGTAGCGAAGAGGAGGAGAAGGAGCACTCTCTGGCTTCCCAAGCCACAGTCAGGAGGGCCATTGCTTTTCCATGCAGAAAGTGGAACAGGCACCAGGACAGTTGGAGTATTATTCATCATCATGAAACTGTGTGGTATTCTCTTAACTTTGTTGCAATACCTGAATATCCCTGTTGGATGAAGCAGGGCGTTGGATTTTGTGAATATTCTTTAGCCGTGTCTTGTCAGTTTTGCCTGCAAGCATATAAACCCTGCAGCTCTCTGAAATCAATGACATGATTGTGGATGACAGTCATTAGTGGGTGAAACAGAAATCTGTCTGTGAGCATCTGTTTTGAGGGAGCCAAATATAATTAAAGTTTAACCATGCTGCATTTGCTCTTTTATTTCCTGGGACCCAATCCTCCTTCGCAGGGATCACAGTGACATTTTTTGTGGTCCTTCTGAGAAGGCTGACATGCTGCTTTTTGTCAGTCTATGTGTGTGTCATGTAAGTGTGTTTTGTATCACAGCTGGGTCAAACAGGTTTGTTCAGAGATTCACTTCAGGATCGTGAAACTGCCTTCTTAAATGGCTTCAAGATGTTCCTGAGAGGAATCATTTCTGGTGTCAGGTTGGTCTGAATGGGCAGATGTGACACTGGGGTGTTTCCTAACATAAATGAGGTAAAGAAAATAACAAGTGTGATTTTTTTCATATACAAGTCCCTCAAAGTGATACAATAGTACTGCAGTAAATGTCAGTGTAAAGTATTTCAAAGAGGAGAGCTGGGTTCACTGAATCCACTGGTTTGGTTTTCTCATGTCTGTAGCAGGCATGGATATTCCATGCATAAGTAAAGGGTATCTGAGAGTTTAACTGGTTGCTTGTATTGTACAGCTCTTTGTCTAAAGAACCACTGGTACCTGCAAATACTAGTTACAGACACAAACTATGTACACTGAAGTCAGAATGACTAGACAAGACTGGGACCTGACAGTGGCAGTCTCTGTGTAAACTGAAAACTAAATAAAATCACAGTGGAGCTCATGCTGAAAAAATGAAGAAATAAGAACAGAAAAGAGATGAGAGAAGCTCAAAGAAATGTAAATTCCTGAAGGTACAGAGTCAGGCAATATCAAGGAGGCAAATAAGAGTTTCTTTATGAGCACCAGCCTTCTTTCCCATCTGTCAAACTGTTGCCTATTATGTCTCAAACTATTATTTTCCCACTGGGTGGCTGTCTATGGTCTCTAGTGTTTCTGCATTGCAGCCAGTAGAGGTTTTCCAAGGGCTACTACAAGCCCTCTAGTTTGTACAGTAATGGAACGTGGTTTGGAATTGGCCTAAAAACATGTTGGACTGACATTTTAATTTTCATTTGTTTGATGGACTTAACTGTAATTCATAACAGCAATCAAAATAAAAGGTTGAAGAAAAATTTGCAAGTTTCCCAGAGAAGCCAAGCTTGGAAGATTTTGTGAGTATTTTATAATTTCCCATTTCTTTAGGTCATTTGTTCCCAAACTGAGCTAGAGCTTATTTTAATGTGGCTGGTGGTGAATCTCTAAGCCATGCAGTCCTTTGGCATCAACGTACTGCATTTTGTTAGTCATATTTCCAAGATGCTGTTTGAGCAACGGGATGGATTAAATGCATTTTTATTGCGTAATCAGTTCTGTGTACTTGCCAATAAATAAAAAATGTCTTTTCTTAACATAGAGGAACTTCAATTAATGGTAAACCACAGGTGAAAGGAATCTTTTAAGGATGTGATGCAGACATCAATTTCATACAGTGTCACTCATCAAGGAGTGTATTGTGATTTTATGCCAGTTTGTTCTTAAGGGGAAACTGGATCAGGTATTGAATGTGCAAGGAGGAAAGCAGGATCTGTGGTTTTACAGAGTGCAAAGATTGTAGGCCTTAATGAAACTGCATGAAGGGTTGTCTTGACTTCAGGCTTACAAGCAAGTATGTTAACAACATTGTTTTGGGAATGTTTTGAACTTTCTAACTTGACCTCATTTTAAGTTCTGTGAACCTGGTAGTCTGTTCATTGTGGTCATCTACTTGTCATTTGATGTTTCTGTTATCCCTTTGACTATGCAATCACTCATATTACAAAAGGACTCAGGATATGCAGGCTACTTTCAAAAAGACAAAATGCAGAATTGCTTTTTAGAAATGATAATTCCTTTTGAAAAACCTTCCTGTTTTCTCTGCTGTTTGTTGTATTATTACTTTATTGATTTAGTTGCCCTTAAGATGGATCTGTGTAGATAATTTTAGATACTTTTGTGTCTGCTACTTGCTACTTTTTTACTGCAACTCTAAAGCCTTAGATGTAATAATGGGAGTAGGAAACAAGTCCCTATAAGCACCTAATAAGGTAAAAGTTTCTCAAGTAAACTTACAAATGAACAGTGGTCACTTACCTAATATTTCAGCTTACTTGTTGCATTCTGGTGGTTGAAGAATCTTAGACTCAATATTGGACTGCTTTTGGCCAGATCGATTATTTTTAAATTGCATCTGTAGGTGCAAGACACCAGCTCAAAACTGTGCATTTAGACATGTATGTGCATGTGTGAGTATCAGTCTCAGAGTATGTGGGTGAATTTGTCTTGCTTCAGTCTGAACCTTGACTCTTAAAAAGTGAAGCTGTTTTGTTGCTTTGACCATCTGAAATTCAGAGTGCTCTGAACTTCAGGTTTCCAGAAGAGTCTGTGTATTCACTTTGGCTGGCAAGCCAAATCAGAGCCAAATATTCTGCATGTTCTCACAAACACAGATTCACATTAAGAGACTGCAAACCTGAATCCTCTATGTGGTATGGGAGGCCACTGAATTGTGCCTTCTGTCTGCAGTCTTCCAGCAGTGATTCCACAGTTCAGATTCCACTGAACAAGATGGGGGGAAAATGCAAATACAATACATTTTTATTTTCTTTGTTTCTTGCTGAGCCTTTCATGACACAAGACAGACTGAACAAGCTTTTACAGAAATCAGTTTTGGGTAGGAAAAAAAATTCATTCCCAGGGAAAGCTAATACATATTCATGTCCTTAATTATCCTGTGCAGCCCTAGCAACTGTAACAGTACAAAGCACAAATAAAGAATTCCAAATAGTTGTATAATAAATTATACATTGATTTGTGCCTGTACTGTGCATGTCAGCCACCAAGGAGTGCTTTTTGCCTGCACATATATAAGCATGCTTATCTAGACAGAAAGCAGCAATATGTTAGTTATTACATTTTTCCGAAACATTCTGTGAACTGCATGAAAAATATTGAACATAAGCACACAAACACAGATGGCTTGACTGTTCTCTTTTTGTTTGGTGTGATAAAGACATCAGCTGCTGCTGCTGTCTAGTTCAGCCACACTTAATCATCCCTTGATGGTCTTTGTACGGGAGCAAAACCTAGATTGTGAGAATCTGTGTTTGTGAGAACATACAGAATATTTGGCTCTGATGATGGCTGTTCTCACACTTTGATGAAGGTTTCTGCACCCCTCAAAAGAGACAGTGAAATATCCTGTATGGGTGCTCCTCTTCTACTGCAAAGCAAAGTGATCTAGGCTTATTTTAAGCGATTTGGGAAATGTTTTCATGCTGTGCCTGCTGACTTTGCACTAAATGGGATGAGATGTGGTTGTTACCTCTCTTCCTCAGGCTCTGCTGCAGGAACAGTAAATCCTAGAACAGTGTTGCAACCACTACCTGATGGTACTGAGTTCTTAAGCACTCAAGATCTACAGGTGATTGAGGTTTTAGTCTCTTTGTGACATTCAGCAAATAGTTATGTTGGAAGAAAGTTTTCTTAGCACAATGAATACTGTTCTTCCAGTACTAGAAATTAGGAAACAGTCAAATTTTTTTTTGCCTTTTGTTTTTTATTTTCTTCTGTATTGTGTTGTTGGCTCACTCATGAGAAAAAAATGCAAGAGAACAGAAATAATTTTTAAGCAAATCCTGTTTTCTTCTTTAGGTATAAACCACTATTGAAGTACTACAGAGTAAGTTGAGGGGAATGTGCAGTCTGTATGTTGTTTGAGTCATATGTTGAGCCTGATATACCTGGTGGGATCAAGATGTATGGTAACTTGTCAGATGTTGGTATTCTACCAAGTGAAGTGTACTCAGTAGGCATAACATTTGTCAGTCCCCCTTTCTTCCTAGAAACTGCTCTGTATGCTCTACTTGACCTTAGTGCCAACCCCTACTCTTAAGGCCTGCAGACATGAAAAAGTATCAGTATCAGCTTCTTCTTTTTTCCATCTCAATGTTAGATTGCTTTTGTTGACTTTCAGGCTTTCTGTGTGTCTTGAACTATGGGCCAAATGAAAAAGTAAAAATTTTTATGAAAAAAATCTTAGATAAGATATGGGAGACATACTTCAAATATTCTGTGAGCATACCTCAGCCATAACCTTTTTTATTTGTGAAAATATAATGAAATATGAGAATGAAAGGAAAAGAAAAAAATTATTAGGAAAAAAATGCTGAATGAAAATGAGGCATAGCCAAAATAAAACTGCATACATTGTTACCAGTTTTCTCTTTCCTCTGTTTCCTCTATAAACATAAGCAAAATAATCATTGATTAATAATCATTATTATTAAATTGCTTATTTTCCCTTCTGAGGCTTTCCATTGGGTGCCTGTGAGTATTTTCTGCGGAACAGTTAATCTTTGGAAGTCATTACAGAATAATTTTTTCCCCAGTAGATTTGCATTATTTTGGGGAAACTGACCTGCTATCATATTTGAAGATAGATTCCAAGTGGCTATTTCAAAGGTGCTGAAAATAAAGCATTTATAGTGTATTATTAGGTACAGGAGAGATGCAATGGTAGTGATTACTTCCCTCAATAGGCAAATGTGTTCCCACTTGTTTGTGTTGGAAAACTATCACTATGTCAAATACATCAGATGTGTAGTTTTAAAGCTTTTGGGTCTGCATGGAGTAGTAAGTAATTTCTCTGATGAAACAGCTGTGCTATACTATTCATGCTACTGTGGCTTAGTTAAGCCTCAGACAATTAATTTTTCATAGGCTGTGTGGCAGGGATTGGAGCTAGCATGCAAGATTTTTTAATTGCTGCTGGGTTTTGGTTTGAGCAGTGGTCAGCATATGCAACATAGAAAAACATACATGTAGTTATTTTCTCTAGATTAATAAGATGATCTCCAAAATGTTGCATCCTTCTAGGTCTAGCCCCTAACATATGCCTCTTGAAATTCTTTTAGTGTTTGTGAGAAGCATCCTGATTTAAAAAATCACTGCTTTTGCCCATGCCTGAAGTCTAATGATTTAAACAAGTTTTAGTTTGGAACTAGTTCTGGTTTTGAAATTGTGTTGTTTCTTTCCATTACTGTGAATGGCTGCCAGTTCCCACACCTCTTCCCCCACAAATAGCCAAAGCACTTTGTCAGCTAAGGAAGAGGGAGCAGAAGGAAAAATCAAAAGGACAGGAAGTTCAGCCTTCTTTCTCTGCTACCAAGATTCCTTGGCCACAAAACTAAATTGATAATGAAACATCAACATTTTGTCAGATAGAGACATGGCTGAAAAGATCATGATGGAGGAAGGCCTTGTGCAGCCCTTTTTCACTTTGAGAAAGGAGATTAGGCTTAGTTCAGTTTTTACACTTGCTCTTGAGATCTGCTGTGTTTCCACTTCCACCCCATTTTTTGACTTTTCCTAGATAAAAACTGTCTTCACAACAAGCTTGTTAGCCTTCATCTTTGTCCTCCAGCATATGGAGACCCACTTACTCTCTGTGTAAGCAAAATGCAGTAATACTGTTTAGCTGTGTGCCTGCTTCCAGTCACTGATAGCACCTTGTGTCTTCACAGCAAAGCTATCCATTGAGACAGTAAAACATTACAACCTAGGCCGTGTTCCTTTCTTTCCTTTCTTTTTCCCCAGATTTAGTTGGCTGGTTTCTAGGTTTTTTTTCTCCTTCTGTAGTAGAGGAAATTGACACCAGAAAGAAAATAGCAGCCTGGATCAGAGCAGGAGACTAGTTAATTAAATACAGTATTTTGGCACTAGGTGGGATAATCAGTACTTCTTTCTTGTCACATATGATTGAAGAGTTTAATCTCAGAAGCTTGGTATTTGAAGCCCTTCTGGAATCCTGTTCTATATTAAACTGATACCACTCTGTGGGTTGCTCTTACCTCTAAAGAAAATCATGTTCTCTCTGGGTTTCCCAGTATGACAAGACATGGTGTGAAAAGGCCCTCTTTTTGCTAGTTTTGGAAACTATGAACAGATTTTAATAGTTTCTACTCCAAGTAACACTGCTGGTTATTTTAGTTTTATAGGGTTTTTTTAGTTAGTTTTATAGTCTCCTATTGAGTTTTCACATATTGGTAAATACCTCTCTGATTCCCTCTGTTAGTATTTTTTCCTCTGTGTGCATGTTTTCCTGGAAGCATGGAATTTATAACTGTGTAAATGAGACCCAGGTATATCCTACTTCCTCAGCATGGTGTCCGCAATACAAAGCTGGCCTCAGTTGTGTAGGTGTGTTGTGGGTCAGCTAGTGCTGCTGCTTGAGTGGTTCTTCTGGCACATCCAGACAGTTTTAAGGGCTTCTTATTGCTTTGCATGCTTTGTGCTATTAACCATCCCCTCCATTTCAGAGTGCACAGGTTCACGATTTAAATGGCACGTGACATAGATTTGCAGTTTCTTCATACAGGTTGTTTACATTTCTGTTCAGCATTGACAGAGCTTGGGTTTTTCCTTGCTGCAGCATTGTTGACATAGGCTGGAATTCTGGCCAGGTCCAGGGATAGAATGGGAAACTCCTCTGTTTCCATTTGAGACTTGTCAGCAATAAGGCTTTTACTTGTTCTCAGTCTTCCACACTTGGAAGATGAAATCTAACAGCAGTTGGCTGAGCATAATAGTTTAAAAGCAGCAGGGTTCTTTGAAATAATAAAAGATGCTTCAAGGAGGCATTAGGCAGATGGGACTGTGGATTATAGTATGTTTATCATTTGGTCATCGGGGGTGCGACCTATGCAGAAATAAGAGAGTGAAAGAATCAGGGTGAAAACACTTGCCTTATTTACACTGTTTCTTGCAGCTGATTCAGCAGAATAACTTTCCACAGAGAGGTGCTCCAGTCTGCACAAAGAATGTGCTCAGATTCATCACTTCAAGGGTAGCTGTGCTTAGAGACAAAGATGTATCTGAGCTTGGTTCCCCCTGGGAATTCCTTAGTGAAGAGAAACCAGTTTCTCCAGCCAAGACCAAACTCGGAATTGAAGTGTCTACTGCCCCACCTTGGAATGTCTTGGAACATTTTTGGACATTCCTTCCTGAATATCTGGACAGGTATTAGACATCCAGACATCTAGACATGTGTTAGTCAAGGAAACTCTTAGCATAGTTCAACAGCAAGGCTCAAACTTGCAGCTCTAGCATCTGAGATACTGCTGAAAAGGAACAACTTTGAGCAGCGATCTCAACTAAAAGGGCAAAGACATTATATCTAGCCCAGCATGAATCTGGAAAGCAGCAGAGGAATATACTGGTTCTAGGAATATCATGAATTGCATGAAAAGCAGAGATTGATAGAATAGAAAGGTTCTAACAAAATTACAAATATACACAAATTACATTACAGGTGAAGTACTGATACTTCCAAGTTAGAGTGAAAATCTTCCATTGCCACTGGTAGGGCGAACATTTTGACAACTATATTTTTGAAAATAAGCATCTGTTTTTTGTCAGCTTGTCAACCTGAAACTGTGACTTCAGGGTGAAGCAGGAATCAGAAATAAGTCAAATGAGAATTTGAAGTTAACTGCATAAAACATTTGCAATACAGAGTTAGACCTTTTTAATCAAATTAAAGAGGATTGCCTTAGGTGCCTTTAATTTTGGTTGTGTCGGGGTTTAATGTATTTAAACTAATCCACTCACAGTGAAAATGGAATAACTGTCCTGACTGACACTGTGCACCCAGTTTTGCATTGTAAATAGTAGGGTCATATTCTGGTAAATAGTGGAAGAAGAGCTTGGTCCTATAGATATTACTACTAAATAAATAGTGGCCAGTGTGTCCTCATTTAAATATTAGCGCGGTCTTTAGATGGGGAGAATATATATATGCATGTTTCAGTGAGACACAAAAATTAGTGTGGGGAGAATACTCATCATCTCGACAATCTCTTCAGTGCAAAATGTTTATTTAAGAAGAGCTTAAGATTTTAAATGTTGTTATGATACTTTTGTGAACTTGAATATTGCTACCATGTTAGATTGGTTTGTGATTGCAGCTAGGAGGTTTTCAGAAACAAATATGAACTGCAGTGATCACATTCTTCTGGAACTGAAGGTTATAATAATTTCACTTTAGGCATTCACAATATGCCATCCCATAAAAATATGCCTTCTAAAATTTAACCAAAAAGAAACACTGATAATATAGGTATTCTGAAGTAATAAGAAGGATGTTACAAAGCAATATTTCCTGGCCTGTATCAGGAACAGCGTGGCCAGCAGGTCCAAGGGAGTGATTCTGCCCCTGTACTCAGCCCTGGTGAGGCCACAGCTCGAGTCCTGTGTCCAGTTCTGGGCCCCTCAGTTCAGGAAGGAGATTGAAGTCCTGGAGCAGGTCCAAAGGAGGGCAACCAGGCTGGTGAAGGGACTCCAGCACAAGTCCTGTGAGGAGAGGCTGAGGGAGCTGGGGGTGTTCAGCCTGGAGAAGAGGAGGCTCAGGGGAGACCTCATCGCTCTCTACAACTCCCTGAAAAGAGGCTGGAGCCAAGGGTTGGGTTGGTCTCTTCTCCCAGGCAACTACCAGCAAGACAAGAGGGCATGGTCTCAAGTTGTGCCGGGGGAGGTTTAGGTTGGACATTAGAAAGAATTTCTTTATGGAGAGGGTGATCAGACATTGGAATGGGCTGCCCAGGGAAGTAGTGGATTCTCCATCCCTGGAGATATTTAAAAAGAGACTGGATGTGGCACTCAGTGCCATGGGCTGGTAACTGCAGTGGTAGTGGATCAAGGGTTGGACTTGATGATCTCTGAGGTCCCTTCCAACCCAGCCAATTCTATGATTCTATGAATATCTGAGCTGGGGTGATATTTAATCTCAGCATCCCATTCCCAGAGTGGTGTGTGGTGAGGCCAGGGCTGAGGTACAGCTCATTTGCTGAAGCCACTGCTAAGGTTTCCTAATTAATAGAAAATGGCTACTAGAAGATTCAGGTATGTTTTCAAATCTCTGTGCCAAGCAGAGTTATCAATAGGGTACTGGGAACTGAGTATTACACTTTTCTGTCTGACTGTGAAAAAATTACAGATTTTCAGAGTAGCAGCAGTGTATTGCTAAGTGATGTATTTTATCTGATACTACTGATGAAAGCTCTCAATTTTAGAAATATCAGCAACTGGTACCTGACATGTTTTTCTTTTATGTGAATTATTTCAGTTATAAAAGAGGATTTTTCTTCTAACTGGAAACTGTATTACTTAGCCATTTTGAGACTTGTTCTCCTCCTCATGACCCTAAAGCATCCTCTTGGATGTCAGTAGGAGGGAGTCAGCACAGTGGGTGTTTGCATTATTTCTTGACATTTTGCTGTTTGGTTTTCTGCCTGTTGCTGCTTAATGATTTGTATTCTTTCCTTGCCAGCCCCCAAAACCATCTAGCAAGAAACATATTTAATAGTATCGACATAGTCATTAGGGAAAAAGTTTCATTTCCAAACAGTGCTATAGCATTGTCCCTCTCCATCTGTTTCTTCATGTCCCTCACTGCCATGTTTCCCAGTTAACCCTTTGCACTGACCTCCTTGTGTGGAGGCTAAAGAAACCCTCTGAGGCTAAAACAGAGTGCAGGTCACTGTGGTGGCAGTGACATAGGTGGAGCTTTTGGCTGCTCTAATTTGGCATGTATTGGCTTTATAGATGCACAGATAGAAAAATGAGCAAACACAGAAAGCATTGCAGGCTTTCCATCTTTAGCCTACTGTTTATCATAGGCAGTTTGCAACTCCCATTAGTGACAGTTCCGGATGTCTCACAGCTTTAATGTAATACCTCAAATAAGGCTGCTGAGGGAAGATACTGTACCTTTTGGGAGAACAAACACATCAAGGCTGAGGATGAGATTCATCTCACAGAAGTTAATCTACCAAAAAGATAAATTGCCAGTTAATATTAATCATCCATGCTTCCCTCTTTCCAGCTGAGAGGCAGGCATATCTCCCAAGATGATTTGTGTGATGCTAATGACTGAGCAACCCTTACTGTGAAGTGGTAGTAAGAGGCCAGACTATGAGAGCTTAGCTTCAAATTAGCTCAGTGGAGGTTGGGCAAGTTCATGGTAACATAATTCTTGGTGAGTTATTAAATCCACAGGAATAGCATCTGGCTTGCTGAAAACAGCTGGAGACGGAGTTGTTAAGGGTTGTAGTACCAGACCTGCTTGTCCTGTTGTGCTCTTACTCTTCCCTAAGCATCTATTTATGGCCACCGCTGGAACTAACACACAAGGGAGATGGACTTTCTGTCTGACACCATATGGCCAGTCCTGTGCTCTTGTGTGAGGCCGCTTTATCAGTCAGAAAGAGGGGGACATGCATTTAGTAAGAGACAGTTTCTGCGAATGGGAAACTGGCAGTAAGGTTTATTTCCAGATCTGCAGTGAAGTGCTACTGACCTACAAACAGTAAGTAAAACAGAATGTCAGTTTTACAGAAAGAGCCTGTGCCAGGTGCTGAATGTCAGGGCTTTATATCAGGTCACCCCAAACCTTTTGGAGCTTCAGATGAGCTGTTTTTCACCATGTGTTCCCCTCAGATGGTGCAAACAGCTTGTTTGCTCCTTAGACAGTACTAGGGAATTCAGGTCTGCTGTCATTTGCAGTGTGGTGTGTAGCTGTGCTGCTACCCAAATGCTCCCTTATTCTGTGACAGCACCAGGTGGACTAACAGGGTGGAAACTTGTCACTTCAAATAACCCACTGAGGGCACAGAATGTGTGGCCCAAAAAAACAGGTGTCACTCACTGTTTTGTGAACTGTGCTTGTGACCTCCTATTGCCTAGGACACATGCTCAAACATGTGTACCTTGACATTTGAAATGGTTGTTCCATGTGGAAGACATTGAAGAATTGACCATCCTAAATGCTGATGTCCTTAAAATGGTTTGCTAAGGAGGCAAGCATCTCAGGTTGATTATTTTGCTGCAAGGATGGTAAAAGTATGCCCGTCATTTGCTGCAAAGATGATTACTGTCTCCGTAGCTGTTAAATGGCAGCATCATTGCATAAATACACTGATGGCTGAAGTCAGAGCTGCCTTTTATGGCAATCTCCACATAAAAAGAAATCCTGATTAAACTGAGCTATGTTTTCCTTACCAAATCCCTTGACATAAAAAAGGCCGCTGGAATTGGATCCAAAACATCAAGCTGGGGTTGTGAAATGAAACACATTCTCGATTCTCGAGAATCCACATGATGGTGAAAGTGGCTGCAAAACTCTCTGATGCAGGGAGAATGTATGAACTTGACTTTTGCAATTTCTGTTTGGTTTCTTGCAAACTGTTTTTGTCTGATCATATTTGATCTAAAAGAATTTTATTTAATATGGATAAGCTACTATGGCGTATTTATTGTGGTCTTTCATCTTCTGTTTCATTTTGAATGCAGCATGATGTTTCCTAGTGCAGATGAAATTTGTCCAGGAGTCAGCTTTGAAAGAGAATTTTACAGCTCTGTAAAATGTTAAGGATAGCATGCCAAAGAAGCTGCTTTGTTCTTGAGCTTCCCAAAGTCTTTGCTCTAATTTGTAGATTACAGCTACCACTGTGGAGAGTGGAGGTGATTTATCCCCAGGTCCTGTCCTCCTCCCCAGCACAGCTGCCCACAGGCAGGAGGTGTGTTGTTTGGTGTCAAGGGAAGAGGTTACTGGAAGAGTCAAAATGTTATACACTAGTTGAAGGGCAGAGGGTTGAAAGAGATTGATTTTTCAGCCCAGTGCATATTAGGTGAGGTAATTTAGGGGTGATGGTGTTGCAGCTTTCTGGGTTGTGGCTAAATGAAGAAGACAAGGATGGTTCCTCTGTTCATAGGCCACGGTGAGCTCAATTGTTGAAATTATGATAGGACTACTGCTAGTGTAAGAGCAGGAAGGATTTTTATTTTATTGTTACAGAGCCAGAGGGTTTCAGCTGTAGAAGGACATCCTATAATAATAAAGCCAAAACCCCCAAGGCACTTAAAAGCAGGGTATAAAACAGGAGATTGTAAATTGAATCAAAAAGGTTGGAAGGTGACAGCATGGAAAACACTGTAGGGAAGGGAAGGTTGGTTAATGTTACAGCTAAGGTGTTCTTAGGGAGAATGTTGCCAGAATTTTCCAGCTTTCTTTGGAGTGCTGCTGTTCTGCCAGGTCTGAATGGAAAGTGAAGGTAGGATGCACTGATGATGATACCCACACTGCTTGAGCGATTCCTTCAGGATTTATCAGTTGCAGTTTCTTAGCTTTCAGTGTCTGTCTTTACCTTTTTTCAGGATATTCAGAAGTTGTGTCCTGAGCATCCAAATATATGTGAAGTAGGTGTTCTGGAGCTTTTTCTGGAAGTGTCCTCTACTTGATTTAGACTGAGAAGCCTGCACTGGGTGAAGCATGGGAGACTTTTCCAGGTCCGTGTTCCCAAACGTATAAGGGACAAGAATAGAAACAAAAACCTTTTGTGTGAGCCTTTTTTTAGTAATAAATGTTTTTAGTACTGTGGTAGGTATCCATATCTTGCCTGAATGTGGAATCTAAACACTTGCAAAAGGATGCAATTTTACATCTCTGTGTATAGGGTAAAATAGCTGTTGAATTGTGAACAATGTGTGTTGTAATCTAGGATGAAGTTGGGAAAACAACGGGAACCTGAACTAAGACAACATTAAATTACTGCTTTTTTCTTTGGCTTTTCCATATCCCTGTATTGAAAATCTGCTGTCTTACTGAGAATGTGATACCACTGAGAAATCCACTAAGAACACCAAATAATCTTTGTTCCTCCCAGTAGAAGAAGTCTGAGGTGTGAGAAGTGAGAAGAAGACTCTTATTTCAGTGCTATGGAGCCTTTCAAAATCCAGTTTGGATTCTTCCATCGTATAGATTTATAAATCCTGAATCGTTGCAAGGCTGTGTTTTGCAAGTGAGGTTAGTGTACTGAGTACACTACACCTGTTTTATTGTTAAAATGCTTGGAATTCATATATTTTTTCACGATCTCTACAAAAAGCAAGGGTTCACTTCTGATTAATACACAAAAGGAAGAGGAGAACCAGTTCTTGGTGCCACATCCTCAAACTTAGGTGATGCCTTCCAGTGGTAAGACCCCATTGCTGGTACAACAAAACAATCATGTTGCTGTATGCATATGTTTCAGTATGCAAGTGCTCTGTGGATAGCTGTGTCACTTCTTTCTAAATGTACATCATTACTTACCTTGATTTGGAGTCTGCTTGGTAGCTCTATGTATATTCCATGTAATATTCAGAGGTTTTCTGCAATAATACTGATTCTAACAGAAATAGAAGAAATAGCATGAAGTATGTGTCTGTGGTGTTCCTGATGGGTTATCACCATGTACATGAAATCTTACTAAGTTTGCAGGTTTGATACTGGTTACTCTTTTGAAATGTCTTGGAGACAAGGCAAACACAGATATTAACCTTCAATCTAATTTTGTCATCTCTTTCTTCACAGCTTCCTGTTATGGGAGGAGCCTTTATGGACTCACCCAATGAGGACTTTAGTACAGAGTACTCCTTGTTTAACTCATCAGCCAACGTCCATGCTGCATCTTCCATGCAGAATCCACCAGAAGAGACATCCCGTTCTTCAAATGATGCCATATTGTTATGGATTGCAATAATAGCAACAATTGGGAATATTGTGGTTGTGGGAGTGGTGTATGCCTTCACCTTCTAGGATGACTGTCACTCCAAACACTGGAAGAGAGGATAACTGCAACAGTATTTGTCATGTGTATGTATGTGTGTATATATACATGTATATCTCTATAAATACATATAGGTAGGAACTTTGCTGATTACGTGCTGCCACAGTCATGGGCAATGCAAGTTAATCATCTCAGATTTTGATGAGAGAAAGTTTGGATGCAATTGCAAATTGTATGGAGATGAGAGCTTACCAGTTTTGTCTCGAAATGTAATAAAAGAGAATGAGGGTATAACAAACACAAAGAGAAAATGAGATTTATATAGAAAGTGCTTATTTTCTACTGTTTAGATTTTTCTAGCAGATCTTCTGCATTTTGTCAGCTTTTTGGTGCTTTTTTTACTGTGGTATAATGTTGTATGGAATTGTTCTATGTCATGTTTGTTGGACATCTTAGTTTTCTAGATGGACTGAATGGTCTGCAGTTCTGATAAGTGCAAGTTCAGCATCTGCGAGTCCTGAGCACCTGCATACAGTAGGTGTGTGCTAAATCACAAGTCTTAAAGCTATGACCTGAAGATATCCAGTAGCAATTACTGGATCTGGTAATCTGTGAATAAATGTTAAACCTGTTTGCAGGAGTAGGCACAGCTGTTGCCTAGTGCAGCTACACTGCAGCCTCTGCATGCCAGAGTGGGACGTGCAGCACAAGCTCCCAATTCTGTCTAGAGATACTGGATTGCAGTGACAATACTGTATTGCAGATGTGCCCATTCCAGGAAACAAAGGCCAAACACCCTGCTTTTAGCCTCCTTTTACTGTAATTCAGCAGCCATATACTTTAATAAGCTTATTGGGTATAAAAAGAGTGTGGGAAGATTGCGAAGCCTAATTACCAGTGAATGATCTCTGCAAGAAAAATAGAATTGAAGCAAAGATTGGATACTTCTGTGCTCATGAAGAGGTGCAAGAGTCAGGTATGTCCTGGAGTAGAAATAGCACAAAAAGGGGTGGTACCTGACAGATACGCAAGTGCTTATATTTCAGTATTTATAGTCTCTGGGTTCTGATGAGGCTTCTAGAAGTGACTTTAATCTACCCCCTTTTAAGTAACAATGATGATCATCATTTGAATGTTTTTAATTGAAAGACATTTTTCACTGCACTGTTCCTGGAGCAGTTCCTTTTTAAGAGCTGTATCTTTTAAAAAACACCTGTAGCCTTGTTTCTGCAATTATAAGATCTTGAGAGAAGGAAAAAAAAATACCTCTGTTGGTAATGTTCCTCTTCCCCATTAAACCATGAACTAAAATACATAAAATGTCTGCACTTTGAGAGTAGCAGACACATTCCTCCTCTAAATCTGCATGTACTGTGTAGGTTTTTCTGTCTCATACAGCCACTACCCTATTTCCAAAATCTGTGTCTGCGGAGACAGGGACTATTTTTGACACTGGCCTCCCACTGACCTGGAGGCAGCCCTGAGAGCTGCTGAATGCATACAGAGGTTTGGATTTTCTTTCCTCTGTAAACATTTTCCTGCAGGGCTGGTGGTCAGTTATTTGAATCAAAGCAGCATGGTCCAACTCAGTATTTATAACCAGTCGGTAGTCTCTGTGTATCTTTTTTTCCCTATGAACTGGCCTTTACATCTCAGAAAGAGGGGAAGAGAGCTAGCAGGAGGGAGAAAGGAAACTAAGTTATTTTGAGGATTATAAAAACAGTGACAAGTCATTTGAGGAACTGAGCTTCCATGTGTGTAGTTATTCCCCAGTTTGGAGGCAGGATATCATGAAGATGGTTGAGGACAGATGAGATCTGTGATGGGGAAAGTTTGAAAACCCCAGTTCTGGAAGATCAGCAGGGCAGAAAGAAAATTCTGACTGATAACAAAACAGATGATACAAAAAATTATTTTTCACTGTCCTAAAATAGCTACTTGTTCCTTTAAAGGCAGAACATAATAAAAACCAGGGGAGCTGCATAAATTGTGTCTCTTTCCTGTTCTTACACTACTCCTTATTTTCTCTGAACAGAAAGCAAGCTCTTCAGTGAGGTTGGAAGGTCTCAGAGAAGTTTCTAGTGCAGAATTGAGCAGGACAATATCTGATGTAGGAACGTGTAGGACCCTTGGAAATATTGCTTAATGTAATGTTTTGGTCCCAACCATTTTCTGGTATTCTCCTTCCTTTGTATTTGTATCAATTACTCCTGGACTTTTCTTTAGTGTTTCTGTGGGCTCTCCAGCTCTGCCAGATCTTGCAAGCACTGTTTCTGCATGAAGACCCAAACATTCCCACCATGATTATAACCATGGTAGTTGCCCAGTGAAATTATTCTGCTGCTTAATGAATTTGCCAGCAGAGTGCTTTGTTTAAATTTCCTAGAATATTAATCCAAGTGCAATTATCAATGTTTCTGTTTCCTCCTAAAGTACTCGACTAAATTCTTAACCCATGGAGAGTTTTACAGTCTGAATAGCAAAGAAATACCACTCTGATAATGAACTTGAGTGACTCTTTTGTGTTGTTTTTCCTGAAAAAAAGTGCCCTACTTTTATACAAAATTGATTGTAATAGCAGGAGTGTTGGAAAAAAGTGAATTCTGCCTCCTTCATCCAGATCATTGTCATACATTTTTTCATCATTAGAGGCTGAGTTGTCAAGAAGAGCCAGACAGAATTTTAATAATGAAGTAATTGGCTTGACACAGCAATGTGGCAAACAGGTGCAGACATTTTCTGTGTCATCGTTGAACAGCACACTAACTATCCAGCTTTTCTGATGGGAAGAAAAATAATTTTAAGATGCAGGTACTAGGGTGCTACATGCAAAAGCCTGTGCAGAGTATCGTTAAGTGTACTAGAGATCCCAAAATTGCAGTGGGCAGAGTTTATTCAGACTCTTACCTACTTTGATAGTGATAATATGCACAGTACGTTTCTGAACATTGCATTCTGGCTTCATCCTCTACAACCTGTTCCATCTTCTGGGAGGTTAAGAAAGGTTAAATTCAACCATCGAGGAAGAGGATTCATCCATCATTAAGTTCAGAGATGCCACAGAGGGAAGTGGAGAAGTGGATGAATGGTGGTTGTTTCACAGGTCTAGTGCTGTGGAATGTGTTACTGCTTCTTTATGTGTTTCTACTGCCCTGAACGGTCAGCATGACTTGTCTTTGAACACCATAGCTTCTCCTTTCTTTGGAGGCAGGCAGCTGGATAACTGCTGCCACTCACTGAGAGGTTACAAGGAAGCCCAAGCACATTCCCCAGAGCTGCTCTCTGAAGATTTTCTGTAAAAGCAGAAGAGGGCTTTGTGCTTTGTTGAGCACTGTCTGTAGCAGCATGGGAACGGGATTCCATTTATAGAAGATCTGTGCTTTAAAAGCATCTAGCACAGATACATTACAAGACTCCAACTGTAGTAGACAAAAGCAAACCACTCTCTATATGTAGCATTAGGCTCCTAGCTATGTTGTAAACATTGTTGTACAAACACAAGAAGGATTACAGTATGTGCTCTGCAGTTATTCATGAGCCATGGGAAGTAGGTAGACAAAATAAAGGCCCTAATGCCTCTGTGGTAGCCACAGCCTCTAGGATCAATAGCAATGTATTAAATAATCGAGCTGTTTCTTAAGGCTTTTCTTTTGGTTCTAAGCAGCCAGCAGCTAAACATGTGAACTCTTTCACCACCACAGCAGAGACTGAAAGCTGAACAGTTATGCAGGTGGGTGCAAAGGCACATTCCACACAGCTACTCTGTTCTAATTTCATCAGGGAGGCGAGGAGTCTCTGCTTGTCCACAACATTAACACCCTCTGAAAAGTGAGAGTGGAGGAGGATGTATTTTGTGTTGACACACTTGCATAACTGAACAACAGATACTGAAATGGATGCAATAAGTAACAGAGACTCATCTGCTAGAAATAATGTATTTAGCCATTTGAGTGGGCAAGTGAGCTGATAGATACCTTAGAAGTAATGAGATCCCCTCTTCAGCATCCGAGCTTGCAATGGAACTTGAGGGCAGTCAGCATCCCATCAAGCTGCTGAGCAGCCTGTAGTAACAAAAATCAAAAGGGAATAAAAGCAACCAGCCATTATAGTCTTACCCTGTTCATCCATTTGGAGAGAGAGGTAAAATGTTCCTTAGTGTCTGGTGCCAAACAAAACTGGGAGTCCTTAGTCAATAGGTTGTGAAGTATTTTGTATATTATAAGCTGCTTTTTTGATATTTTCAAACAATTCCAGTCGTTAAGATCCTCTTCACATTTTTCTGCAGGATGCTGACAGTTATTAATTTCACATAGCTCTCTCCATCTATCCGGAGCAATTTTACTGAGTTTCCTGTGGCTGATCACAGAGCAGAATCTGGAAAATTCTTCTCTTTAGGAGTGATTTCCATTACTGATAGAAACAGACCAAAAGTCACCATCCCAGGTCACAATGCTTCTGTGCTTTTGGAGCATTCAGAACTCTGGAGAACTGGATTTCATCTGGTTAACACAAAGAGAGGAAAAAGGCAGTCAGGGCTCTGGTGATAATGTCAAAGCTGAGTGCTTCAGTAGCTCCTGCTCTGCCCCTCTGAGTCCTGCTGGTTTTCTGGATGGTCAGCCAGGACTGAGTTCAAGTGAACTAAGTATCACCTACAGCATGTCCACTCTCAATCTTTTAGCTTGCAAATCCTCAGGGAAACATGTATTTATGTCATTCACAGAAGACACAAATATCAGTGTTCTGCTAGGTATATTATTATTGGTGCCCTTGTTTTACCATAAGATAAAGATAGGGATGTTATAACATGTAATTAGCCCATTGCCCCAATATGGAAATTCTAAAGAACCCAAAGCATCCTGAGGCCTTAAGGTCTCCTGCTGCCCTTGAGCTGACACTCCCTGTGTTTTCTCATACAACCCTTCTTTGCCTTCTGCCTTGTCTTTCCAACTGGAAAGAGTGAAAATGAAGTCATCACTATGCTACGATCTGGATGCCTAGGAAACTTCTAACAGCTAGGGGCCAACCATGTCCCATTGTAGATGTTGGCTCTTCAGACACAAAGAAGGGGGAAAGTGTCCAATTATCTACCCAGGAGATGCCAAGGCAACGTGTGCCTTTGTAGAACACACACATAGCAATTTTATCTCATTCTGATCTCTACAAGAGTACTTATACCGAGATGAAATGCCCAGACCTACTTTTGCTGTTTACCCATTCTAGGAATTACAGCAACAGAGCCAGGAACTGTACAACCAACCCTGATAATACAAACCTGTCATATGTCTAATCATCTCAATTCCTCTGAAGGCAAGTTTGCCCCAGTGTCATAGACAGACTTGATCTGTTGATGCAAAGGCAAACACCCTTTCACATGAATACAAATGTTATCTTCATCTTTTCTTCTCAGGAGAAGTGTGGTACCCATTTTATATTTCCTATCTAGGCTGTTAGCAAAGAGGTTTTCTACTTGTAGAAGGCACTCAAAAAGTGTCTAATGTTGGGAGAACACATGCAATGTTTACTTTCCAAAGCTCTGCTTAGTCGCCCTGCCAAAACAAAAGTACCTATGTTTCTTAAGCATGATGTTAATGCATCAATTATTGCTGGTACAGTAACATTGTTTTAATTTACATCTTTATGCCAATAGGTCTCAAAGGTGATCTTACTATTACCCAGATTCTAAAAAGGCCAAGAACAGAAAGTAGTCAGTTCTCAAGAGTGTCTCAAAAGTCACTACCTGGTCCTTTAGGCTGCATCATTCCTCATTACATCCCAATGTGCCCCAAGCTGGACTTGCATCCATCCCTTTAAACACCTTGTCACCATCCTGTCTCTGTGTCTTCATTTTATTTCTCCTCTTGTCTTCTCTCTATTCTTTCAATTCCCTGGAAGCATTTGGAAGCCAGCAGCGTGCTTCATCCCTTAACCATCTCCTGGATTGATCCTCACTGCCAGCAAGGTTGGTGATAAGTAAGGACTTGCCACAGTAAGTGCAAAGTTCAGTGATAGAAGGTGTCTGCCTGTAGAAAGAACTTAATCATCTACCTTAGAAAACCACAAAGTGTTTCCCCCAAGCAGAGGAGTAAGACATGCCCATCAAACTTGGGAACTGTGTTGCCAGTATCTATACAGCCTAAAGGTCCTCTTGGAAATGCAGATTTTATCAATATACTGCACAGTTCTGCTATCAGCATTTACTGAGCTTTCCTCGACCCAAAGTTCTTTGTTATTTTCAGGAAATCAGGGTCAGTGGTAATGCACTTGGGGCAGGGCGAGAGGAGTGGAAGTGCCATATGTGGGAGACTTGTAGGGTCAAGGCCATTAAGCCCTAGCCTAATTCAGTGAAGAAAAACAACCACAATGTGCTACACCGTGGGTATTTCAAGTCTCGTCACACCTGTAGTTCTCTGATGCATGGCCAAGCTGCTATAGCCAGATTGCACATTTCTAAACCTATTTGTGAACAAAAGGAGGTTTATTCCATGTCCAGAATCAACATGGCTTGTTCTGGTATTGTTTTGGGAGCTTCCTGAGCTACAGTCACCTTTCCGGTGGGGCTCAGGCTCAGTAATGAGCAAACGAGACTGAACTGTTCCCAGAGAGAGACCCAAAACTGTTTGCAGTTCCTGCCTTCATAAGGATGATTGGAGCCTGCAAACTGCTCTGTCCAGAGGGACCTTTGCCTCCACCTGGAGTCAAATGCATTAATAACACTTTTACACTTCTGACATCTGCTTCACTGGATCAGCTTGCAGGACTAGGTCTGGGTTGCTTCTGTTTTGTTTTAAATAAATCTAAAGATGTCCATGATTTCCTAATAGAAGAAAGAAAGTAGAAAGCTGTATTTTTTTAAATGAGAAGGTAATAAAAAAAGATGTGTGAATATTTTGATAGATAGGAGAGTATATAATGTAACAAACAGTTGCACTATTTTTTCTATTGTTTAAGCACCTAATTTGAGAAAAATTTGTTCTTTCCCTAGC